>OX393579.1:59671206-60347194 GCA_947652605.1 Elmis aenea
CTTAAAATGCCTTTTCACGTCCATATGAGTTTATTATGATTTTACTTAACATTTTCTGTGTAAATCTCATTTCATAAAAATGTATGTTACTTTTTTAACGACATACCATTTGACTGTGAAAAAAATCACATGGATAAAGGGCCACGGTCTGAATTGTTTGCTATATTTAAAAAAACTCTAAACAAATGATCTACAGAGAAAAAAAATATCGAAATTATTTAACAATTAAATATCCCTCCATAACGGTTTAATAAAACGCGTGCATTTAATCTAGTTATCTCTTTTCATTCAATACCATTTAGTAAAACGAGACCATGCACTGTTCGCATGAGTTATAGAATGTTTCGGCTTGCTGTGTATGTTATGTTGTAAAAACAAGTTGTTATTAAAAACAAAGGTGTAATGGATTACCTTATTCAATTACTTTAACATACCTAATGATATTGTAATAAGTTTGTAAATACTAGCTATTATTATTTAATTAAAACTTTGTAGCTTTTACATGAAAAATACCTTCTATTTTTTTAACGTGCAACAAACTTTCTATTTTTTAAACTTATCTTATTGTTACTATAAACAGTAGCAAATATTTGTTTGTAAAATTGACGGATGCATTTCTCTTAAATGCAACGTTCTTGTTTAAATAACGAATTTAACCGTTTGATTGGCAGGTTCAATGACCTCTCCGCCTCCAAGGGACGTGTTTAATAAAATTTTGTAAAAAAAAGTTATTATTACACAAGTAGATGACCATTTTCATCACTTATTTAATTTTTTGAGACAATGTTTTATTAGTTTTACAAATCTATAGAGATAGATGGTCTTTAAAGCAGATAATACAAATAAAACGAACATTTCAAAAACTTTGTTTATTTTTTTTTTTTTTATTACCCTATACTTATAGGATAATTTGTACAAAACTTTGGAAATAATAACATAAAATTTATAATAACACTCAAATTTAAAAAATTTGTAATATTTATGTTGGGTATATTGTATTATTTGATTTTCATTGAAAACTGTTACTTTACTTTAACATTTTAAAAATTAATGCAACCAACTATTTAATGCATGGTCGAATTACATTCTGTCAGAATCAAATAAAAAACAGGTACTAGATACCATGCAGTTTCAAACTACAAAGTCGACTCGCCACTCTGATTTATTTAATCACTTGTTTGAGCTTGTTTGAGTAGGCTGTCTGAAGATGACGTAAGGGCTCGATTAATTAGCAAATTTGCACATTTTACCAAACTAAATCCCAATTTAAGTGCCAATGATGGTGTAGCAAATCTTCCAGTTTCCTCATCAAAACCTGCCAGTACTTTGGTGCAGTCTACGACTAAATCAAAGTGAGCTGGGCACAATGCATCTGCCAGCCCACTTATTTCTGACTTTTTACATATTTCTTCCACAAGACGAGCCAGCTCTCTCATTTTTGTTGCGATATATGTTGCCAAATGTTTTTCGGTTAAATCGTTATGTCGTTGGCATAAACTGGAACCAAACCGCAAAATTAGCCAATCACTTCTAATTATCCTGAAAATATTGTCCTGAGTTATTCTTGACAGCACCCTATCTTTAAGAAGGGTCGATGCATCGGGAAGTATTGGCAAAAGATTATTGCTAATCCCTTGATATCGAGTCCATTTCTTCCTTGTCGTTCCACAATGTTTCATGTGTCTATAAAGTGAGACTCTCGTTACCCAAAGAAAACAATTAGAACATGGAACAAAATCGTCTGACGCTCTTATACAGTCTGGTCTTCGACTAACAATCAAATTTCCCTCTCCACCACGTAACACGGCACAATTGTTCTTAAAATTCCCTCTTTTTCTAAGGTCTGCCAGGATTTGCAACCTCTTTGGATCACTCATTGACAATTTGGACATGTTAAGCACCATATTTTCATCCTTGTGTCTTCGTGTTAGATGTCTAGGTAACTGAAAAACAAGCTGTCCACAGTATAAGCAGCACTGCTTCTTATCGCGCTTTTTCTTTGGCAGTACCAATTTTGAAACGCAAGGTAATGTCGACTCTTCATCTGAAAAACGACAGCCATGCACAGATAAAAATAAAGTGGCTCGGCCATGTTGTTTATCAACAAAGCTCTTAATTATTTTAAAAAAAAAAACAGACATATTAGACAATTTGTAGAGAGTAACGGGACAGTGGTCATATAAACCCAATGACCACCGTCCCGTTACTCTCTACAAATTATTCTATGGTCGTCATTTTTGGTTAGACGATATTTGTTTAATAACCAAGCTAGCAAAATATGAAATAAACACACACCTGAATGTGAATATGTTGATTGGTCAGTTGGTACAATTTCAATGGTAACTGGTGACAAATTTTCACAAGGCTGACCTTCTGCGTTAATTGAACTGCTTGCCGAGATCAGGTCCTCGGTGCTTAAATCTAAAACTGTTAAACATACATGAAAAATGAAAAGTGTTGTTAAGCTAAACTCCAATTACCGTCTAATGTTGTGCCACTTGGGTTTTCTTCTACAAAAACATCGTCAAGTGGAGAATCATTGAAGGACCTCCTCGGATGACTGCAGTCGGACAAGGGACTGTCGTAATCGTTCCCGCTTACGAATAATCGTCGTGGCGGAAGACTTATTGTACGCGGACTCGAAACACTCAACACTCTGCAGTTGTAACGCTTTGGGGTAGATAGTGGACTTGATAATTTTACATTCTCATTCAAAGGTGTCGACGGTGTAGGCAAATGCCACTCATGTGTTACACTGCTTACGAGCTGATTCTCATTTGTTAACGAACTTGTAGAATTGAAGTAATTTTTTTCCGGTGCTGAAATAAACAAAACCTTTTAAGTGATTTAATCATTAAACTACATTTTCCAGTACTTACATGTGTGGGACAGATTAGCTTGAGAATTTTTCAATAACTGCCTTCTCAAAGTCGATACTTCCAATTTATTGCCGCTTCCTACAATTATAGCTGGATACCTGACAGAATTTACTGGATTCAAATCACACCAGGATTGTTTTTTATGGTTTATCAAGTATTTTGCAAACAGTTTTTGAGGTTATGTAACCCAAGGGCTTCTATTTCTTGCAGAAAACGACGAGTATCGACCTATAGGAACATAGTGCGACCGTCTACTAATGTTACAACTTATAAGCTAACTTTAGTGTAAATTTGAAGGTGGCAGGGTCTTTTGTTAAAATTGGGCTTTCGTCTCCGGGGGTGGCCAATATTGTTTTAACATGATAGGCATATGGAGGCTGTGAATTTATAGTTACCCTGCAAAACTGAAGGTTTTAACTTTTTTTTTAAGGAAGATATTTAATATTGCCAATTTTTATTGCGAAAGTTACGCGGGTTATTTATACATATGTATATGTAAGTTATAAAATTGTAAACAAAATTAGCAAAAACGCTAAATAAATACTCTATGATATGGTCCGATAATTCTTGGTAGTCTAAATTAAAGAACAGAAACGAAATATCTTTTCCTAGTTAAATAAACATAGACCGTAATCCATAACCTTGAACTGCGTCAGCTGAAACGCTGAGAGGCAAGCGGACAAGGTCAGACACATTTGTACCGAAAATTATCATTTAAATAAATTTTCCATATGTCGGGTTACAATCTCTCTCTTTTTCAACGGACAATATGGTGTCAAACAAAGACAGAGATATGTTTAAATGTATACGTACTACGTTATATATATATCTGTTATATTTCTATGCCTATCACGCCACTGCTACTCGCTAGACGATAAAATAATTCTCTCTGTACATAGGTATAAAGTGTACACCAATATAAAATGTCACCCCTTAAATGTTTTTTCTTTAAAATTACTTTCGATTGTGATTTAGAAAAACGGTACAAAATGTATGAATACTATTTTTATTTAGAAAATGTAAACTACTTTAAAACAATGATATCAACTATTAACTACAACAGTGTACTACAGTTTTACCCCTCTAACTTTAAATTTAGCAAATCCGTTAATTAGGGATGTGTAGTCTATTCTAAAACACTTCACAATAGATACATGCACTAATAACATTTAAAAACAGCTGAGACAGGTATTCCTGTTAATTTGCACTCATCTATTTGTTGCAGGGTTGAGCTGATTAATTAAACATCACCATTTAGCACTGATTTTTTCAAAATTCTTAATCATTATATTTAATTTTTCATTTTGACAAAAATTCACCAATGAATTAAATAAATTGGTTATTAAATATATTAGCACAAAACAGATATAGCATGTGAATATGTCACTAAATTCGATAATATGGTACATTTGATTTAACCCTTGAAATGCTGAGTGGGGTCCTATAGGGGCCCCAGAAAGTATTTTTCTTTAATAACTTTGTAAGTAATTTTTTGTAAATTTTCATATTTCATGTATTTTCTCCTTTTTTCATTGCCAAGTATTGTAGATTGTTTGTCTATTTTAAACACTTTACCGTAATTTTATTTTTACATAATGTAACCTACTGGGGTCTCCTACCGTAATTAGTGTGTAGTCAGTCATTTCTCGCGCAATAAGTCGCTTTGATAACGCCGACCGCACACGTGTTTCATGTTTTTACGGCGGTCCTGTGAGTCAGCAGAATTGCAATACCCCGTCGTACCCCGCTGCTGGGAGTGGACGTCCTTTCAAAAAATGTTTATTTTATAATTATATCAATATTTTTAACATATTTATTTTGTTATTTTCAATTTTTTAACATGGGGTCCCATGAAGACCCCACTTCGTTATTAGTGTTGTCAAAAACTGTACAGCATTTCAAGAGTTAAATCAAAAAAATCTGATTGCAATCAAATAAATCGTTTTTTTAAAATTTAAATAAAAAAACTATTTTTTTATCCACCCTGATTTGTTGTTTGTTGTTATTGGGAACATTATATGGCCAAATTAACGAAAATTTTGTGCATAAAAAATCTATTAAAATAATCGACCGGAACTTATTTAAACGCACAATGTATTAAATAATCTTGATTAGTGTTTCAATTCAATTAATATCATTACCTACGTAAAATTTGACTCAAAAAATGTATAAAATGTGTTTATCCTATTTTTGTCATAAACTTAAGTTTATTTATTTTGGTCCCCACCAATTATTGTGTATTTTGTTTTAAAATCATTCCTAAATTACTTGTCGATATATTTCTTACTCATTGCCAATTACCTCATGACTAGCAGCTGCTAAAAAGCAACACAATCATAAATTAATTACAAGTTGTTAAACTACAGCTTTGTTATAAAAAAACAAATCCTAATAGTGCATATAAATTTAATATAATCTTTTCTACCACCCCTAGGGTGCCAGGCGAAAGGGCGGCAAGCGGCCCTTTGATGCCCACTAGACTAAAAAACTAAAAAGCGGCGCCATTTCAGTAATTATTGCCAAGGGCGCCTAAAACATTGCTACTGCTCTGCCATGACGTCGTATAGCAAATATTTAAGTTCTAAATTTTACACCGAAATCTAAATTATTTTCACTTATAAATGCATTTCCAAACATTTGTCGTTCCTTGATCGCTTTGCCATCTGGTATCGAGAAATAAACATATACACACGCCGGGCGTCGTTATGTGTGATTCAAACTTGAATGCAGTTTTTTAAATAATAAATCAAATAATTTTTTATAATTTCAAATTATGGAAATACTACATGTACAATTCGATTTGAAGTCGATGTGGATGAAAAACTTTTCAAAAATAATTTCTGGCCTTCAAATAATGAATAAAAACTGTTCGGTTTTGTTACGACCGGCATTTCGGTCGTCGAAGCATACACTGGGCGTCGCACTTCGGCTGTGCATTCACGTGTTGTCGCCGCGCGGATAGAAGTATGAACACACACACACACAAGCGAAAAATATTGCGAGCGCTTTCGAGACTCTTGTTAATATTCAACGACCATAAATATAAATTAAAGCTTTATTTACATTTTGCGTCCATATAATTAACGAAGAGTACCTTCAAAATATTTCTAAGATTTTTTTTCTTATCATCAGTTGCTTAATTTGCAATAAGCACAAATCGTAGGAAAATAATCTGCGCTTAATATTTTTCAACAACAAATTCTGTGAGCACAGATGTGCAAGATTACGTATGCTTCAGTTGTAAACAATTAATAAAAAACAAGTTATTTTTCAGAAGAAAACCGATAACGTTCAAAAACAAGTAAATACATTTATCTACGCCTACTAGTCGTAATCGCCCTTTATATTTGTATTATTACCGCGATAGAGTAAGTTTGCTGTGAAATACATAAATCGTTGGTCTTTATAATAATATTATGAACGACAATTGTTGGAAAAAAATTCTATGGTGTTGCGAAATGATTTCTTGAATTTGTTTATTAGAAACTTTGGTATATTTTTAGCGCGAAAAGTTGCACAAGATATTTTTAGACATAATTCGTCAGTTGCTTCTTATATTTATTAAAAAATCTTGTTTATTTTGACGATTTTATGAAATATACTTATGTGTTTGTTACACAACTATTTCAATATGAATATGACGCTACCTTTAAAAATTTGCTTAAAAGAGGCTAGCCATTAAAAATGAAATGAACTCAAACGTAAAAAAAAAAAAATTTAATATTGAAGAGATTTAATGATGAAATTTGAACGTTACCTGAAAACTTTTGGGTGCATTGTTTAAACGGAAGCAAATGACTTAAAACTTTATAAACACCTTAATTTTAGCTTAAATAATAATAATTCGCTGTAAATTAAGATCACTAATCATCAATTTAAGTTTGAAAAATTTTCGTTTTCCTAGAACACAGCTTCTCACGTTTCGAAATCGCACTGAACAAAAATAATCGCGTTCCAATTAGAAATCGAAATTTATCTGAAGCGAAAGTAACCCAACACACATTTGCTTTCATATCTCAGTTAGGCTCAAAACAAGCACAAATTTCACTGTCAAAACCAATTTTTCAATACGTTCCAAGCATGTTAAAATGGGTCGTCGTCGCTCTCCGCACACTCTGAGGCACGTGCCCTATTAAAACAATCGGATTAAATAACGAGAGAAAATCAATTACCGGCAAAAGCCGTCGATCCCAACAAACCATAACTGTAAATCGTTCATTTAATGATTTGTTTTCACGAAGAACAAACAACCCTGACATTATCATAATTTTACAATATTGCTGTTGTTCCGTGTAAGGCTTGCGATCAGTGCAACAAGATTAATTAATTTTCCCTTCAAAACTTTTATTCATTACACGTTTAGTTCAGATAAATGAGCTTTTAGAAGGCGAAAAGTTGCTTGCGAATATTTATGGCTATATTTTAGGTACATTTAGTAGAGGTAATATGGGCTTTAGTCGAGTGAAATAAGGGCTCAATAAAGTTGACATTTTTCCAGGTAAACGCGAGTCGCCTTTGGTCGTAACGTGGTGCTTCAAAATTCATGCAACTCAAAAAAACATCATGCTCAATACTTCCCAGGTTTGTAAGATTCAACATTTGTCTACAATTTTTTTAATGCGACGTGTCACTCCATGGCTGTAGGTAGAGTTCTTATTTCTTTCAACTTCAAGGCAATTTTAATGTGTATTAATAAAAATTACTGTTATTGTTCTGCATAATTCTGTCAAACTGTCGGTCTAAGTGACTTCAATAAAATGCCAGCAACTTTACACCATTGCAGGACATTTTATACCTACGAATGGAACCAAATAGTTTCAATTTCGAATTGTGCACTAAAATTACTACCGATTTGTGCTTGTGCGATTCAAGGTAAAAATGTTGAATCAATTCTTTGTTTCTCGAGATAGAATCGTTTTTATTACAGCCAATAAAAGTTAATCACCTACTTACTTAATCATTTATACGATATTCGCTATATGTGAATATGCAAAACTTGGGTACCTTGAAAACTGCCGGTGTATTTATCTTTGTATTGCGTATTATGTCTTTTTTTTATGGAAAGCCATCGTTATACATTAAAAAATGAATTTGCAACCGTCGAGCTACGCACATGAGCGCGTTACGTCCATGGATTCGCGTTACACAACGAGAAACTTTTACGAGTTTTCGCCGCTGTTTTTACAACGGTGACATATGACAACGGAGAGCGCGCCTATAAGGAAATGCCATTGAAATGTAATAAATACAATTTAAAAATAAATACTACGTTCTCTGACCTTGAGATAAATGCGTGTTTTTATTTATTGTCGGAGAAGCAGCCTATCTTAACAATGGAGGGTTTGTTAAAAGTCCAAGGTTGGGTTATTGATAATTTTGTTTTTGCCTCCGTTGTGGAATTTTTTTGTTTACCGAAGTCGCTCATTCCCAAATGAGAACTTAATTAGACAGTTAACCTAGCGGTTCTGTCGACTACCAGTTTTGCATAGACACAATAGACAGATGCCAAAGTAATTAAGAAAACAATGCACGTACTACAGTCACTACGTTAGACGACTCAAATGTTTAAATATCATTAATAGAATGCCTCGTTCAAACGTTAAACACTGTATACAGTTTTTAATTACCTTTAATTTATAATAACGTCTTAAAAAACAAAAATGTCACGAATAAGGTAATAACTGCATTAAACTCAGATGAAGGTAGGTAGGTAGGTACTTAACAATTTTAAAATTGCGATGGATACGCGATTTTGTATTCAGCACCACGTATCAAGCAACAAATATAAATCTACTCCAGCAAATAAAAGGAAAAAATCCGTTTTTAATGTATGTGCTCTACATTTGCAGGTGATGGAAATCCTCGAACAAACTTTTAAAGTTAAAATTGCCCTCCAAACTACACAACAATGTATTTCTTTAACCCATTTCAGAAAGGAGATTGTACTCTAGAGCAGTTTAAAGTTGTTAATCTAAGCAATTGTGCACACAAAACGCATCCCTTAATTGCACTCAAAATTAAAGTCAAGGTTGAAACATATTTATTGCATCCTTGTTTTTTTACTGCAATTTTAATAAAAACTTTCGGCCTCGTCGTTCGAAGCAAAAGTCTTGTTTTAGTGCTAAAATGAATTATGTGTGCTCCTAATTTATTAGACGGTTAATCTACGTTTATTATTCCATCTAAATTAGCATAATATGTGCATGTTCGCTGATGACCATGCTAAATATCTTTTACATCTAATTTCGACTTACACCGTTTAAAATATCTGTGCATTATCATATTAATTTTTTCAGCCAAGGAAACTGTATTTTCAATATAAAAGTTCTTTAGACTTCCTACGAGAAATACGCAATACCCGAAATTAATTATTCGGTCTCAAAAATAAATCAAAATGTATCTTCAAGTATAAAGTTAAAATAGCTTTAGAAAGTTCTCAAGTAAATTACTTGAGACGAGGGTAATCAACAAATGCAGGATAGAAAATGGAATCTATAACATGGTTTCAAACCAAAAATGAGCATTACCTTTGATCCATGCAGGATCAAATTTCTACATATCGACAGATCTAGTTGATAGAAAAGAAGTTGGCCTCTGGTTGTTGGGCGTTCTTTTCTTCAGGTGAATGCAAGCAACTCTCTTAAAGCTGTTGCCGCGGACACCTTACCTAAAACAAACACAAAATTTTAGAACTCAGAAACTTTTATCAATTAGAAAAAGAGACTTACCGGATATTAATAATTCTTAAAATGGGAATGTGCTTTGACCTCGTGCACCTCCAGGGTTGAACTGAAACTTAAAACATAAGGCGAATACCATTAGACAGTCACAATTCAAGAAAAGTTGCCTAGCACTTTAATCTTTTGACAGTAAGAACTAAGGAGAATTACATCAAATACTTATACAAAGTATTGTTTTTATTATACTGTGATTTGGTATTGGAGACATTAAACATACAGAAGTGTGGATAGTTTGGAGCTCAACTAATCTAAGTACCTAGCCTAAACATGATACACCTAAAAACCTAACGCCTTAAACGATATGCGCACGCGATCACGAGAAACTAATTTTGAGACTCTAAACTACTTGGACAACTGTATGGATTCAAAAATTACTGCCGAAAGTTAAAGCAACAGTCTCTAAAAATATACAAACTGCACAAGGGCAGACTCACTTAAAACCATTGCTTCTTGCTTCTTTCTTCGCACATAATGGGACCTACCTGAAAAAAAAGGAAAACAAATTTAATAAAAGACATACAATGCTGTGAGAGGAAGTCAAATATATTTTCTTGAAATCAAATCAATCCAGATTACTTTACTATACATTATGTAGGTACCTTATGTAATTGATATGAAATTAGTGACAGTCTAGTTACTTTGCAGTAGTAGAAGTACAGTAACAATTCTACAAAAACGAAATCTAAATCCAAAATCAAAAATCGTACCTTATTGTGCTAAGCCCGAAACGTGCTTCCTGGAGTTTGATCATGGACCTCGTATAAACCCAACGTACTATCAACTTGGCTATGTTCGTCCGACATTCTTAACACAATGAAAATGTCAGGCTTTTTTAGCCGCAACAGTACGGTTGAGTCGCTTCAATCAAACATAAAGATGAGTGCTCGTCCATCCTTCATGGAGTACTTGAAAACAGGCACCTAACTGAAATAAAAATAATAAGTTACTAAAAAGAACTATCAAGATTTTCTTTTCTAAAAAATATCTTTAAAATATAAATAAGCAGGTTTTGGAAAACCACCATCATACTTGTCAAGCAAATTGATTGCATTGTATGAAGTTGTAAGCCAATTATTTAGTTTAAAGCTTTTTCGACTTTATCCCGATTTAAGTGCTAATAATATACAACCCCCTGTATATTTTACAATATTTCGCCTTCAAATCCAAATTTATATCAAAGGTATACAAGGTACATTGTAATTAAATAAAAAAATTTAGGTAACTACGTAAACAGTTTTCCACAAATGTCACATTTTTGAGTCCCAGAAAAGACGAATTATTCCATAGCTCTGTTATTAATGAAGATACAAAAACATCTTTCACATAAAAGTTGTTTACAATCGTTAGTTGCATAACATGAAATTATTTTCAACTGTACAGAGTGTTTCGTTTTCAAGCACCAACACGTAACAAATGCTATACTCATTTATTACATTTTAAAATAGTTGATCCAGACAAAATAGTTAATAAACATGAATTCTGCGTGGGTTTAACATCTTTGTTTGTCCTGTTGTAAACATTAATGCAGTTAAAACAATAATTTATTTCCAATACTCGTTTGCAAGTGTATAATTATTTAGCATGAATTTTTATTTACGGGTTCTGTTTCACGGCATATTTGACAATTATTTCGCATGAATGAACGTAGTATTACAACCAGTTGATATGTAAACGGAGTTGTAAAACGATCGGCGTTCTAAACACCGGTTTAACTGTACACAGCCATTCCTGTAGGTAATTCAAATATAGTAAGTCATCAACCGTTCGATAGTTTGCAGACCAAACATCGACAAAAATCCATTAGGCGATGTATGAACAATATTAATTTTGATTATGTGCTAAACTGAGTGGCCAGGAGGTAAGCATCTCAAAACCTATGATATAAAAAGTATGAAAATACTGTTTTACATTATTCATTTTTTCGAA
Organism: Elmis aenea; assembly: GCA_947652605.1. Classification (NCBI taxonomy): domain Eukaryota; kingdom Metazoa; phylum Arthropoda; class Insecta; order Coleoptera; family Elmidae; genus Elmis; species Elmis aenea. Next base: position 59,682,752 of record OX393579.1, read on the forward strand.
GATGGTACTACAGGAGCACGAAATGTATTTGTTGTTTCCAAAGTATCCTAAACCTTTATTTTTAATCATTTAGGCAACTCCGGTTACCAAAAAATGCGCACTTCCCGGTTCATTGTGATTATTTGTTCCAAAAATAGTTAAACTCGGAAGTTTTTTCCTCATTCAAGTATGGTCAGACGCGGCTAACCTCCAGAGCCTACTCGACCTAGGCAAGGTAACGGTGTGCGTACGATTAATAAAAGTGAAAGTCATTGTACCACATCTCTACAAAGAATTTACACCTTGTCCTTTCGTTTTAATTTTTTTAAATGAAATTGTTGGCACTCAAGCGAGAGGGCATCGCTGACCCTCACTTTTTACTTCAATGACCCTTATTATTAAGTTTTAACATTGTGGGAGGCTGTAACGGTAAATGCACAATTAAGTCGTTACCTTAGCACAGGGACGGAATAAAAACTTTTCACGCAAAACTCGCCAAGGTTTGCGAAGTTGCATCATTCCCTGATTTCAAGATATACACATGAAACACATTAAAACTTTTCCGGGCTTATGGCCTCGAAGCAACGTTTACTTACATATATAACAAATGAAATTGAAACAGCTCCAATTATTTTCGAAGTAAAAGTATGGGCAGGCCGACCCTGCTAAAAGAATTTTTATGGGAATGGAAAGAATGTGCAAAGATAATAACAGTTTAACTCGAGCAAATTGGATGTTTGCGCTCTGACATTTCTCATTGTTTACTACAGTTAGTATTAGCATAGGAAATTCCTTGAATAGGTTTCTTAACTAATTATTTACAAGTTCATATGAAGCATCTTTCACATCTAAGCAAATCTAATGGCGCTATCAAATGATTGCAAAAATATAGCGCTGTCATGACCTATAGGTCTTCGTCGATACACTCTTGAAAAGACCGTGTACTTGTGCACTTCCTCAAGCATAATTTATTGTGTTAAGTGAAGATTGTAATGTATCAGAAAAAGATTAAGCATTTAATGAAACAAATTATGTCACAATTTTGACTGGCTTCTCCAACTATGATAGTTTATTCAAATAATTAACACAGCATTATAAGCTTTTGTGTTCAAAAAATTGCTTAGTTTAATTTAATAGTTAGTCAACTAAAATTTCTTACAAATATCTGTTTTTATTACCCGCGAAAGAGTAAGTACAACAAAACGCGTGGCCTTTTTTTAGACGTAAACAATTTGTTATTAACTTATCTATTTTTAAATGTGTTGTTATTGATTTCTTAAACTATTAACTACGTCTCCTCAGCAATATTTTTGCCGCTAAATGCGTCATTTAATAGAAAGGAAAGAGAAGTAAATAATTGCTAAATGTCAGTTCACACACACCAGCTTTTGCAGTAACTGCACAACAAACAATTATTTATTTTAGCGCCACACTTAAATACGCCAACAAAGAGACAGATCTCTACAGTGCCTGGGAATATTGAAATTTAATCACGATGTTACAATAAAGTCTCATATCGACTTTATCGCAAGCATTAAATAAAAATTACGAATTTGTTAATCGTAACCTTTTAATCGATGTAGGGTCAAGGTTCTGCAACTTTTATCAAACAAAATTCGTTGCAAAACCAAATATTGGTTAGATTGTGCAAAAACCACGTTTGTGAAAACATGGCAGTCAAAAATAAATAATTTTTCCAGATGTGATACATTTAACGAAAGTCAGGTATTAATTAATGTTCCCACAGCAAAAAAGCCAGTCCACCTTTCTATAATGGATTCGAAATCGCTTCTTTATGATAATTTTCAAAGTTACAAGCCCTAAATAAATCTTTTATAGAAGCACGGTCCTTTTAAAGGCACTTTTTTTTAAGTGAAACGTGTTTACGTCGTGATGTAGTGTTTTTAACGAATCGCTATTAATTTTCTCTGCGGCATACATACATAACAACGCTTTTCATTGTTAGAAGTTTAAGTTGGTGAATAATAATTGCCGAATAATGACTTGTCATGTTGTTGATATAACGGTTAAATTTGCAAGCCATCCAAGGTCGTCCAACAAAAAACAGTATTATACATTTAATATTCTCAATAAACAATCTTTAGGTCAAGGTTTTAGACGACATTAATTATGAAACAATATTCCAGCCACGTTGTACGTAGCATCGCTACGAGAATGAGTCAAATGGCGTAGGTGGCATTTTAAAAATGTCAAGAGCGAATTTTTTAAAGCCATTCTTGTACTATTTCCTGGTTGTGGAAAGTGGATTCACCTTGCGTCGTGACCTTCCGTCAACTTCGACCTCCAGCATTGCAAATCGCGCTTTTACTTTTCATTTCCTGCTCTGGACAAGATTTATCTGATCTATATTGGGTTTTTCAATCAATACACTAATACATTTCGATGCGATATCTACGGCTTCATCACGTTTTCAATAGGAAACCGAAATGTTTATTCCTTATATTGAATACAACACCGACATAAATTGCTTTTACTCCTTCAAATGACGGTAACATCAGGACAGCAGACGAAAACCATTAAAAAATAAACGCGAGAAAAATATTGCCGACGTACCTACACATTACAATCTTAAACACCAATTACTTAAAACAATTCTACATATATTTCAACATTTAAAAAAACATTAATGGATTTTGCAATGTAAAACGTTTATGGAAGAAGCAATATTACGAGGGCAGACTTTTACGTAAAATAACCAGCCATGAAAAACACAGGTGATCGATCAAAAGGATGGAAACAGTATATGGGGATGACTGGCCAACATATTTTTTTGTAAAATACTGGTCTAAACAGTTTAAATGGCAAAGAGAATCAATTTGGGATGATCCAAGATCTGGAAGACCTCTGGAGGCAAGAACAGAAAAATGATGAGGAAATTTGAGAATTTAGTGTTGACTGGATCGCCGAATGAAAGTCTATTGTCGCTAGGAAAGTTGATGGATTAAAGCCATCACTTTTTAATATTTTAATCAACGATTTGGGCACGAAAATAGTACGTGTTGAATACAAGACCGCTTACAACAAAGCAAAAATGTGCCAAGAAAATTTGGAAGCCTCTTGCAGAACGACAATTTTTTTTTCAAAAATTGTGACTGGTGAAGAGACCTGGGTATTTCATCGAAACCTTTCTATGCAGTGGATTCATAAGAACTCCCCACCTCAAAAAAAAAACAACAGAGCAAAATCTTCATCAAGAAAAATAATGGCTTTATTTTTCTGGAATGCTGAAGGACAAGGAATGTTACTGATTGAATATATGTCGAAGGCTTCTTCAATTGTAAGACAGGTTTCTGCTAAAATTATTCAAGATTTGAAGACTACTTTATTTAAAAAAAGGCCAAATTTCATGACTTGGTAGATTATTTCATAATTTGCTTTCGTACATTCTTCTTTCATACTGAATCGCATGAATGGACAAAAGAATCGATTGAGCCACCGAGGGTTCTTTCAGAGAGTATTAGCTTCTATTTTTAGATGCTAAGCGTTAAAAGATCGTTTGGCTAAAACCTGGCGCACACCTGCGTCCCAATACATTAAGTACCTAGCTGCATTCTCTATTAAAAATTAATGAATAAAATATTTTCTACACTTGGATTATGCTCCAATTAATTTTTACGTTTAAAAACTATCCTGGGTACAAATCGCATACACAAACTGTCCATTTTGGAAGTTGGAACAAATTCACACACAGGCAACCTTAAAACGATGGTGGCTGAAATGATTTGCTTTCCTTTCCGCATGTTCACCATTAAGTGCAACTAACAATAAAGTACTTCATTAAAATGTCCTTGATTAAGTGCAAACCTTGATACGTCCCTGTTATGCAAATGCAGTTCGGTCTTAAACAATTTGCCCTTCGCACCCGGATATAAACGAGGACTACAATTTATAATGCTCACAATTTCAGTGTTTTATACATATGACATGAATTATATACAATTACAAAAACAGTCACGCCGCGCGAAATTGGATTTTGCACAGCTCGAGAGCTTCGCGAAACCTTCCACGTCGCTGTAAAAAGGTCGAGTGTCATCTAAAACGTCATAGCTTGGAAAAAATATAGTTCAAATCAACCCCTTAGTCATAAATATCGTCGATTTAATGTCCATTGCAATATTTTAAATATCTCTTGACTATCACAATATCCTGAACGCAAATTTGGGTTTTTAAGGCCACAGGAACATGTACTGAAACTATGCCAAACAATTTAGCCACCCATGCTTACAAAAAGCTGTAAAAACCTTCAAGTATTTTACCACCGACATTGCGAACAAAATAAACTTATGCAAATACAATTTAAAATTATTTCTAGCAATATTAAATCTATCACGAAATCAGGTTATTTATTAAGTGCGTCTAAGGGCGTATGTGTTCATGTCCTAATGAGAATAATTAACGACAAGGTCATTTAATGTGATGAAGCATGAAATAATAAACGTATTCAAATGCTCTTGCCGCAATGAAAATAATTACACTGAAACAACAGCAATTATAGAAAGTGCCTCGATTAATTAGAACGCTGCAAAACTAACGTAACGATCAAATCAGAATACGTCGATGCCACGAAATTAAAAAAAAAGGACACAAATACTTAACATGAAACATCAACGAAGTAACAGTTAAAAAAAAGTAACGCAAGAACAACAATATTGTCTCGAAAGTACCGATACAGGAAGCAATCAACAGAAAATATGCTTTGTTTAAAGTCTAATAACAAATAATTATAGCAATAAACTGGACAGTTAACTATTTATTTATGTGCCTAGAATTAATACGTTTAATTTTCGGAGTAAAAATTACCACACGTGCTTACATAATGTAACTTCTTAATTTGGACGGGATAGGTTAAACATACACACAAGAACCTAAACAAGATATGCATTTTGTTCAGTTTTTTTGCAAAATAGGAAAACTACGCAAGTGGGGCCCATTTTTATATCTGGCAGCTTCAAAATATGCAAAATAATAAATAAGCGCTAGGAATACCTAGTCCAAATATCTGTGGTGTTTTAAAGCGGATTTTGACTGCGATGATTTCAAATTTTCCAAAAACAAATACCAGAGTGAGAAACTGCCACCTACCTGATGTGAAAAGTATTTTGGAAAGTTATTTTAAAGCTCCGAGCATCATCTCCAGCAAAGACCATTTACTTCAAAAATCCTTGGTTCAAACTTCCATGCACAAACAAAGCAACATTTTTGCGATATATCGCCAAAACAATTTGTAAAAAACACACTTTGTTATCAATTTTAGTCCGAACACACTGTATTTCAATCAAGTGTCAAAGATATCAATTTGTAAACAAGTGCAAAGTCACGCCTTTAGTGGCATCTATTTTTTACACCAAAAACTACACTTAACTCACATGGCCACGCGGGTGAAAATTGCCCAAAATACCGGCACAAGTTAACAAAAATATGGGCAAAATTCAACGTTTTGAATCCTAAAAACACTCCCAAATGAGATATCGCTCGCTTATTAGTACTTTGCGTAACACCCACGCACTTATTTGGCGAAAAAAATCACTTAAAACAGCAAAAACGCGCATCGACAAAAGTTTTCCCGTTGAGCCATCGAGGCCTAGCTTGACACATTAGTACGCGAGCCTCGATCGGTCAAGTTCAAGGGTCATCGGCCGTAATCGTTTTTTGGCATTTTCCAATTAATATTTTCGACAAATCTACTACATAGGTGTTGTGAAATATACATTTAAGATGCCAAAATTGTGTTGAGAAGTGTTCCAAAAGCTGAAAATACTGTGCTCAACGTTTTTTGGGACATTTTAATCCTTTTAGGGAATCCGTGCACATGTGATTTATTTAAGTGTCATTAAGTAATTTCCGGAAAGGCATGACGTTGTTGTAAGTTACCCAATTTTGGGGTTCGTTTTTGCAAATTTCTCGGACAACAGTGCTTTTACACCAAAACTGTTCTTCAAGTGCTTGTTTTTAGACGTTTGGTGTCGGCATAGTGTTTGATGTTTCTATTTAAATTTAAGGGTGTGCTTCAGATATGCATTACCTTCTAACCTTCTTACCTCGTGTATCGTGAAAACTGCGTTAATGGAGTTTTGCATGCAGCTAGTGCTGAAAAGCTATGCACTAAGGAATTTAACAGTGCGAAATGCATTTAGAACTGTCTTTTGGAGATAGTTTTATAAAAGAAAACGCAGGATTATGCTCTTTCGAGGTAGGTGCAAGATTTATTCAAAGCTGTATTTTGGTAGCAGGATAATCGGTCGTAATTTTTTTCTGCTTTAGGTCAAATGTATAAAGAAAAGTTTGTGTGCGTCTTTCAAATTTAAGGTAATCTTTGCTTGTAACGGACAAGCATGGCCGACATATATAAACGCTGTGTTCACTTGTAGGCTTAAAGATCGGTTAAAGTTTTTTTTTAATAGATGCAAACCTTTATGATGGTCCGTAGTTAATATCATCGCCTACTACACAAACTTTAAACTTTGTTATTTACGCAACTGTAGTCCCCTGATGCACTGCAGGAATCCCATAAAATTCTTCACAAGTTAAATACCTTTTTAAATATTTTTTTAAATTAATGTCTATAACGATTTTGCATTTAAAAAAACGCCCAAATAATATTAATTTTGTAATAACTGTAATCAACAGGGTTATTTGTGTTGACAAAGCTAAATACGTCTTTCAATGTCAAGTTTCCCAATGTAATTAAATTTTTATAGAATTGTTAATATACTATTGATTGTGCTTACGGGCTAAATTAAATTGTAAATTAGTTTGGATTTACTTAAAAATATGGCAGTCCATATCCTTGGAATTGGAAATTGGTATTACAGCATCGTTCAGAAATAATATAAAATTTTTAACGCTTTTAAATAAATCGAGCGTTCGTTTTTGCCACGGGCCTAAGTGGATCTGAATAAATTTGAGGAAATGCAAACAAAGCTAAGATATTTTGAATATTTTGGTAATGTCAGCAGAGTTCAAGGTGGATACTTTAAAGACATGGAAAGCTCACAATAATAACGTAACTTGAAACAAAACTTCTTTAAAATTACCTTTAAAAAATATTACTCCTACATTTTTATTTATAATTCTATTTTTGTTGTCTAAAACTTTTTTAAACAAACTTAAGTTTGCATAGCTAATGTTTTTGGCATTTTTAAAATTGAATCCTGTTTACTACCTTGATGGTGACAGAACATCGTTATTTTTTTTTTCAAAACCAGAAATTGATCGGTGAAAATTAAAATTAATCGTGAAGTAATACACAGTAAATGTTCAAATTGGTCTGCAAATTTTGTTGTTGATACATGTAACAATATGGCCACGAATAAAATTTTCCCTTGTGCTTAATCATTTGGCCAGCCTAGAGCTTATACGTTTTTGCAGGTGTCTTGATAATTTACTTGTACATCATTAGGAAAAAACAGAAGAACCGAAAATTTTGGCCCCCTCTCTCAAATATATTTGGGTAGGCCATTTTAATGATGTTTTTGTATCACGAAATCTGAAGTAATTTTTTACTATTTACAAATCCTTAAAACACATTAATTTGATCGAAATAATATAAGTTGTTAATAAAGATTTACTTTTGAAATATTTGACATATTTTTGTGTTTGGTCCGAAGACTCTCATTGTTTGTGGGTCCCTAAGCTTGCCCAACGGTTGCTACGCCTCTGCTTTGCTACCAATCAGAAAAATGTACCTACCCGATTCGTAATGAATTTCTGATTTCATGGTTTTGTTTTAATACGCTTAATGGAGTTATTTTTATAAGTTGGTTGCCTTTTATTTCTTACGCAGTTAGAAACATATTTGCATATTAAATGACGTATATATATATATAGCAAACCCGTGCAAATATAGAGGCGTCTGTTTGGGGGTAAATACTAAATGGCATCCAGGGGTTTACGACTGTAATAATAAAATAACGCAAGTGCAACAGCAATGCGGAGAATTTCCTGAAATTTGATGCCAAACTTGCACATACATGTGTGGATGTCTAGTAATCACCTTGACCGACGTAATATGTGAATGTGTGCCATTTCTTTATTTAGACACAGCATGAAAAACAGGATCGCGTTGTTCTTAGGTCATGACTTATCGTATTACAATTTTTTTCAAAAACGCTTTCGTGATTAAGACAGATTATTTGCGTTGCTCGTTGGTTGATGGGGACGTTTGATATTTCGGTATCAGCCGACAATTTGCGCAATATGTCAACTTGCAACCGGTCCAATTTGTTGAATGTTGCACCACGTGTGCGCAGGACATGCCTAAACGGATCCAACTTGGTGGGGCATCCCAAGTGCGCCGGAGCTATGCTAAGGTCAAGGCCGTTGGCAGCCATCGATTGGGGCGGCGCCTCTGAGTCCCCAATGCCAAGGTCTCCCGGTCATGGGTAAGGTCGCCCGGGGCCTCTAAGGGATCTTGTTGACAGGTACAACACTTAATCCGTCCATTTGCAGTCACACATATGACATTACCGAAGGTTGTATGAATTTATATACGGACGTGTGCAGAAGCGTCTCATCCAAAACAAAATAATTAGAGCTTGTTCTGTTTATAAGTAGATACACTTTTGTTTACTAGCAGCATTTGTTATTGCTCGGTTGATAAGATATACCTATGAAAATATTGTTTAAAATGCATTATCTTGGAATAACAAGAGGATAAGCAACGTTTACATATTTCAACGTGGATTAGTAATTTCCAGACGCAGTCGCCGTTGAAATATCCTGATTGTTCCACAGTGGCTGATAGATTTTCAAAAAATACCAGGAGCGTAGTGAATACCTCATAATTCATAAAGCAAGGGGTTTAACGAAAAAAAAACAACAATTAACGCTTTTGCTTTATTTGTCTTTATACAAGAGTTACAATTTGAATTTTGTATCTGAACACTATCAAAAAATAATATTTTTTGACCGTTTTTCAAAGGATAATACGATCCAATCTGAAATACTCCTCGGAACGGCTTATCCACAAACCTATCTGCTCAGATATTTTATATTTTTAGCGTAATTTTGCTCAGGTTATCACGAACATTTCCATACAAGAATGCTGGAACTATATTTATTGTTTATAATGCATAAAAAATTGCAACCTGCTATTTATTTTATTTTGAAGTTTTGTAACATCGTGCGGTTTGAAAAAATAATAAAAGCGGTGGAAAAGGTTTGAGAGTTTTGTTTAATACACCTCTGGACTTGAATGCTACGCATAATTTTTGCGCGTTATCGACTTTTTTGTTTTTAAGTTAATCTGAAGCGGTGGGTTATTTCTCGATTTTATTTTTCGTGTGTTCATGTCGACATTTAGGATGAATTTTTTGTTGTTCATGTTTTTTTTTTGTGTAGTTTTACCTGGCACATTTTCGATAACGACGCCTGATAAAAGCCGTAATTTATTGTGCTCGTTCGTGCTAGGCTCCAGGTTCGAAGTCAACATGGGTTAGGCTTAGGTTATGAGATTATTTTAGAACGTAACTATCAGAAATGTGTCTGGAATAAATTTTTCATTGACTAAAAATAAAATACCATGAATGATAGACCGCGGCGTCGATCCGAAATGCTCTTTAGTTGGGCGTCCGTTCGAGAGACTATTTTTAAAATACTCTGCAGTTAATTAGAAGTTTTATGGGGTGATTTTGATTAATATGAATTCGCGAGATGGCCATGAACACGAACAATGGTGACGCTCGGCTGACGTCATGTAATATTTTCATGTAAATGCTGCAGTACGACAAGCCGCTCCGCTCGTGGCCGGCGTCCTCGACCTTGCTGCCGGGTGCAGGCTGCATCGATTTGTAGAAGAGGTGACCCTACAACGACCCAGTTGCGCTCGCAAAACCGACGCCTACTTTGTATGCAACACTTTGGACGTTTTTGTTGTTTTTTTTTTGCACACGCGCTGCACTTTATAATACCACGGCCACACTTAATTACCTGTTTACCGATTACATTGCAATTATGCAATTAACAAGTATGTGCGTAAGCTTCAAACGACAAAAACAGAGCGGCCAATTTAATTTGCAAGGCAAATTGTACAAAAATAGAACGATTTTCGAAAGTCAACGAACTTGTAAGGGTGGAAATTTATATTTAGGAACACGTTAAACAACTGCGTAAAATCAGCGTCAAAAGAAACTTCTTTTTTAGAACCATTGGCCGAACATCTACATTTTTAAGAAACTTGTTTGGAATCTTCGATTTTTTAAGAGCTTCGATCCGACCCTCTGAATTTTTGGGATCCATGTTACGAATTTTTGAGAACCATGGTCTGAACTCCTGAATTTTTGAGAGCTGTATTTTAAACTTCTGAATTTTTGTGAACTTTTTGTGACCCTCTGAATTTTTGGGATCCATTTTACGAATTTTTGAGAACCATAATCTGAACTTCTCAATTTTTGAGAGCCATATTTAACCTCTGAATTTTTGTGACCCCCTGAATTTTTGGGATTCATGTTACGAATGTTTGAGAACCATAGTCTGAACTTTTGAATTTTTGAGACCCATACTTTAAACCTCTGAAGTTTTGAGAGCGATGTAAGGAACTTCTGAATTTTTGAGAGCAGTGATCTGAAACTTTGAATTTTTAAGAGCAATGATCTGAAACTTTGAATTTCGAGAGCTATAATTTTAAGATACATGATACGATTCTATAAATTTTTGAGTGTCATTGTCTGAATCTTAAAATTTCGATTTTTTGAGAACCACGGTGAAAATCTTTGAACTTCGAGAACATGGTACGAATATCTGAATTTTAAAAACCTTGTTTCGTTCATGTAAATTTTGGATTCTTGTTTTAAATTTTCGAGAACAATAGTTCGAATCTTTGAAGATATGTGCTTTACATTTTTGAGAACCATGGTCCAAACCTTTAGATTTTGGTAAACCATACTCCAAACTTATGAATTTTTGAAAAAGATTAGTTTTTAAATACCTAATTTAATTGAGTCTATTATATTATCCTCTCAGTTGTTTATATAAGTTCTTTGTAAAAATTCTTTGGTGCAAAAGTTTTTAAAAAATATTTTGGAAAGAAGAAGTTCTTAAAATGTATTGATGAAAAATATAATCTCCCTTGTTTTATACATAATTTCTTCCCGTCTAACATTGAAGTACAACTAATTCTGCAGACCTTTTGTGCTTTTAACTACAGAAACGTATTAATTAATTACTATAATTTATTTACGGATTGTCTTTTGTTACTGAGGTTATTTTTTTCAGCGTCGCGTTGATTGTTCGTTTAAGTTTTTGACGTTATTTAGCTCACGGCCAACTATTTTCTCTGTTGAGTTACCGTCATTATTCAAACTTCAAACAGAAATTGCTGAATTATTGCCTCTGTCATTGGGATAATAATGATAGGGCATTGTGAAATTCTCCGTTCCATGTAACACGACTAATTCATGTTAAAATGTGTCAATGTTGATTTCTTTATGTCACCTAGACCTAATCCTGAATTGTTTTATGTAGGTACCTGCTACGAAAATTTTTATGCAGGAGTGATTGAATCTTCGGTGATTAATAAATATCACGAAAAATATAGTTTTTTGGATGTTAACTCTTTCGGAAATATTGTTTTGGTGGCCATTTTGTCGGTATTTAAATTGTTAACCCAGTTTATGCTTTATTGTCAAAGATACAAAATTGCTCTGTGAATTTAAAGCTTGTCTTATGATATTGTTATTGTTTTATTGCTGTTGATTATTTTTATTATTGAGTTTTGCCAAGTTGATATTATCACCCAGTATCCGCTTAGTGAGTTAAATTCTACTGTTATTATACATCTTTTTTTACGTGTGTATCGTTTTTCTCTAGAAGCATTAATCACTTTATACACTAGAGTGCCATAAGGCGTTCTCTGAACAACTAATAAGTCTAAAGTGTTCTCGAAATTAAAGATGACACGCCATTAAATACCGCTAGCCCATTTTATACTCGACAGGATATTGGTATTAATTACATGTGTTATAAATAGTTAAATGGACGCGACCTTACATATTGTAACTAAAATTAAGAGGTTTTGATGTGTCATTCCTCTACAGCAGTTCTTGACACCCACGCCATCATCAGCTAGTTCTACGATGAGTGATTCTCGGTAGAGTAATTGAAGGCAGAGGGTAAATTTTATGAATAGGAGGGTTTTAGCTAAAGATTTATGCGCATCTATCGAGCTCGAATTAAAAGATAACGGCGAAGAATCGAACCAGGAAGTTAAAAGGCGAATTCAACGATCCGGAAACGCATGCTAATGTCAAGGTTACTGACTGGGTGATTACTGGCGAGTTATATAAAACTGGTGAACTTGAATCAAGGTCCCGCGACACAGCTAACACTTTTTTGCCAATATTACCTCGTAGACTGACCTTCGCGAGATTACCGCATATCAATTCCCCCGCAAGAGGAGGGGATTCGGAGGGGAATAATAGTTAATACGAAGAGATGAGTTAAAAACAGGTGCGTCCTACGTGCTCATACGTTGTTCGTATTAACCTTTGACTAACCTTCCTTGCATAGTTTATACGGTTGAAAATAATTCCACCACGGCGAGCACGCGTAAAAAAAGATTAACGTTTAATAAATCTCCCCCCCCCCCCGCCATCAAATTAATTGGCGATTTGACCCACGCAACGAAATGGCTATGTATAACGGAATATTATGTTTAGTTATGGTATCAATCAGTTTGTAATGTGACAAGCAACCTTGAAAAACTATTGTTACTGCGTTCAAGTTTAAACCTTACATATAAAATTCATTAGCTATCATTTCTATATGTACTTGGAGTCCATTTTTATTCTTTGCGATCTTTAATATCAAGTAGGTGATAATAAAATATTTATTAACAATAAACTTTGTGTCTGGACACACCGTTTTATCATTCAAAAATCGTATATAGCATGTTGGTACGCATAAACGAAACACTCTGTATAGTTTATGTTATGCAACTGATGATTCTGAACAACTTTTGTAAAAAACTTTTTTTTGTAACTTCACTAATGAAAGAGCTATGGATCAATTCGTCTTGGCTGGGACTCGAAAATGTGACATTTGTGGAAAATCATTTACGTATTTACGTAAAAATTTTGATTTAAATACAAAGTACCTCATATACTCTTGATAGAAAATTTGATTTGAAGGCCAAATAATGCAAAACATACAGGGTGTTCCATGGAATTTGCACTTAAATTGCGATAAAAACGAAAAAACTTTAAACTAAATAATTGGCTTAAAACTTCATACAATTAAATCAACTTTTTGACAAGTACGATGGTGGCTTTCCAGACCTTCCTGCTTATGTTTTTAACATATTTTTAAGCAAAGAAAATCTTAGTAATTCGTTTTAGTAAGTTTGTATTTTTATTTCAGCTCAGTGCCTGTTTTCAAGTACTCCATGATGGATGGACGAGCACTCATCTTTATGTTTGATTGAAGCGGCTCAACCGTACTGTTGCGGCCAATAAAGCCTGGTATTTTCATTGAGTTAAGAATGCCGGACGAACACAGCCAAGTTGATAGTACGTTGGGTTTGTACGAGGTCCATGATCAAACTCCAGGAAGCACGTTTCGGGCTTAGCACAATAAGGTACGATTTTTGATTTTGGATTTAGATTTTGTTTTTGTTAAATTGTTACCGTAATTCTACTTCTGCAAAGTAACTAGATTGTCACTAATTGCATATTAATTAAATAAGGTACATAATATAGTAATGTAAATTGATTTGATTAAAGAAAATATATTTAACTTCTCACAGCATTGTATGTCTTTTACTAAATTTGTTTTCTTTTATTTTCAGGTAGGTCCCATTATGTGCGAAGAAAGAAGCAAGAAAAAATGGTTTTAAGTGAGTCTGCCCTTGTGCAGTTTGTATATTTTTAGAGACTGTTGCTTTAACTTTCAGCAGTAAATTTTGAATCCATACAGTTGTCCAAATAGTTTGAGTCTCAAAGTTCGTTTCTCGGGGGGCGATCGCGTGCGCATATCGTTTAAGGCGTTTTAAGTGTATCAGGTTTAGGTATTTTAGGCTACTTAGATTAGTTGAGCCTCAAACTATCCACACTTCTGTAAGTTTAATGTTTCCAATACCAAATCACAATATAATAAAAACAATACTTTGTATAAGTATTTGATATAATTCTTCTTAGTTCTTACTGCCAAAAGATTAAAGTGCTAGGCAACTTTTCTTGAATTGTGACTGTCTAATGGTATTCGCCTTATGTTTTAAGTTTCAGTTCAACCCTGGAGGTGCACGAGGTCAAAGCACATTCCCATTTTAAGAATTATAAATACACTGTAAGTCTATCTCAAAAACTTTACAAAAATCTTTGAATTCTAAAACTTTGTCTTTGTTTCAGCATGGGCGACCACACAAATTAGCGTTCAAGAAGTTGCTTGCACGTACTTGGAGGAAGAATTTCCAGCACTCATAAGTGTAACTTCATCATTCTTAATTTGGTCCTTCGAGGATCAAAAGTAAATCAAAAATATTGTCTAAAAACCGTGTTTTCGCTAGAGAACTGCGTTCTACAATCGTCTTTATATTTTTCGTTTAAATTATACCTTCAATGCCTTCGACAAATCTTTACGCCTATTTTCAAAATACATGTTACAAAGACGGGAGCATAATTTTCAGTACAGCGTCGTTTATAAAATCCAGAGACCAGCATTTAACGGTTAAACTTACGACTTATTTACCAAAATTTATATTTTATGCATGTCGTTTATTTTAACCACATGATAAATATAAGAGCCAGAGCCACTATTACGATTTACATTAGAATAAGCCAAAAGAATTTCAGATCATTTGCCCAACTTATTAAATTTGACTTTTAAACTAATGCTAACAAAACAAATTAAACTATAAATATAACTCTAGTTTTTATTGCCAACGGTTTCTCAACTATTTATAAAATGTAATAGTTCATAAAATCTATCACAATTTAGCCCATTGTTTGAGATATTCCCAATAAACTTCCACATGAAATCTTGTTTAAAAAAACAGCAGTTATCTCACGTGTCAAGACCAGCAACAAATAACTACCAAAAAAAAATGCGTTTATTTCTTAACTCGATCAGCAATAAAGATAATGAATTAAACGTGTCAGTAAAAAAATGAATTGAATTCTTTTTATAATTCACCGTTATCTCGCAAAGCAAGTGCTTTCTTTACGCGACACCATTCGCAAAAAATGAACAATGAAAAGAAACGCCCATGTATTTAATACATTATTAATACGTCAATGAGTACATCAGTAAATAAATTTGCTCTGTATATTTACGTTCGTATTTTAATCAAACGCAAAACCAATATTTTTTCGGACCACTGCCCATGCGTGTCATTATTGGTAATATTTGAAGCAGGGATGGAAAACGTAACGTAACGATACCCGATAACGTTATAATAACGATTCAATTATAAGTTTTAATACAATAACGTAACGATATTTTAATAACGTTATATAACGTTATAATAACCGATAACGTTTCATTAAAAGTTATTTTGTATCGTTATTCTCTATAAATTACATTTTTATATGGCGATCTTTTTATTTTCAGAAGATATATTTTTTCTATATTTTAGAAATTAAAATGAAAATACAGTACCTCAACGTAATTTTGTACTATTTTCAAAATTTACATTGACAGATCCCAAAAATAATTTCAGAGGATAATGGTCAAGGGGTCTCTAAAGAATACTCTTTAAATTAGCTAAATATTTCGAGTGGTTTATTTACTCTTCATCAGTAGCCTGAAATTTACATCGGTATTAGCTTAGAATTAGATTGAAGCAAAGAAAAAAACAATTGGTGTTAAATGTTCATAATAGTACTCAACTCACCAAAAAGCGAGGTTGATAGAAAGCAATCGCCGATTAACATCATTATAAAATTTAATTTAAATAGATAATAGGTCACATTTGTAAAATTCGTATAAATTGAAAATTTGAAAATTTAGTTGTTGATAAACCAAGTTGAAGTAAAGTTGATAATTAAAGTTGAAAAAATAGCACATAATAATATATATGATGGTATCATCAATCTAAAGGTGGATGTCACTTTTGTTATACAGGATGTTTCTTAAATAATGCGAAAAAATTCGGGATGTCATTCCTTATAGAAAATTAAAGGGGGTCTTTCATATAAATTTTTTTCCTTAGACGTCTCCTTTCGGAGTTACACCCCCTAATTGGATCGGTAAAATTAGGTTTTTATTTTATTTCTCAAATTTGGATAAATGTAGGAGAATGATATTCAATAGATGTTTTGTATTTATTAAAAGGTTTCCCATAGTAATATTTTCAATCATCTCCCACCTTCACAGGGAGCTAAAGTGCGACCCCTGTTTTTTTTTTTTTAATTAGAACTCTTTGGTGGGTTAAAATTTTGCAATTTAATGTTTTTTTTTAACACTTGATTTATTAAGATTTTTTTTTTATTGTTTAATTTTTCTCGTAAAACCTACAGTTTTTGAGTAAAAAATTATATGAGTGAACATGAACCATCAAATATTCCAATATAAAACGATTTATTTTGGTGGTTATTGTGGTTTGTTTATGTTCATATTGGGTAGAATTGACGGATGTAATTCATTTTGACGTTTACGCGGCGATATCGCTAAAACGCCCGTCAATTGTATCCAATATGAACATAAACAACATGTTCACTCATTTCATTTTTCACTCAAAAACTGTAAATATTACGAGGGAAAAAAAAAATCTAAATAAATCAAACTTTAAAAAAAAATTAAATTGCAAAATTTCAACCCACCAAAGAGTTCTGATTAAAAAACCAACAAAGGTCGCACTTTTCAGCCCCCTGTGAAGGTGGGAGATGATTAAAAATATTACTATGGAAAACCTTAAAAATAAGTACAAAACATACCAAATATCATTTTCCTACATTTATCCAAATTTGAGAAATAAAATAAAAACCTAATTTTACCGATCCAATTAGGGGGTGTAAGGAAAAAATTTTATATAAAAGACCCCCCTTAATTTTCGATAAGAAATCACCACCCGAATTTTTTCGCAATAATTAAGAAACACGCTGTACATATATCATAATTTATGTAACGTTATATAACGTTATATAACATAACGATTCATTTTTTTAATGTTATTTATAACGTTATGTAACGAAAACAAATAATAAATAACGTTATACAATAACGTAACGATTTAAAACGTTATTCCAT
The DNA here is from genome assembly GCA_947652605.1 of Elmis aenea. Taxonomy (NCBI): domain Eukaryota; kingdom Metazoa; phylum Arthropoda; class Insecta; order Coleoptera; family Elmidae; genus Elmis; species Elmis aenea. The sequence goes on from OX393579.1 coordinate 59,699,930, forward strand.
CCCTGATTTGAAGGGGTTTTCGGCACTAAGCCCCACAAACACTCTACATACCTATACTACATATCATAAAAGGTTTTTTTTTAAATAGAAAATTTTAGGGACATTTTCATGTATTTCATTTAAAGCAAATTTTCGATTTTTAAATGTCCAAGCCTTAACATTTTGAGTGAAAGAAGGGCGAGCTGACCTGTAATAATTTAAACGTATTTAGAATTTAAAAACCAAGTTTTCGAGATGAATTTTTTATTCTCAAAGACCAAACATTTTTCTTTTTACTTTCAGTGCATTTTTAAAGGTCTAGATTTTTCCTTTTAGTACAATTCAAGGCCTAGATTTTCCAAATATTGGTATTCTATCACGTTTTTCTTGTAATCTATTTTAAATTTATAAAAAATATTATATTTGAAAATAGGAAAATCTTGTGTTGAGTAAAATCAATTTGGCAAGTTCTATACATCTACGTTAATGCTTTTATCATATACAGTCAGGGCCCTACCCAGGGTTACTTGCGATCGCGTTGGCTATGGAACCGTGTTGGAAAAAAGTTAAGATTCGGTATTTTCAGATGCACCCATCCTTTGCGAGTAGGGCTGTGCAAATTTTTTGAATTTATTTTTAATTGTCCCGGAGACTAGAGCGGAAAACGAAAACATCGCAAAATACGGAGTTCGCTCGGAAAAGAAAAACATCTCGGTCCACGAAGAAATTCATAACACCGTTATTTTCGTCCGAGAAACTTATTACGGTGCGCAAAATGTGGCCAAAAGATGGGCGCTTCCGTAGACGTGCAAAAAGCGCGATTGATTTTTTTTGTCATTCACGGCCTTCCAAAAATGCTCATACTTGCGATCACGTTGGCTATGGGACTGTGTAAAAATAAGTCAAAATCAGGTATTTTCCGATGCACGCATCCTTTGCGAGTAGGATTGAACAAAATTTTTGTAATTATCTTTAAGGGTGTAATGCTAACGAAATAAAATTTAACTACGAGAGAGTCAACATAGTTCTGAATGAGATGAACTTATATAAATCGCGTTACTGACGTAGCATAAGTATACGTATCCATAGATGTTAGGAGGTAGATGTTTCATTGTTGGATTGACAGCTTAATTGCCCGAATGAGTTATGGTACACTGTTTTTAAAAAAGCGGACGACTCATAGATTTTATACATCAATGCATGTTACATTTCCCGTGTATTAGGCTATTAGGATTATATATTATAAACATAAACACAGCTGCTAAAATAATTAATATTAAGTGTTATTTATTTGTGAAATCGAAACTTGCAGGAATTTATATCAGATTATTTAGATGTCTCGTTATACTACATGCCAGTATAGAAAAAGCGTACGAAGAAGAATGAAAAAAATTGCTCAAAGTAGAGAGAGTAGGAGAAGGTAATTTTAAACTTTATTACTAATCACATATTATGTACTTTCAAAATTTTCTTAGACTATTATAGTTTTTAAATGTTGGTGAATAATTTTAGCGTTACCTAAAGTAAAATAAACAAATTTTTTAAATAATTTTTCTTACTACATTAGAAACCAGTGCTTGGTATAAATATAAATCTCGAATACGCCAGTTATTTTGTCATACTAGAATTATCTACTTGAATTTTACTGAAAAATGTAACTATAACATGTTCAGCAAGTAATTATAAAAAAGAAAATACTAGTGCATTTGCACTAATTAATATTTAGACAACATTTTACATCTAAAAAATGATTATGAACGTAAACGTTTCCCATTTTAACTATTTAATTGTTTTTACTTAAGTATGTAACTATTAAATGTATTTGTTTGCGACCGTTAAATTATTTAAAACGAAATAAAAGAAACTCTGGTATTACAGGACGATCACAACAATTAAAATTTTTTAAGAAACCAAATAAATCATATGGTTGTAATTTGTAATCGTCCTGTCCGTAATACCAGAGTATCTTTTATTTCGTTTTAAATTTAGTATGTAACGATTGTTTTCTGTAATGAAGCGCTTATGTGCATCACCATAATGTTTATAAATACCCTCTACTCAGAATTTCACTACATTTATTCAACCATACATGAAAATAGTTTTTTTAGAAATGCAGACGTTAAAAACTTTTTAAATACTGCACCTTCAACGTCATTACAATTTTCTGAAGTTAGCATTATTGCATCTTCAACTTCTAAAGAATCTGCTGGTGATAACATTATCATGGACATGGCGATAACAGATGATGAATTTAAATCTGTTCCTTCTGTTGCAGAAAGGTATTTAGTACAAATCTAGCTTTAACAAATGAGTCGTTAATATTAATATAAATTGTTTTTATTTAGTCAAAACTTTTTACTTTCTGGACGAAGAATTGTAAATATTAAGATGTTTTTCGAACAAATAATCAATTTCCCGCATTTAAGAATATTCAACTGCAGTAACGAACATTTACAAATAACAAATGAACAAAGACTTGGCTTAAAAAGTAAATTTAATGTGACTTGTAAAATGTGTCATATTAGTAAAATCATAAATTCAGATGAAGATGAAAATGCAATGGATATTAATAAAGCAGCAGTAATGGGATATGTTTCGACAGGAGCTGGATATGCACAAATGCGCGAATTTCTTTCAGTGTGTGATATTCCATGTATGGGACCACATATGTTTGCTAAAAATGAAGAAAGTTTATCGTATATTATCCATGACATAGCATGGGAGGTCATAGAGAATGCCGGAAAACAGGAAGCTCAATTAGCAATCCAAGATGGAAGAGTTGATTCCGATGGCATACCTATGATTACAGTTGTAGCAGATGGAGCATGGAGTAAACGATCCTATAGGACTAATTATAATGCTTCATCAGGTGTCGGAGTAATAATTGGACAAAGGACTGGAAAAATTTTATTTATTGGTATACGCAATAAATATTGTAGCGTATGTGCACGTGCCGAGTCGTTAAATAATATTGTTGCTGTACATAATTGTTTTAAAAATTGGGATAGACCTTCCACAGGAATGGAAGCTGATATAATTGTTGAAGGATTTTTAAGAAGTGTTGATATGCATAATTTAAAATACGTTTATCTCGTTGGTGACGGCGATAGCAGCGTTATGAAAAAATTGAATCAATGCAGACCATACGGCAGCAGGATTGTCCAAAAAATTGAATGCCGAAACCATTTGTTAAGAAATTATTGCAATAATCTAAGAGAATTGTCCAAAAAACGATTAAGTTTGAAACAAACAATAGTTCCGGTTTCGCAAAGAAATTTTTTGAATAATAATGTTAAAAGACTGCGATGGGGAATTCAAGGTGCAATAAGATTTACTGTGGAAGATGACAGTATGACACATTTTGATAAGGTACAACGTCTTCGTAAAGACATTCTGAATGGACCAGACCACGTATTTGGGCAACATTCAGAATGTTCAACGTATTTTTGCAAAGGGCCAAAGACAGACGAAAAAAATTGGGTGTCAGAGATGAAAAACTCGGGTTTGTATTCGGACATAATGATCATTGTAGATCGAGCAGCAAGAAACGCTGAAAGTTTAATTTCAAATATGGACACAAACATTGCCGAATCGTATAACGCCGTTTTGGCAAAATTTGTTGGCGGCAAACGCGTTCATTTCGGTAGAAGAGGTTCCTACCAGACGCGGTGTGAAGCTGCTTCTATTTCTTTCAACTTAGAAGCTGGCCAACTTTCCAGGGCAATACATAAAAAAGTTGTAAACCGTAGTCCTGGATTTTTCACCAAAAAATATATAAAGAGTCTGGAACATCGTCAAACATGGAGAATATGTAGAAGGGAATTATTTCCCACGGCTTACAAAAAGAAACAGACTGTTTCAGCGCCTGCCGATTCAGATTATGGTGCCGTTGACGATATTCCAGATTTATCACCAAAAGAATATATGCAGGCCGAAAATCAATTTTTGTTATCGTTAATAAAAAGCAAACAAGAACGGGAAGACCTTGAGAGAAGTAGCATTGGGCAACAAAATAACGTATTATGGAGGCAAGAAAGATCTATTCGACTAACTGCATCAAATTTCGGCAGAATATGTAAATTAAGAAAGAAAACAAACTGTGGGAATACGCTTAAAAGTATACTTTATTCTACTTTTATTGGAAACAAAGCTACTCGTTGGGGCCAAGACCATGAAAGAATAGCTATTCGGGAATTTGAGGAAAAATATAACTTGAAAATTATCGATTGTGGTCTATTTGTTGATGAAAACTATAACTTTCTAGCGGCTTCCCCCGATGGTCTTATAGACAATGACGGTATCATCGAAATAAAATGTCCTTTTAATGCATCGTCTTGTACACCACTCGAAGCGATTAATAATAAAAAAATTTCATATGCTGAGGTAGAAAATGGCGAATTAAAACTAAAAAGAAGGGACAATTATTACTATCAAGTACAGGGACAACTGCATGTCGCACAAAAAAATTATTGCATGTTTGTAATTTGGACACCTTTTGGCTTTGCAGTTGAAAAAATATATAAAGATAATAAATTTTGGGAAGAAAACATGGTAAATCAACTATCTACTTTTTTTTATAAATGCTTTTTACCAGAAATAATTGATCCCCAATATCTTAAAAAAAAAACATTTAAAGATTTGAGATGATTGTTTGCATTGCAATATTCAAAATTAGTAACTAAGTATTTTAATAAAATTGTTATAAAAGCACCCGGATAAAAAAAAAGAAACAATGGTACATCAGCATGTAAATTAAAAACTAAATAATCTTCGTTAAAACAGTAAATTCAAAATTTTAATTTTTACCGTTAAAATTACTAAAATATTTAAGTAGTATCGATTGTTTTAATAAATCGCTTAATAATAGTTTATATGAATGTAAATATCACAATAATTAGAAAGATAGGTTTACCTCAGTATGTAACGTATACATTTCTTTATTAAATTATTGTAAGATTTATTTTATTAAACATATATAAATTTAAAAATGTCTTTATTAAACTATTATAAGATTTATTTTATTAAATATTTATTTTTTAATTTTTAAATTTAAGTAATTTCGTTTGTTTATATTGTATAATATTAAGTTGTACATATATAATTTATTTTGTTAAAACATTATTTTTCCATTTCTAAATTTAAGTAATGTCGTTTGTTTGTATTCATACATAATATTATAAGTTGTATATATTATAGTATTCATCACTTGCGTGTTTCTTTAGTTAGTCAGCTAGTCGATAAGAAAACATTTAAATACCTAGTTTTACAGTGTAGCTTATCTTAATGCCACAAAAAACAACGGTACCTTGCAAAGCGCCTGATAGTTAGGCAATGTGTATTTGATATTTTAGCAAAACATGCACTTGTTACATAAGAATTGCAATGTTATTTGTAAATATATTATTTACAGGAAAACTGATTTGTAAAGTAAAAGTTTCAATGTAAGTATCTATGTCCTCATATATTCATTATTTACAAATTTTTACAATATTACTGAACTATCAAAATGGGCAATTTTAAACAATTTTTTTGCGCCTTGTTTAAAAAAAAAAAAAATTTTGAATAACGTAGGGACATCAATTAGTTCATCGACAATTGAAGGCTTTTTTCCTCATATGATTACCTTTTTTAATAAACGAGTAATGTATACCCTACAACATGTCTCATAACTAACACGAGCATTACGCCCTTAACGGTCCCGGAGAAAAACGCGAAAAATGAGGACCCCGCAAAAGGCGGAGTTCGCTCGGATAAGAAAAACGTTCTACACCACCTTTAATTTTTATCTGCGTAATTCTGTGTGTCTATGATAAAAACGGGTCCCTTAGACCCGAGCCAAGGGCCCTTTTTACCGGGTCAGGAGACCCATTTTTCCGGTTCAGGGACCCCATTGTACTGGATCCAAGTGCGATATTCATCGATTGTTTAGTAATTCTAGCCCTCGCGTCTAGGCGACTCGGAGCTCGCATGTGGCCGAGGTCAACAAGTGAATCGTTTTCGTAACAAAATAAATTTTTTGGTGGAGTAAACGGACGTCCAATTATACGCGAGCTTGGTCCGAGGTGCGCTACTGAAATAAAACAAGGTCAAGTTTAGGAAGGTCACTCGCGCGGTCGCGTCGAGGCCACGGGTGGGTGCTCCGCATCCCTGTACGTCCCATACCTAAGTACCCCATACCCGGGCTGTTTTTAGCATTTTTATGAACTTGTTGTCGTGGTAAGCACTATAAAAGGTTCACGGTCAAAACGCAACGTACCCCGCGTTGAAAACATTCTAAAAATAAACTCACTCGATAATACAACATTTATATAAGTGGCGAGAGAAAAAAAAACTTATCAGACGTTTTCAGGAACTGTTATCTAGAAGGCATGTGCGTTGACAACAGGTTCAAGGGCAATACGTAAAAACTCGGGATGATTAACGCGCACAATCCTTTTCATGGTCAAACTGATATAGATAACAATTAGTTAATAATGCTCCTTAATTTAATATGAGTATGAAACGCTTTAAGCGACAACAATTTTAAATATCGCAGGAATGATGAGTAACAGATCCCGACACTTTCATTTCATTTCCAACATACATACACACAGAACGCGAAAAAAACCAAAACGGTATGTAATTGAAAAATAACGACAAAGTAATGTCAAGGTCTTAATTTGCAAATTTATTATAAACAATTATGCGTTCCTAAACATAAAACTTTGTATATATTGGTTCTAGTTTGATATACTGCGATTTAAATTGATGTTTGTTTTCCATTTGCCTACTTGTAATAATAACCAATTTATATTCAAGGCTAGCTTAAAAATAAAACACGTATTTCTACAGGAAAATGGAAAATCAAAGTAACTGTAAAGTTGATGTGTTTTCTCGGTCGGCTGTGGAGCGTATTAAATATGGTGGATGCGCTGTGGAAACGTCGATCAAATTAACAAATTTGTTTCAAAATAATGTTTATTATTGGATTAAGTTATATTTCATTTACTTTTAGTACATTTTAGAGAGCTATAAAAAATTATTTTAAGCGGTTTTTTAACGTAATCTTAAGGTATAAATGTATTTTTTTTAAACTTGATTCCAATTTTGAATTTTTGGCTAATATAATTACCTAAATAAATTTCAAAAATTTTGATGAGCTGTAAAGCTTTAATCTAAGCAGTTTATCACCAAACCAAAAGTAAAAATTTATTGCTCTGAGTGTGTTTAACATTTTTTGAAGCAATGCACAAAAATACCAAATTGTTAAATGTTTGGTGAACAAAATTAATAGTCTACACTATTTCAAAAAATTTCAAAAACTTAAATGGGCTAAAATAAATATTTTAAACGGTTTGTTTAACAACCTAGAAGTAAAATTGTATTGTTTAGGATGTGTTTAACGGTTTTAGAGACTATGGACCTAATTACCAAATTTTTGAGTGTTTGTTGAACTGGATTAATAGTCTCTACAGTATTTCAAAAATTTTCAAAAATGTTGTTTTTACCAAACTAAAAAAAATGTTATTGCTTGGGGTTTGTAAAACGGTTTTAGAGACTATGTACCTAATAACCAAATTTTTGAATTTTTGGTGAACAAAATTGCTAGGCTAAACCATTTTAATGAAATATCAAAAACGTTGATATGCTAAAAAAAATATTTTTTGCGGTTTTCTTACAAAAAACTGTATTGCCTAGGGTGTTTATTATTTTGAAAACCTTTGGACCTAGTCGCCAAATTTTTGGGGAACAAAATTAATAGTCTATTTAAAAAATTTCCAAAAACTTAAATGGGCAAACAAAATTGATTCATAGGGTTTGTTTAACAACCTAGAAGGATTACTTAGGGTGTGTTTAACGGTTTTAGACATTATGGACCTAATTACCAAATTTTTTAATTTTTGGTTATAGGCTAAAAAATAATTATTTTAAGCGGGTTTTTATAAAACCATAAGTTAAATTTTATTGCTTGGGGTTTGTAAAACGGTTTTAAAAAACTATGGAATATGGACCTAATAAACAAATTTTTGAATTTTTGACAAACAAAATTGCTAGGCTGCGGTTTTCTTACAGTTTTCCAGTTCGTTTTATATGTCATATCAAAATTACGCTTCTAAGAATATTTTTTTATTGACAATGATCAGATATTTTAATTTTTCCTCTTAGTGCATTTTGTAACACACATTTTCTCTTTTTTTCTGCTTTTAAAGGTCTAATTGTTTCCGTTTTTCCTTTGAAAGTATTGTCTAGAGCTCAATATATTTTCAAGTCCCAACTTTTTCCTTTTAGTGCATATTCATGGCCTACAATTTTTCCTTTTAGTGCATTGTTAAGGCATAAGTTTTCCCTTTTAGTTAATTTTTAAGACCTAGATTATTTCTTTAGTGCATTTACAAAGCTTAAAGTTTTCAAATTTCAGTTTTTGTAACACCGTTAATAGTTGTAATGTATTTTAAACTATTACAAGTATTTGAATAGTATAGATTATAATTAAAAAACTTTTTTCCTTTGAGCGTATTTTCAAGGCAGAGAATATTTTCTTTGCATTTTCAAAATAAATTTCTCCCTCCTAGTGCATTTTTAATTGTCTCATGTTTTAAATTAATCAAAATCACTTGACGTGTATTTTACTTAAAAAGGCTAAATGTTAGTGTAATTATAAAAAAACATCAATATTTTTAGAAATATTTATTGTAATTTTCAAAAAAACAACAATTTATTAACGTTAATAAATTTGTGGAAACTATTTCGCTTTGCCAGTTTTTCGTTTTTTGTTATCCTTCCTCGTGGTCTTATTTTTCTTGCCAAGTCGCTTATTTTTCGCCTTTTGTGCCCTCATATCTTTTTTCATCCTAGGATCGACTACTTTGTACGGGCCTTTAATACCCGCCGGTCTTATAGCTTTCTTGGACGCCAAATGCTTTTTCGCAACCACGTAAGACACTTCCTTCTTCGGTTCAGCTTTTGCCTTTTTGTACAACCTAAGACACAAACAAATTATTTCATTTCGACACCTTCACTTTAAACAAAGCACTTTATTGATGTTTAACTTTTTATGTTTAAAACCAATTTATTTAATAATTAGGTTTAACAGCATTAAATGTCAAAAAAATGTTGACCCTCGAATAATAAGTTATTTATTTCAGAATACACAATTATTCCAGGAATATACTGGGTAATACAATTTTTTACTCATTAATGTTCTGCTTTGTTTGATAAAGTAAAATATGTTTACATAGAAACTTTATTTTTTTTACAAATCGTATTTATATTTACTATGTAGCAAAAATAAATTATTTGTGTGGAATCCGCTTGAAAAAGCCAAAACATACTTAATTAATATACTCCTATTTATTGATAACAGGCGCCTACTGAAATACAAAACGCAACCCACTTAGCAGGTTGCGCCTAAATAGGTATGCAATGGGCTTAACAAAGCGCATACTTTCGGCATTTTCAGGCAACCTGCGTACCAACGACGTTAAATTAATTGCATATCCATGTAGGCGTAATGTACAGTATGCAACCCACTAAACGTTGCGCCTATTGATAGGCAACCACGACACAAAACGCCTACATAGACATGCAACTGATTTGACATAAAAGTTACGCAGGCTGTCTAAAAATGACAAAAGTAGGCGTTTTGTTCAGCACACTGCATACCCCTGTAGGCGCATCGTGTTAAGTGGGTTGCGTTCTGTAATTATGAATTACAATAAAAACTGAACAATACTGTTCTTTGACAAACAAAATTAATTTCTGCAGTATACAGTACCAAGGTAATCGTAAACTTCAATAAAAATTAAAATAAATTGAGTTGAGATTAAGTTACTAAAGATTTGGTTTTGGACCAGAACTGTCAAAACACATTTATTAGTAAAAATCCAATAAAAATTAAACAATGAAATATTTATGTCTCAAATATGGATTTTTAAAGTATATTGCACTTAACTCAAACGAAAAAAGAAATAAAAATTAAAATAGATCTAGTAACGATTAAGTTATTAAAAATTTTGTTTTGGATCAGAGCTGTCGAAACACATGTATCAGTAAAAATCCTATAACAATTAAATGATACAGTCTTTATGTGTCTGATATAAATTTATGAAGTATATTGTATCAAGTTAATCTGTAACTTGAATAATATTTAAGATAAAGAATAAGTTATTAAGAAATTTGTTTTAAACCATTAAATATTTCAGTAGAGAGTAATTTTTCACAAAAAAATAAGTTCTCTTTTTACACTTTCAACTTCTGGCAACCCTACATGGTAGAAATCACTCAAGAAACTTACTGTTTAATTTGTTTAGCTTTCTCTCTGTCTGTTACATCAACATTATCCATGAGTGCCTCGACTTTTTTCTTTGCCTTTTCCAGCTTTTTGAGTGTGCGCTTCTTCTTTCTGGCCTTAGCTTCAATTACTTTCTTAATTGGACGTACATTTAAATCTTCTAAACGCTTCTTGTAATCGCTGACTAATTCCTGAAAACATTTTAACTGTTGGAACAAATTTCCTAATTTTTTAAATGTATATTATAACACTAAAACCATAGTATTGATTAATAGACTGCACATTTTACAGCCTTTAATTTATTGACGGTTCAGTTTGATATAATACGATTTTAGAGTTTTGTGTATTAACTAAAAAACAAAACAAATAAATTTCCTAACATTATTTTAAGACGTAAAAAAACACAATGTTTAGTACATTTTACATTTTGAACATGAATTAAAACTGTGATTTTTGAGCTTCACGATTTAACAGGATTGGAAAAACTGTCACACACGTACCTTAGGTACAGGGGCTTCTTTTCTCATATGCCTCATCTCATCCTCAACGAACCAATCCGGTAAATTACTGTCATTGAAAGCGTACCGGTTCCAGCCTCCATCTACAAGATCCCTTTTGACCTTTTTGCTGTTAATCATCATCGTACCGAGGGCTAGTTCTTCCTCTGTTAATTTGCGCTTTCCTAATTTCCCTGAAAAATACCAAAGCAAATGTAAACGGGGCCCATTTTTAAAATTTATAATAACGACCTTTGTTTTCTTTGACAATTTCGAAGCCGTCTTTACCAGCTCGAGATTTTTGCTTCGATAATTCTTCCTCGACGTCGTAATCGCTGATACCACTGTCGGAATCATCTTCAGAATCCGTTTCCGCTTTCTTTTTTTTCTTGCTATTATCCATACTTTTGCCTCCTCCCTCGCCTATCACGGTGGCTCCTTTCTTTTTATATTCGGTTACCATCCGATCTAAGTCAGCATCTTCGTCGTCCTCGTTGATCAGATCTTTAAAAACGTCCCTCTCAAACCACATATTCGCTTTATTAATTTTTTTCTGCTCTTTGTCCCTATAATCCAAGTCCGTTATCAACGGGTGATCGTTTGGCTTCTTTTTAAAATTCTTCACAATTTTTTCCTTGACTTTGCTCTCATCTTCGCTTGCGCTTTGCTCCGAATCACTAAGACCCAGTCCTTCTTTGACGGGTACGCTTTCGTCGTCCTCGTCGGACTCCATCTCGATTTCCGAATCGGAATCCTTGTAATACAGGCCGGAACTGTCCAAGTGACCTTCTCCCGCGGCATACCGTTCGTATTTCTGCTTCGGTGCTTGAGTTTCTTCGTCTGACTCGGCGAGTACATCCGGGTTTTGATCAACGATTTGGGTCATCTGTTTGTTGCTTGAAATCTTCTTTAGGTCAAACATGTCGTCACCTTCCATAGTTGGGCCCCCGTCGCCCTTCAGGACCATTTTTAAATTGAGTCGTTCGTTAAGTTTCTTACGTTCCTTTTGGACTTTTTTCCGTTTGCGTTTTTGCTCTCGACGTTCTTCATCCTTTAGGCAGATAAATAATTATATTGGTATACAAACATTAAAAAAAAAGTACTTAAAAATTATAATCAAAAACCCTGATGACATAATCAAGCGTTAATTAGATTACAAACCTGTAATTCGCTGACTTTTTTGTCAATCTCGTCCAATTCATCTTCGTCTTCACCTAATTCCTCCTTTTTCTCATCGTTTCCTTCATCCTCTTGTGTTTCCTTTGCAGCTGTTTTCACATACTCCTCATGTAGGACTTTCCACCATGCTAGCAACTGTCGTAATTCTTTTCGACCCAACACTTTAATGTCCTTGCAGCATTCTTTAATTTCGTTAGTTGTCGCTGCGTGATTTTGAATAACGGAATCGTCAATTACAATCTGTAACATAAAACTTGATATTAGTGGGAACATTTTGAGTAACTTGTTAAACGTTTGGGAAAATAAGTGCAGTATTTTGTTGAACGCAGACTTTTATAAAATGAATGCATTTTCAAAGGGGTTAGGTGCTTAATAATATTCAACTTACTTCAGATGCTTTTTGTAGAGCTTCAATACCATCGTCATGTTGAATAAAATCTTGAACGGGCATTTTATGATACAACGTGTAATCGTTTTCAGGATATCCTTCGGCTTTAGCTTTTTTTTTTTTGTCGGGATGAAATACATTAAGTTTATTTTTAGGCTCCATCTCCAATTCTTGAAAAACATATTTGGGATCGAAAAATTTTGCATCTATTTTGTTCGGTGCCGTAAAATATTGACAAACTACAAATATTTCCGCTGATTCATGCCTAGACGCTTGCGGTTTCGTCGCATGAACCTTTTTAAATAGCTGCTTAAACACCCAAATTAGCGGATGATAATCTTTCGATCTGAACACTTTGGTAACGAACCACCCACCTGGTCTTAAAAACTGTGAGGCTAATTTCAGTGCGCTTAGAGTTAGACATGATTGTTGATATGCATCGTGTAACCAGTTTTTACCCACGTTAGGTGCACCGTCATTTAAAACTACATCTGCTTTCCAAGTTTGTAGTTCTTTCGCTATTGCGACTCGACATTTTTCTGTCGTTATATCCTCAGTCAATCCGACGCAACCTGGAATTTGCTTGATCGGAAACAAGTCAACACCAACAACTACACTCGACACAGGCATATTCTGTCGAGCCACTTGCATCCAGCCTCCGGGAGCTGCACACAAATCCAGACATACTCGTGATTTTTGTAAAAACTCGAATTTACGATTAAGCTGTATTAATTTGAAGGCAGCACGTGACCGATAACCTGTTTCTTTTGCCAACTGATAGTACTTATCTTTACGTTGTTTTCCAACTTTAGTTTTCTTGCCCATTTTAAATAAAATTACATGGATGTAAACACGTGTCTTGACTTTTAAACGACGTTTGAAAGTAGGGTTATGTCATAGAATTATATTCATTGAAAGTGTCAGTGGCGTCACCTTTTACTGTACGTAGGAAGCAAAAATACAGAAAATATCTTTTTGACAATATTTTGTCATCTTGTGGATAACCACTAGTACTATTTTAGAAGAAATCGTCTAAAAACGCTATAAAATATTTAATAAGTAGGTTTCTGTAATCATTAAAATTCATATTAATATGCGAAAATAATTATTGTTCCTATATATAAATCTGGATTGATTCAAAAGTTGCAGATTTGTGGTTAATAACAATCAAAAATTTTACAACAAAAGTTTGTCACACTTTCCTGACTGCGCAATGGTCCTTGGGGCGAAAATATTGTCCCACGTGACGTTTTGTAACCAATCACGTCATGTTTCATCAGTGTAGAAATACGTCATGTGTTCGTCTCTAGAGGGCTCTAGAATATAATAGAATTGTAAAAAATCGAGTACAGGGTGACGTGTTATCAGTTCATTTCCACCTTTTAGTCTGAAAACTGCGTTATAAGCTGTAAAAAGTGCAGTTTACATCGATTGTGTTGTTGAAATTGTCAAAGAAACGGTAGATTGCGATCAATTGGCAGTTGTTTAGAGAAAATTGGAAAATCAAGACAAATTATGGCGCCGTCAGTCCAATCATTTATAAATTCCTTCGAAAATAAATTGTAAGTACAAAGCTTAGTTTATTTAGTGTGTGGGGGTTCTTGACGTTTAGCTTATTTTGCAGGGACCCTCCTATTCGACAACATCTCAAAAATGTTTACGCCTGCCTCACGATGTCAACAATGGCAGCTGCCGTTGGGGCGTCAGTCCACCTGTTTACCGATATCTTACAAGCAGGAATCTTATCAGCCATAGGAGGACTAATCTTTTTCCTATTACTTATATCAACTCCTGATGATGAAGGCAAAAAAGCCCAACTACGAGTAGGATATTTGTTGGGATTTGCGCTGCTAACCGGTGTCGGAATGGGCCCACTTCTGGAACACGTAATTATGTTGGACCCGAGCATCATTGTAACCGCCCTGGTTGGTACATCTTTGGTGTTCATTTCATTCTCGTTGTGTGCTCTGATTTCGGAACGAGGAAAATGGCTGTATCTTGGAGGCACCTTGATGACATTATTAAGCACTCTGCTGCTGTTATCATTGGCTAACTTGCTGTTTGGATCGACACTGCTGTTCCAACTTCATTTATACTTGGGATTGTTTGTCATGTGCGGATTTGTGCTGTATGACACTCAGTTAATCATGGAAAAACGTCGTCAGGGTAGCAAGGATTTCGTCACCCACTCTTTGGACCTGTTTGTCGACTTTATTGGTATTTTCCGTCGCCTTTTGATCATCCTAACACAGAAGGTAATTGAAGATAGGTAACATTTTATTCCTTAACCGTTTTCCCTTCGCACCCAAAAAGACATTATTTGAAAACAACAATAATGTAATGGTTTTTCTTTTTTCAGGAACACGAGGCGCAACGTAAACGTAGGAACTGAATAATAATTTCTTCACTGTACCATATAATTATTTATATTTAGGGATATCGGGTTTACAACTGAATGTAATAAGGTACTAAGTTTGTAAATTATAAGAAATTTTCAGTGTTAATAAATTTGTATGCAATATCATCACCTATTACACGATTACTGTTTATATATTTTTTCGTTAACATCGATGCATTTAAAAGTAGAAGACATCTACTTGAAATTTTGTTCGCAAGTTCAATTTGTGGTATATAAATGTAAAATAAGTGTTATTTTAGTAAGAAAAATAAATTTGTAAAAATTATTTAGTGGTTTGATTTTAAAGTTTCTTTCAGAACACAAAAATGTTGCAAGCAATTCAGCAGCATTGAATAAATACTGAACTGTAATTTTATTATGAATAATTAATGAGCCACGTCGGTAGTACAAAGGGTATTATTGAATGTACACTATCAATAATGTATCGTCTCCGAGAGTTGACTTGGAGGGCGCTTCGAAATTATGTAGTACTACGATGTGCTTGCTATTTTGGTGTTTACTACTTGTATCTAAGCAACAAAAAAAACGAGAACTACAAAACGGTTGTTTATTGTTGTCACAACGTGAAAAATTTATGATACAATAACTCACATAATTAAAACACTCATACAAATACACACTTAAAAGTAATGGACTTAAAGTAAACTAACAAGTTTTTGTAACTTAACGTAATTTATATACTTGCACTAAACTAAGAAAAAATTTATCAAAGGTCGTAAATGCACATCTAATAGGGCCTGGGCCGGTCGTTGCCACCATCCCTGGAAAAACTGCTTGAATAAATTCTTCAGCGATTTAAACATTTCAATTACATAACAAAAATTCTCTTAGTATGACATTTGCGTACAGCGGAAATTAAATGACACAATTTTCTATAAGTAATGTTTCCCAAGACAGGATACACTAGTGGCAATTTTATTTTGCGACTGTGCGTTTTATAAGGAACTTGTTATACCCCACGCAAATTAAACAGACAAAAGCCAAATTGAACTGATGACTGTCGTAAGCACTGGGGTGTGCCTAAATTTATCAGCCGCTTACGTCTCTTTATTTAAAAACAACTGTAACACCTAGGTAATAACTTTGAATATACAAATAAATATATGTAACAATTTTTATCTTACCCCCCTCCTCCTCGGCCACCGCCACCTCCAAATCTTCCTCCGCCACCGCCGCCTCCAAGTCCACCACCTCCACCTCTTCGCATACCTCCGCCGCCGCCGCCACCACCACGTCCACCTCCAGGTGGTCCAGATCTGCCACCTGGTGGTCCTCCAGG
This sequence comes from Elmis aenea, assembly GCA_947652605.1. Lineage (NCBI taxonomy): Eukaryota > Metazoa > Arthropoda > Insecta > Coleoptera > Elmidae > Elmis > Elmis aenea. The sequence continues at coordinate 59,715,941 of OX393579.1, forward strand.
TCTTCCTCCGCCTCTATCACCTCTGAAACCTCCTCCCCCTCCACCTCGTCTGCCGTCACGGGGTGGTCCACTTCCACGTCTATCTCCGCCGCCACCTCCTCCCATCCCCCCGGCACCCTCCGGTTTGGGAGCATTGCAACGATTGCACATATTCCTCCAGGCAAAATTCGTGTTGCCGCAATCTTGACTAGGACATCTCCAATCACCTTCGCGGCTTTCCCTGTCTCGGCCACCGCCGCCTCCACCGCCACCTCCTCCTCCTCCTGAGTATGAATCTGGAATAAAATCAAGCAAGTCACTTGGAGTTCTGCGATTAAAAGTTTGTCGTTGCGTACCTCTATCGCTTCTGTCCCCGCCTCCACGTCCGCCTCCTCTGTCCCCACCACCACGTCCACCTCCTCCGAAACCACCACCACCACCACTACTGCCACTACTGCTACCTCCTCCTCCTCCACCACGTCGACCACCAAGTCCGCCTCCCCAATTATCTCTTTTGGTGGCGAGTTGAACTTTAATAGTAGACCCTTTGAAGTCTTTGCCATCGAACCACGTTATGGCGGAACGTGCTGCATTCGCATCATCATATGTAACTGTAGCTTCTCCTTTAGATAGGCCCGTGGCCTTGTCTTTATACAACCATATCTTCTGTTTCTGAGTCTTTTTGTCGATCTAAAATGAAACAGTTCGTCACGGTTAAAAATAAAACTGTTTACTGTAAATAATTTATTACATAATGCTCAGCATTTGTTGTTAATACACTGGAATTTACTTGATTTACAAATTTATTAATGTAACAGATGGAATAACCAGATGACAAAACCATACTTTGTCCCCGGGAATAGGTCTGTGTATACTTTAGCGGTACATCAAAATCGGACTTGAATAAAGAGACATCCAAGCACAGAGTGCAGTCCGCAATTAACAGGCACATCTCGAAAAACACTTACCTTGATAACTCCGATGGCCCCGAAGTGTTGTCCAATATCATCTTCGGTAAAATCTGGATTCATTCCGGACACAAATATCGTATCTTCCTGGACGATCATTTCACCAGATCCACTTCCTATAAAACATAAGGACCCATGAGCATTTTTATCGTAAAAGTTGTAGTTAATTTAAAACTCTAACGCACATTAATTTTTAACTAACTCGCATGACCTAAGAACCTTTTATGCATTCCATAATCTTTACTTACTCGACACCAAATTTGATATAAACGTGTCACTCAAACGTGAAGATATAATGTTATTAATATTTTAGCTAAAAAATTTTCGAAACTCGACCTCAATAAGTGTAGATGTTTTGAATTTAATTACCTCATAACTATATCCGAAATTGTTAATATGCAATGACAAAACGTGACACAAAATTGTTACTTCCAAGTCCAGTAGTATATTACTTTTACCTAACCTTTGAGAATTTTTTTTAAGGCAACAGTGTCGCTAAACGTAACGCCTTAACCTTTAATGTTTTTAACGTTAGTACATCTTTGTTTTTCTTCCACTTTATCTACTTGTTAATCTATTATAATAAATCAATTATACCCAAAATAAACATTACGTTTTCAAATGTTATTTGTACTAGGAATTTTTACCATTTTCTTTAGTGTTTTGTTTTTAAGTTTAATTCAGCAGTTATTTGCTGAAATGTTTATCACATCCGTCAAGATTTATAGTTCGTGAATCAACTTTCTGAATCAGCAGAACCTTTTCTTGTAACACTTGCACAACGATTGAACACCATTTTATCGGAATATAATAGCTATTGCAATTTTTAACACTCCAAATCCTTCGGATTCAAAATAATACTACCAAAAAACCCCTACATATGCGCACATGTGTTCCAAAATAAGCAAGTGCTTAATTATTTTCGTTTATCAGAATACTACAGGCACAGTAACATTTTAAAAATCACCTAGACACCTTTCAATTTAAACCATTCGCTCTGGTTGCATGTTTGCCAGCTTAATAACTTTTTAGTTCTTCAATGAGCTTCAAAATACATTGTAGAACTATAATTTTTGCAAAAACCTCGACTTCTTTTGATTCTATTCATGGACCGTACTCCTTAACGATTTTACCGCGAACATCTTACATACATTTTCGAATTTAATCTGTTTATTGTACCAACTGTTAGTTAAGTCGTAATAAATCTTGATAATTAAAATCACTAGTTCTTAAGTACTTGTTAGACAAAACGTTTACAAAAATATAGAGGGTAGGCCAAAAGTCGGAAAACACTGACTGCAGTGATATAAATACAAAGTTTATGAAGTCTTACACAAAAGTTTTTGGTAAATTGTGGCATACTGCATTTTTTTTTCCAACAATTTACCAGAAACTATATAAAACTTCTTTTACCAGAACTTGTACTTAACACTGTTAAAACAGAGTTTCCAAACTTTTGGCCTAACCTGTATAACACCCTATATATCAGGAATTTACATGAAAGAGCTGTGTTTGGACTTAAGCCTCGATTATTTGGCTCTTCTACCACGGAACTATGCTAACACACCTAAACAATTTTGGTACTTATAATATATGAATTCAAGAACCAAATAATCAATTCTAAATCGTTATGACCTAAGAAACAAAATTAATACAGAATATAGCATTTCCATACCCATTTCAAGTTATTAACCATATATTAGTAGCAACATTATGACCTTTTTACCTTAATTAAACTCATTTTCAAAATGATTTTCACCCAACTACAGTACCGAATTTAATACTCTTTCATTATATGAGTCGTTAAGAATCAATAATCTAATATTGAAAACCCCTATGCAACAACCAAAGAAAAATTTGTCTAAAAACTGGAAAAAGCCAATCATTGTTGTCTAAGCAACAAAAAAATGTAACTCATTGCGTAAGGGGTTTCAAGACAGCTCTTTCACTAAAAACCGTAAATAACCAATAAGTTTGTACAAAAATGCACCAGACTTTTGTGCCTGGTGCGTTTACCTTTATTGAACCCTGCTCGATTGCCACCGCTAAAACAGAAGTAAGCGATCAGTAGTTGTAGACAATGGGGGGTTGATACACTCGCTGACATTTTCATAGATTAACTTATATTATGCTCTTCTGCTGGAATGAATCATGTCTAGGTCCGTTAAGTAATGTCAAAGTTCTGTTAACAACCCCACAATAGCTCTGGATTTTTTAACCCTCAAAACTTACACCAAATTGAGTGCGCTGTGCCAGTCGGATAGGTAACCAGGTTACCGTACACTGCGTCGCGTCGAAAGTCAATAAAAACAAACCACTTCAAATATTACCTCATTTCGTTTTGACGACTGGTTTTTAACCAAGTTCTTTACGCACCGAAATGTACATACGTAATTACGAAATTGGTTATTTAATACCAGGATGCAAAACCGTCCCCTACCTACGTGTTTCGTTTTACTTAAATTATTAACCCAATATTTTATTAAGTCAAGTCGTAAACCACCTGCTGAAATGATTGGAAACTTGTTGATTAAAAACAAACGACAGCACAGTTAAATATAAAAAACCAAACTCGTTGATCATGCTTACGATTATAGAACATTTCGTGAACTATAACACAAATGAGCGTCAGTTTTCTGTTGGAACCACAAACGGCATTTGTTTGGAACAAAAAATACAAGCAAAAACAATTGAACCATGACCAATCAAACGCTTTACACAGAGCATGTTTATGTTAACATATATCACCTTATCACACATTAAAAGTTTACGCAACTTCATAAAATTTAAACTCACCCAGGTACATCACTTTTTCTTAATACCAATGTGGATGTGCATTAGCAACACTTACAATAATTGTATAGAGATGAAACACATGTATGGCTACGCTATAGCAATAAATTCAACCCAGTTGAAAATTCAACCAAACTCATTTGTTAACGTGACTCTTGCTTGTAATTTTTGTGTGCAACTGTGAGTTGTACGATAATTTAAATTCACAGAAAACTGACTGTTAACACATTCTAGCAAGATTTTGTTTAAAAATTTACAGTAAATACCAAGATAAACTTTCGCTTCGTACTGGACAAGCCATTAGAATCTGTCTATTTTCATGATTGAAACATAACTCACCCAAAACTTCCTCTGGGTCCGCCCATGCCTCCTCCTTTACGATCGTCATCACCTCTGCCTCCAAAACCGCCTCCACGGCCTCCACCTACAGTAAGAAAATGTTATGAATTGGCCGTCTTAAAACTTTTTCGAACAGGGTTATTTACCTCTGTATCCACCACTTCCTCCTCCTCCACTTCCTCCACTACCGTATCCTCCGCTACTGTCGCCATAGCCGCCTCCACCACCTCCACTGCCTCCTCCTCCAGAGGAACCGTAACCTCCGTAACTTCCACCACCTGAGCCGTAACTACCACCTCCTTGGCCCCCATAGCTTCCTCCACCTGTAAAAAATTATAAAACTATATTTAACAGTCTCGAAAATGGATGAGTTCTGCAATACTTAATAAATGCTACACATGCAACTTTCGGAAAATAATTAAAATGTTCAGTAAACTTCAAAATTTAATGTACAGGCAAATGTCTACCCCTTTACTTACATTAAAAACAAAGGGACTATCAATTTCCTGACTTAATCTTTGACATAGTGAGAGGGTACAGTTTGCTAAGCGATTCTGCAACCATGCCTATGTCAACAGAATCATCGTTTTGTTAAGTGAATTAATATTTTTTCTTTTGTTCCAGATAGTAAAGAATCGATGAACCATTTACGTGAACGTGACTCCTGATTTTTTTAAATCACCTCCACACTTACTAGAAAAGTGCTTAACCCCTTGAACGTTACATTAAATTCCTGGGTTTATGCATTTGACAATGTTGCGGCGGCAGAGGCTAATCTTTTTTTATGTTGCTTCTGTAATGAAGCTGTGAGTTGAAAAATACAACAATTAGGCTGTTCTGTATCAGTTCCTCAAAAAAATTAAATTTTTTGTTACAAAAATCACACGCAAAAACCACGCCAACCTAACTTACCCAAATCTACCTGCATAAGATTTTTGGGTCAAGAAAAAAGAAGACTTTTGGCGTCGGTGACAAAGTCCAACCTACTTTTTGTCTTTTTCCAACTTATAGCTTCAACACAGAATGCACATTAAAAAAAAATCTGCCTACGCCGCCTTGATACTGTCGCGTGCATAAAACCGGCTCTAACGCGCGATCAACCAAAGTTATCTGCTTTCGCGTGTACAAGGCCTCAAATCGTACAGCACGGCACAAACGCGATAAAACCGCTCGAAAACAGTTTGTAGAACAAGGTCAACGGTGCAAAAGCGGTAAAAATGTCCAAATTTAAATCGTAGAGCCTCGGCATTAGCGCGAAAAGAACGCCCGAACCCAGTTCGTAGAGCACAGTCAAGGGGTTAAGCTGTCGCTAAAGTAAGTTACGACAGAAAAAATATTATTGAAAAAAACAGCATTGCTACAATACTTAAGTTAATTTTGATAGGAATTGAAACAGCTAAACAATATTTTATTGTCAAGCAATTGCTACGTGGGTACCATTATAATGCACAGCATTTTTTTTTAAATTACCCTGAGCACCCCCATAACCGCCTCCACTGCTTCCACGGTTTTGATTCCATGAACCGCCTCCGGAGTCACTTTGGGTGCCGTACCCGCCACCGCCACTGTTTCCAAAGCCACTTTGTCCAGTCATGGGTGGAGGTGTAGAATAATCTGCATATCCTCCACCGCTAGTATCATATCCACCATATTCTGCATTAAACATTTTAAATTAATACCTTCTAAATCATCTATAATCTGTTCAAAAAGCCTTCACACAAAATGGTAGCATTGACGTCAACGCGTCGCTACGCCGAAAACAATAAAATGCACAAAAAGTAAAAATATTTATAAAACTATTTAGTAATGATTTGACATATATTTTGTTACGCCTGATTATTATTAATTCTCTTTATTTTAAAGTATATTTTGCGATTATACTTACGATTTTCCGGCATGTTTGCGTCACTACACAAAGCAATTTGCCAATAGAAACGTAGGGAACCGGAAACGTTGCGTATACGCACTGCTACGAATAAAAAGCGTAGTTGCGCTGAGTACAAGAAGTTGAGCACAAATGATGAAAAACGCGCGCTTTTCAAAAATGACAGATCAATATTTATACAAATAATGAATTTTAATTCTTAATTTACAAGTATTGGAATACAAATTATATTTATTTAAAACATTCTTAGATTATATTATCGTAAGCTAATAACACAACAATAATATATATCTCTGGTATCAAAAAATCAAGCACATGTATGTTGATTTGGTGTTAGACTCCCGCTGTGTTCAGGGCTGTGCTTTTGCTTTTTTCGTTTTTTCTCCTTTTTCCGTTTTTTCCTCTCCTTATCTTCATCGTGTCTTTTCTGTTTCTTGTGTTTCTTTTCGTGTGTGTCTTGACCTACTTCTGTAATTTGTGTTTCTTGACTTGGAGGCCCCCCTTCTTTGTGTTTATGCTTTTTATGTTTATTTTTGTGTTTCTTTATGGGAGCTTGGTTAACATATCGATATTGTTCGGGTAACTAAAAATAATTAAATCATTAACTGCATTCAAATACTTTCTATCATAACATACCGGTCCTGGATGTAAACGGAAACCATCGAGTTGAGAGCTAGTTAATGGTAATAGTTCTTTACCACCTATGGGAGGTTTTTCTATAACTGAACGTAAGGAACTATTATCTTGTGCTCCGGGTGCATCAATAACTCCGGGTAATGTGGGTAAGAACGACGATAGGGATTCTTTCAACTTTTTGCCACTGAATTTACTATAAGAATGTTCAAGGCCATTATATGCCATCAGATTTGTTGCCCCAGTCAACTCTGAATCTCCTAAACCATAAGTAACTCATATCATCAATGAACTATTTATTTTATCAATTTTTTTATACCTGGTGGTTCCTTCATCAAGTAGAAGGGTCCACTAGGGACAATGGAAGGGTTTTTTCCCAATAGAATTGTCGTTTTTAAGGTTCCTGATGAATCTTGACGAGATACAACAGGGGATCGAGCCCCTCTAGGAGATGATTTTGGTGAATATTGTTCCACTTTACGAAACTGATCACCCATCATCTTCTTCCTTCATCGTTCTAAGACAGTGGAATTGAGTTTACTAACCTCTTGAAAACATTAGCTCCTGGGAGCTACGAAACAACACACAACATGCGCAAATGCGTTCTCGTAGTTCTCAGGAATTTCGCGCCATTTACGCTCTTTTTCAAAATTTTGTAGAACATGCGCATTTTAAATATTATCGTGTGACGTAGTGCCAGTGTCGAGTGATGGGAAACGAGACCACAAAATTTTATCACAATAGAGTCAGTAGGCTCTGAGTCATAGCAAAATTCCACTGGTTTTACAGTTTTATTTATTAATCAGTAGTAATCAGTACACTTATTGCTGTTTGTAACTGTTTATTATCTCCAATTTCCAAGCAATCCCCAGGTTGGTATTCATTAGTTTATTTTTAGAAATCAATAATTTATCTTATTAAACAATATTGACATTAGCTATGGAGGAATTTGTTTAATTAATTGTTAATTGTTAGCAAAATGTCGATGTATCCAAGCCTCGAAGATATGAAAGTGGATCAGCTTGCAAGAGCACAGTACGAAGAACTTGCTAAGCAGTTAATTCCACCTAGTGCACCTGCATGTACACCGCCCGAACATACCCCACAAAGTTCTCCTGTTATGTACCCAAATCTTGGTGATTACATGGGCCTAGAACTATCAGAAGCAATGATTGCCGCTAATATGCCTGAATATTCCCAGATTGCACTTTTACAAACTGTAAGTGGTGTCAGTATTTAAATAACGTTAAAACAAACATTGTAATCATTTTATTTACCAAAGAACTTTCATTATTCAACTAGAACATAATTACAACACTTCAAAATGATTGTCTAATATCAACTTTAATAATTAATACATTTACAACGCAATTGAATAAAATTGGCCAGAACATTAATTTTCCCCAATCCGCCCCTGTGTTAATTAAAAAACTCAAAAACAATGTTAATGCTAATGCTAAAGTATTGTATTTTTACAAGCTTACATTAATTGTGACTCACCATGTCCTGTTATGTGTAGTGCTTTGAATTTTGCTCCCTTCACATTTTTCTTAACAATAAACAATAGTTTTATTTACAACTAATTTGATGGAATTTTAAACTGACTCATCCCTGAAATTTTTTATCACAATTTTTGTAACTTTAAGGTATTACGTTCAAATGTATTTGTTGGTCCCGCAGTATTAATTATTCATGTCATAAAAAAGTATTTTGAACAGAGGCACCAGAAATTAGTTATAATTTTTTTTTTAACACAATATTTGAAAATACTGGTGTACTGTTTTTATTTATATTTATGTAATTGATATTTGGTACAAATTGTAGCAAACTATGGTAGCATCAGGTGTTAATTCTGGGATGATAGCACCTCTTTCTGGACAATCTTTAGGTTTACAAAGAGCTCAGGTCACTCATGGGGTTCGCGAGGTATTGTACTTCGATGTAGGTCAAAAATCGTAACTTAATTATAATATTTCAGTTGGTATTGTGCAAGGATAAAGACGGAAAAGTAGGTGTTCGTGTTAAAGATATTAACAATGGAGTTTTTGTCTGTCTTGTTATTGATAAGTCGCCGGCTGCTCTAGCCGGCTTGCGATTCGGCGACCAGATCTTACAAGTTAACAACATTAATGTGGCAGGCTGTAATATGGATAAAGTTCACGATTTATTCCGTAAAAGTGGAATTAACGGCATTACAGTTGTTGTACGAGACAGGCCATTTGAGAGAACTTTAACACTACACAAGGATAGCTCAGGCCACATTGGATTCCAGTTTAAAAACGGTAAAATCAGTAGCTTGGTTAAAGATTCTTCGGCTGCTAGAAATGGCTTGCTAACCGAACATCAGCTCCTGGAAGTTGAAGGCCAGAACGTTGTTGGACTCAAAGATAAGGAAATAACAAAGATTATCGAACAGGCCGGAGATATTGTTACCATAACTGTTATTCCTAACTTTATCTACGATCACATGGTTAAAAAGTGAGTTATAAACAATTTTCTTATCTTATCAGCATGTAATGCAACTAATTATTTTGCTTTGTATAGAATGTCGTCTTCGTTGATCAGGGATTTGATGGACCACTCCATTCCCACGATTTAAGTGATCTATTTATATGCCACGTCTGAATCTTATTCTAATGTGACACCAAACATGCACACTTTTTTTACAATTAATATAACTAAAGTAATATTCAACTATGTATCTCATGTATCATATCATTTTTTTTTATTTAACCCTTATCTGCTCATTATTTGAACTGTGTTAAGTCTCAATTTGTTTCTCGATAATTTTATCAGGAGGTCAGTAGCACAAGTTTTGCAGCTCCAAAATTTATGTTGAAATTGATTGGACACCTACAATTTTAAACTGAGTCCAAGGCCATTTTATGCTTTGAAAAGTTCAAAATCTTGTCGTTAAGAGTTGACTGTTATGTTTATTCCTGTGTCAGACACATATACATATATATCGAGTATTTTTATAAGACTTGTATGCATAGAATTTAGTTTGTAAGTTTTGTATACTCTATATTTTGTGTTAAAAGGCAACTGCAGTTATTTAAAAAAAAAAAAAACGAGTAATACTGTAGGAATATCATTGTTTAAGTGTTTGTGATTTGTTTAGTTTGGTGTAGACGGCACTTGATTGAAGTTAAAAACGTTATTCTCATTTGTATTTTTGCATATGCCATTGCAGTTGCTTTAACTACCTGTAAAGATATAAGCCATGAGTTTCTATGAACAGTTTGCATTTAATACTGTTTAATATGTTAGTCGGAATGAGATCAAAGAATAAAATGTGATTGGAGAGTGCCAGTTTGTTATTAATGTTAAATAAATTTGTGTATTTCATAAATGGTTTTTTTTTTGTTTTGCTCGTAGTATACTGCTGCTTGTATAAATGATCTACTCCTCATTATTATCATCAAATTTAGTGAATGTGGTACTTTGGGGTTCATTTTGTTAATAAATAATTAAATTAAACTGAAATTATTATCACACATACAGACTTTTTTATTACTAGCAGTAGATGGTTAAAAGTGTTTTTTCTACTAATAAATTTACTTTTTGACTAATGATAAGCCAAAAAACTAGTTTCTTATTGATATTTACCTGTATTTTGGCGTTTTATCTTGATTAGGATTGAAATTAAGTTTGTAGTAATTTGAAATCGGAAATAAGTTGTCAATTGACTCTAAATTAATTATTTAGTTTTATTAAAGCAGGTAGTTGATGGTTTTGAATCTAAGAAAATTATTTAGAACTAACTTTATCAGTGTCAAGTAGATTTTTTAAGAAACAATGACTTTCTAAGCAATTATTTGAGTAAATATTGAAGTGAAAAATATAACCCCCAATTTTCAATTAAATCTTTGGGAACAAAAACCTACAAATATTAATTGAATTTGATAATGAAGACATGTAATGTATGTTTAGTACATTCAAAATGTTTTATATGGTTATATTGTTGAAAATAAAACCGAAAATGTTCTGGTTATGCTCGCTCATTCAAGATCATTTATTAACAATTTTTTATGTACTGTTGTAGGTATTATTAGTTACGGACAGGTTTTTAAAGGCAAAGTAGATTTTATATTTTCTTTTTCATAATATAATGTTTGTGAAATTGAAATTTCACGGATTAGTAAATATAAGTTATGTAAATATGCATTCGATAAGAATATGCTTATATTGGTGGGGTCATTTACGCAATTTATTGTTGGTCATATGTATTTCTCAACAAAATATTGATGATCAAAAAAGTTCAAATACACAATATCATATTGACAAATAAAAAATGTTCTATAGATTTTAATCAGTATGTAGCTAACGATATGATAATGTTTGTTTAAAAAGCATGCTTATCTTCTAAAAAAATTAATAAACTTGAATTTTGGAATTAAAAAGGCAAAAAAGTAATTAAAATATATTTATTTAATCAAATCATAAACGTACCAGAATTTTTACATGACTGTTTTTTTAAAGCGAATATAAGAAAGAAAACTCTGTTAGTGGTTGAATGATTTGATTGTCTGCACAGATTAATATTAATAATGACCTACAATTTTTTAAATTTTGGATGTGTTGCCAAAATTCTTTCATTATTCGATTGGTCCATAAAGCGTTCTTAACCTCACATTTTACATTTACCGCGAAAAAGTTTACTGTTAAATAAGTGCTAAATATTTCCAAACACCTGTAGGATGTTAGTTTTTGGAGCGTAACCTATCTGTTAAATATGGGCCCCATAGAGAATAATGAAGAGTCTATGCCAGTCTTGTTACCGCTGTATTATAACCGATTGTTTCCTTATAAGCCTTTTTGCAAGTGGTTAAGTTACGGTAAGTGAGTTAGTTTTACTCAACAAGGTATATTTGTTTGCTTATTACAACCTCTTTCAATTTTAGGGAAACTTTACTACTTGTCTCTACGAGAATTTTCGTTTACATTACTTGGTGATGTATACATACGCTATCAATCGTTTAATTCAACAGATGAGTTCGTCCAAGAAATACAAAAAAAACTACCAGTCAAGATTGATATTGGTGCTATATACTCTACAAAACCTAGAGACAGAAGGACGGTTAACATATTTACACCTGTTGAAAAAGAAATCGTGTTTGATATCGACATGACTGACTACGATGATATTAGGACGTGTTGTAGTGGAGCGGACGTGTGCATCAAGTGTTGGAAATTCATGGTCATAGCTTGTAAAATACTGGATGCAACCTTAAGGGAAGATTTCGGATTTGAGCATCTTTTGTGGGTATTTTCCGGACGTAGAGGTGTCCATTGCTGGGTGTGCGACGAAAGTGCCAGAAAGATGGACGATACTGGTCGTTCAGCAATAGCAGAGTACTTGCAGATAGTAAGAGGAGGGGCTAATCAGGCTAAAAAAGTATCATTGCCAGGTGATAGAATACATAACTCCATAAAGTACGTATTTGATCATAATCCACGATATCTTTTTATGATCTTTAACAAAAATATATGCATCAATAAACTTTGTATTTGTTGTGAGCTTATAGCCGTGAATTTTATTTTAGACGTGCCTTACAAATTAGTGATGAATATTTTGTGGATTCGATCGTTAAAGACCAAGACATCTTGGGAACTATGGAACGACTTAAATCATTTTTAAATATCATGGAGGAGGATCTTAAAAAAAGTTTTGAAGAAGTTATGGTGAAGTGTACTACATCATTGGAACGTTGGAGGGCATTTGAGAACCATTTTGAACATCTGCTTCAAAAGGTACGTCACAAAATCAGTTAAAATAATTGTAGTAGTCCTTGAAAGTAATAAAACATGGACTTTGAACACAATTTGATTGTATTTGCTAATAAATAATCATTTTCTAGAACGAGCTCCCAAGAAACCAACGCAATCTTAAGGAAGAAATAATATTACAGTATTCGTATCCCCGTCTAGATATTAATGTCACGAAAGGCATGAATCACTTGTTGAAAGCTCCATTTTGTGTCCATCCAAAGACTGGCAAAATATCTATACCTTTTTCACCAAAAGTCGTGGATCGTTTTGACCCCTCTTCTGTACCTACAATTAGGTAATTAATTGCACCACTCTGAGGTGTCTCGTATAATCTGTGTGGTGTGTTGCAGCCTTCTCGTTGATGAAATCAATGAGTATGACGCCAAAACTAAGGAACAGCAGGGGAAGGTTGATGAAAAAAGCCTTGAAGAAGGTGTGCATACCATAAAAAAAATTAAAGATTACAAAAAGACGAGTCTACTAAAGTCCGTGGGTTATTTCCAAGAATTTTTAGGAGGATTAGAAAAGAAATGGATAGCTAAAAGTGTAAAATATATGGGTAAGATTTGTTTGGAAATTGGTGTAGGTGATTAATTTTTTAAATTATCCTTGAAATGATTAATAATTATTTACATTTTTTATTTTTGCAGATGAAAGCATGGAGTTTTGAATTTAAAATGTTTGTACTATTATTAATGATTTGTCCATGTATTGTTTGTGCCTTGTATTATTTTTTGTACAATAAACTTTGTTGTAATATATCATAAATGTTTTATTAAGAAATAAGTGGTGTACTATAAATTACACAAATTACCTCAAAAATATAAGCAACTATTAATTATTGTCATCAAACATATGTGCGTGTTATTAAATAACATATGCTAATTAATCTGAAAGTTAATGTTAAAAAATATTTAACGCCTCTGTTATGAAAAGGTTTATAAAACCGACTAAAATTTTTAACAATTTTTAAACTACTTTTCTTTTGAAAATCCCATATATAATTAAAAATTAATAATAAATTGTATTGAATGTTTATTGGCTTGTTTTCAAAAATGTCGCAATAAAATATATTTTCAATGTGTTAAACACACAGTAAGTAGGTATATTTGAAATCAAATTAAATTGAATTTTATGTACATGTATGTTAACAGCCCACGAACCAAGGACGCCCATGCACGGTATACTTTTTAAATTTATATTTGAGTTATAAACATAGATTTGTTTACTGCTTATTGGATTTTTACTCGTAAATGTTGTTCGGCACCGAGGATCCAAAACAAATTTCTTAATAACTTTATCGCTACAGTAAATATTTAAATTTTCATCTAGTTCTCGACTGACTCAGTACAGAATACTTTTTAAATTTATATTTGGCATACAAACATAGCTTTCTTTTAATTTTTATTGGCTTTTTACTTATAAATCTCGTCGACACTAGGGTTTCAAAACAATTTTTTAAGTACCATTACAATAAATATTTTGATTTTTATTGAAGTGTATGATTGATTGCCTTTGTACAGTATATTTTAGAAATTCATATTAGAATCGTAAATATAACGTCGTTTTAATTTTATTGGTATTTTATGTATTAATGTTTGTCGCCAGCTTTGATCCAAAATATTTTTTTTAATAACATTTTCATTACAATAAATACAGACTGGATAATGCAGAATCAAAAACGAGTCGATACAATATTTTTTTTAAAGTCAGAAGTTTTAGGACAAATCACTTAAAATTTTTGAGTACTTCCAGTTTTTTCTAGTATGAAATCAATTATTATTGAAAATGCAAACAGACAGGATAGCGTTAAAATGCAAAAGTATTTTTCTCATGTAAAGATGCCTTAGATAAACGTCTCCTGTAAAATTCAAATGAAAATTCACAGCAGTTTGGAAATTATTTATAGTTACGTCTCTTGACATTTGCATTTATTAAGCAAATAATGGTGTATTAAGCTAATTGTTGAAAATGCAAACAGACAGGATAGCGTTAGAATGCAACATTATTTTTCTCATGTAAAGATGCCTTAGATAAACGTCTCCTGTAAAATTCAAATGAAAATTCACAGCAGTTTGGAAATTATTTATAGTTACGTCTCTCGACATGTGCATTTGTTAAGAAAATCATGGTGTATTAAGCTAATTGTTGAAAATGCAAACAGACACGATAGCGTTAAAATGCAACAGTATTTTTCTCATGTAAAGATGCCTTAAATAAACGTCTCCTGTAAAATTCAAATGAAAATTCACAGCAGTTTGGAAATTATTTATAGTTACGTCTCTTGACATTTGCATTTATTAAGCAAATCATGGTGTATTAAGCTAATTGTTGAAAATGCAAACAGACAGGATAGCGTTAAAATGCAACAGTATTTTTCTCATGTAAAGATGCCCTAGATAAACGTCTCCTGTAAAATTCAAATGAAAATTCACAGCAGTTTGGAAATTATTTATAGTTACGTCTCTTGACATTTGCATTTATTAAGCAAATCATGGTGTATTAAGCTAATTGTTGAAAATGCAAACAGACAGGATAGCGTTAAAATGCAACAGTATTTTTCTCATGTAAAGATGCCTTAGATAAACGTCTCCTGTAAAATTCAAATGAAAATTTACAGCAGTTTGGAAATTATTTATAGTTACGTCTCTTGACATTTGCATTTATTACGCAAATCATGGTGTATTAAGCTCATAAATTGTCATGCACACTAACCAGCTTAAGCAATGCTGTTCGCAATGTGGCAAAAATCTCAAATACGAATTAATTAGGTGAATTATATAAGGGTTTATTAAAAATCTTGTAACAATTCCTATAGGCAGACACATAAAAACAATGCTTGTTTTTGTGTAGGTGCTTGTAATAAGGAGTTAAGATGTAAATCAGAGTTATTTTGAATAATTTTAATTTAAGAAGTAACGTTTAAAGAGTGTTGAATGATTCTGTAAAATAATTTTTAAGCGTCTCTCGTATACAAGCCAGTTGCTCCGCCTATTGGAGTAAGGTAAAGGAGGTAGCGTCCTCAATAGTATTACGAAATATAACTCAACTAAAGTTAACTTCTGTTTGAACTGGAATGCGCAAACGATTTGAGTAGGTGGGGACTTAAGCTCCACTGAAATTCCATTTGTACACTTTGCGTTGCAATTTTTGATCGGGATTTTTAGACATTTTTACGTTTAAGTTAATTATATTCTCGAAAACCACTCTTAAAAAATATATACATATTTGTCATTTGTATATGCAATCGTGTACTTAAAACAATTTGATTATTATGTGTGATATGTAAATTCAAATTCGAAACTTTTGTGGTCTAGCGAACTGAAAAATGTGCCCTTGTAATAGACATGCTATCTTTGTCTAGTGGTTCTCTTTCTTTGTCACGCTTTGGGCATTTTAACCCACCAATTTACTTAATAAATAGATATTTATATGTACATATATTTACGAATATGCTCCCAAAAATATCAAAATGAATGTCTTTGATTTGAGTTGCAAATTTATACACTTACTAAAAATTAATTATTTTTCAAAAACACTGCTTTATACTAGTAAAGTAAGTCCTAAATATGTTATGTTTTAAAGCTCAAAACCATCAACTGCCTGCCTTAATGAGGCTTAAAATTAATTTAAGAGCAACAGTTGCTGTTTAACCAACAACCCTGAAGATGTCCCCAATAAAGGAGGACGAAACGTCGGTTATGAAGAAACTTCGACGCGGTTCCAACCCGGAAACAACTTATACACATTGGACATCGGCCGCGGAAGCCTACAACATAGTATTTAATAAGATCGATAATATGAAATCGATGAATGATTTTAAATTTAATTATATATTAAAAATTTGGGCCTCTCAATACTGTATTTTCATTGTGGGTGTTATAATCTGATACATTCTAGCAAATTTCCTATTTATACTTTTTGCTAAAAGGATTAGGCATTAGGAAGGCTTCCTAACTGGTTTATTGACTTTTATTTTGTCCTAATACAGCATTAATGTTGTAGAATGTTGAAGAAATTGTCGTTATTCTTTCTTGAAAGTAAATTAAATTTTATAAAAATATTAACAGTGATTTTACTGTTGTATACGGTGCAAAGTAAAATCGTTCGACGAGATGATATCTGTGGTGAATTTAATGGTAGAAGGATGTATTTAGAGCTTGGAGAAAATGGAATTATTACAGCAAAAAATGCTAGTGAGAATGAGGAACAAGAATCGTTCCGCAAAAACGATTCATCTCCAAATCAATGTAGTTTGGAGCTAGTAACATGTCCATCCTGCATAATCTTCTTAAAATTCAGGTATTGCTTACGTAATTGGAGATTTTGGGCTGTAATAATTACGTTTTAGCTTCCTGAATATTTCCCAAAACTGTGGAAAAAATTCTGCTTTGGATTCTTGCGGCTGTGAGCACGTTTGGATGTACGAACCCCCCTTTGCAAAAATATCGAGCGAGCAGTATTGTGGCTATTATATAAAAAACAATGACACTTCTCTGTTCTACAAAAGCAAAACTCGCACTGTGGCTGTAAAATTCGTTTTTAATAACTTCATACAAAATGCGTTTACTCTCGAATACTCGTCAGAAAGTAAGTCCTGGGTTGCTGTTATTATATTTTAATATACAGCGTGTTTAGCCAAAACTTTGAATAAGGAATGCAGTAATTCCTCAATTAGTACGACTGATTTCCCCACGAAAACGACGCTTAGCGAGGGATTGTACGATTGTAGCAATAAAAATTAATTTTATTATGTATTTATGTTAAATTTTAAAATTTTAATGTTGTTATTTTGCAGGAAATCGTCAGTTTATTAATGGTTTTCCAAACAAAACGAATTCTAGGAATGCAAGTCAGATAATATCGTCCCCATATTTTCCTAACTTATATCCAAGGGACTTGAGCACAGAATACACAATTAATTGCAAAGGATTCGATAGGTGTTTAATACGGTTGCTTTTCACTGATTTTCAGCTTTCCCGTTCGTCTGTTATTGAGGTGAATTATTAATATTCATAAACGTATGCATTTTCGCGAAATTTCGATACCAGTAATAATTTTTTGTATCTAAATAACCAATAGTACCCTTACTAATTTAAAAAGCGGACAATCAATATTTCGTCATGTGATAACCGAGGTATGCCTTTAAGGAGAACGTTGTATTTCTATTCCCTTCGTAAATGTGGTCCCCAATTAAAAATTAGTAGATTGTAACTTTATGTCGTTATTAGTTTTTTGATTGGAATGGACAACCGCTAGACGTGGCCACAGGTTCGTCTTTTCGCCCTCCAATTCTTATTAGCCATGGTCCAACATTAGTTATCCGTTTTTATGCTAACGGAGGAACTAATATAGGCTTTAGAGCCCTTTTTGATTTTTTATTGGATGAAATCGAGGACGTCACATTAAAACCTAACACAGGTAGAAGTTTTGTATTGCAACAACTGGCTCTAATAATGGTCATTAAATTTGTAAGATTGTGGAGGATATGTGGACAACTTGGGTGGGGCCATAACGATGATGGATATGCTTGACGAAGGAAAAAAATCGTATGATTGTTTCTGGATCATCCAACCACCCCCAAATTACTTACACTTACAAACCCATCTGTATTTAAAAATAGTATCATTGGCAAATTTCGGTAACTTGTTGGGGGCGTAGTTTCAAACGAATTAAACATTTTATTTTTAGCCGGAAATACAGAGTTAGTTGTCCGACAAGGCATCACATCAAACGAACCTGTTTTGGAAATAGTTCACTATCCTTTATCAAGATTTTTTGCCCACCAACAAGTGGAACATGTAGTATCAATATCCAAGGGTTTTTACGTTAGTTTGAAAGGGCTTTTTGGACCAGAATCAAGTCTTGCTATTATATATGCGACCTTTAGCTATAAAGGTTTGCTACCAGAATTGTCTGTTTGTGTGTGAAACACTAATTTTTTAGAATGCGTCGCTGGGTCGGATTTTCTTTGCCAGAACCATCGATGCATACCAGCTTATTTGCATTGTGATGGTTTTGATCATTGTGGAGATAATAGCGACGAAGAAACGTGCAACATAGGTTTGCAGCAATATGTTAAATGCGCTTTTTAAATTCTTTAGGCTAAGGGACAACTTAATTGCACATTTTTTTTTAGAAACATCTGATCAACGGCGATCTCATGTTCCCAACTTCTTCTTCCCAAAAATTGATCGCTATAGCGATTTACAAACTGCTACTATAGTTTTCACAACTTGTTGCTTGGGTAAAAATTATTACCCAACTGAATAATCATTTATTTTTAACTAGTTTAATCTTTTCAGGTCTTTTAGCTTTAGTTTTCGCTTTAATAGTTTTGATATGCCGTATAAGTACAAGAACCCATCGACATACCGTCCAAAATAATCTACAAACCATCAGTCATTTATTAGGTAATTCGTGGTTTATAGTGTTAAGTGTAGAAATATTGAAAAATTAATTGTAGAAGAAGGAACGCCGAGCATACAGGAAGAAATAATTCCAGACGAACCACCACATTACGAATTTCCGCCCAATTACGAAGAAGTTTTAAAAATAAACCATGAAAAGTCCCAGAGGCGGTCGCAGAGAAAATTGGCGAGAAATAACACCGTTTCAAGAAGTAGATCTTCTTCAGAGAGGTATAACGTAAAGGATTGTTTTTGATTAAAAAAAAAAATTAAAACTAAACGCATATTTTTTGTAGACGCCAGTGCTCTCGTTGTTCTCTTCGCCTGTCTTTAGCAGAAAGTGGAGGACCTATGTCTTTAGTGAGCAGTGCTAATCGTAGTTGTCAAACTACACCACTACCGATTCCAGAATCACCTCCACCAGCTTACTCTTGCATTACAACCAATTTCCCAGCAGGTGCTAAACAAATTCAAAGCATGTCTTCTGAAAAGTTCGTTCCAAGTACTAAATTGAAGCAAGCAATAATTTTTCTGACTTATACAAACAGTTTTTAGAAAATGATGACGAATCCATGGTTGCTGTACCTTCACCAGCAGTGAAACATTTTTATGATGGTAACTTTAACTCCGTCATTAGAGGCATTTTACAGATTCCAAAAAAGTGCAAGGCGAGAAAAACTTTGCAACAGTCGTACGAGACATATTTCAATCGTCGTTCATCTGATAGCGAATTATGGTTTGATGAAGGCAAAACTGCTGTTGCTTCTGTGCCCATCCCAAAACTGAGACGAAGCTTTTCGTTTGAAAATTTAAAATATTTTTAGTTGTGGAAATAAAGATGTGGCTTTAATTTTGATATTTATTTGTAAAAATTTAGCATTACCTACTTAGCGACTTTAAATAAAGAACATGAACAAAACTAACAAAATTTTAATAATTGTTTCAAGGATTAAGATGACACAATGAGTAGCTTTAAAGATTTTTTTTTCGGAAGTAATAAAAATAAACAGCTTTAAAATAAAAAGAGTACATTTGATTGTGTTAATAATAAAAACCCCAACAGTGCGACAAATAACAATGCGAATTTTGATGGGAACTCGTTAAGGTACAAAATTGTTGTTAATGGCATATACAATATTTATAACAATAAATACTTTGAAGAACTTAATGAAATTACTTTTGTACTACCATTTTTTTAAATCATAGTAATGTATTGTAGCTTTAAGTGCCCTTTGCTGATTAAATTAAATTGAGCAGTTCCGAAACTTTCTTCAGCGCATAACATATCTTGTACTACCTACTAGGTAATATTTAGAACGTTAAGGTCGATTTTTCAAGTCAAAAAATTCGCTAAGACGCCCGAACAGATAAGTGTTGCGCAAAGGGTTACAACTTGGCTTTTTCTTTAATGTACATAAGGGTGTTAAGACAATAACAATATAATTTCAGTGTGGAATCGTTTACACACCAACTATGACCCGCGTACGAGTCTAATCTACTAATTGGTCCCAGCAAAGCGAAACCTGGTGAAACTGTTTCTGAAACTGCAACAGTTGCACCGAACACTGCTTGCGGATTTGTTTCGAAAATCAATCGTAATTGCTTCGTATTTGTCGAAAAAGTTGTTTTCGAAATGTATGAGGATACGATTTTTTCTATTTTGAACGTAGCGCATTTTTCCGTTTGGTTCTTGTAACGTTTGAGGATGTCTTGAATTGCGTCCAGTGCGTATTTCGAAGCTTCTTGGACGGCGTCGCTTTTTTTGTCTATTTCCACGTCATTTTCGCAAGTGCACCAATGGGGTTGGATAGCGGCTTCTTCGCATGATCTTTCTGGATCTACTTCTTCAAACAGTGACCTACACAACGGACAGGCCATGCTTTTTTTCGTTGAATAGTTTGTACCAGACATCGTCAAGATTTCTTGCAGGGTCATGTACATATCGTAAGGCGTAGTGAGTCTTCCTGTGTTAAGATTTAAGTTCCTTAAAATATCGGGGTGTTGGTTTTTGAACCAGTACGGCATGGAGATGTAAGCGAATGGAAGTCTCTCCTCCATCCAACCGGTGCGGGTGAGGATGAAATCGCCGAATCTAGTGCCGTGGTCGCTTAAAAATATGGTTACTGTATTTTCCAAAACTTCGCTCGTTGCAAGATCCTTGAGAAACTGCAAAACTTTACCATCCATTCTAGAAGCTGAGTTAATATTACTGTGGCTGAAAGTGTTCATCCAAAATAAACCAAAATAAGGATGGTTCTTGAATGTTTCCGTGAAATCTTTGGCGATGTTTAAAATTCTTTCGCCCGAGGTCTCCGGGCCTACGCAATAAGACAACCTATGCAGCAGTCTAATTTTTAATTTCCTTTCCGCAGCCAATATGTACGGTATAAAATAATAATCAGTTGGCTGCTTTGTGAAGCCCCTTTTTGAGCCACTGAGAAAAGTGGTCAAATCCCATTCATCTTCGGCGTATGCTGTGACGTACCCCAATTTTTGGTAATCATACCACAGCATCTTGCACCTATCGAGTTTCCCAAGAACAGAAGGATTACAAACAGATACACTGTTGTCACCATTCATGCCGGTCAAGATGGCCATGACGTTTGGAAATGTGTTGTCCGCGATTTTGTTATATCCCTTCAACCCTATCCAGCCGTTATTTTCTAAAAATGCGTACGTTTGCGGCATTGTTCTTATCAAATTTAATCTTGAGATGCTATCGATTCCTACTATTAAAACGCTCAAGGGTTTGTGATCAGTATTTTTAAAATCGAGAATTTTCTGTTTTACTTTTTCGCCCACGGTTATAACAGTGTGAACATTTTTGTATACTTCGTATAAAAAAATTCTATTCCGACATATTACGAAAACGACGTCTTCAGATAAAATTGCTTCATCTTCAAAGTGTTTGCAATCTGATATCCTGTAAAAAGATTATGTGCTTACTTAATTGCTAACGAATTTGAACAATTTTGGTCGCAGTTGTCTAAAAACCTTTAATCGAACTTTTCAAAAATTCATCAGTTGTTTAATAATCATTATTTTTTACACTTACTTTATGAATTTATCAGGAAATATTTCTTTTCGTGCACGTTCGTCTTTAAAATTGTTTTCTCGGGTTACGTAGCTGTAGCAGCAAGTCACTCCATATTTACTGTAAAATGGTATGGCGCTCTTGTTGATGTGTAGCACTGCTATGTCATTATTTTTCGTCGTGTAAGTTAAAAGTTCTTTGGTTCTGCATGAGATGTACTCGAAAGCTTCGTAGACTTCAAGTGCGTCTGGGTTAAACGGATGTAGATTTTTAATTTTACATTTCGAACTATTCACTAAATATTTAGGAACTGAAAAAAATAATAAAGTGCCTATAGTTATGTTATAAGCAAGTTTAATTTTAAACCAATCGGATATCACTTTATCAGTTGTGGAAGAGCTAGACCAGTTTCAAGACTTCTCTCTTCATCACTAGCAACCTTATTGCTGCAAAATAAGATTGCTACTGGCAAAGAGGCCAAACTTTTAATTTACATTAAATTCTTTGTATAAACTCGGTATTGATATAAGAAAATTCCTACCAATATCATCACTATGGTCGTTCGTTGTGGTTAATATGACAGATTTGTTGATTCTGGTAGATGGTTCTATAATATACAGAATCCAGATCACACTTGATAGTAGCAAAACATAAAAGGTTTTTCGAATGGATGCCATCGGTTTCTATTTTTTAGTGTTACATTCTAAAAATGATTAAGTAAGCATAATTATAATATTAGCTATGTAATAGAGAAATACAAAATAAACCAAAAAGTTGTTTTGAATGAACGTTTTTAAGAATTTGTTACCCTTTCAACTGATACCAAAATCTATAAAAGTATAACTCCATTGGTTAAAAAAAATAAACATTAAGTCCTATACCAAAATCAAAGGAGAGAAAATTCCTTCAGTAAAGTCATTATAAAATTTGTTTTCCTCCAAGAACTAGCACACGATTTGATTGTATTTAATAGGATTTTTTGTGTATTGAACAAGTCCGCTACCAAAACCTCTTGTACAAAAGTATAACGGTCTTAAAAAACGTTTTCATTTCCTCTTTTAAATGATATACGATTTGATAGTTGTTTATAGGTTTATTGTTCTTTAAAAAAAGTGTACTACCAAAACCTCTTATACTAAATATAACTCTATTGTTAACAAAAAAATATCAAGTCTTATACCACATGAAAGAGTAAAAACATCTTTAAAATGGATTTTTCAAAGAACTTTTTTTTATTTGCTTAAGTGAACATTACGTATTGTTGATGCAAAATTAAATTAACTACACCTGAGTCGGTACTTTTTAAAACCGACTCCAACTCCGACTCCGACTTCGACTCCCGACTCCTTTCATATTAAAAAAAAAAACGTAATTAGTTTAGTATATATTTACTACAGTGAAAGCCGGTTATTTTTTTCGTAAGTGTAGATATTTTATAATAGCAAAAAGAGCTAAAGAGTTTATTTTCGTATGTTTACTAAATAATGAAGAAATGAAAAAAACTAAATTTGGTCCAGTTTCGTGTATTTTTCAAATTTTCAATATGCTGTTGCAATGGGGATGAAGCAAGTGTGTAGTATGGGGATGATTTTGTTGAGTTTTTTGGTGTAGCCGTTGATAATTCAGATTTTTTTTGGAGTTTTAATTTCCGCAACTTTAGTTTTAAACTCGGAATACTTAAAAATGCACGCAGAATAAATTTGTACATGAGCGAGGATGTGTGGTCGAATCTAGGTGAACGCATTCGACAATGTGTGGAGGTAGCATCAAAAGTAATGCTTTGAAAAATGGGCGACTGCTTTACAATGCGAACAATTAAATAATTATACTTACGTTTTTTTAATAAAATTGATAATTCGTAAGCAATTGACAGGTTTTAAACTCTGTATGTCAAATTAAACATCTACCTCAACTTGAAGTCATATCTAACTAAACAGACCAGAGATAAGAGAGATAAACCGATCAAATATTTTGTTATCAATATATCGATCCTTTAACACGTTCACGACGACGTTGTACACCAGTGGTACATTGCGTATTTCACTTGTAGCCGTTGGTGGCCACCCGTGGTACATTTGTTTTCCGCACTGCTATGCAAGGTAATTTATGCTTGTGTTGATAATGTGTGTGTGCATGGGCGTCCACAGGGGAGGACAAACGGGGCACCTGTCCCTCCCTGGAATCTGGTGCTCCATTAATGACCAAATGAAAGAGGGTCAACTTAAAAGTTCGTTAATATTTTAATGCAGT
Source organism: Elmis aenea (assembly GCA_947652605.1). Taxonomy (NCBI): domain Eukaryota; kingdom Metazoa; phylum Arthropoda; class Insecta; order Coleoptera; family Elmidae; genus Elmis; species Elmis aenea. The sequence goes on from OX393579.1 coordinate 59,740,004, forward strand.
CCTGATGGGATCAGTTGTGGGCAATTTGGTCGGCAAGCTTTGCCTACCCCTGGATAATTTTCTGCGGACGCCCATGTGTGTGTGTTTTCGATTGATGCACCTAGGAAACTGATAATGAACAAAGGCGATTCGTTGGGTTGTGTATAAAAGTTTACGAGAGTGTTAAAACTATGCGGTATTGAATTTTTCATTTTCACACGATTATAGTTGGTTAATATAAAGTTTGGTCATGATAAAGCGCTTAGAAGTTTAGAAATACGTAAAGAAAAGTGCTTGGAAATGATTTTTCTTATTGGGAAATGTCGAATTTAAGATATGAGAAACGCAACGTACGACGGGTGTTTTTTGTATTCGCGGAATGGGGTCGAAGAGATTGAAAGGTTCAAGTTTAATAATTTTATTTTTCGATATATTCTTCTGGAATATGTCTTCTAGACTTTAATAAAAATAGTTTTCTGATTTGCCTTCAAAATGCTCATTTATTGTTGATTGCATAGACTCATCACGGCGAAATGCTTTCCACTAAGGTCCCTTTTTAAATCTCCGGCAACAATCCTGTTGATATGGATTGATGTTTATTTATCTGATAGCGAATTATGGTTTGATGAAGACAAAACTGCTGTTGCTTCTGTGCCCGTCCCAAAACTGAGACGGCTTTTCGTTTGAAAATTTAAAATTTTTTTAGTTGTAGAGAAAAAGTTGTAGCTTTAATTTTGATGTTTATTTGTAAAAATCTAGCGTTAGCTACTTAGCGACTTTAAATAAAGAATTCGATCAAAACTAATAATTTTTTAATACTTGTTTCGAGGATTAAACTGACACAATGAGTAGCTTTAAGGGAAACCTTAAATTTTGTCGCAAGAATGAAAATAAACAGCTTTATTAATAAATAGAAGAGTATATTTGATTGTGTTAATAATTAAACCCCAACAGTGCGGCATATAACAATGTGAATTTGATTATAACTCGTTAAGGTACAAAATTGTTGTTAATGGCATTGCTTGTTCCACAAAAGTTTATCTTAAATATTATTATTTAGCATGAGTCCTACTGTTAGGTGTAGGACTGTTGAGTTGGGTTGTGTTGACATTTTTTAATGTTTTTCTGTTTTGTACTAGATTTTTTATGTCTTTCCATTTGATGTTTCTGTCCGTTGCTGCTTTTTCAACTTCGTCTTGTCAGGTTTTTCTCGGTCTACCTTTTCTTCCCCTGTGATCTTTGCATCATAGGCTTTAATTATTTACCGTTCTTCTTTCATCCTATAAATGTGATCCAACCATCCCAGCTGCCTTCCTTGTATTTTTGTTTGAACTGATTTTATCTTTAATTGTTTATACGTTTATACGTTGTTTATACGTTTCATTTCTAATCTTATCTTTTTTATGTTTCCTTGGATTTTTCTTAGAGATCCCATTTCTCCTGTGGCTACTATTTTTATCTGCGTGTCCACGTTTCACTTCCGTATAAAAGTGCCGGAGTTACTACCTTTTTTGCCCTTTCCACTTCTGTTTGTTTTGGGACTTCTCTATTTCTTAAATATAACAATAAATACGTTAAAAACTTAATAGAATTACTTTTGTACAATCTTTTTTTTAAATCACAGTAATGTATTATAACTTTAAGTGCTCTTTGCTTCTTAAATTTAAGTCTTGAGCAGTTCCGATACTTTCTTCAGCGTGTGCCACATGTGCACAGCATTTTTTGTACTACTAAGTAATATTAGCACTTTAATTTCGATTAACTATTAAGTATTAATATTAAGGCAATAACAATATAATTTCAGTGTGGAATCGTTTACACACCAACTATGACCCGCGTACGAGTCTAATCTACTAATTGGTCCCCGCAAAGCGAAACTTGGTGAAATGGTTTCTGAAACTGCCACAGTTGCACTAAAAACGGCCTCCGGATTTGTTTCAAAAGCGACTTGTAATTTTGTCAAATTGGTGGAAAACTTTGTTTCCGAAATGTATGAGGATACGATTTTTTTTATATTGAACGTGGCACATTTTTCCGTTTGGTTCTTGTAACGTTTGAGGATGTCTTGAATTGCGTCCAGTGCGTATTTCGAAGCTTCTTGGACGGCGTCGCTTTTTTTGTCTATTTCCACGTAATTTTCGCAGGTGCACCAATGAGGTTCGATAGCGGCTTCTTCGCATGATCTTTCTGGATCTACTTCTTCAAACAGCGACCTACACAACGGACAGGCCATGCTTTTTTTCGTTGAATAGTTTTTACCATCAGACATCGCCAAGATGTCTTGCAGGGTCATGTACATATCGTAAGGCGTAGTCAGTCTTCCTGTGTTAAGATTTAAGTTCCTTAAAATATCGGGGTGTTGGTTTTTGAACCAGTACGGCATGGAGATGTAAACGAATGGAAGTCTCTCCTCCATCCAACCGGTGCGGGTGAGGATGAAATCGCCGAATCTAGTGCCGTGGTCGCTTAAAAATATGGTTACTGTATTTTCCAAAACTTCGTTCGTTGTAAGATCATTGAAAAATTGCAAAACTTTACCATCCATTCTAGAAGCTGCGTTTATGTCTTCGTGGCTAAAACTATTCAACCAGAATAAACCAAAATATGGATGGTTCTTGAATGTTTTCGTGAAGTCTTTGGCAATGTTTAAAATTCTTTCGCCTGAAGTCTCCGGGCCCACGCAATAACGCATATTGTCTACCCGTTTAATCTTTAATTTCTTTTCCGCAGTCACCATGTACGGTCTAAAGTAATAATCAGTTGGCTGCTTCGTGAAGCCCTTTTTTTGGTAATTGAAAGTGCCAATATCAGATTCGTCTTCAACGTAAGCTGTAATGTACCCCAATTTTCGATATTCGTACCACAGCATCTTGCACCTATCAAGTTTACCAAAAAGTGTAGGATCACAGATAGATCTAGAATCGCTATTATTCATACCGGTCAAGATGGCCATGACGTTTGGAAATGTGTTGTCCGCGATTTTGTTATATCCCTTCAACCCTATCCAGCCGTTATTTTCTAAAAATGCGTACGTTTGCGGCATTGTCCTTATCAAATTTAATCTTGAGATGCTATCGATTCCTACTATTAAAACGCTCAAGGGTTTGTGGTGTTTTTTTTTGAAATCGCCAATTTTCTGTTTTATTTTTTTGTTCACAGTTATAACCGCGTGGATGTTTTTGTACACTTCGAATATTTGACTACGACATGTTACTAAAACGACGTCTTCAGATAAAATTACTTCATCTTCAAAGTGTTTGCAATCCGATATTCTGTAAAAAATGTCTTTAATTTGAATGATTTTGAACAATTTTACCGCAGTTTTCTATAAAACTTTGGTCGAATTTTTTAAAATTCATTCCTAACAAATAACATTTTTCACACTTACTTTATGGCGTCGTCTGGGTATTTGGAATAATTTTCTCGGGATACGTAGCTGTAGCAACAAGTCACTCCATATTTACTGTAAAATGGTATCGCGCTCTTGTTGATGTGTAGCACTGCTATGTTATTGTTTTTCGTCGTGTAAGTTAGAAGTTCTTTGGTTCTGCAGGAGATGTACTCCGGAGCTTTGTAGACTTTAAGTGCGTCTGGGTTAAACGGATGTAGATTTTTAATTTTGCATTTCGAACTATTCACTAAATATTTAGGAACTGAAAAGAAATAACACAGTGTATATATTAGTAAGCTTAAACAGAAATCACTTGCTTTTGTCCACAGAGATCTCTTGTGGAAATGCTAGACCAGTATCAAGCCTTTGCTATCTTTATCACAAGCTACACAGCTAGTGTAGCTAGCACACACTACAATTGCTTCAAAATAAAACTCTATTGACAAAGAGATCAATCTTTTTATACCGGTCTAGCAATTCTACAAGCGATCCGTCATAAAAAAATAAGTAATTTTTAATTAATCGTATTTACATTATAAGAAATTAATCACTTAAATAATTAAAATATCTAATTGTTTGTTTATATAGATGTTCATACTTTTTTTTTAAATTTAGTTTGTGTAGCAAGAATCTTTTTGTTTCGGTGATGCCTTTGCTTGTGTTTTACATTAGGTTTGAAAATTGTGGAATTTCAACGAACAAGAATTTTAAGGCTAGCTTGCTATATACATTGAATACGTCTTTTTTGCTCGTTTGAAATGAAAAAAACTTGTAGACTGACACACGTAAAATTAGAGACGGTACATGTAATTAAATGTGGTTGCATAACTATAGTTTTTATTAAAGAGGCCGGGTATGTGGGCAAAGTTATTGTTTTTGAAAAGACTATTTTTAAATAACATTGAATTGAAAATTAGCGTTTTTAACAATTTAGTACGTTTTTTCGTAAAATGTAACGTTTTTCTCAAAACTTTAATGACGTTTTATCAAGTTGTAAAAGAGATGGGATGTATTATTAATGCACCTTGGTTATGAAAAAATTTTGACGCTAGAGCAAAACCGAATTCGATTTAAAATTGCTTAAAACACATGGAAAAGAAGATGGTATTAATTTAATTAGATTTTGAATGTAGATAGTAATTTAATTTACATTAAATTCGTTATGTTGCAGCAACGTTGATCCATTACATTTTACTAGAAACATTTAAATTAGTCATACATGAATATTTCCGTGGCAGATAATTTCCGAATTGCATAAATAAACTCCGCATTGAAGTTTAAAAATTCCTACCCATATCACTATAGTAGTTTATTGAGGTTAATATCACAGATTGGTTGATAATCGTGGATGATTGTACACAATACTGAATCCAGATCATCCAGATCCAGATTACAGCTGGTAGTAGCAAAATATAAAACGTTGTTCGATAGGATTTGCTCTGTGGATAGGATGCCATGGGTTCCTATTTCTTAATGTGACAGTCTAAAAATCATTAAGCAATAATAATTAAACTAATAGCTACATACATAATAGAGCAATACAAAATAAAGTAAAAGAACTTGGAAAGAATTGACGGTTTTGAAATGTTTTCGGTTATTCAACTGACATGGTTTAAATATGCCTACCATATTTTCGTGAAGTCAAACCGAGAAACGACGACTATTTTTTTTTATTTTCACATACATTTCACAGAAAAATGATAGCGAAACAAGTTTTTCTTAATATCTCACCCTCCGTTGTTGCCCGCGCGGACAATTCAGTGCGGTACAATTTTTTTAAGAACCCGGGACAAACACAAAATTGACCTTTTTAATAGATTTAATGTTCGTTAATAAACCCACTACCAAAACCTGTAAAGTATAACTAAATTGGTTTAAAACAATTTACATCAAGTCCTATACCAAATCAAAGGAAAAAAATCATCAGAGTGCTTTTTTTCGTTGAATAGTTTGTACCAGACATCGCCAAGATGTACATGACCCTGATATGTCGTAGGACGTAGTCAGTCTTTCTGTGTTAAGATTTAAGTTCCTTAAAATATCGGGATTTTGGTTTTTGAACCAGTACGGCAGGGAGATGTAAACGAATGGAAGTCTCTCCTCCATCCAACCGATGCGGGTGTGTCCGAATATATAGTGCGTTCCACAAAAGTTTATCTTAAATATAACAAGTACTTTGAACAACTTAATGAAATTACTTTTGTACAATCATTTTCTTAAATGAAACTTTAAGTGCCCATTGCTGCTTAAACTGCTCAATTTAACAGTTTGAACATTTTCTTCAGCGCATAACATTTCTTGTACTACTAGGTAATATTTAGAACGTTAAGGTCGATTTTAAGAGTCAAAAAATTCGCTAAGACGCCCGAACAGATAAGTGTTGCAAAAAGGGTTACCACTTGGCTTTATTTTTAATGTACATAAGAGTGTTAAGACAATAACAATATAATTTCAGTGTGGAATCGTTTACACACCAACTATGACCCGCGTACGAGTCTAATCTACTAATTGGTCCCAGCAAAACGAAACTTGGTGAAATGGTTTCTGAAAATGCAACAGTTGCACCGAACACTGCTTGCGGATTTGTTTCGAAAATCAATCGTAATTGCTTCGTATTTGTCGAAAAAGTTGTTTTCGAAATGTATGAGGATACGATTTTTTCTATTTTGAACGTAGCGCATTTTTCCGTTTGGTTCTTGTAACGTTTGAGGATGTCTTGAATTGCGTCCAGTGCGTATTTCGAAGCTTCTTGGACGGCGTTGCTTTTTTTGTCTATTTCCACGTCATTTTCGCAGGTGCACCAATGGGGTTCGATAGCGGCTTCTTCGCATGATCTTTCTGGATCTACTTCTTCAAACAGCGACCTACACAACGGACAGGCCATGCTTTTTTTCGTTGAATAGTTTGTACCAGACATCGCCAAGATGTCTTGCAGGGTCATGTACATATCGTAAGGCGTAGTCAGTCTTCCTGTGTTAAGATTTAAGTTTCTTAAAATATCGGGGTGTTGGTTTTTGAACCAGTACGGCATGGAGATGTAAACGAATGGAAGTCTCTCCTCCATCCAACCGGTGCGGGTGAGGATGAAATCGCCGAATCTAGTGCCGTGGTCGCTTAAAAATATGGTTACTGTATTTTCCAAAACTTCGTTAGTTGTAAGATCCTTGAGAAACTGCAAAACTTTACCATCCATTCTAGAAGCTGAGTTAATTTTATTGTGGCTGAAAGTGTTCATCCAAAATAAACCAAAATATGGATGGTTCTTGAATGTTTCCGTGAAATCTTTGGCGATGTTTAAAATTCTTTCGCCCGAGGTCTCCGGGCCTACGCAATAAGACAACCCATGCAGCAGTCTAATTTTTAATTTCCTTTCCGCAGCCAACATGTACGGTATAAAATAATAATCAGTTGGCTGCTTCGTGAAGCCCCTTTTTGAGCTACTGAGAAAAGTGGTCAAATCCCATTCATCTTCGGCATATGCCGTGACGTACCCCAATTTTTGGTAATCGTACCATAGCATCTTGCACCTATCGAGTTTTCCAAGAACATAAGGATTACAAATAGCTATACTATCGTCATCATTCATACCGGTCAAGATGGCCATGACGTTTGGAAATGTGTTGTCCGCGATTTTGTTGTATCCCTTCAACCCTATCCAGCCGTTATTTTCTAAAAATGCGTACGTTTGCGGCATTGTCCTTATCAAATTTAATCTTGAGATGCTATCGATTCCTATTATTAAAACGTTCAAGGGTTTGTGATCAGTTTGTTTGAAATCGATGATTTTCTGTTTTACTTTTTCTTTCATGGTTATAACAGTGTGAACATTTTTGTAGACTTCGTATAAAAATATTCTATTCCGACATATTACGACAACAACGTCTTCATATAAAATGGCTTCATCTTCAAAGTGTTTGCAATCCGATATCCTGTAAGAAAATTAAGTGCTTATTTAGTTTTAAATATTTTTGGACAATTTTGGTCGCAGTTTTCTAGAAAACTTTAATCGAACTTTTCAAAAATTCATCAGTTGTTTAACAATCATTATTTTTCACACTTACTTTATGAATTTATCGGGAAATAAAACTTTTGGTGCACGTTCGTCTTTAAAATTGTTTTCTCGGGTTACGTAGCTGTAGCAGCAAGTCACTCCATATTTAGTGTAAAATGGTAAGGCGCTCTTGTTGATGTGTAGCACTGCTATGTTATTGTTTTTCGTCGTGTAAGTTAGAAGTTCTTTGGTTCTGCAGGAGATGTACTCCGAAGCTTTGTAGACTTTAAGTGCGTCTGGGTTAAACGGATGTAGATTTTTAATTTTACATTTCGAACTATTCACTAAATATTTAGGAACTGAAAAGAAATAACACAGTGCATATAGTTATAAGCAAGTTTAATTTTAAACCAATCGGATATCACTTTATCAGTTGTGGAAGAGCTAGACCAGTTTCAAGACTCTTCTCTCTTTATCACTAGCAACCTTATTGCTGCAAAATAAGATTGCTACTGGCAAAGAGGCCAAACTTATAATTTACATTAAATTCTTTGTATAAACTCGGTATTTATATAAGAAAATTCCTACCAATATCACTATGGTCGTTTGTTGCGGTTAAAATTGCAGATTTGTTGATACTCGTAGATAATTCTTTAATATACAGAATCCAGATCACACTTAATATTAGCAGAACATAAAAGGTTTTTTGAATGGATGCCATCGGTTTCTACTTTTTAATGTTACATTCTAAAAATGATTAAGTAAGCATAATTATAATATTAGCTATGTAATAGAGAAATACAAAATAAACCAAAAATTTGTTTTGAATGAACGTTTTTAAGAATTTGTTTCTCTGTCAACTGCTAAATGGTTTGATTCCTTTTAAGTTTTAAAGTTTTATATTCGTTAATAAACTTACTACAAAAATCTATAAAGTATAACTCCATAAAAATAGTCCTCAAGTCCTATAACAAATTAAAAGAAAAAAAATCTTTAAAAAATACATTTTAAAACTTGTTTTTCTTCATTAACTAGCACACGATTTGATAGTAAATAATAGGATTTTTGTTTATTGAACAAGTCCGCTACCAAAACCTCTTATACAAAGTATAACTCCGTTGCTTAACAAAAAACTTCAAATCTTATACTACTTGAAAGAGTAAAAATATCTTTAAAATGGACTTTTCAAAGAACTTTTTTTAATTTGACGACGTGAACATTTTAATTGTTGATGCAAAATTCAATTAACTCACGCTCATAACAATTGGCCAAAGATGGTTATAATTCCGCTTCTCTATTAGAGTTTAATACCGAATCTGCACGAAAAGAGACACATAAATATTAGCACTCACACGGGAAATTTCCATCGATTTATTAACAGTATTTGATGAGCACCAATTTTTAAATTATTATTGTAGACTTTAAACGCGTCTGTTCGGTGGGTTTGATGATTCAGTTTCAAGTGATTGCCAGAACTATTAAATAACACTTGGTTTAACCGTTTTCAAAACGACACAGTCGTTTTTTTTTTGCACGGTAGTGAACCACCAGTATCTGTTAAAGCACGTGTTTAGGATATAGTTGTTAATGAGGTATTTTGCATAAGGTTGACTTCGTCAGGGCCGAACTGGGCTAGGTTGACTGGTGACGTCACAGTAGTCGCTGCTCTGAACTTGACAACTACAAAAAGTATTTATATTTAATGCTAAATATAATCCGTCCAAGTAACAGTCGTTGCTGGAGGGGTAGAGCGCTGATTGTCCAGAAGTTCGCGACTTCCGTGCATGAAATTTGTTGAGACTTGAAAATCGTACATTTTGCTATCAAAAATATTTGCCCACTGTTTCTTTAAAGGTACGAGGTTCATAAACTGTAATTAAAAATTTTAAATTTTGTAAAACTTTTATTGCTCAAGTGGCAATCCAAAAAATGTAAGAACCACTGGTCTAGAGACGGCTTTTAGATTAAGCAAATGCAGTGCTGCCTCCCGAATGACCAATAACCATTTCCGATTGTGGTTTTACTTCAACATTTGTGTAGCTATTCTCGGACAACAAATTATGTAATGATAAATGAGCGTTTTAATGGTTTATTTCAAGGCTAGGTCAGTTTTCAATTCGAACGCAAAATTTGGTGCAGTTTCGTGTTTTTTTCAAATTTTCAATATGTTGTTGCAATGAGGATGGAACAAATGTGTAGTATGGGGATGATTTTGTTGAGTTTTTTGATGTAGGCGTTGATAATTCCGATTTTGTTAAAGTTTCAATTTCCGCAACTTTAGTTTTAAACTCGGAATACTTAAAAATGCGCGCAGAAACATTTGTACATGAGCGAGTATGTGTGGTCGAATCTAGGTGAACGCATTCGACAATGTGTGGAGGTAGCATCACAAGTAATGTTTTGAAAAATGGGCGACTGCTTTTAAATGCGAACTTAATGAAATAATTGTACTTACGTTTTTCTACAATTGTTATTTCGTACGCAAATTGTCAGATTTTACACTCTGAACTATGTCAAATTAAACATCAACCGGAACTTTAATTTATGTCTAACTAAACAGATCATAGATTTGAGACAGAACAGAACAGATGAAATATTTATTGTGTTATCACTATGACGATTTTATAATCGCGTATAAATTATTTGATGATAAAGTGTGTGTGCTTTCAATTTATGCACCTAGAAAACTGATAATGAACAAAGGCAATTCGTTGGGTTGTGTTGTTGTGTATAAAAGTTTACGAGAGTGTTAAAACTATGCAGTATTGAATTGGCGCCAGGGCGCCTAGAGACAACGAGCTATCATCGATCGGAGTGGTCTTGCAATGACTATTGATTATTTCATGGACAATTTTTAATTTTCACACGATTATAGTTGGTTAATATACAATTTGGTCATGATAAAGCGTTTACAAGTTTAGAAATACGTAAAGAAAAGTGATTGGAAATGATTTTTCCTATTGGGAAATGTTGAATTTAAGATATGAGAAACGCAACGTACGACGGGTGATTTTTGTATTCACGGAATGGGTTCGAAGAGATTGAAAGCTTCAAGTTTAATAATTTCATTTTTCGATATATTATCTTGGAATATGTCTTCTAGACTTGAATAACAACAGTTTTCCGATTTGCCTTCAAAATGCTCATTTAATGCTGATTTCATAGACTCGTCAACGGCGAAATGTTTTCCACGAAGGGTTTTTGTTGCGCCGGTGATGGTCAGGAATGTCGTCGAACACATACACCAGGAAGTGTGCTTAAAAGAGACGTGCCGATCGTTTTCCGAGAAACATCGGACTACCCTTCCCACGATGGTTCTTTTCAAATTAGGCAACAGAAATATGAAATGCAGTGTTGTTGTTAACGCTAAACAGACAATTTTTCTAAAAGTTGGGAGTTGTTAAATTTTTTTTTAACTGGATAGACCAAAAACGTTCAATCCTCTTGCAAACTTTTGAAAAACTTGTGCATTTTTGGCGAGTTCTGTTTAACATTTTCTGGAACAATTGCGGATTCGAAAGTGTTTGATACAACGAATAAAATTATTAAAATTTCGCGCACATTTTACGGTAACCGAGTATTATTAATCTGCGTGCTCTTGTTTAAGGGGTTCCCCTATTGATTAATTTTTAACTAAAATCTTAACTAAATCGGGTAAACCAACAACATGACGTGTTCGCCGGCCTTGAAGACACATTTTGTTTACGATATTTCGTCGTATTTCCTGGCAATGAAAACCACGACGATCAATAATAAACAAAACTGTTTAGAGTTACTTTACGAATATGATAGTCACGAATATCTAATAAAAGCCAATTGCAAGGAATAATAATAACTTAAAAAAGCGATAAGCGAAACCATATTGTACTGGCATGTGATTTGTTCGTAATTTTGAATTTTTTATGCTAGAGAAAGCCTTAAAAAGCTGTTTTTGATTTACCTTCAATTTAAACGTGTATGAGATTGAACAGTTATAAAGGCACTGACGGTAAAATGAAAATTAAAGCCGAAGCTACGACCTACATTTCAACGACCATATTTCACCGAATGCTACTAGCTTTAAAATTATAATAAAAAGTCAACCCAAGAGCACGACATCTATTAAATTCACAAGTAATATAGACTTTCTTTTCTTAGAGGTAGATTACCAAAACAACACGCGAAATTACCAGTTTTTTAAATATATGTACTGATAATTTCAAGTCTCTATCTTAAGCAGTTGAAAAATTATTCGCGAATATGTGATTCGAAAAGACATTATCAACGAAGAAATTTTGCTTTGTCGAGTTATTTGTTGAAGTTTCTTACATACCTAACATTGGATAACTTCCTGAACCGTTTAAATCTTATGAATAAGCATAATAAACATATCCTAATAATTTCAAGTCTCTTTCTTAAGCAGTTGAAAAACTATTCGCGAATATGTGATTCGAAAAGACATTATTAACGAAGAAATTTTGCTTTGTCGAGTTAATTATTAAAGTTTCATACAGACCTAATATTGGATAATTTCCTGAACCGTTTAAATCTTATGAATAAGCTTTATAAACATATATGTAGTGTTAAAATGGTTGGGTGGAAAATTTTCACGAATTTTGAAGAGCTGTAAAAAATTGTTTGAAGCTTCTTCAAACAAATTTAATGTAGATGTGTGTTTTTGAGGGTGCGTTAATACCTTTAGAAACTATGGACATAATAACAAATTTGTGAATTTTTTGCGAACAAAATTGCTAGAATATAACATTTAAAAAAAGGTCTAAATCTTTAATGAGTTGAAAAAAATATATTTTGCGGTATTTTAACAAATTAAAAGGAAGATTTTGTTGCTTAGGGCTTGTTTGACATTTTTAGAAACTATGGACATAATTACCAAATTTGTGAATTTTTTGCGAACAAAATTGTTAGAATATAACATTTAAATTTTTTTTTAAATCTAGGATGAGCTGAAAAACATTATCTTAAGCTTTTTTTAATCAAACCTAAAGTTAAAATTAGTTGCTTAGATTGAATTTAATAGTTGTAGAAGCTATTTACAACATTTTTTAAGTTGTAGCATTTAAAACATGTTCACAAATTTCATGAGCCTGAACAATTATTTTAAAGCATTTTTAACCGAACTCTATGTATACATTAGTTGCCTAGGGTGTTTAATAATGTTAGGAACTATTGACCCTATTGCAAAACTTTTGAGTTTCTAAGGCTGTATACTTGGATATTTTTTAAACATTTCCTAATGTAAAATGGTTTTAAATCGGTTTTAGAACGAAGTTTGTGATAGTCCTAAAAGTGTGTAAACCACAAATAAAAGCCTTTTGTTTTTTCATTGCTACATCTTTAATGATCTTTAGATTTTGCAAACATCTTCCGAGAATTGCCATTCGTGGACGCACGTACGTACCTACTTAATTATGAGAATTATTTGCATATTCCATTACACGATATAAATAAATCAAAAGTCATTTTGTTCTTAAATATAACTTTGTATATTGAAGTAATAAAATCACAGAAATTATCTATAACAATAACAATACAGCTTTAGTTTTGAATCATTGACACAATGACTGTGGAATTGATAAAAATCTAATCTGCTTATACTTCCTTCCATCTTAAATATTGGGGAGGAAGTACCTATAGCCTCTACACTAACAGTTCCTTCAAAAAAAGCCGTAGGCGACGTTTCAAAAATTATTAATAAATATTTCTTTTTTATGCCCTGAAAATCTGCAACGGCAATACTGGAAGACTGTATATTTTTCAACTTGAACTTGGCACATTTTGTATGTTCCTTACCTAGCGACTGGGCGGTCTTTAAAACTTCACCTAAGATAAATTTGGCGGCGAGTTGGACAGTCGAATTTTTTGTACTTAAACTAGCGTAGTCGTTGCATGTACACCAATGCTGTTCAATTTCTGCATCTTGGCACGATCGGTTTTTGGCAACTTCTTGAAACAGTGTCTGACATCGTGGACAAGCTATGCTCGGCACAACGCTGTAGCTCTTACTGGACATGGACAAAATATCTTGCAGTGTCATGTGGAGATCGTAGGGGGTTGTAAACCTATTCTGGTTGACCATCAGGTTCTTGTATTTATCCGGAAAAACGGTTTCAAACCAGCTGGGCAACTTCATGTAGAAAAATGGTAGTCGCTCTTCGAGCCATCCTGTGCGTGTATACCTAACTTTTCCAAATCTCATTCCGTGATCGCTCAAGAACAGGACGATGCTATTTTCCAACTGGTCTCCTTCGGAGATGTCTTTAAGGAAGCCCAGTAATTTTCCATCCATCCTAGACACGGAGTTTAATTCGTTGTGACTGTAAGAATTCATCCAAAAGAACCCGAAATATGGAAATCCTGCGAAGACCTTCACGAAATCTTTGGCTACGTGGAGGATCCTTTCTCCATAAGTTTCAGGGCCTACGCAATATGTCATTCCGTCAAGTCTGACAGTTTTCAAGTTCTTCTCCGCTGCTAGGACGTACGGCCTGAAGTAATAATCGGTGGGTTGCTTCGTGAAGCCCTTTTTCCTGAAGTTGAACGTGCTGATTGAGCCTTCGTCCTCTGCATAACCCGTCACGTATCCCAGGTCCCTGTAACTGTACCATAAAAAATTGCACTTGTCCAGTTTCCCCAACGATCTCGGGTTGCAGTTCTTGTAAGCGTCGGACTCGTTTCGCCCGGTCAAAATCGCCATCAGGTTTGGAAACGTGTTGTCTCCCATCTTGTTGTAACCCCTCATTTCGATCCACTTGTTTTGTTCCAAAAATTTCAGCGTCTTTGGTAGGGATCGGATCATGTTTAATCGTGAGACGCTGTCGACTCCGACGAACAAGACGCTCAAATAGTTGTTAGCTATCCTGCTGGAATTGTCTAGTTTTTTCTGGACGTCGTCTTTAATTGTGACCACCGCATGGGCGTTCTTGTAGATTTGGGTATTTTTGTGGTTCTTGCATTTGACAATCACTGTGTCTACTCCCAACGTTACGTTGCTTTCAAAAGCCTCACACGAAGATATTCTGGAAATGTTAATAAATTATCAATCACGTTAAAAGTAAAAAAATCAATAGAGTAAGAATTTTATCAATGAATATAATAACAGATGTTACGGTTAGATGATAATTGCTAGCATTATTTAAGTGATTCGTTTACTAATACAATTAAGTTTAATTTAAGACAATTGATCTTTCTTTAGATAGAATATCTTGTAGAAATGCTAGATCAGTTTAGATACTATCATTTCCTCGCCAGTACTTCATCGCTACTGATTAAGAGATAAGTCAAAGCTGCTCTAGCATTTTTACAAGTGATCTGTTGAAAAACAGAGAAGTGATTTTCAAGTCAACCTGTTTATGTTGTAAAAATAATATACTTTAATGATTAAGGAAAACACTTACTTTATACTCCAATCTGGATCATTTTTATCTGTTCCTCTTGTGACGTTACTGTAACAACAAGAGATTCCACTTTTGCTGTAGAAAGAAATCAAACTTTCATTTACATGTAGCGTTGCTTCGTTATTGTCAACACTCGTGTATGTTAAAAGTTCTGCTTTGTTGCAAGGCTTGTACGAAGTCGCATGGAATAATCTGCTTATGTCCAAATTGTAAGGGTCTAAATTAGGAATTTTGCACCTTGGACTTGAGACGAGGTACTGCGAATCTAAAAAATTCAATTCCAGTGATTAAATGTAGTTGTGTGCTAAGAACTGTTATTTTGAAAGCACTTCAAAAACTTTTCAATTCGTTTTTTTAATCTTTTATATTAAAATGTGAATTGCTCAAATTTGGCGTGTCTGTCTGCTCATGCAAGAATGAATCAGATTTGCACCAATAAATGTGGGCTCCTTTTCATTTTCCGAAAATCGAAAGAAAGGACCAATTTCAAATAACTTTTTTGAATTTTCGACAACTTTCTTGTTATGTTTTGTTGTCTTGCTTCAATTGGTTGTTTTTTTTTTGTTTGGTAGAAAGCAAGTAATAAAATTAAATTACTCACAATTTTCATCTAAATATTTGTACATGGAGGGTGAAGTCCATTCGAAACCTAAAATAAAAATTGCAACAGTAAAAATCGTTTTTTTTTTGTTTATTCTACATTAACACTAGATTTTTTTTTATTGGTATGGTATATACTGTCGACTTAGCTAAAACTATCTCCAAAATATATTAAATTGTGAGTGGCTATTATATAGTTAGACATTTTAAAAATATTTGCACTTCAATTGAAAACTGATTAGATCATTACCTGAGTTTGTAGGAAAATCCACATTGGTAACAACAACAAATTGATTAATTTTGACGTAGGACTGGACGTACAACAATACCATTGTGAACGCCGTGGTGGTAAATAAAATATATGCATACAATTTGTAAGATGATACATATTGCTTGTAGAATTCACCATCCATCTCTTATCTGTTAAAAATAAACATAAAACTGTAACTTAAAAATATCAGGTGCAACTTAACTCTGGTGCAAACTGTGTGATTGACATTTTTTAAATTAATATTACATTCCTTAAACATTCTAACTTACTTAAAAATATTACATACTAATTAAATAACGGTTTAGTTTCTATTTTCCTAAGAAAAAAATTGGTATAAAACTAACGAGATAAAAAATGCACGCTTCTCACATTTCACACTTGTTCTGCATAACTAGTTCGCCAATTGATGAAAAAAATGAAGTGTTAAGTAAAATTGCGTTCACATAGTTTTTTTTTGTAATTGTAATGTATGTAATATTTGAAGTTGGAATTGCGAATTTAACGTCAATTTAATTAAATCATTTGAGCGACCTTCATAAAAGCGGGCTTATCGTGTGAAAAATAATATGCTTGAAACAAAAGAAGGTTGTTATAAACGCTTACTTATGTAATTATGTTTTAAATAAATGCAATGGCGGTTTTAAATTTTGTGACGATCGAGATGCGAAAATAAACAAAAATGTCGATGAAGTTATCTGCGAGTTTGGTTGATAATTGAAGACAAAAGCTCGATGATTCATTATTAAAACCAGCGTTGACTCGATTTTGCACTAAAATGAGTGACGAATTGATTTGTTTGATGCTTTATTTAATAAGCTAGTGAATAAATAAAGAGAAGCAATGTGCCGACATGCAAACGTCGCATTATCATTAATAATTCGAGGTTGCACAGTGATTATTGTTGGCTTACTCACGTTTTTAACTATTTGATGTCCGTCAGTGCAAAGTTTGTCAACATTTTTGTCTGTTTGTTTATGAAAATACATCGGATCGCGTTCATTTGATTGTTGATTTCGAAATGCTGAGAATATTTCATTTAGTTTCCACGTTAAAGGGGATGAAATTCTCGCGCAAAGAACATCAATGTTGAGGAGTCTGCGCAAAGATTAGCTGACGATAACTACGGAGATGTACTAACCATCAATCATCATTTCAATTGTGGCATATTTATTAGAGTTAATCAAGGATAATGATAAGGATGGCCGAGGTCTAACGTAATTTCGCCACAATTGGAAATTGAATTTCAATTTTTAAATATGCCGCTGCTTGTAATTATGTTTTGTAATTATTGGAAACACGGTCGCTCTATTGTTTTTTTTTGTGTTGGAAATCGAACACCTAAATACTTCTTAACATTTAAAGCTTTGTCATATGCATTTTTCTTAAACTGCTTTTAAATAATGTCCTCTGGTAGCAGATATCTTAAATAAAACTGCAAACCAAAGTATTTTTACTTTTCCGAAAGTTCCATGTCTGTTGCCATTAGATTTTGTAGACTTTCAAATAAGTGAAATTATGATCAAGCAACTGCGAATGTCTAAAATATTTGTTTATTTTGTTAAAATTTTAAGATAACTTTTAATTAGTTCATGCCGATGTGAGTTTCGAAAGTTGTGCCCTAAAAACTAATGCTTTGCAGTTATTTTTTATTTAAATACGTAACAAAAAATTACTGACTTATTTTTCACGAACAATTTCCTCTTAAAGAAAATCTACACAAGTTTTGTGTCTTTATCAGTGGGCTATTTTGTGTAGTGGGCATTATTATTTAATTAAATAAACAATAAATAAATTAAAAAATATACACTAACAAAGAAAACTTGTACATATCTTCTTTATGAAGCAATTGTTTGTGGAAATAGGTAATTTTTAATAACACTTACATACATATCAATTCAAATCGTTTATTCAGTTTTTGTCGGAGTTGCAGGATAAATTCTTATTAGTTTATATTTATTTAAATTTCGTAAGCTAGTCACTGTTAACTAATAATCTGCATAATTTTTTTAAGGCACAATAAAAAAACGTACTTCGATTTTTTGCTGTTTTATATACTTATATATTTTCTTTTGTTTCAGGACCAAAAGGACTCAGTTTCTAACCAACTCCTGACAGTTTAAAGGACACATCTGTGCTCTCGTATGCCCATAATTTCGGCATGGCCATAGGAAGATTTTGATTTCGGTTACGCGTTTAAGTCTTGAGGTAAACACAATTTTAACGTGAATTCGAAATTAATTTCACAACACTTGCAAAGTTTTTTCAAGCACCAATTTTGGGCAATTTCCAAAATTGCTTTAGAGTGACTCGTGACTCGTTAATCAGGCTAATATATCAATATTTAACATTTGCAAAAGCTCACTCAAATTACGAAATGCACTGTATAATACAATTCGTTTCATAACCCACGTTACATCAACAAACGGTTAATTGTTTATCATTAATAAGCGAAAGTATAATTAATTGTGTGTTAGCCAATATTAGGTCCATTTGAAGCTTTTTTTTGTCCTACTTTTTCCATGGCGTTATTTTGAATAATTATTGTCAATAACGACATTATCCTGCATTAATATCACGACATTACGCAGTTAAATAATTATAAAGTTCTATGGTTACTTTTACTTTTATTAATGCACGTTCGAAAGCATTAGCTGCTAGTATTTAATTTCTCTGACACTAATTATGTTGTTTTCGGCAGATAAATTTCGAATGCGTATTAAGAGTAACTTTATGAGATCGTTTTTTTAGCTACAGGTGCTTGTTTGGGTAAAATTCAGGGTGTGTATAAATTGGTGGACAATTTTTTAACGTAGTGTTATTTCTTGCACTTTTCAAAATTTTTCCAAAATGTTACACGATCTGTATTTAACCATTGGCAGTTTGGGAGGGCAATAAAGAATGAAATTAGAAGATTTTAATGTGCATTTTATATTTTATCACAGCTTTATTTGAGTCAAAAGCTGGCATCATAATCAAGAAAATGTTTTGGAATTTAAAAATTAACAGAGACAAATTTAATATTTTCTATTTTTTTTTTGCAATTGATACATACTCAGTTCCATTTTACTTTTAATTTTTAGTCAAAACTGATAACAGAAATTGCACTTTTTTAGCTATTTTAGTGGTGAGTTGTTGGCAGATCTGATCTTCTTGAAAAGGTCCTTTAAGATATAACTATTCAGCCAAAATTGTTGTTCAGTTTAGAAATATCCAAGAACAATGCTTCATTACAGTTGTCCGCCAGTTAACACCTCTAGTTGTTTAACAATTTAAAAAATTATCCATCCATCCTAGGATACCAAAATTTTGGTATTCATTTTACATCAAATTCGAGTTACTGCAAATATCCTTAGAGAATTTATCCTTCATATTTTATTACGCCTTCGTGGGCAATAATTTAAATTACATAGTCGCGAACAAGTCACATTATTTTATTATATTTGAGCTTTTAATTAGTTCGACTTGCTCGCTCCGTTTGTCTGTGTGCCTTGGGGATCCATAAAAACTGTACATTTCACTTAAAACCCAAGTTCTTGCGATAATATTAAAATACTTAAATTGATCTTTTGGCTGCTTTTGAGAGCAAACTATAGACGTTTGGGCGTGGATTAAAAAAATCGGAATATAACGAGTTAAATTACATCCATTTTTTTTATTGTTTTAAGTAGCACTCAAGGAGCTTATATTTTTATTATTGGAATTTTAACATTTTTCGCACTTTTTTAATAACTAACTGCGAAATTATATGGAGTATATAAATCAAAGTGCGTGTTTTTTTGGTTAACGTACCTTAATTGTTCGTAATTCTTGAATTTACATGACGCACAGGCCACTTTCATTTATTTTTAGTTCCAAAAATCGTTAACAAACATTTAAAAAATTTAAGAAGACACTGGTCACATACTTGATTTGTCTCACTAAAACTTCATTTGTTGCTTATACAGTGTATAAAACCTTGTATGATTTAAACAGTCACTTTTCATTTTTAAATTGTTATCCGTTAATTATGTGTTGCAAAATAACCAACCAGACTATTTACTAGAAACAAACTAATACGAAAAATCAATAAACACTTTCTAAGAGCCCGTTGGTGGGCCGCCAGCACCCGGCACTGCGATTTTTTTTCTCCCAGTGGGTCACATACGCTTTATAACACCAATAATTAGTTGAATTAACGTAAAAAAGACACTTTATTGTATTTAAATTTAAACGAAGCAGTGATTAGCGCGGGACCTTGAATCAGTTACTTGTTAACTTTTATTTCTCATGTAATTGCCAACCGATTAGTACAAACTTTTTTTTTGAATATAAATCTAACTGAGTAGGAAATTGAAGGTAGGAAATGTTTCCACAGAAGTGTCGTCTTAAACTGTATTTATTTATAACTTCCTTGGAGCACTGTATTTCCCCACTTGGCCAAATTCTATTTAATTTTAATGAAACCGCGATGATTATTCCCGATAAAATTATTTGTTGCACTGGCGAGGCCTGAAGGAAACTAAAACAGGAATCAAGACATTATCAAATGTTTTAACCCTACGCGTTTCCTAATGTACCGCGGAATAATTATGTAATTAAATTTAGAACTTTCAGAGTTGACTGAGATAGTTGTCGCGAACAGGCGACGCGCGCTCTGAGATTATTTTTTAAACCCGCGAACTCTCTACAAAAATAAACTAATGTTCATTATTATTGACGATGAAGTATGTTTGTTTTTTACTTATGAATTATCGCATCAGAGCCTGTGACCTTCGTTTAATTATTACAATCTGTAACAACTTTTCTATGGCATTTTGCGCGTTTTAATATGTAAATGTGACTCGCATAGAAATGTCGATGGTTGACTTAAATTATTTGGCAGGTTTAATTGTGGCGATTTTATTATAAATGCTAATAATGAAGGCGGTGTAACAGTGCCAAGGTTCCACGCCTTTTATTTTGTTAATCTACTCTTGTCAACGTAAAACAGAAAAAAATGTAGATTGTGTGTACAAATGTTAGTTGATGATATATATTTGCAGAGTTTCTACTAAAGAAATATTACTTAAGCCATTGTTATAAAGTGTTTATAAACAAAATTAATAGCTGAGGGCGTGTTTAATGGTTTTAGACACTATTGACCTAATTACCTATTTTTTTAATTTTTGCGGAACAAAACTGCTGGAATATAACATTTAAAAAAATTCAAAATCTTTGATGAGCAAACAAAAATATTTTAAGCACTTTTTTAACAAACCAAAAAGTAAAAGTTTGTTGTTTAGGGTGTGTTTAACATTTTTAGAGACTATGGACCTAATTACTTTTCAAAAAATTTAATGAGCTGAAAAAAATTATCCCAAGTGTTTTTTAACAATAAAAGTAAAAATTTGGTGCTCTAGGTGTGTTTAATAAATTTAGAAACTATGGACCTAATTATTAAATATTTGAATATTTTGGCAAACAGAATTGCTTGGCAACATTGTTTAAAAAATTTTAAAATTCATTTTAGCTGTTTTTAAACGAAACAAAAGTATAAAGTAATTTTTTTTTATTGTTTAGTCATTTAAAACCAAATATATTTTCTGTAATAGAACTAAAAATAATTTTGCACGTCAAGCAATTTTTAAAATTACACTTCCTCAAAGTTACCACTTACTTGGCTCATAGAAATCACAGTTTGAAATTTTTCAAATATTCTCTAATTATGTTGAGGTGTGTTTTATGATAAATTCGTGGTTTAAGCACAAAAAAATCTTTTTATTTTACAAAAAAAATTCTTCACTTCAATAAAAACACTTTAATAATTTTCTTTTCGCACTGTCCCACTATTGACTATCGACTATAATAGCGATGTGTTGCTATAAACTGAGTAACAAGGGGGAAAACATTTAACACTTGGTGATGTTGTGATGAAGGCTAATGGCATGCAAGTAATTAAAAATGAATAGTTTTCTTTTTATTGATTGTGGCAAAATTTTGTTTTATTTTTACCTAACAAGGCGTTAGACCTACGTGAAGGCAAAACTTATTTTTAATTTATAAAGTAGCAGAACTGTACCTATTATCACTGAGGCAACGTATGCTATATGTATATAGATCAAACATTTTTCATTCCTATTTTAACTAAAGTTCGTGTTAAAAAATACCAACATTTTCCCGTAATCTTAAGGCGTATTTATACATTCTGTAATCAGTCAATGCTCGATTTGGAAGAAATAATCGATATATTTTTTTGCTTTTTATTGGTAAAAGCAGACATTTTTTAAACTTTCTTCCACTGCTAAAATAGAAAATGTATTTTATTTCCATCTATTACGACATTGGCTGATTAATAATTTGTATAATTTTTTATGAGCCTTGCAATAAAACCCACATCAAAAGATAATCGACAGGAGATCGTAAAAATAATTACTTTAATTGTAATACATACAAGTTATTTTATTTTTTGAAGGTGTTTATTAACAATAAATGATTAAATATGCAAACAGTTTGAATATTAGTTTTGCTTACTTTTTTTTTGATACTTGCACACATAATGTGTATTAAATATTGCACCGAGTAACAATTTTGGTTATTGCTTTTTCGTTTTTTGAACATCTACTCTCTGCAATTACGTAGATTTAAGCTGAGTCATTTAACAATATCTAAAGTGCCTTAACAATTAAACAAACGAAACTGCTGTTTTAAATAACAGAACTTGTAACAATAATTAAATATATCCTTGTGAATTGCGTTAGATCATTCGGTACTTTAATGAAGGTACATGACTAAAGATAAACAATTCGTACTGGAATATTACTTATATTTTATTTAAAGTTTGCGGCCGATTAATGGAGGTGTGTTTATCTCTCACTTGGGTGTTATTAGTTGTTTAATAACTGTTTGCTTTGCCCGTGTCGTCGTGCAATTGCCACTTGAATTGTAAACATTGTGTTGCAGTCATGGTCCTTGTTGAATGCACTATGCAATTTCCTAGTCATGTTATGACTTAACAATATCATTTTTACGAATCTGTTTGCTTAGTACTTATGTAAATTAAGTTGGAATATGCTTATAAGATTCTGTTTTACTGTTTGACTGATTTGTTTATACAGGAAATACATTTGTGAAGTTGATTAATTATTTTCTGTTGAAGATGTTGTATTGTAATCATGAAAATCATAGATATCGAAATTTCAATAAGTAAATTTCCTGATACGAAATAAACATGTAGATATAAAAGATAATTATTTTACTTAATGTGCGCAGTTTCTAGAGCAGTTGTATAAAATTAAGCATTTTCCACAACTTTTCATGTTTTAATAGATATTCGATTATACACTTGCACTTGATTCCAAAAAAAACTTGAATGAATAAATTTTTTATACTTAATACAAATTTAATTTTGCAGCTAGTTTATGAAATAGGCGTTCTTTAATCCTAATCGCTATCATTTCCGGTTAAGGCGGAAATAAAACAGATTACTTTTCTACAATTTATTCTGTCGTAATTGAAAGTTATTGCGAATAATTTTCTAGCTATTTATATTAAGTGAATTTGGTTCAATTAGTGGTATTTTTCGTTAACAGTGATTGACTAGCTTATAAGCAAAAACGATGTGTACAGTATATAGCTTTTTTTTTTTAAACGAATACATAAGCTGATGTCATTTGCATTGAAACTGAAAGTGACAATTTATAACCCATTATTTATTTTATGAGAAACTGGCGTCATAATTTAATTAGTAATAAACTTAAAAATCCGGTTATGAATTTTGTAATTGACTTAAAACATCAGACACATTATTTGCCTTAATCAAAAATTTAAAAAGTGCAAGGGCTTGTATTAAATCTTTGCACCTTCAGCACTGAAGCAATGGACTTAAAACTTTATATATACATAGCAATGTACAAAGCTTAATTTTTAAACTACAATTACAAAATCGACATCAAACATTTTGGAAAATAGCAGATAGTAATCCAAATGGCGAACTTTATTTGGTTGTATCATATTATTTTCGGTTAAATTCGCGAAGAAAAACTTTTAAATTAAAATCGACATTTATTAAGATACACTGTATGTACATACTAAATAATTTAAATATAATAAAACTTACAGCTAATTATCATCTAAACTAGTAACACCGTAATTCCTACATTTAAATACTAAAAAATATAGAATAAATTCACAAAATATTTGGCATCGTAATGTACATAAATCTAAAATAATGACTACATTACAAATTTCTTGCTTGTACAATCGGACATCCTGAAAATGATCAATTAATTAATTAAAGAGTCGTCTATATGTTTTTTTTTTAACTTACGGCACACGGAGCAGTTGATTTCGTCGGTGCCATCTCCACAGCCATCTCTTCCTGAACATGCAATAGCACTGGATCGGCATCTTCCGTTACCACAACGTAGAGGACAATATTCCGAAAGACGTCTCCTTGCACGTCCCCTGCAGATGTGCGCTGGTTCATCGCTGGCGTCGCTGCAGGAAATGATGGCGTTGCAAAATTCATATTCGGGGATGCATTTACCATCCCTGCATTGGAAGGTGTCCGGTGGACACCCTCTTCTTCCGGCTGCTTGGCAGTCTATTTCGTCTTCTCCGTTCGAGCAATCTTTGACACCATCGCAACGGCTCGCTCTTGATATGCAACGTCCGGATATTTTGCATCTGAACGCTTCTGCGGGGCATTTCGTGGGTGAGCATTCTTCGTCAGAGCCATCACTGCAATCTTTTCGTCCATCACATACGAAGAACCAACTAATACAGGTTCCAGAACTTTGACACTGCAACAAGAAACATTTTATTTACAGCTAGCTCGGATGAATCACAATAATCCTCGCTAAATTTACTACATAATAGTCATAAATTATTAACGTTTAAAATTAAGTTAGTGGTCAAAAATTCTTTTACTCCATTGGTCAAGTTAAATTCCTGCTCAATTTCGAATATGACCAAAGCCATTGTTTACTAACTAAACAAGTAAATAGCAGAGTAATTGCTTGGGAACCATAGAGTAGGAAGCGCTAAGAACGTGCCTGGACGTTATCTGGTTGCATAAATCTAGGCTAGTTTCTCGTAACTGTTGGGACTTGTAGTAAATTATCATTTTAATAAAACCGCGTATAAGAATCTCTTCTCGAGCGTTATAACGGAACGGAACAGCCGTTTCGACAATTCTGGTATGAGAACATATGTTGGTTTACCTTCTACGTCCTTGTTAACGAGACGATGTAAATTAGCGCGATCGACGATAAATTTCCGGTAGGCTTCCGCAGTTGTGTTCATGCAATCAGGGCCGTATTAAGTGGTAATTATAATTCCTCGGAGATATCTGCAGGCAATGTAACAGTTTTGATTTAATCTGTACATCTGTTTGTGCGTACCTTGCATAAATATCCTTAAAAACGATCAACTGCTCCAAGATCTTAAATATTTCCAATATATAAAGATGGATAACTTAAAAATTAAGAAAGATATTATTGCAAAATTAGCAGGGCCTGATCTTCTAATAATATCAAATCTATCCTTACAGTTTTGTGTGAATTCGTTAGACTGTCTGCCCGTACTTTCCATAAATATCCTTAAAAACGATCGACTGCTCCAAGATCTTAAATATTTCCGAGATATAAAGAAGGATAACTTAAAAATTAAAAACCATATTATTGTAAATTTAGTAGGGCCTGATCTTCTAATGATATTAAAGCTATCCTAACAGTTTTAATTTGTTCTTTTCATCTGTCTGCGCGTATCTTACATAATTTTTCCTGTTACAACATTATCTTTTATACTTTGCAAATTCACACATACAAAGGCAAAAAAGAACTTTCAGATGAATTAAGATATTTAAATAAATTTAAAATGAGTACTTCTAAGATATTCGGAGATATCCAGATAGTTTTACTACTATATCGATAAGAAATAATTATCTTGATCAGTTATAATGTTCTTTAAATTCAAAAACACAAACATATCAAAGGATACAAATGCAGATTCATCTCTGCATGTACCCATTGCATACTAATAAATCGGTCTAGTTATCGGATCTAAATACTAATTTAATAATGTTATCCCTGATGTAGGTGTATAAATTAAAATTTGCCGGTAATATTAAATTAGTCCTCATCAGTTAATCGAGAACGTTTATGAATTGATTAATCGCAAATATGATCGCACTGAGCGTAATCATAAATACCGTTGCATTACTTAAATAAAAGTAATTTATACACATAAATAGTAGTAGATGATCAGGCTAATGAATAATTCATCGTAGATACCCGTATATTATGCCACTAATTAGATCTTTAGATGTACATTAACACACGCGAGTAAATGATTTGATTTTCACTTTTATTTTGCTTTCTGTTGATGGGAAAACGCCTCAGCGCCAGATCCAAGAATGGAAGTGAAAAAGAACTATTTTAAAGCCTTGGGCCTTTAATGCATGTAGCCTGTCTAAAAGTATCAGAAAAATGAACTTGACACTACCTTCCCGCTGCAACCTATTTTCTATTTATACGATAAACTGAACCGTATTATAAATAAACAAATACGTGTAACAATAATCACTGATAAGGTAGACAAACGAAGCCTAATGGTCTATAACATCACGCCTCGGCAATGTATCGTGTAATAAATCGTAAACAGTAAGAATTAACCTCAACAATACAAAGGAAGTCTAAATTCCTTTGATCAATAGGAAAATTAAACTGTATTTGTACTATTATCAGCGGTTTTTGCAGTGGCCGAATTATATGAAACTGTTACGGTAACGGCTCTTCATTAATCGACACGCATTTCGGTTGAGTATCAGCCATTAATCAAGTTTAAATTAGCAGCGAAGTTGATTCAAGTTAGCTGCATGTCGTATGAAACAATACAGTCCCATAATTGGGTTAAACTTTATTTATAGTGGCATCCTACAATAAACCTAATCTGATTTCCTTTAGCGGACAGGATGTGCATTATTTTACATGCATAACTACGTACACAATTGTGTTGTGTATAGGAAAAAGTCGGTATGCACTGGAAACTAAATTAAAATGATTTACAGAGTGATTAGTTGCATGTGAACGTGCATATGATACAATAAAGTTTAGTCATTGTTCATTGGTTAATCGCCCGTATGTATATAAATTCGCCATTAGTTCAGTAGCTTCGTTTAAGTTGATTTGCAAGCCGTTGAAAAATATCAATAATTACCTGGAAAAAAATCCTTAAAATTAGGCTAACGTTTTTTTAAGGTACCTATCTGAAAGCTATTCTTACATTTTTACACAAATTCATCTGTCTATCTAAATGTACTTTACCTTATTAACAATCAGTAACAATATTATCCTTCATTATTTACAAATTCCCACATGTAAACACTTGTAACTTACAAATTAATCACGAAATATTGAAATTCATAGGGCATTTTCTTCTATGTGGAGCTATGCTAACAGTTTTACACAAATCCGTTTATCTGTCTGTGCGTACCTTGCATAAAGCTATTTTAACAATATTGTCACTGGATAAGCGTGCAAGTTCAACTTGATTTGCAAGTTGTTGAAAAATATTTAAAAACAAATTGATTTACCTGGAAAGTACCAGGGATGCATCCCCTGTTCCTTGCCGAACAAGCAGAAGTTTCATTTGAGACGAGGGCACAATCACAGACACCTTCTCTGCACCTGGAGTACGGATCTGCAGCTCTGCATTGGAGGTCCGTGACGCATGGTAATCCCAAACTGATAGCCCCAAATCCATCTTCCACGCGGACCCTCGGTCCAGTTGGAGATGATGGTATAACTAAAATGCGAGGCCGATTTTGCAGTATACAACGATGTTTAAACATAAAATTGTTAACTTAATCATCCAGTAATAAGTTCGTGCAACACCAAAAATTCGCGTTGTTTGACACGAAGAGGATTGTTTTAAAAAGCTATGTTATTTGGTGAGATTCGCTCAGAGTGCAGTTAGTTCATTACAATTTTACTGTTTTTGTGCTGTCCTGATGTTAAGATCTTGTTACTGAATGATACAGTTAGCAAAAATAATTCTGTGTACATTTGATACAACTCAAAACAATAGTCTCTTTTAAGTCAACTAATTTAAAGTACGTCCACGATACTAATATAAAAACGCGGCGTTAAAAAACCTCGTTCAGATTGTAATGTAATAAAAATGTATCAGAACTTAATGTCCCTAATTTAATAGTTAACATCCTGATGTAGCAAATATAAAAAGAAAGATGAGGCCACTGTAATAACTCGTAATAATAAAGTCTTGTAAAAAATCTCGAGTAATTACTGGTTGATGTAGAGATCAAATTAGGCATGGGCGTTGATGATGGCTCCATAGTCGTTTTCCTTCTTGATATACTCATCCTCGTGGCTTTATCCATTGGCGACGCTGTGGTGTAGCGCGCGTCTGAACTCCGTACTGGTAATTCCGTGGCTGTTGGAGTTTGGTCTTTCTTTAGGCTCGGAGTTACGCGCGTCGAGACGGTGGCGGTCTGTGGCCCAGTCTTGCTGTCATCGGGAATCGAATTCGAATTTATTTCTTGCGATGAGATCGAAAGGGACGTTGTTGGAGGATTGTCAGGGGGAAAAATATTAGTCGAAGTCGATTGGAAAGCGGAACGGACGCAAGAATCGCCAACCTGGCGGAATGGTAAGTTGCACTGGCAACGGCCAAAGAGATTGGGAATTAAGAAGTCGCAATGACTGTCGGCTGTCCATAAACGACAATGGGCGTTGCTGTAGCAAACATTTCCTGGTCTTGCAGCTGGAAGAAAAAAAAATCGTGTTAACATTGACATGGAGATAAATTTTGCACGCCCATGTTTTAACAATTCTTAAAACAGTTTCCGTAACTAATTTAGTTGTAACAATGCAGTCTGACCCAATCTGTTTAACTATTTATGGTATTATAAGAGCTACGAGAATGGTTAATTGGGAAAAAATTCGCAGCAGTCATACAGGATGTTTTTGTTTCTGCATGCCACGGCTAGTTTAGGTTTTATAAGCAATATAACATTAACACCGAAGGTATCCCACAGGTTATTAACTAACTTATGATCTTTTTTCGTTAAACTTATCAAAAACATTTATATAACGTTAATGTAATTGATGAGTCGAGACATATTTTAATGTTTTGCCAACTTTTGTTGCATTAAATTCAATTTAACGAATTGTTTAGATGTGGTCGAGCAGTTTAGTCACGGCTAACTCGTTTCTTTTTCGTTTTTATGTGAATGTAATTGGTTTGAATTAAACGTATTAAGTTGATGAAGTATCGGCGATTCTTCATTAATGTGGCTTTATCGTTTAATGTGAGAAAGAATTGCGTCCGTGTTTAATAGCTAATGTTGGCCGTTATATAATTTCACGATGGTTAGAAACGAAAAGAATGCTACGCAAGAAATCGGTGTACTTAATTGAACAATCTGCAGGAAAAAGTTGGAGGTGTTATTTGTTAAAAATTGCGAAGATAACTGATTTTATTTCTTGCTCTAACAAGATTAAAAATCTATTGACTTAAAAGAGGTCTAATCTAATAATTTAAAAGTCACATCCAGTTACACTCTATCCTTTTGGCAATGTTAATTATAACATTGTAAATTTGCAAGTTTGCAAAGTTAAAGGTCCGGTTAAAAAAGAGGTTAATCTGATCATTTAAACTTAAAATTAGATGCTATATAATAACGCTATACATAACAACGTACGTGCGTTTTAAATTTATGAGTTTTGTGCACAATAAAGTTACGTCCGTCGAGATGTGCATTTATTAAGCAAATCATGGTGTATTAAGCTAATTGTTGAAAATGCAAACAGACAGGATAGCGTTAAAATGCAACAGTATTTTTCTCATGTAAAGATGCCTTAGATAAACGTCTCCTGTAAAATTCAAATGAAAATTCACAGCAGTTTGGAAATTATTTATAGTTACGTCTCTTGACATTTGCATTTATTAAGCAAATCATGGTGTATTAAGCTAATTGTTGAAAATGCAAACAGACAGGATAGCGTTAAAATGCAACAGTATATTTCTCATGTAAAGATGCCTTAGATAAACGTCTCCTGTAAAATTCAAATGATAATTCACAGCAGTTTGGAAATTATTTATAGTTATGTCTCTTGACATTTGCATTTATTAAGCAAATCATGGTGTATCAAGCTAATTGTTGAAAATGCAAACAGACAGGATAGCGTTAAAATGCAACAGTATATTTCTCATGTAAAGATGCCTTAGATAAACGTCTCCTGTAAAATTCAAATGATAATTCACAGCAGTTTTGAAATTATTTATAGTTACGTCAATAAATACACAGCACTCCATAATTTTAACACTCTCACTGAAGAAAGCCATTAAATTAACTAATAATTGCCTAATATAAATCACTGTGAGGCGTTTTACAGCCTTAACACATTGGCAGTTGCGCTTATAAAGAGCGAAAGGTAACGCCCTTTTAAAATTAAAAACGTAAACTTGTGAAGTTCATGAACAAATCACAAACGCATAACAAGTAACAGCTTCCGAGATCTTCTTGAACCATTCAAAGATAATACATCACAGTTTGCTTCTGTTTGCATTATTTCCTTCCTGTGGTATCTGCATTTTCATAAAACTAATTAAAAGTTACTTAAGTTTACTATGTAACGTACTGAAGTATATAATACTTGCTGTACCGTAAAGTAATTAAACCGTAATAATAATTATACAATTATTATATATTTTTAAGATAAATGAAGGCATAAAGTAATCGTTAAAAGAGCTTTGTGTTGCTATGGGAAATTTACAGGGAATTTGCAAGAACTTTTGTTATTTAGTGTGTAAATAACGTTTTAAGGCAATTACTTTGATTTAAAATTTTTTCGATTTTTTCGATTTTTTCTGGAAAATTGCAAACAGTTAGAAACATCCTGTATACTTTGTGGTATTTCGCTACTAAATCAAATTTTCTGTCAAAGATGTGAAAGTTTTTTTTATCTAAAATCAGTAGTTTTCGAATAATACATAAACATTCTCCACAAATGTCACATTTTTGAGTCGCTTACAGGAAAAATATTGCCATTGCCATGCTTCGTTACCAGTAAACATACAAAAAACAATTTTATACAAAATGATTTTTAACTAAACCGAGT
The DNA here is from genome assembly GCA_947652605.1 of Elmis aenea. Classification (NCBI taxonomy): domain Eukaryota; kingdom Metazoa; phylum Arthropoda; class Insecta; order Coleoptera; family Elmidae; genus Elmis; species Elmis aenea. Next base: position 59,770,731 of record OX393579.1, read on the forward strand.
GTTTCATTTACGTGTACCAATATGTAACTTTATTTCTTTTAATAGAACACTGTATATTTTGCGTAATTTAGATTTCAAATTTTATTTTCTTTCATGTTATTCAGACTTCCTTAATATATTCCTGGAATAAATGGATGCAACTATAACTCGCAAAGTGAACAGGTTTTGGCTCATCAAACTAGTTTCTTATTATTTAATTTAATCGAACAAATTAGCGAAATACAATGAACCTTAAGGCGACGAATATTTTACAAGTCAAATTGCATTTGTGCAATTGCCAAGAAATCGCCACTTGTTTGGCATTTGTTGTGATACAGTTATGCTAGATGAAACTAAACAACCTTCCATTATCAAATAGTTGTATCAAATAATTTTAACAATGACGTTTTTGTATTGCCCGAGGTGTGTACAATTTTTCCATCATGAGGTTTTAATTAGTGGTGTAACGTATCCTTTGGATATTGTAATTAATAGGTATTCCTTTTGTTATCCTGGGTATTAATTAAAGTATTTGTGATCAAATGCAGATGTAGGCGCCTGCGGCGAACGGTAATTGTCTCATCAACATTCTTAGTTAGTGTGCAATAATTAAAATAAGACTGTAATATGATTTTATAACGTTTAAGTAATTGAATTTTATTGGTAATGATCTAACAGTAGTTGCTATCGATTTATTGGTTGCAACAGGATAATCTTTGGTGCTATTTTCATATATAACACTTCAAGTTTTAATGTGAAGAGGTGTAAATATAGATTATAATTTTAATAGATTATCATTTAAAAGATTTTACATCTTAAAATTAATTTTTAGGTGTTTATCAGGAACCTACAGCAAAATGTATTTCGTATGAATTAAATTCCCCAGGAGTAGGACTTTATTCATAAGTGATATTTTTAATGAAACTTGTATGTATTTATAAGTAATTAAACGGTTTTGTTTTCCATTAGACACTATATAAACAAACTACAATACAGCACTTGTTAACACTGAACTCTATTGTAGTCTTGAATAGTTTGTCTCGCAAAGAATGTGCGGTTAATAATATATAACCAACCACAGGTTATTTACTTTTCTACAAGCGTTATACTGCAGCATTCGTGTAGAATAATAATTATAAGTAATTCAAGTGCACCAAAGAAAAATTACGTAACGAGGTATTTATTAAATCAATACGGTAGCACAGAACGGTATAGTTATAATAATATTGACTTCAAGTATTTAGCTTGGCAGTTATTATATATTTAAAAATTCCAGACTGATATTTCTTGCAAGTCGGGGTCGGGGTGAATTTCTCAAATGCAATATAATATTTCTAATAATTTGAATAATACTAACGACTGAGTTTAAAAATATTACTTAATTTAAAAGTGCATAATCCTATCTCATTGTCTTGTTATAACTGATCTTCATGGAATGCGATGTTTCCTGTAATTACAGCATGATTTATTAAATAATGTAACAATGTAGAAAGACTTGCAATTTAACAGTAATCAGTGCAATAGACACTTTGATACATTAACTGCATGACTTTTACTTTGTATCGTATAATATGGAAAAATGTTCGGCGAAATAAAAATCATTTCCGTTAATAAGGCATGAGATGTAATTTCTGATGCAATTCAAGCGGATTTTTTTTTTAGCAAAAGCGGTTTTAAATTGCATCAACATTTTTTTTATGCCAAGAACCGTAGCAAATGTATGTTAAAATATGAGCAGCGAGTTGTACTGGCGTTATACATGTTAGCTCCGAAAAAGTTTTGAGAGATGTGTTATTAAAGAAACATTTGTTGAAATGTTTAAGAGCCTATGCCACTAGATTACGAAGCGGTTTGTAATAAATTAGACGGCATAAAACGTGAACAATTTGACAAAAACTCAGCTTAGAGTTAAATTTACAATATAATCAAACCGCTTTTCTTAAATCTGTGTTTGCATTATATTAAAACACTTCCTAAGCAATTATCTACATTACAAATTAAACAAATCATAAACTGACCTAGTAGATTATGCAGACAACTTTTTATTGCAAAATCCATAACAAGTTTACAATTTTTATTATCGAGTACTTTGCGGTTGTAATTTGCTAGAGACAACGTGTTGGAAGGAATCTATTTCTAATAGTTTTGCGTATTATGCTGATGATGTGTGATATGGTTGGATAACAATTTGTGGTCTGTGTATGGGCGATTGCCTATTAGAAAATAAAAAAACTGTGTAGTACATAATACGTACTATTATTCTAAACAAAAAAAAAACATATACATCTTAAGCAGAATCTAAACAAGGCAATATTTAATTCTATAAACGTGACCTGTTTAAATCATGTAAATCAAAAACAGTGTTCTTTTATTGTACAGTGCAAATTCGTTTGAATTGTATGAATATCTCACTTAATTAATGATGGAAACGTAGTTAAGTTATAATAAATGTGTGGAGTCTCGAAACAAATCTAGTACCGTTTACAAAAATCGTGTACCGATTGCAAGCTTTGAGATTTGATTTTTTTTTAAATGTATTGGTTCTTAAGTGTTGTATTTTATCTCGGCTATTATTTTAGATGTCAAAAAAGAATTAAAGTCCTATTTCAGTTTTTTACGTAGACTTTACTGTCGCCAAATTTAGACTTTTTTTAACACCAACAAATTTTAAATGCTAATGGACAGGGTTATTAAATTTTTTTTTCAAATTAGCAGTGGATGTGTTTTGGTAATAATTTATTTAAATCGTTTACGAGGAGAAAAATGCTTAAATAGATCTATAGCACTATTTTACATTAAGATTCATTCGAACTGATAGGAAACCAAAGTGGATGTATTCGTTGGCGCCGATCATCTGTGTCTAATGTAATAGATATTATACTCGTTGTAATTATCCCATTATTTTACAAAGATTCCACGCTCTTTATAGCACGGACTATTTATACATACAAGGTGCATATGTAATTTAACATGCATTATAAAGCCGAGAGACACAAAAAGTAGCAGAAAAGAAAATTGATCTTCTGCAGAATGTCTATAAGTTGCGTCTTACAAAAGGCTTAAATTAATAAGTTCGCTTCAGTTGCAAATAGCTTGGTTATTACACGGTCGAGATATTTTTTCGAGTGATCATTTTTCAAAATTGTGCATTTGTTTATTCAATGGGCATCGGTTTGTGATCGGGTGAGCCGTGACCGTCGGGGAGAGGTTGACGGCCTCGCACATACGCATTTGTACAACGTACAATGTGCCCAGACGAATAAAACGTCATACGTGACTAACATTTCTATCTAAAACGGTGGTTGGGTATTTACTGAATGAAATTTATTGCGAAAAGACTTACGGCCTAAGCAGGTATGCTTCCGGAATTGTAAAAATCCGTCCACGCAGCGACAGGCTCCTTCGAGGCAGCTACTGTTTGCTACCTTCATAGAGCATTGTTCTGGTACGATGCAATCGTAGCCCAGAAGGGTGGCTGAAACAAACAGGAATAATTAAAACCATATCATAGAAAACTGAAAGCACACAGTTACGGTGCGATCTTTTTTTGTCCCCTTCAATATAGGCTGAGCCCACCAGGCTTAACTGAGTTTATCTTAAGACCTGTCCGGCTATACATATGTCACTGTAATAATTATTGTGTGTTTCTGCAATAAACATGTACATAATCATCTGTCTGCAACAACTTTGCGCGTCAACAACAATTAATGTTGAAAATGGACGTTATCTAGATTAACGTAATTAATCTCTTGTTGAACTTTAAAAAAAAATTCAATAACAAATTTTCCACAAATGTCACATTTTCAGTCGAAGCATTGTATAGCTCTGGTACCTATTAGTAACGGTACAAAAAAATGTTTACCACAAAAGTTGTTCAGGATCATTAGCTGAGTACTAATATATGACTTTTTTCAACTACAAATTTAATTCTCTTTCAGATATATACAATTATTATTATTAGAAATCAATCGTTTTTGAGTAATTCGCATTTTTTTGTGTTATTGAAAGTTATTTCAGATGCAAGAAACAAAATCGTTTGCAAATTCAACTAAATATTTCTGTCAATTATTGCTGACTAATTGAATTTACTTACAAAATAATTATATAACTTGGTTAAAAACATATTGAAACAATGGATATAGGCTACGAACTACAAACGAAATTTTTCATTTTATAATCTTGTGCGAATTTCTGTCATTTATGTAATAAATTATACCCTTAAAAATTATGCAGATATATATCTTGTATTTGTTGAAGCATGGAGAGGAAAGATATTCTAATCAGAAGTTATTATCTCTGAACGTTTCTCGTGATGAATCGTCGGCGTTTAATATTTTCCTCATGAAAATTCCATTATCCAGGTTCACAAATCATTTGTTTCGTCGTATCGAATACATGACAATGGACATTTATTGAAATATAAGCTCGTTTAAGATTGTAATAAAACGAAATTTAATCTCGCGAAACATTTATCCAGTCTCTGTCCTAATGTGGGATTATATGCGTTCACTTTACTTGAAGATAATTAGAACAAAAGTGTCTTATAAGATCTTGGGGAAAATTAAGCATGGAATGAAAAAAATTGGTGTTAAAAAATCCTAAAGTTGTTCATGTTGAAATTAAGTTAGTATTCGAGGCCTTAATCTTAAGGGAGACATCCAGTTTGAACAGTTGTAGTTTTAACAGTACCTGCAACAGATTTTCCCACAGCTTCGTGAAAAAACTCCCCGATACATTCCTGCTTAAAGTAATAAATAATAAAATTTTGCCTTACATTGTAAGCATGTCGTCTCGTTGATTTTGGCATAATATGGCTGGCATTTACATCTTCCTTGCACACAAATAGATCCTGAAATGTCTTCCCGACATTCCCAGTCGCTGTTACATTCATCTCCAAGAACATGGGTTGATAGTGCGCTCACGCATAATTGTACCTGCAAATAAAATATGAAATCACACCTGCGGAACTGGTAGTGGAAATTAAAATACAAGTACCGTTCAAGATATGCATTTATGGCGAATTGTACCGCGGTACTGACGGGATCGAGATGTTATCAACTTTCAGCACTCTTAGAAATAACTTGCAATCGTAGTAATGTTTAATTGTGAAGAACAAATAGGGTCAGAGGTATTTACATTTTATTCATGAAAAATCCGCTGGTTGACACCATTTCATATCGGTAATATAGAAGCTTGATTAAAAATCACTTATCCTAATTAGGAAGGATCGCTTGTAGAAATGGTGGATCACTTTCAGTAAACAACACGTTTAATGTTTAAATAAAAAATATATAATACAAATAATTTAAGCATTTATTACAGTGAATCTTGATCAAAAGTTTTTTTTTTTGTAAGTTTTGCATTTTATTTTTGAAAAGACAGAGCCTAACGAATTTACCTAAGTTATTCAAATATGGAAGTTTAAACTGTAGAAGAGAAACTTACCTACATAACCCTAAACCTTTCTGCATTTCGGTGTAAGGTACAAGGTAAACTATAACCTTTATTTAGGTCATGGTTACATTACTTGCAGCTAGGCCGTGGAAGATCGAATTACTTTTGTACTTTTTTGTGTGATATAAATATACAGTCGTTTATTTGACCTCTAGTACTGTGAGGGTTTTTTCACCCACAGTATACAGGGTGTCCCAGAGATTAATAGCACCCTGATGATCTTTTTCGCTTTGAGAAACGACTCCAGAAACTTTATACTATAAAATGGGGACCAAATTTGCATACAGCAGCATAAAAGTAAACTCAAATTATGGTGAATTTTCAAATTGCACAACTTTAAAGTCAAAATTTGTTGCCAAATGGTCTTATTCTTTCTTTCGGTCATGTGAACATATTTTGGATTAACAACTTTCTAGGAAAAAAAAAGTTGAACTCAAAATTTTTACCTTTCCCCAAGCAGTCAGTCTTGTGCAGGAATTATTTGGAAAAACGTCTAAACAGTCTACACATTTCTCAATCGGAAACCATGGATTACTGTTATAAAGTAATAAATTGTTGTGTTAAACAGATGACTAACTCGAATTGACACAATTCCGAAGCCTACGCAGGAAATTCAAGTTCGATACGAGCCACCACGACATTTTCAAACTGTATTTAAATATAAGGAGAAAAAAAAACGCGTAGACTTTCCGGATGACGTCCCGCTACGAAAAAAGACGAGCAAAATTGTGAATACTTGGTTTGAGAAAGCGGCCGGAAATCGTCTTTATCATACAAAACGTTGACATATATAGGATCTAGTAGCAAGTGCCTTTTTTGCATTTCCGCGTCTTAGTACAGTTAACGAAGTTGCAAGCCTTTACATTTATTAAACAGCATTTTGACGCAACCTTCCGGTGAAATCGGCTATGCATTTGACAAAATTACGAACGAAACTTTTCTGTTCGTCTATCAATTCACCGGAGCGAAAAAACGGGCACGCAGACGACGCTGGATCTTCTGTTGTTTAATCTAAATAATAAAAAACGGTATTGGAAAAAAGCATGCGTTTGGTTTCACGCTCAGATTGAATTTGTGTTGCTTTTGTATGAAACTTTGTCGTGTAATCGGTGTAACAGGATATCGGAGTTCTTTAGAAACGTTTTGTTGATAATTATGCGGAAATGCGAAGTGATATTCTTATCAAAACAAGCTGCATGGCCGTTAGTAGGTCATTTTGTATGTACTTCGTTTTTTAAGGTTAAAAATCAATGCCTAATTAGAAGCAATTTGATGCTATTATAATTTTGTTAACAATCTTATTGCACAGATGCCAAAAATTTGGATAACCTTAGGCCTTTACCAAAATTTCACTTCAATGCTAATGCTTTAAAGTTGCTGATAAATATTTAATTTTTCCTATCGATTTTCTGTCTGTTATTAATGTAATGGACATCTGTTGCATCTCCATTGATAAATCGAAGACATTCATGAATGAATCTGTTTATTTTGGGCTTCTGTGAGTGAAGTTGGCTGGATTTTTTATTTACGCATATTTCGTCGTATGGGTCAAGATTTTTACGGTCCACTTCGATGTTTATCATGTACCTATATTTGTCTCGCATTCTCGAATTTAAATTTCGAGCTAAATTTTTGACGTATGGTACTAAAATTTCGTATTTCGCCCAACTTTAATAATTTAACTGACTTTTATAAAGTTACCAGTGTAATGGATAATTGTCTATCACGCATTACGCATATTAAAAACAACCGGCAAAAAAAGGGTGCTGTCTTGTTTATCATCGAATTTTCGTAAGCGTAAAAATTGGGAGATTTAAAACACAACATGTTTAAATGAATGCTCATGGAGAGAGCGGTCTTGTTTAAGCTTTTGAGTAAAAAACATAATTGAAATGTTGCCAAAATTTTGACGTGTGCTTTTGGTATTTGTTAAAAGAAAAAACTGCGCTGGTGCTAATGTTGGGGTTTAGAATTTCAACGAAGGTGGCCTTAGTACAACAAACGCTTGCTGTATCGAATCGTTTTGCAGAAGCTACGCGTTCATTGTCACTTCTTTTTTTATCATCTAACAATGCAGTTGTAGACTGCAGATGTCGTTATGGCCGTCGTGTGCCATAATTGCCGGAGGCGTCCAAGCAAACCTAAATTATTGAAAGGCTAGCAATTTTCTCAGTGCTGCATTTTAAACGTCTGTAAAATCGAATTACCTGGAAGCCTCTTCTCGCAATCACCTCTGCGTTTGGAACAAGAATGAAGCTACGACGGTGCGTAATTGCGGCGTAAATTTGCATGAACTTCAAATTACCTCGTATTTGCCCAGTGGAATTGCAGTGCATCGCCATTGTCTCTAACTGAATGGAATGTTTTGAGGTGCAATTTATCGGGAGGTGTTTATCCACATGTTTATGCAAGTGCGAGTTGCGAAGTTTACCCCGGAGTCGTTTCTATTACCCATTATTGCGATCTAGTGTGCGCCAAGAATGCCAGGGTATCTTTGATGTTGGCGGTGCACTTAATATTTATCGTTTTATTTCGACCGTTTGAAGAGTTGGAGGTGCATTACGGGGGTCAAGCGTCACTGACCGCCATATAACAATACGTCTAGATTATTTATTAGCGTTTTCATTGTGGTATTCGACCAGGAGATCTCACACTGAATGTAATGTATATGTTAAGTGCAGCACAATTGAAAAAAGTGCATGGCACGCTCTGGACGTTAACTCGAAGAGTGAAACACAATCGAAGAGTCGAAGAGTAAGTTAGGGGAATTCGAACACGATACAACATGAGGAATTGTCTTCATAAAATTCATTAAACGGATAAGCTTACGAAGTTGATAAGTTTAAGGAGAAGTCCATGATCCAAACTGTTTTTCAGGGTAGCTACAAGTTTCCACAGAGAGCACTGAAAGAAATGTTAAGAATTGTTTTTTCAATCCTACTTTCTGGAATCTTTTAGCATCCTGGGAAAAACTGTAGGGCTGTATTCATGAAAAATCCTTTTTGACATGAACAAATTTAAAATCAACTCCTGAAGTTTGTTGGTACAATTAAAAAAATACTAAAATTATCAAGAAAAAATTGTTTTATGATTGCCCTGCTCGAATAATTACCTTTTTTAATAGCTTTTTGTTTTAGATTAGACAGAAACGTAATCTAAGCGGTTTTTAATGAGTTCTTAGTAGTCGGTTTCCCTTGAAAAGTATTTTTCGTACCTCTGAATACATATCATGATTTATTAGTAAAGATCTTCAGAACAACCGAGACTTGCACGAAGTTCAGATTCACTTTTCAGATTAAAAGATTGTCGGTATCTGTTATATTCCCGCGCTGTCCCATCTCGTTATGCAAATAACCAAATCAAGACGAATTCTTTTCGCATGTAAACACATTAGTTGCGTGAGAAAATCGGTATTATTAGATTAATAATTCCTAAAATTGGTTTCTAGCTGTTAATTGTACGATTTTGACCCCGTTATTATAACTGGAATCTTATTTGAATTAAAAATGCGTGAATATGGTTAGGGAGTAGGTTGACGGGTCAACAGATAAAGCCTTATTTGCTATGCAAGTATTGCAGTTTCGAAACAAAATTTTGTAATGAAACTGTAAAATAAACCGTAATTCTAATATTAAAATGCGTTTAAAATATGTCGAGTTGTCTGTCAGTAAATTTGCTTCGCTTGTCAAATCATGGAAATGTTTCGTACAGTTTGGTAATTCGGAGTTTGAGAAATACCGCTAGAGCGTTCTAGAACTATGTAACTACAAACTTTGTGTGTTATTAGAGTTGCTTTTGATTATTTTCCAAAAGTCCATTCGTGTATTTGTGCCTTTTAAACGCAAGAACTTCATGTGTATTGTATCGGTTTCGTTATAATTTTTTTTTTTAACAATATCGCGGTGTAATTATTTGCATCGCTTATTTTATAATGAGATCGCTAAAACATACCGAAAAAAGAGTCAATAAATAAACAAGATTAGCATCAGAGCAGTGATGTAACCAAAACATGACCTCCGCGGTCTAGGTCAAGGCGAACGGCGCTCTGCAGGTAAATAAATTAATAATAGTCCAAACCTGTTACGTTCGAACGGATTAAAAAAAATCGTCAGAGAATAAAGAACTCTAAATAAAGCCGAACCTGTTCATCTACGATAAATGGGTATGGTACTCTTTATTTAGAAAATAACGGCACTGCAGTTTTCTAGCGTAGGTGCCATCGGTAGGCTGTTGGCTTATTTCATTCGACACCTTTTAGATTGTCCAGTTATGCAGATAAGAATTACGATGCAACGTGAAGTTTAAATAAATTAATGCTAAATTACTGTATCTCTTGCATAGACCATTATCATAATGGCTTTGTCCCTCTGGTGCCAATCGTACAGAATAAATTAAAAACGGTTATAATTGATCAAGAAATCGAATTTACAGGATACATAGAAAAACCTACTTTTAATGTGGTGATAATTTTTTTATGTCAAAGAAATTTTGCAGCTTCAGCTTTAACTACAGCCAAACAAAGTTCAAAGTTTCAACTCCTTGAATAAGTTCAACATTTTTGTTTTTGTAAACTTATGTAGTTTAAGTGAACACTACAAAAAAATTAATGTTTAATCAAAAATCACTATAAAGATCTCTTGAAGAGATGCTACAATCAGAAAGCTTTTAAAGAAAAGGCGAGAGTTCTAAGACTGGCCTAGCATTTCTACAAGAGATTAATAGTAAAAAACGTAATTGATTATTATTTAAACTTGATTGTTTCTGAGTTTAATTCAGAACCATTTATTTATTTTTTATTGAAGAATCTCTTCTAGAAATGCGTAGATAAGAAATTTGCTAACAAAGAAATGGTAGTCTCTAAATTGGCCCATAAGATTAATCGTAAAAAAGAACAGAGTTGTAACAACAAACCTGGAAAAATCTACAAAGTGATGTTAAGTAAACAGAAATTTTTATCTTTTTTGGAAAAGAGTTCATCAGCGTTTCTCTTAAATGCAACCTTTATCAATAGTTTTTTTTTTGTGTTCATCGTTTTATTGAACTGTGTTTTAGTCATTTTATTTAGCATCCTTAACGAGAATTATTCGAATAACTGTGAAGTGTCAGTAGCTACAAGCAGGCCATAAAACCGAGTTATAAAACAAGCATGTAATAAATTAAAGTCATTATTAATGCGCTTACCTGCTAGCTTAGCATACTAGATTATAAGTAAATTATGCATGTCGAGGGAAATTTTTGTTTGTGAAGCAATATGTATTTAGTTTAATTGGTGTAGTTTAAGGATAAATAATGTTGTACAAGTAATAGCGTTAATTGCACAGTTCAGTCAAAATTTTTCCTGCTGGCCTATTAGTTATCGTGAAATATTTAATTGTAATTTTCGTAGAGTCATATGAACTTGTTTTTCTCAAAAAAATGATAGTTAATTTGCAAGTATTGGTCTACTTTTCATTATTATGGCAATTACAGAAAGTCGTGCTGACAGGTAATAAGCAAAATTGCTTATAAACAAATTAAAGTGATTTGGTGTCCATAAATCATCACCAGTTCAATTTCAAACATATGGTTCGTTGATAATAATCATGAACGGGGGCAAAAGAACTTGAAATATGTTGTTTTAGCGTTCTGTTCCGCTATGAAACGGCATCACTTGCTACAAAGTTGTCTGGTTTACCTAAAAACTTGTAAACTAGCAAAAATATAAGTACTCGTTTACATTCTTACACATATGCATGTAAATATGTATGTATTACATAGTTGACTAGGGAGTAAATGAACCATAATCTTAGCCTAGGGCCATAGAAGGCTGTTTATTACATTTTTATAAGCACATCTGATGCACATACCTAATGCACATACCTAATTCCGTATTCAAATGCAAAATGTGCATTTCCACATTTAATTAAGGTCATGGTGTTTATCCACCTCAATTACTTGTCTCTAGAATTTTTAAATTGTTATCGTATGTGATCTAGATTGCAAAATTTTCGATTTACCTTGAAAGAAGTTCTTGCACTTTTCCCATTTATCATAAACGAACATTTCTGATAAAAACCAGACTAAAGTGAAAAAAATTTGGAACGTCTCGTATAGTTTATGTTACTAAACTCCCAAATCGATATTTTAATCATTAAGTATTACGCGTTTTTTTTTGCATTAGATCAACCGTGTTTGAGTAATCAACGGAAATACGTAAATTATTTTCCACAAATGTCTCATTATTGAGTCCCCACCAAGATGAATTTTATTATATAGCTTCCTTATTAGTAAATATATAAGAAAATATTTAATACCAAAGTGGTTAAGGGTCGTTAGTTGCACAATCTAAAATTATTTTCAACTATACCGAGTGTTTCGTTCGTTTACGCGACCAATATGTAACTTCGTTACTTCAAATAGAACATCCAATATATTTTGCGTGATTTCGACTTCAAATTTAATTATTTTACAAAAATGTAAAGTGTTTATACAGGAACATTTTTGAAATATAAGCTAGGTTTCTGTAGATGAATATAAGCATTTTAACTTTTACTGAAACAAAGTAAGCAGAACTAGTTCTACTACGAAAGAATTAGTTTACTTCTCATTCAATTTCCAGTGAAATATTACTATTTATAATAAGTTACTTTATAATTTAATGTAAATTGTAATTTTCTGCTCCAATGGAGCTCTACCATAAAAACACCAGACAAAACGCAATTTCAATATTAATAATTCATTAAATATGAAAAAGCATATAATTAGGAATAGCTTAATGAACCTCGTCGGATCTCCGGGTTCGTTCAATAAATAGTAACACAATTTTTGAACGCTCTCAAACTATTGTCGGCAAATAGTTTAAAATATTAATTTGTTAAACATATTTCATGCGTGGCTTTTGAAAACTGAGCATAATCACTTGTAAATACTGTAAAGTGGACTCGTAAAGAAAGTTGAAAAGTGGTCAACAGATTGTTAATGGACACTGCACTCAATTCAGTTTTTGCTATTAATTAATAGTAATTGCAAATTAAAATAATTAACATTGCGTTTATTAATAGATATGGCATTACTGGCCGATTTATTTTAACTTTTAAATCTTATAATTTCACTGATATTACATTGTGTGTCGAATTTTCAAGATCAAATGAAAGGCTACACACTTGGGAATTTATCAAAAAATGTACACTGCTGCATTTTTCGGCCTAGATAATGGATGATAATTTTAACTTACAGTGTGTTTAACATTTTTATTAGAAAATATAAATCCCGTTGCAAAATGTTTGATCAAAAAAATGCCAGGCTATAGTACGAGTACACTCGAAAATCGTTCGATAAATTTGAACAGCTGTAAAAGCTATTTTGAGGGGTTTTTCATACACTGTAACTGTCCCAATTTCCGTTTTTGGAAACATTTATGTTTAAAAATTCTTTAAGTAGGTTGTGAGTGGATGCAAAATATGAGCATAGCATCAATTTGCAAGAAATTGGGTAGGGTTTTATAGACGTTTCTCTCTGTGTTGGTTCCATTATTTGTACCACATTTTTGAGTATAACCACGTAACTATAAATAATTTCCAAACTGCTGTGAATTTTCATTTGAATTTTATAGGACACGTTTATCTAAGGCATCTTTACATGAGAAAGATACTGTTGCATTTTAACGCTATCCTGTCTGTTTGCATTTTTAACAATTAGCTTAATACACCATGATTGCTTAATAAATGCACATGCCGAGAGACGTAACTATAAATAATTTCCAAACTGCTGTGAATTTTCATTTGAATTTTACAGGAGACGTTTATCTAAGGCATCTTTACATGAGAAAAATACTGTTGCATTTTAACGCTATCCTGTCTGTTTGAATTTTCAACAATTAGCTTAATACATGATTTGCTTAACAAATGCACATGTCGAGACGAGAGACGTGACTATAAATAATTTCCAAACTGTTGTGAATTTTCATTTGAATTTTACAGGAGACGTTTATCTAAGGCATCTTTACATGAGAAAAATACTGTTGCATTTTAACGCTATCCTGTCTGTTTGCATTTTCAACAATTAGCTTAATACACCATGATTTGCTTAATAAATGCAAATGTCAAGAGACGTAACTATAAATAATTTCCAAACTGCTGTGAATTTTCATTTGAATTTTACAGGAGACGTTTATCTAAGGCATCTTTACATGAGAAAAATACTGTTGCATTTTAACGCTATCCTGTCTGTTTGCATTTTCAACAATTAGCTTGATACACCATGATTTGCTTAATAAATGCAAATGTCAAGAGACGTAACTATAAATAATTTCCAAACTGCTGTGAATTTTCATTTGAATTTTACAGGAGACGTTTATCTAAGGCATCTTTACATGAGAAAAATACTGTTGCATTTTAACGCTATCCTGTCTGTTTGCATTTTCAACAATTAGCTTAATACACCATGATTTGCTTAACAAATGCACATGTCGAGAGACGTAAGAGTATAACTGTTCTCATAAAAGTAAAAATAGAATGAAAACTTCTTTAAAACGTACATTAAACTTCTAGATGTAATTCGAGTTAATAACAAATATTACAAAAAATGTGTTAAATCACTTAAAATTTCTGCATAATTAAGCTGTTTCTAAAGGTAGCATTTTTGGTGTTTTACTAATATTGTGGCCATTATTTTACATTAACAGATTAACATGTTTTATTTTTTTAGTTTAAACATTTTAAAAGGCTTACACTAAAAGAACAGGCGAATGTTCTCACATAAAAATAACTTGTATAATTTAACAATTAATTGATTTTATTTGTGGAAAACACGCACACTTTTATTTTCTGTTTTGTTAGAATCATTTCCCATTTCAGTTTCGCATTTTCATTGTTTTTTTTTTTTATTTGCCTGATGTCGAAATCGTACTCAATTAACCAAATTGAACTGCAGTCATGTAAAGGGCGCTTAATTGTTACCAACAAGTTTATAGTTGTTATTTTCAAGCTTTTTTTTAGGAAAGTCTTTAGAATGTAATTGTACGTTGAAAGTGTAGTTTTTTGTGAGTCCAAACGTATTTGTGTAAAAACAATTTTCTGTTGTTTGAATTTTAAAAAATCTTGCAAGTGCTGTGTTAAAGTACCGCATACTTAATGTTAAATATAGCTGTTTGTTTCAGCATACATCTAATGTTAATAATTTATTTTACGCAATGCCTGCTTACACTAAATTAGTAAATCCTATGTAATTTTAAAATTATTATGTATTATAACAAAACCCATCAGCAGCTATTTACTGGTCAGGTCATTAAAGTGTATTTTAACCACATTTTTCTTTTTTTCCAGGTGATCGGTGAGCCAGTCCATCTTCATCAACTATAATTAACCTCTACAGTTGTAATTGGACTTACCGCTTCTTTTTTATAACTTTATATAAGGTGAGCTCTCTGTGTATGGTGTTTGTTTGAAAAAACACGCCATAAGCAAGTACTTTTGCGCGAAATTTGTCCAGGTTACTTGGATGATGTCGTTAAAACGGCTTTACTTGCACTAGCGTATATAGAATTCTTCATTTAGAACTGTTTAGTGTGTGAGATCGGTGGATTGCGCGTAATTTACACGCACAGTCCGTGGAGAATTTCATTTCGTTATCTATAGGTAGTTTTTTTTTTAAATAGTTACTATTTTCAACATAATTACGTCTTACAGTTAAAAGAGAGATCACAAGAATCATAAAGGTGCAAATGTGTGTTTGGAATACTTTTATTTTTCGTTTCAAAGAGACACCAGTGTTATTGTGTGGATGTGTGGTCTTTTTGTTTAATGATGAGGAGCTTGTAAAGATAGTGATAAACACAATATACAATCTCTTCATTCGCATAAATTGTCAAAACGAGACATTTCTGTATTTAAAAGACGTATCTTTAAACACATCTCACATTTTATACATGCTAATCTTCCTTTTTATTACAAGTTTTAATTTTTAAACGGTTATAAATCTCTCAGAATTAAAAGGCGCCTGAAGATATTATTTTAAAGACTTATCGGGTTTCTGAATCGCGATTTTTGTATACCTATTTAAACATTTTTAAGGCATTAGAAGCAGTGTTGGCTTCAGAGCAATTCTTCTGTCGTTTCTAGGGGCTCGAATAAATTGCATTGCAAAATATTGGGTTCTAAATTTATTTGTTTAAATGAAGTCGCTAAATTTACTTTAAAATTTCTCAGTGAAATAAAGGTTTTACGTCCATTAGCGTACTCAAGTTGTGACTTATTTTTGTGGTTTTTTCCTTGAAATTTGTCGTATTTTGGAGGATTCTTGAAGAAATTCGTCCCCTAAATTACGCCAATTTTGACACGTGCTTTCTTCTTTGGCCTGAATCCAACCCTGGTTAGGAAGTACTTTACTTACGTCCTACGCTTCGATCACGAAAAACCATTTAGAATCAACTAGATCGATAAGGGTAATGAGATATCTGTTGATCATAAATACACGGTCGGCTTTTATCTTTCTAGAATCATAAAACGTCAAAATACGTGTTTAGGTACGTAATTTTAAATGCGAGAGTGTTTCCTAACACATCTCTTACATTATTTATAACGTGCACTTTACGAGATGGCAAACAGTACAATTAACTTTCACTAATAAAAAATTTGATCGAATTATGGAAGGCGTTCGATATTTCGAAAACGCGTTCGAATTTTCATTGGATAATCGTTGTGGAAATTACAGATGACTTAGTTCTAGTTGTGTTCAATAATTAAAGATAGTAATCTACAAGCATGCCTTGTAACATCATGCGAAGGTGATGTTAGAATTATTTTTTTTGGATCTTTTGGAATTTCAGGCATTTATAATCCACAAGTTGATGTACAGTTTGCTACATATTTTTGCTAACGTAATTCTTTGTATAAGAAAATATGATGGTGGCGAAAATTTGCTGCGTAAAGCAGTTTCTTTTCCTTGATGATTCCAGCTTTATACTTATGTTTAAAAAAGGGCAAACTTTTGTAACTATACTGGGCTAAAATGCCAAGGCAAGTTGTTAAATAATGTGCCTAACCACAAAAAAAAGGCAGATTACTTAATATTTTGACCTAAGGCTAAGCCTTTTTGAACGCTAAAACAGTTTAAGTGGCACTTTTCTTAAAGTAGGGGTAGGAGTGTTCGGTTTTTCTTCTTTACGTTATCAGAGCGCGGTGAGTTCTTAAATCAACACGACTATAACGACGAAACAAAAAATCTTCAAGATACGCAAACGCGTGTCTAAATATCTGTACCAATTTGACTCAAAAACCGCTAGACAAAATAAAAATGCGAAGTTAAATCGATTTATTTATCGTCAGTACGGTACGAAAGCCCACTTAATTTTTCATGCTCCACTTCCATGGTCAACTGATCGGTTTCACACTGAATATTTAGAAATCCTCCACAAAGTGAGCATATGATAAATGTACGATAATTTCTAGGTAACATCTCCGGATTACGGATTTCAAACAAATGAATGGAAAGTTATCGAATGAGAACAAGGGAATAACGGTTTTCGATAATAAGCGCCACTATGTCCAAATTAACTTTAATAAATCAACTGGTCATCATTATTTGCTACTTTTCTAATAAAGTTAAGTGTGCATTATTAGTTTTTAATACAACATCGAACTTATGTTAGATACTTTCGGAAATAAAAGCGACCCATTTCACTTGAAATAACTCGTCTTCTCGAGCATTTATAACTTTGAATGCATTCCAAAGTACTTTATCAATGGCTTTTAACAACATAAATATTTAATTTTGTGCAATTTTTTGTGCGCTGCATCACTTTTACTGCCCAAATAAATAATGCATTCGTTTTGATCCGTTTTGCAATGACTCAGCGTCGTAATACTGTGGTCAGTTCGAACGGATGTGTATAAACACAACCAAGGGTGGCCTTTATAATAAAGGGTCTCCAAATAACACTATTCATGCTGCAATGAATGAAACTTTCCGAATGATTGGTTTCTTTTAAAGAAAATCAATTGTAGATTACATGCTTCAATAAATACCGCAGAACCTATTTTAAAATGACATGCTTCCATGAAAGATTGTAGAAAAATCGTAAACGCAGTTTTGAATGAGGTTTTAAAGAGGACAAAACACTGCAACAGTTTAAAAAACAAGGTAGAATTTTCATCACTTGGACGAAGCAAAACAGAACTGTAATTTAAAAAAAAAAATTAAATTGCATAATAATTAAACCTTTTACTAACTGCTACCGAATTCTGTAGAGAATTCTAGTTTTAGTTGAATATCCAATTAAATAAAAGTAAAACATTTCATCTTCACACTTAAAATAGGTGTGTTTTTAAAAAAGTTGCAATTCTTACTTCTAACGGACTCGTTTCACAAAGAGCATTCTTTTTCTTCAAGTGTGAGAAATTTTGCACCTTAATTAGTGTTATCCCAAACACCTTAACAATTTTAATGTACTTCATACGATAAAGAAAGCAAAAATAGAGGAACTAATTCGTCTCGCATTAATTATTAATGTTATGAATGTTATATTAAACCTAATCGTTTACTATTACAGCATAAGTTAAATGAATCGATCAATTTTTCACGTACAAAATTCCAACACACATATTCTCACATCATATGTTAAGTTCATGACATGCATAATTTGTTATACCTCTTACAGATATAAATGTCTACAGAATTCAGAATTAAAACACATATCAAATTTTTTGTTAATATAAATAAACTTAATATAACAATTCATCAGCCTTGTTTATTCTTTATAAGATTCAAAAGACTTGAATAATAAATTAAACGTATATGATTCAATTAAAATATAACAAAAATATAATATTTCCATATCGGAAGTTTTTAATAACGACTTTCTGCTACTATTTTCAATTAAAATTAATGCATCTTCAGATATTCCTTTAAAAAACAATCTAATTATCACAAATATGTAGTTTAAAAGTTATGTGCAGGATTGAAAAAAAAACATGATGTAGTATCACGAAACGGTTTTAATTTCTTTATGCATGCCTGACTTCGAATATCTCACTTCCAAGTCTCTATTTCATCAGATGTTTTAAATAAAATGAATTCTATTAACGTTTAATAGGTCCATTTATAATATAAATATTTAAAAATTACTGTTAAACTAATTTGTTTAATTGAGTATCCAATTTGACCGTTACATTGTAGATATTTATGTGTTATGTGTAGAAGTTTTAAATTGATTAATCGATGTACTTTGAATTTTTTTTAAAACCGACAAATTTCCTAACGGTCGTTAAAAAAACTCAGCTTTAATATGATGCTGTAATTTTTGGGATAAGTTAGAAGTGTTTTAATACTTTAAATTACAAGACTGCAAAATGTAAACCTATTTTGAGAAAATTTAGTTTCATATAATTGTGGGCGTTTAAAAAGTATTTTTTCACAGTGTGGCTAAGAACAAAACAAACTATAAAAACTAATCAAAATTGTAATAATAACGTGGATTTTCATATTTTCGTACACAAATACCTATACCCGCGTAATCATTTCGTCATTTGTTTATTTTAACCACAACTTTTTGTGAGAAAAACGGATGCAGTAAATATTGCATGCGGATTCAATTGTTGCATATACAGACAAAATTATGGCGTTTTTTATAAAACCGACGCACGTAATATTGCGGCATTGAATACACTTTTGGGTGCGTGTGTGTATTTGGTAAAAATTGTGTGAACTTTTTTACAAAAATGTCAGTGATTACTTGCAACAAAATAACGAAAACATTGAACCAAACTAAAAGCCACCCAGGTTATAATAAACTGTAATTTTTTCTACAACAAATACCACAAATTCGTCTATTGTCGTAATCAAATCATGCCTAAAATTAATGACTAATTTAGCCAATAAACTTCAAAGTTTTTTGTTACATTTTTTAATTCTTTAAATGTCTCTGATTTAAATACTGAAAGAGAATTAATTGCCATTATATTCGGCGAAGCTCTGAATATAAAGTAAATTATAAATACTAAATTAAAGCCAGAGAATTGCTGGAGGGCTTTCATCTTAAAAAGATTGTTATTACAAGTTGACGTTTGAATACTCAAAAATTAATTGACTGAAATAACAAACGTTTTATATTTTGAACGCACTTAGGAGTACAGTAATTTTTCACTTCTTGAAATGACGATAACTAGTTATTTAAACAAATTAAGTATGTAATTATAGCCCAAGTAACCACTTAAAAACATTGCTGATACATTAAACAGCGAATTTAAATAATTAAATGAGTTATACAGGAATCACATAGTAAATATCTGGAATTTGTCAAAATTATGTCACCAAACTTGTACTAACTGCATACATTTTAATTGAAACGATAATTAGTAATTCGAACAAGTTTTATTTGTGAAAATAAAAAAAATATTTAGGGTACTTGTAAAGGAAAGATAAAATAATAAAACAATGTGAAGCAAAACCCACTAAATAATAAATTAGTGCAGATGTATATATATGTTTTAATAGTTGTTTAAAAAAATGTCTGTACTATGTTCTTTAAACAATCGCCTTGAAAAACATTTATAAAACTCTTGTTTCTTCACCAGGAGATTATTTTCTTATAGTAATAGTTAAATAAAACATTATTCTGGCGAAGATGTGAAAGACTCAAAATAAGTAGAAGTTTTTTTGATAAATGCTTGAATTATAAGTGATATATTTGTTTCTTTAAACAACTTAAATATAAAAATTCTAAAGGATCTTTTGCAGATATGGTAGACGTTTCCAGACTCTCCACTTTTCATCAGTAGCAGTTTTCTTTAATTTATGAAATAAATAAGATTGATTTGATGACGAGACGAGAGTCTGGAAACTTGTCTACCATATCTGCAAAAGATCTGTCGAAAGATAATTGATTTATAATTAAATATATATACATATACTAGTCAAAATTTTCTTTGAAAACAATTCTTTTTAGTTAAACGATAAGTGATGGCTTAATTTAAGTTATATCATATATATACACATTAAAAATAAATTCTTTAATTAATTTGTTGGTTTACTGCGCTTTTTTGACGTAATATCTCAATCTTAACTTACCAAAATTATGGCAGCAAAAAATATTTTAACTTCTCTCATATTTGTCTGTGGAAACTTATTCTTTTAAACTAAAGTCAGTAGAACTTTTTGGTTTTCTTTGAAAAAAAAATCACTGCTCAATCACATTTTACACACTCGTGCTAAATGAGTTTTTTTTTTCAAGTTTTCGCTTAGAGATAATTTTTCACTGAATGAAACTTGTATTGTATCCGGATAATCTAATGTTTAAGTTTGCAATTATATTTTTTTATTGGACCGTGGCGACGTGTACCGTGGTAATTAAAAGCGCGCGGAGTACAACATCGACGTCCTCGCGAGTTCTCGAAGACTTACGTACGAAGAATGACTCCTGGTATTGTGAACGCCGCAGTAGACAGCTCTAAGACCCCACAAACGTAATCCCAATAAACGGGGTCCCTCAAACCGCTTTAGATGACTCTTCAGTTCCCTGCTCGCATTGGTTGGAAGGGTCCGTAATATTCGTGGTTGTCAAATGCAAGAACAAATCGATTGAATGTGGTCGCACTACAGAATAATACGAATCTGGAATCCACCCAAGATCTAATTAATTTCTGCTGCGCTTTATTGTATGTCCCAAACGCAATTTCGCACAGCTTTTGCCTAGTAATTAGTTTTCATTGTTCCACCCCATTTGCCTCATCGTTCGTTTATGAATTTGAAATTTAATGTCAACACACCTGCGGGCGGTACACTAACTTACAACAAAAAATAAACACAAAAAAAAAAGCTTCAACAGGCAAGCAACTTACATATTTTGACAATTTTTCGTAAATAATAATTTACACAATGTCGAATTTTTTAAATAACTTGAGATCAATTAAAAATTAACTCATCTTCATTCTGACTAAAATTGCTCATTTAAATTAATCCAAAGATACAGAATTTTTGTTTATAAAAATTTAAATAGTCAAGGTGTAGAACAGAACCCGAATCTTTTAAATTGTTACTCCTTTTTCCCAAAAACTAGACCTCGTAATTAATTTAAATTTGCCTGTTTTAAAAAGCACATATTTCACTCTCTAATTTCAGTTTTAGACCAGTTGGGATTTTTTAATTGAAGGAGTTTCCTTGAAATCATTGCATACAGACAGGAATAATTAAATAATACGAAACTTTTTTTGACATAATTCAACATTTTCAACTTAAATAGGCCATTTTCTTTTTGAAATAAATACCATGCATAGTTATTTAATTTAATTCCACCTAACAAAAAATTAATCTTTGCTATCGTGTGTTAATTTAATTTGTTTAACGAAAATTCTTGCTTATAATAAAATTTGTCTCCTGACGAATCTAAAATTATGTTCCATAAACTATATTTTATTACGATGAACCCTCTTCTTGTTGAGTAATTTAGGATCTGAGTAATTTTCCAGTAGATCTGTTTTACTTCTTTTAGTATTTTTAAAGCGATGCATACCACAAGAGTCACCTATAAATAACTAATAAATATGTTCATTTAATTATGCCGTTAATAAAATTTATTGCCAGTAAGGTTATAAAAATGCTGTTTCGGTAGCTTTTGTATTATTAGCGCCAGGAATTATATAGGAAACTTAATCACTAGCAACAATTTGGGTTTTTTTAAACAAATTTGGGACAATGCAGAACAAAATGTTGACTTAATAATAAGCAATTTTTTTAAATTGTGGCACAGGATGAGTTTTAAATCGATTAACGACAGTCGTGACTTTTTTCTTAATTAAATCTCACTTTTTATAACTCTCTCTACAGTTAATATAAATAATCGTTCTTAGAAAATCAAGAAAGTGTTAATAATGTTATAAAATGCATGCACTCGTGAACTAAATAAATAAATAAATATAGAACACTGTTAAATCGATAAATTAATACACATTAAAACACATTTTAAACTATTATTATATTCTTTATTCGTTAATGGACATGCATCATCCAATTCAATCAAAAATCTTCGTAACATTTTCGTGTGATGTTAAATAAGTGTTAATCAGTTAATATCAGAAAGAATTTGGCAGTATAAATAATCTTTTAAAGTGTCTCGAAGAAAGCAAATAATTTTAACACACATTTTAATTAATTTGAATGTATGTCACTTGCTAAGTAAAATTTAGGTATTTTTTTGTAAGTTTTCGACTTTAAACTATTTACAGTTTAAATATGTATAATTATACGAGCAGTAAATAGTAAGGAAGTCCAGTTTATATCAACAGTTACTTCATTTTTACGGTTTGCATACACGGTTTATTAGTTTTTATGATTGTATACAACTTAAAAACTGTTATTAACGCGAAATTTTCTTTTCTTTTCCCCTATGTCACATACGTGTTTATGATATTTAACGCACCAGCAGTATAAACATTTAGAATTGAATCGATTTAATTTGAACGAAGACCTTGTACTATTGAACATCTGCGTAGTTGATTCTGCAACATTTTTTATACGATACAACTGAAAAATTGAATTTTCCCATGGTCGTTAGGACACAAAAGTCCAAAATTGTACCATCCGCAAAATAACAAGAGTTCATAGTAATATTTTTCTCATGGTTGTTACGATTCTACCAGAACTGCATAAACTAGTTAGCATTGTACTCTAGAACTACCATTATGAAACGGAAAAGCATGTACGAGTTACAATTATTTAGTTATAGCACCAATTTTCATAAACACGTTTTTAAACATTGTACATTCTCATGGAAACTTTGTCTATGAACTGTAGTAAATTGTTAATTACTTCATTATGTTTTAAAGTGTATTAGCATCACGAAAGAAGTAGCAATTAAAGAGAGGGAGATTATGAATTTTTTTTGTACTAAGATCGGTTCTCAAACAATCTGTCTGTAAAAGTTGTATGTAGCCTTGCATTTTTTCGAGAAAAAAAAATTGCAATTAGGTTATTAGTTTCTAAAAACGTTAAACACACCCTAAGGACCTAAGCAATGCATTTCTACTTTTGGTTTGTTTAAAAAACGCTAAAATTAAATTTTTACTGCTTATCGAAGTTTTAAAAAAATTTCGTGTGTATAGCCTGTATTTTTTTTGCAAAATTAAGTCTTAGAGTTACGTCCATAGCTTGTACAATTATTAAACACACACTAAGGAATACATTTAAACTTTTAGTTAGTTCAAAAAGCGCTTAAAATATTTTTTACAACTCTTCAAAGTTTTAGAAAATTTTCCAAGTGCATAGGCTAGCAATTTTATTTGCCAAAAATTTAAAAGTTTTGGAGTTACGTCTATAGCTCCTAATATATAAAAACAATCTTTGTTGAATAGGTATCTGCTTTTATTTTTTTTCAGATTCGCTTAAAATAATTTTTTACGTATCTTCAAACCGATGCTCGTGCAATTTTTCTTAGATCTCCTTGCTTGAAACGTGCAACAAATTTGGCAAATTAATATTTGACAAACGTAGAGCGAAGTTGCGTGACATTTTTAAAACACTTTACCAATCACAAATATTTTTTTAAAGGGGAGTGGTAGATTGACTGGCCTAAAAATGTGTATGCTCTTCTACTAGAAGTTTTTCACACGGTTATACGAAATTCTCAAGGCGTCCTCAAACTATTGATGAGTTAAATATTTAAATGTTGCCTTAGCGTCCATGTGAATTAAACTCTTAATTTACTGTTACTGGACTGGCGCGCGATATTTGTGGGAAATAAAAATTAAACTTTGCGCGTGTTTAACTAAATCGTGCAAAATTCACGATTAGCGTGACTGATTTGCTGCTTTAAAATAAAATTTATCGAAGTAGGCCGTTGTTGGGGGGTTTTACATTTTATTGTTAACACGTTTGTTTATGATACGACGTGTTAATTTGAATTCTGAAAGTTCTATTTTTGTAAAAGCATGACCGCTCGTATAGAAATCTGCGTGCACTTTTACACATTGGGCATCTATTTTGTTAATTAGAAAAACGATTTTGAAGTTAAAACGATGGCCAGACAGTCTCGTCTCTTTTGAATTCACTCTTTAGCCCAAAGTGATACATTTTTTCAAATTTGTTGATGATTTCACAGCACCTTCATGAACAGACATTAGCTCTTTACTTGAGACTAAACTTTTCGTAGAAAACGAGTCTTGTTTGAACAGAAACCTGAGTAAATATTTTTGAATCCCATTATCTAGTGGCAGGTAAAAATAAACGCAAATACACGTAGACTTTCGCTTGAACGGTGAATGTTTGTAACAGAAGAATTTTTAAATAGCAGTTCATCATAAATAAAACATTTTTTTTAAATTGCTTACATTTGGCACCATCTGTTACTCTTTATTTTAAAATTGCCATTCCATTCATATTTATGTTAATAATTTATTTTGATTAAAACATTCGTTGCTTTGTTGGGCTTGCACGAGCTAAAAATTAATTTTTTTGTGCGTTTTACACTAGCAAGGTACATTAATTTGGCTACTAACTTAAATATTGCACACATTTACATTGTATTTAAATGTGCTAAGAAAATACAGTTATATGAGTATTATATTTAAAAATAGCAACATATCTGTGCAGGTGACCTTAAAACCTGTAAATTTATTTGAAATTTTTCGGGATTGTTTTTAAAAAACGTTTCAAAATTTTGGTTTTATATTGACCTGCTAGCACATGGTGTTTTAATCTCATTTTCTCAAAGTTTTATTTGGCGTGGTAGTATTTTAATTATAAAACTTGCTAATTGTAACAAACATTTTATTACTGTACCGTTTTTACTATTGTTTGCGGCGTTTTTAAGTTGCACACTTTTTATAACGAAACTTATTAAAACTTGTCTGGATGACTGTAATTTTTAAAATACCCGCAGTTTTTGAAAAATCCAGTGCTTTTTTGTTATTTGGTGTTGGTATTAGTGTATTAGTGCAAATAGTGACCACCAGAAAAGTTATGACATGCCGCTGATTTTATAAAAAAAAAATAGTTAAATATCTTTGATAGATCTTAATTATTTGCTTAAGTCATACAATGGCATCCTATATGTCAGTGCGTATCCTGGCACCAGGTAAGTGATATGATTCAAATGTATTTTTATAGGTTATATATAGGTTTTATAGTTTATGTTTTAGCTCTTCGACACACACTTAAACAAATCCTGTTCAGTTGTGAAGCTGCTAAATTTCATAGCCACACTAGAGTTGTACAGTGTATAATACCTAGATACAACCAAACGCGTTCGTATGCTGTTGAAAAAAAGGTTTATCAACGTACGAAACCACATTGTAATGTGGGAACAATAGGACATGTTGATCATGGAAAAACCACTCTCACAGCAGCTATAACTAAAGTCCTAGCCGACAAGAAGCTAGCAGAAGCCAAAAAGTATGCTGACATCGACAACGCACCCGAGGAAAAGGCCAGAGGAATCACGATTAACGTAGCCCATATCGAATATCAAACAGAAGCCAGACATTATGGACATACAGACTGCCCTGGTCATGCCGATTACATTAAAAACATGATAACAGGTGCATCACAGATGGATGGAGCTATATTAGTTGTAGCAGCTACCGACGGAGTTATGCCACAAACCCGCGAACACTTGCTGTTAGCTAAACAAATTGGTGTTAAGCACATAGTTATTTTTATAAACAAAGTCGACGCTGCTGATAAGGAAATGGTCGAATTAGTGGAAATGGAAATTAGAGAGCTGATGTCTGAAATGGGCTTCGATGGTGACAATGTACCTGTTATTACTGGTTCTGCATTATACGCTTTAGAAGGAAAGGACCCCGAAATAGGTGGGTTAATGTTAATAACAAATTTTTTCGGCAATCACGAAGAGTAGCTCATCATGGTGTGTTCACAAGTGGCGCAAACGTAAGCACACGGAATATATGTAACGGCAAATGTTTATTGCTTTAAAAAAAAGCTTTTACAGACCTCTAACCTGACCCTCTTTTACCGACAAAATGAATGACGGTCGTGAGAAAGGACATATACACTCTGATTTTAATATTTTCAAGAAAACAAACAGTATTTCTTTGATGCTTACGTTGGCGCCACTTGTGAACACACCGTGATGAGCTTCTCTTCGTGATTGCCATTTTTTCAATTAAAGGAATTGATTTTACCCATTTAACTTACAAATGAAGTGTAATAATTGTGGATTTAGTGCTATAGAAATTAATATTCTTTGTAGGTTCGAATGCTGTTCTAAAACTTTTGGATGAAGTTGATAAATATATTCCAACCCCAGAGCGTGCTCTAGACAAGCCGTTTTTACTTCCTGTCGAACACGTGTACTCCATCCCAGGCAGAGGAACCGTAGTAACGGGTCGACTCGAACGTGGCGTAGTAAAAAAGGGCAACGAGTGTGAATTTGTCGGCTACAACAAGGCTATTAAAAGCACAGTAACGGGAGTCGAAATGTTTCATCAGATTCTAGAAGAAGCACAAGCTGGAGATCAATTAGGCGCCCTGGTTAGGGGCATTAAAAGAGACGACATTAAACGCGGTAAGAAGCCGTTCTGTGTCACATTAGATGGAGCTATAAGAATTATTTTATATTTTTAAGGTATGGTAATGTGCAAACCTGGAACCGTAAAAAGCAATGATCACGTGGAAGCGCAAGTTTACATTCTTAGCAAAGACGAAGGTGGTCGTACAAAGCCTTTTACTTCGTTTTTCCAGCTTGTTATGTTTTCCCGAACTTGGGATTGTGCATGCCAAGTTAATATACCTGACAAGGAAATGGTGATGCCTGGTGAAGATTCAAGGTTCGTCAAAATTTGTTTTTTAACATACAATTTATAATAATGATTATTGATTTTAGACTAATATTGAAGATGATGAGACCAATGGTATTAGAACAAGGACAAAGATTTACACTCAGAGATGGAACCCAAACTTTAGGTACCGGAGTCGTTACTAAAGTTTTAGGCCCACTTTCAGAAGTCGACAGAATAGCATTAACAGAAGGTAAAAAAGCGCGAGAGAAAAAAGCTGCTGTATCTGCGAAGTAGGTAATCTGTCGATAGTGCTCGTGTTTATTTTGTAATTTAGAGTTTAATTTGTAAGAAAATAAGAAACGTCTGTCCTTGCGTTGTTATCGAATGTTTAAAATACCCTCAATTGTTTTTTCTGTTGTTTTGTTTTGCTTCTGATAGTTACGTTGAAAATTGTTTATATTCGAAGCTGCATTTTTGATAAGTTATTGTTATAACCTAATATGTATAATAAACCATTTAAAAAATGACGTCCTCGTTTTTGTACAGCATTTACCTTCCAGATCGGAATTAAGCACACAAGTCTCGACCATATCGTCTTTAGATATTATATTTTTAAATGTTTGCATGAAATAAATCGACTCCTGTGATGAACTGCTTTTTATTGTTTTAAAACATGTTACATTAACATTTGAAACACAGCAAAGACTTTGAAACAATAAGTGTGATTGAATTAATGTCTAAATGATGTCAAGTTAAAAAAAATTCAAGTATATTCTACCATAACAAAAATAGAAAAATAGTTACAATATTTTTCTTAAAACTAGAAACATTACAAATTTTTGGCTGTAATAATTTAGCAATCTTGGTACTAATCGAAACAAACTGTAAAACAACCAATGTACTAACTTACTCGTAACCTGAACTAATGAAAACGTAAAGTTAATAGTGACAAATGACCTTAGAAATTAACAAAAATCTTATACGATAATTACCACAGCTGATGAAGATGAAACAGGACAGTTATTCAAAACAGATCTAGTTAATTAATTACGGACTTACAAATCAGTATGAACATTCCTAAACTGCGAAATTCATTCAACCATTCAAAACATGAGTAAAAAGTGGAAATTTTATTATCCCTAATTTAGTACACGTTACAAAATTAAATAACTAATAATGGCGAATATACTATAATTACAAGTCCTCGTCGTCTTCCGGTAGTGCAGTTTCTTGCGCCTCTTTGAGGTCCTTTTCGATTTGTTGTTGCCAGTTGGGGTCCATTTGGACTTCTGGAGGCACTAATGCGGGCATAGCGACGAATTCCAAATTTGGATCACCGATCAACTTGCGAGCCAACCAAAGGAAAGGTTTTTCGAAGTTGTAATTTGATTTAGCAGAGATATCGTAATACTGCAACAAAAAAATTATGCGATAATACTACTACGATTGCTTTTAAATACGCTTTAATAAATATTAACTGACGAAAAATATTATTGGTTGGAATAAACAAATACCATTTCAATAAAACAAAATTCATTAAATAAATACGAACAGACTTGAAGCAATTTAGATTTGTCAATGTATGAACGAACCTGTAAATTCTTTTTCCTATGGAACACTATACTCTTGGCCTTAACTTTCCTATCCTTAATATCCACTTTATTGCCACACAGGACTATAGGTATGTTTTCACAAACTCTGACAAGATCTCTGTGCCAATTTGGTACATTTTTATATGTAACTCGAGACGTAACATCGAACATAATGATAGCGCACTGGCCTTGAATGTAATAGCCGTCTCGTAGACCGCCGAATTTTTCTTGTCCAGCCGTATCCCAAACATTAAACCGTATGGCCCCTCTGTTTGTATGGAATACGAGAGGATGTACTTCTACTCCTAGCGTGGCTACATATTTCTTTTCAAATTCACCCGTCAAGTGTCTCTTGACGAATGTTGTTTTTCCGGTGCCTCCGTCTCCGACCAGAACGCATTTGAAGGTTGGCATATCCTCTTGGGCCATGTTTAAGAGTTATAATCTGCAAAAGAGGCAATGTTTTGATACTCAACGAAATGAATCAAGTGGTAGGCTTTCAAGTTAAAAATAACCTTCTATTTTTACTTCAAAAATGCCATACAGAAATTTTTTAAAACTACTTTAAAATAATACTACAACCTACAAATGGCAGTTTCAAAATGTATTTTGTTTTGGTTATCACAGCACGCACGTTTTCCAAACTTTTAATTTTTAGGCGGAATGACGCTTGAAAACGTATCATACGATTTTGATATTGTTAAGCCGACTTTGTCAATATTTTCCTATGTTAATAATTAAAATCACAAAAAAATAACTGTCAATAATGTAACCACCATAAAAATGCATCGTACCTTCAAAATAAAATCGCCAAGGAAAGCTCGATGAGTATGAAATTCGTAGATATCACACAGCACAAACCAGAGTCGTTACGGTTCACAATGGCGTTCGTTACTGGTAAAGGGAGGTGATTCAGCTACCGTATTCGGCAACATAAAATGACACTTTAATGGAAAATATTTTTTTTGGAAGGTGTGGAAAAATCGTAAAACATTATAAATGCATTGTTTTTTAGAGTTTAACGTACAATTTTTGAGTAATAGATTGTTAAATGTATTAATTCTCCAGTGACGTAACAAAAAAGCTTACGTCACACACCTGCGCACAGGACGCTCAGCACTGCAGACGAGTGCCAGTTGCTTGGATGTATCGATTTTCGCGAACCTAGTGTACGTTCTTTAGTTTTAGTGTCGTTCCATGTAAAACGTTTTGAATGGGATTTGTATATAAAATAAAAGTTATTTGTGGTGTGTGATTACAGTCGGTAAAAAATGACGAAGGATAGATTGGCGGCCCTTGTTGCGGTAGGCAGCATTTGTTGTTCATATTTTTTTATTCTTAAAACGTTAAAATTTACTTAAACACTCATCTACAGATTATACAGACAGTGTCACAGATTACACCTTCAATTGTTTTTGGAGCACACTTCACATGCATGCATTTTCCGCCTTTTTCTCGGTGGTATTTTGAAAATTTTTGGAAAATTATGTAAAATTGTAATGAATAGGTTAGGAAGCGATAGCCTTGGAAAATGCCATAGGATAGCCCCACCCCTTTTCATAACTGTCAAAGTTTTACTAACTAATTTGGGGCACTTTTTCGTTTGTTTTGGAAAAATAATTTATTTTTTTCCAGGCGCAAAGTGACGATGACGATGTCGGTCCTGACGACGTCTCCGTCAACGTCGAGGGTCGTGACGGCTTTATGGATGCATTTTTTGCCGAGGTAAGCTTTTTATCTCTACATGAAAAACAACCCCTTGCTGCATATAAAAAAAAAACTAATTTAACTTTGTCGTATAAAAAAATAACGAACACTTCTAGATAAGAATTGCTTAATGGTTAAAAACAAGTGCACCCCCTTATTAGATACATTTTTCGTTTCATGTTTCATGTTATATTTTTTAAGCAAAACTACAACTTGCTTTTGTGCTATTAAATTTTAATTTTTGTACATCTCATATGTAACAACCAAACAACTAACAGGTGATTCATTAGCTATTTTCACACTGCATTAATGTCCTTTGTGTGACTTCATAATCAGTAAAGTAATACATTCTAAGTAGATCATCAGTCATCAGTAATAAGAGTCAGCAAGTTCCCTAAGGCTTATAAAGTTTACGGAACAGTTTCATATTAATTAATCAGACTTAGTCATATACAGCATCTCAGCATCAAATATTTTGAGAATGAATTACGAGTATACCGGGTGTTACGAAATTGTCCCACTCAAATATTTTCACATTTCATTATCACACAAGGTTTTTAAATCAAAAAAGCAATTCAAAACTGCATTTTAACTGACATTTGAGGGCAGCCTTTCGATATGGCCAGGACCAGTCGTCCAAAATAGTTGAATGCCTGTGACGTCATTTTTTTTAACATTAGCGTTTGTACAGGGCTTATGGGACTTTATAATAAAACCTGATTCCTATTTGTTAGAAAACTCAGCTGGTCGACTGAGTACTAATTTGATGTATGTTGATGTTATACGAATGGGCAAGTTCGTCCCTACGAATCATTTTGAAAAGTTTGCATTTGGGAGTTTTAAATGATATAGAAGCTATCTTATAATTGAAATGTGTTAGCAAATTACTTGTAACTGATTTAAGTCAATATTTAAACGATCTTAGGGTAAATAATTGTTATTTATTGTGTAAATAACATGAGTATGATGATTTAAGCTCACTGTATTAGTTTTAAAAAAATCGACTATAGTTTTTGCACTCTTTTAATTATGATGAACATTTTTACTCGAAATGTGAACCAACTGAGTGTGAAAACTGTTTTTAAACTGAAAAATTGAAGAACGTAACCAGATTTCACTGATAAATATCAACAATTAATATTAAATCATGTATTGCTTTAGTTCGTTATAGAAATAAATGTATTTTCCTGGGAAATTCGGTACTAGTACCCAATAATAATTTATTTAAAGTATCGAACGTTACATTTTCTTTTACAGTTCTCAAATGTTGATTTATTTGCAAATATGGAAAGTTATAATAAGTAAGGTAGGCTACAATATTTTGCTAAACAAAAAATTGAAGGGGGACATTTGGGAAATTGCGTTTATTACATTTTTTCACTAGGTACACTAAATTTACATTATTTCTCTATGTGTTTTTTAAATTGCAATCGTGATTCCTATTCGATTTGTAGGCTGAAATATACAGCAAATACGTTGTATATTAATATTAAATTTGCTTGGGAAATACTAACCTAGTTAACTTTATGTTAAATAATTTCATTTACATTTAAATTGGATTTTTAAAATTACATCTTTGCCAGGCCTAAACTTTTTAAGTCGAAAATTAACAGTGTAATAAATTCGCGTGTTCTCGTTCCTAAAGAAAAATAAATTCTGTGTGTAATAAATCTACTAAGATTAGGAAAAATGCCAAAATGTGAGCTTTGGTTGAAACCGATATCCCACTGATAAACAACATTCTGTCAATCTGTAAATCTGCAGAGACTTTTAAGATAAAATTTTGACAATTTATCTAGTCATTAGTTAGCTGCAGCTTAAACAAACAAACGTTTATAAATTATCGTCAATGCCGGAAGCTACATTAAACAGTTAACAGACGATAATGTAGTTGTTAATAAACAATGGGGGGTACCCAATTTAATGATGCTAAATCAAGATGTACATAAGTGAGAGTTGTTCGAGTCGAGTTGACTTTGAAACAGTCGGAAAATGTTTATGATAACCCAGAAGAATCAAGTAAACGTTAATATTATAAATGGGACATTTTTATATAAACTGATAAAAATCTCAAGACATTCTGCTCTAATTTAAACCTCTGGACCATTTCAAAATTGTCATATATGATGCATTTTAGTACAAATCTATAGGTTCTAAGTATTAAACACACCATAAGGAACACATTTCTACTTTTACCTTACTTTGTTTAGAAATCGCTAAAAAAAACATTTGCATTCTTTGAAGTTTTAGAAAATTTTCCAAGTAGCCTATCAATTGTTTTCGGCAAAAATTTAAAAGTTGTAGAATTGGAACCATAGTTTTTCAAAATATTTATTACATGCCAAGGAATAATTACCTACCTTTAGTTTGTTAAAAAACTTTCAGAATATTTTCCATGTGAATATTTCATTTCTTAATATCACTTCATCGTTTTAATCCCTCGTTTTTTAGATCGTTAAGTTTTTAACAATCAATTTTAACTGCTGCTAAACGATGGAAACTAACATATGCACTATTAACTACCGTTTATATTTTGTAATTCAGACAGATTTAATGGTTCATAAAGTAGGTACCTATAGATTTTTTCTTTAGTGTTTAGTTTAAATTGTTTTTAGGGGACGAATCGTCCTAACTGGGGGGAAAGTTTTTCCCAGTTTTACTTATTGAACTCTTAGTCTTTGTTATGTTTCTGAGCAAAATTTGCGATTACTATCAATCAGCTGACAAAATGTGACGCATTATTACAATAGAGCAATTTTTAATTTACGTAATAAACAACATGTCATGTAAAAAGTTTTTACGACAAATGTCTGATTAGATTATTTGTATAATAATAGAGCGTTTGATATCGCATCTATAAACGAGCGTATAATTGCGTTCAGTTTTGTGGTCTATCATTCCATAAATTTTATCTGAACGATTTTCTTCTCTAAGAATAATGAGAAAGTTGTATAGAAATGTTTTATTACACCACTTTTGTTAACAAATTTTTTGGTTCGTTGTCGTAAATGTGTTCATATATAATTTGCGTTACAAAAACGTTTTAACTGTTGTTAAAGACAAATTTAATTCAATATTCTGCAAAAATCGTATTGAAAGTTGGACTTTTAATTTTTAGGATTTACTAAGAAAACTGGACTGCTGGCAGTTTTGATGATGGAGAATGAAGCTAAAAGTTCTTGCTAATTGGGTGATAATGTTTTAAGAGTTACAACAATAATTATCAAAGGCCTTTGGAGCAATTTTGTGTGTCGTTTTTTTTTCTTCTTAAACCCATCTTGCGGAAATTTTGCTCGCGCTAGGGGTTTCTTATGTCCTGGTAATAATTCCTCAGAAATGGCGGAAAGCTCAACATATTTTTTAAAGCCCTCCGGCACATTTATCAAGTTTATTAGAGTTTTTCCTAGTTACAACCACTTTTATTGTTTTATTAATGTAACAAAATTGATGATTTAGAAATTATATTTTACGCTAAGAAATTATTTGTCACTTATACATTTATGTAGATATTAAAACGAATTATTTTAACAATATATAGCATCGATTATTTATTTGTTTGTTTTTTGACTATGTCCTTTCTAGTTTCGTCATATTTTTGTAACAGTTTTTGTTGATGTGCTTTGTTTTTTGCATTGTTAAAAGCAATTGGGGCACAATTTTATTGATGTTTTAAATTCATTAAGTTATGTTTGTTCATGGCTGTTATCTCTCACCATTCTGCAATGTATATATCACCACAGGCTTTTGCCCTATTTGAAGTATGAATAATCGCCAATTTATCAGTAGAATCTCTCGATTGTTGATGAGTCAACGCGATAATATAGATATGTTGTTTTATTGATAGCTTATCAGCTTAATTGTTGGATTTCATCTTGTTTGTTGGGGTTGACTTATACTAATTTAATTTGCATGAATATTAGAGTCATTATTCCCGACATGATAACCCCTGAATCGCCCGAGTAATCAAGAAAATTAATCTTAAAACAGATGCGATAATTGTCTTTACAGATGGAAGCTAGTCAGTTTGTAAAAAAAATACGCATCTTAGCAGCAAAAAATTGCTTCAGAAGCTTGTACTCGAGGCTCCCTCATGCTATCGATGATAAGGAAATGAAAATTAAATTGTAGGGGAAATTCAATAAAAACGTAAATTGCTACTCGAATAAATGAAAAGGGAATATTTTTATTACTCTTGGAAATATTGAGATGTCCGTTGATTTTTTTTATTGCTTACAGTTTGTTAACGTCTTGCTTAAAAAGATATGCAGGATTTAAGAAAATCTTTTTTAAAAATTCTTTTAATGTTCTTTAATTAAATTTGAAAATTGCGTCTCTTAAATTAAAGTACCTCATAATATTTTGTTTGAAATTATGTTAATTGTGACTGCTTTCATGATCTCAATATAAATTAAAATATTGTAATAATTTATGCCTTCGTTAAATTTTTATTGGACAAACGCACAGTCTCCAAAACTGTTGTGCCATTTTCGTTTTTACAGCCCTATTGTAGTGCGAATTAAAAGATAAGCTGAACAAGGCTTTAAATAAATAAAATGGAGTAACCTTTTAAAAATTTACTGACAAAGGTCACACAGTCGGCGCATTGTTCAAGCTTTGATTTCAACTGTAAAAGTATTTACTGTAGTACATTTATTTCGTTAAGTTTGTTTTTCCAATCGTGTTCTTTGCTGGGCACCTAACAGCGAAGAATGGTTAAGCTTTTTAAGTTTGTTTTTTGCTGATTCTTTTTCTTCATCGTATGATACGTGGAAGTGAACAAACATGTATACAATTTCTTGTATCTTGTCGATTTTATATACGTGTTCAGGCCAATTGGGTCTTGTATTTTATTACATTCGTATTTCCTACGAGCCTTTAAATGAAACTTTCTTAACTTACAAATTCGTGATGGAAACGATTGTATTATACAAATATAAATATTGCGAATTCTTGAATTTAAAATGCTAATATTATTTCCACATTTAGCCCTCTGCTGTTAACAACCGTGATGGAAGTGAAATTGTGTTCGTTTAAAAAATTAATGTGTTTATTTTGTATGCATGCAAACCAATTTCAAAACGTCAATTGACAAATTCGTTGTAATTTTACGTCCAATTTTGCTTTATTTTAATGTCCAAGGATTAACAGAAAATTGCATAATAACATGTCTTTTTTCTAAAATCCATATTCAATTTGTTATTCTCTTATAAGCGTATTTTTATCGAAAATAAATCTCGCGCAGCAATCTAACCCACTAAAAAGTGACAATAGTCGAATTTCGTAAAGAAATTGCCACTGTTTTGTGTGAAAACTTTTAAGCAAAATGAATAGCAGGCTATTTAGCCAAAGAGGATTACACGCCTCCTGTGAAACTACCAGTTTTTCCGTGGATCAATCTTTTTTTTTTCCTTGCGTGTGGAATGTTTCACGGACATTTACAGTACACACGCGTTGTTAGAGAAATGTAATTTTTATCTCGGTTCGTTTTAATTTTTGTGTCAACATATCTTTGCTGTAAAAATTGGTGAAGGTTTAAGCACAAAAAAAAAAGAATTGAAAAAAATTATATCGTCTTTATATTTTACAAAATTCGCGCAAATTTTGTTGAGCCTGGCCTAACCTAGCCATTCTATGATATTTCGCATTTGCTTATAATCGTTCGCTAATTGAGGCTCTATTTTGCATTCAGTGTACAACATTTCTAAACCCGACTATTACGAATTATAAAAAATCGCACAATTGCAACCACAAATTTTATATTGTTTTGGGAGTTAGCCCAGTTCAAATTTTAAACATCTGATCGTGTTTTAAGGTCACTCAGACAAACTTCAACTAATCCGTAGTCCAGAGATAACTATTTTGAACTTGGAGAGGCTTAAACTCCACTGTTAACTTTTGTTTTTGGTTTACACTCTAGTAACACCTAAATAGTTGTAGAACTAAATAGATTTACTGTAAACCACAGCTCAAGTTGTTGGACGTGCATTTCATGTGCTTGTATCATTCCACATTAAGTGTGATTTTTATACGTTCCGTTGATATGTTCGCGCACTTTCACGGAGAAGTAACAAAAAGAAAAACTGGATTGGCTAATTATTTTGATCTTTATAGATATTTTTAATGTGAAATTATGGTAATATACCCACTTTGGCGATTACTTTTTTTTAACCCTCTAAATATTGCATAGAAGCCTTTTGTGAATGTTTCTTAAACTCTTGTTTTTATATTCCATACAACTAGCTGTTAATTTTTGCGCAGGAAGCATAATTGATTGTTAATTTTTGCAAGAACGCTTATTTTCGAAATGTTGTCCTCGTTACAATGTCTTTTCTGTGTGGTTAACAATAAATCGATTGGTATTTGGTGTGTCCAGAGACAGTGTGGAGTGTGCTTAATGCAGATGTTCAAAATATCAACCCTTATCTAGTAAAAGCTGTTGACACCGACTAACTGAGTGACAAATGTTCAACAGGTCTGGTGTCGGGATAGTCGAGCATGTCTGCTCAGTTTTACATCTTAGTTTTTAGGAAATTGTTGCTTCTGTTTAGCACTCTTGCTCCAGTTTTCCAGTCAGGGATGGTAATTTATTTTCTGTATTGTTAGGTGGTGTAATGGTCACGTTTTAATTTGTTATTTCAGGCCGAAGTTGTTGGCACTTCATTCCTCCAGTTGCATACCGAAACTTTCAAATTATTTCGTCACTCCTAAACACTTGTTGATGTTGCATGAATTTGCATCGCTGTCGCCCTCGCTAAACCCACTGTGTCGCCTTTAAAGAAAATAATTAAAAAGTTTCGTCGTATCACCGCGATTATGATTAATGGCTCGCTCTTCCTAAAGCTCTTTAATGTATTGAACAATGACAGCGTTTTTTGTGTTGAACAACACATGCTCTTTCGGAATAAAAAGTTTGTTATCGAATGGCGGAAAATTTGGAAAGACATCGGAAATTGCAGGCGGCTTTGTGGTCTTAATTTATAAATTGATGATGGGACTTGGGCTATAAATTATACAGCCATCAAGTTAGTACGATGCGGTTAACAACGCCTTAATCGACGATCCAAATAGTTTGCAAGCAAAATTATTGTTTGTGTCTAGTTGGATAGAGTTTATTAATTATAAAGCATTACGTTTTTTTATGGAGATATGTTATCTACAAAATGTACTGTTTGGAGGACTTGAAAACTTGGAATGACGCCTAATTCTACAAGATTAAGCTCTTTCTCAAATTCTAAAAATAACAATCGTTTAAGAAAAGGTTTTGTGGCTAATCCTGCACATTAAACTTATTTCATAGTGATTTTTGTTTGTGTAAAGGTACTTGTTATTTGCTTCAGAAGCTCACAGTACTTGTTCTTAGGAGTTACGTTCAAAAATTATACAAACTGAAAGGTTCTGTTGCAGTGTTGTCTTGTTAAAGGTATCGATTCTTTACTTTGCAAACTTTCTGTTTAAGCAGTAATTAATTTATTTTATTAATTATTCCTATCAGATAAAGAGGCAAGAGAAAGGTGTGCATGCAAAACGTAATTTATAAAAGCCAAGCAGACTTTTGTAACCGTTTAAGGCCTAAGATAATGTGATTTTGCTTCTTGAAGGGGTCTTTTAAGTTTAGTTATTTTTGTGACAAGATTTTTGATTTAGATCGTACAAAGCTACCTGAAAATGATTCACCAATTTCTGCACGTCACGTCTGTACAGAGATCATTAAAGCTTGTTATATTTTCTGGCATCATTCGAATTTCTTTTGCTGGTAATTATTTTTCTGTCTATAGCTCGGCTTTCAAGGTTCGCTTTAATTATTATTTTTATAAAACATCAAATGGAGGAAACAAATATTGAGTTTTTTTTCCTGGTAATATTAAAATTTGAAAGGTACACAAAGAGTCGTTCGTAATAAGCCCCAAGGTAGCAATTGTTGTAAGCATAAATTAGCTTTATTAAATGACAAAGTGCCTTTGTATGAAAGACCTCGACTGCTAACGATATTGGCCTCTTTTTATTGCACTTCGCGTGTGCACCGCCCGCATAGGTCTTTTCCTGAGCCATCTAATGCAGCAATTATATTGGACGAATGTGCACGAAATGTTAATTTTGTTGGCTCAGTTTTAAAAACATAATTTCTTGAAATTTGCATTGGGAAGTCTGATGATAATGCTGGAAATGTATATTTCTACTCGGTGGAAAATTCACCTCCGTGTTTTTTTTACTACTAAGATGTTTCAAAAAATGAACATTTTATCTCAAATGAGTGGACATTTAATTCATTGAGTGTTGAAAAGTAAATGTAGCAGATATAATGTAAAGTATGAAAATAATGTACAGTATTAGCTTGATTATCTGTGCGCACACTTTCTCGGTTTTTGATTTCTATAAAAACTTTATGATTTGTTTTTGAGCCTAAGGGTATATAATGAATTTTCCTTTGCTCATTATTTATTATTATTATTCCGCGGAGGTTGTCCCCTTTCGGGTTCCTGTACTGCGACCTATTGGTCTATTATACCCTCTGGTGATGGTCCCTTAAAGGAGTCCTGTGTTTTTGAAAAACTCCAGGATTTTCTTTAAGGGTGTTTTTCTTTGCTCATACATTGGCACAAAAAATTTGCAAGGACCTTTTTGTGCCTCAACCATTCCTGATTAACCTTTTGTTGTAAGGTGCAAGTATTGGTGCCTTAAAAGTCAAAAAGACTGGCTATATTTTTTATTCGCGTCTGAAATCAGGAGCATCCTGTTTTCTCGACGTTTTGATGTGTTTTTTTAACAACTTATGTTTGTTTTAGGTGGAAGAAATTCGGGAGATGATAGACAAGATCCAAGCGAATGTGGAGGAAGTTAAGAAAAAACACAGTGCCATCCTCTCCGCGCCGCAGAGTGATGAAAGTGAGTCAAGTTCTTTTCAAATAATAATTTTTCTCCTGCTACATTTATCGGTCCATAAACGTACCGTTCAACCCGATAACAAACCATTTGTCTCTATTACGGGGTAATTAAACATTTTACGAGTTATTTCCACTTGTATCTAGCGGCATTAATGATTTTGCAGGGAGATGTTGATAGATTAGTTAGCTGCGAACTAAGCTGTAGATACAATTTACATTAAATTGCCATTAGGGCTCAGAACTAGCGCTTGTCAGCGTTCATCACGGTGTTTTGATACATAATAACTCCTCCTGTTCTATGTCCAATGTTTAATGTTGAGGATAGTGCCTGGTTAAATTTGTTACCGCTTAATTTGTACCACATGTATCGAAATCACTTCAAAAACTGGTTAATTTTTTATTCACAACTCGAGGAATTTTGCGCGGTTGTTAATCAGAGCGTCTTACCCAAGCACAACCTTTCAACCCCCTGCGACGGTTTTGAAAATTGAACTAATTAAATTCTTAACGTGTGAATGCATCGTAAACATTAACCCATTTCCCGGCAACTGATAACGTGTTATTAAAATTTTCTCTCAATTTAATTGGTAATTGCTCAATTGAATTATCCAATCAGCTTAATTGAACCATAAAACCGACGTTTTTAAGTGGCGCCCGCTCATTTAAATTTGGTGTTTTAATTTTATGAAAGTAGCGTCAATCTCTGTTAACGTCCAAAGTTTTCTTTTATTTATACTTGTGGGCGTCGCATTGTGCGTACATCCTTCCTTCATAACTTTCTGCAATATAATAAGCTTGCCTGGCGATAATTGGTTATTAATTGCCGATATTGATTGGCCAGTGTCTGTGGAAACATTGTGCAAACGTTATAAAAAGTCGGCCAGTAGTGTAAGCACTACAAAAACTTTCTGAAATAAAACTAGCATATTAAAAGCTAGCCAAAATGTACTTGGTACTTATTTGCAGTTGCAAAAAAAAAACGGGAAAGTCTTTAAATTTCGCTTATATGTTCCTCTGGAAATCAAACAAAATCACACTTGTTATTATAATTTTGAAAACGAATTTATTTTAAGGCGTTTTCAACTGTGTGCTTTTTTGTTGCGTTCTACTTTTTTTTTGTAGATTATCGCGTTTGCTCCGGTACTTTATGGGGTAGTTAAATGGGGGGTGATTCATTTCCGTGTGCCTTAAATAATAAGTATCTTAATATTGTACATTTTATGCCGAGGTATTGATTTAAGTCCAACGCACGGTGCAAAGAATAGGCCAGCGAGAGCCCTAAACCCACATTTAAATTCGCGACCGCCTCATTTACTGCAAGCGTTAGAAATTCTGCAGAAAAAGATCTGATATCCAAGTCTTAGGCCTATCTGTTAATCTTGAAAATTCTCTCTCTCGGTTTTTTGAACGAGTGTGGCAGTCAAAAGTAAAATAACTTAAAATCTGATTAAGAAAAATTCGTATGTAACTTAAATTTTTTTAGTGCATCCAAAGTTTCTAAATTTAAACATATAATTGAATGAACTTTGCAGTTTACATGTCTAGATATTCTTTCTTTTAAGTTTTAAGTTTAAAGATGTAAATTTGTCTTTAGAATGTTTTTCTTCATCTACATGATTTGACAATACCGAACTAGAAAATTATTGTTGCTACTCTAAATTAAACTAACCCTTTACATTTTGACTCCCGAATAAAACCGTCGTAGCGTTTCCAGTTACCTGGTTGTTGGTAAGCCATGGTTTACCTGGATCTTTGCCTTAATCAAGGACTACTTTAGGGCTTTGACTATTATAACTTGCCTTAGTTTATTGGGTTTCTGCTACAGTTACAGTAGCAAGCCTACAAACTTTTATAAACAATAATAATATTACAAATTTTAGCAGAGATTTCCTTTAGTTATGATATTTTCTGAATTTCAACATGTTTGATTCATATTATTAAACCTTTAAATCTAGTAACGTATCTTTAGCTTACAACAATTTTTAAAGTCTGTGGCCTCTTTTGCGTAAAGTTTTTAAGTGTCTGATTGCTCTTAATTGGTTTCCATGCCTTAACCAGGCCCTCGGAGACAGTTTATTTCCCACAAATGTCACATTCAAGCCACTAAATGACGCTTTCATATCTGCACAATGACGAAACATGCCTTTTCATGATCCACAAATGTCACATTCAAACCGCCATCATTACAAAATAACTGATACTGTCTTAGCCCATCTCTTGACGACGCCACTGCCTGTAGGCAAATCCAGCACAGTACCAGGTTCATAACTATCGTCATAATTTAAACGGTAATTAACAAAGTTACTTAAATCAATATTTATTGCACGAGTTAGTCCACCCAGAGCTGCTAAAGTAATAATGTTAACGAACAAATGCCTACTAATGTTCAGAGAGAGTTGTAAACGGAGATACAAAATCACATTAAACTTCGGAATCCAATAAAAAAGACATCTAATATCGGTGCTAATGCAGTAAAAAAAAAAACAAGAACTCCGGGCTGCACTCAAACTAATTTCTTGAACTTTATCAAAATTGAATCCTGTTTGAGACGAAGGAAGTTGTCTATCCCCGTGAAATTCCTGTGTGGAAATTTATAATCCATCAGTTTTGTTTGTAAATTAATAGCCGACAGCCCTGTGTTCGAGTTAAAATTAAAATCGACGAATTGTGGATTGTAGGAAAACTTATTTTAGTCTCATTGGGGAACTGTTATAAGGAGTCCGGAGTCTATCTGCATACTAAATGGAAAATCCATACCTCCGCTTTCCCAGCCTTTGAAAATTGATAAACACTGGTGGCGGAAATGTACATTAAATAAAGTACAATATAACACATCAAATTTCATAGTTTTTAAATCATTTACTTAATAATTTTTTGCTCTGCGTAAAAAATTAAGCTTAATAGTGTAATTGGAAGCTCTGAATACGTTAATTCGTTTAAAGAGAAGCTTAAAGCAACAAAAATGATTCGTTTTTTGGTCGTTACCTTTTAAAAACAAAGTAATTATCAATGTTATTTTATCCTATATATTATTGATGTTGAAATTGATATTCGTCATAACATTTCAAAACTGTTGATAAATTAAAAAAATTAAAGTACCTACTTGTGCACGTAAAGGGCTTCGTTCGGTGAGACTGCAAAATTTATCTTTAATATGACGTTGGATATCTTGTTTGTTGTTGAGATTTACAATTTTGTAAGGTTTCGTAATATTAGTTTATCAGGTTGTTGCCTTCTGAATCAAGTCAAGAGATAATAGCACTTTTACACTTACATTTAAATCACGAATTTCTTCCTATACTGTTGCTGTACCATTTATCATGTGTTCTATTTTAAAAAGTGGTGCAGCGTTTTTTAACTTAGCCAAAACGAGTATAGAAGTTAATTCCTTTAATTACATGCTTCATCTTAATTTTTAATTTGTTTCTTTTGTAGTGCATTTTAAAATTAGCTTGCTTTGTTTATTTATTAATATATTAATAATATATTAATTCGCTGCATCTTTCATTGCTATACTTATTGCAAACTTTTTGATCACCCAAGTTTAATGTAGTTAAATTAATTCGAATTATCAAATTAGTCTAAATACTTTAAAAAGTAGCATTACTAATTTTGCAGTAGGTTGTGAGGACTTAAAAACTACGCCCCAGATACGTAAAACTTTTACGTACAACAGTTTGAAGTGGTAGTTATTTCTTTCGTAAAAAGTCTAAAGGAACATTTTGGACGCTGCTGGGACGTCTTGTAATAGGTTTTTAGTGTAATTGTTTAATATAATTGGTCATTAAGACAATTTTACCGCCTCCTTCACCGCAATAAACTTAAAATATATTGCTAAGGCTAGAAGTTTGAGGAAGTCGTTAGTGTTTATCGTGTTTTGTAAGATATAAGTGGCTCTTTAATTTATTGTCGCTCATTTTTCTAGCCAGCAACTAAAAGCTGTGTCTATGCACATATTAATTGATTAATTATGGACAGTTGCAGTACTGTTACCGTCATTTCTTTACTGTTTTGTTGCTTCTATTAGATTGTTATTATAATTTTGTTAAATAGAAGAGAATTGAATAAGTTTTTCTTCAAATGTTTGTGTATTTTGTACGGTATTAATATGTTCTACATTGTTTAAGAGAAATTGGAAGGTTTTTGAAGCGTGCAACATGCACTTTTAGCATTGTTATGTACATGCATGATTAACTATGAATAATTTAGCTTCTTTTAACTTCAAGGCGAACTTCTTATCTGGGTTTTTCAAATTATTTGTAATTGTTGGACTAGATTTTAGCGTACGGTGCTGTGCCTCTTGTTAAATAATTTTTTAGTTGATTATTTCTGCTGTGAGGCTTTTTGATTAAGAAAAATTGAGGTACTAATTTGTTTACGAGAAATTTTCACTTCGCTTCGAGGCTGTTAAAAGTTTAGGAGTTTTCATTGTGGCTGTGGGGTGAAAATAAGGCTAATGCATTTACAGTTTCTATTCTTAGCGTATTGAGCTTTCTCCCTTGCGTTATTTTTTGTTTTATTCACAGTTTCCAGTGTCGAATTTAGAACATTGTATTCGCGTGTCCAGCTCATGTTTTTATATTTTTGCGCTGGTCAAATATTTTTGATACACTTTCATGTAGATTCGTGTAGATAAGCTAATTTTTAGACGACATATTTTGTGCTATTTGTGTGGTTTTCGGTGGAGTTTCCTACTAGCCTGACTTATTTATAACGTGGGTCGGTTCATAAAGGCACGGGTTGTATTTTTTGCTTTGCCTCTACATTTTTATACGTTAGCATTTCGCCCCTTTTACAGGCAGCGGTTAAGTGCACTCCAGTTTCAATACGTACAGAACCCACTTTGTAGGAAAAACTGTGAATTTTTAT
Source organism: Elmis aenea (assembly GCA_947652605.1). Lineage (NCBI taxonomy): Eukaryota > Metazoa > Arthropoda > Insecta > Coleoptera > Elmidae > Elmis > Elmis aenea. The sequence continues at coordinate 59,814,921 of OX393579.1, forward strand.
ACAGCCTTAACTAGTGCAGTTTTGAAGCTGAAGCACACTCGTTGAACAAATGTTAATTTTAAATTAGTCACGAGTGACGAACATTTATGAAATGTTAAATTATAATGGACAGTTGAAGTATGCGTTGTTAATTCTGCCTCTGTAGGTGTCGTTTTTAACGCGAATAACCGCAGTCGGTAAACATAACACCTTAGATTTAGCCCTGTTCACTAAAAGCCACACTTAACCACTGTATCTACAAGAAGAAGAAGAAATTTTATATGTAGTACGATCGCTGCTTGGCGTGCATTTGTGTACGGTCGATGGTAGATTATATTTCTTTACGTAACACGCACCTTTTCTTAATAAAATCTAACAGACGAATATTAAAAAAAAACATAAATAACCTTAATATAGTCCCAAAGAACCTTTATTAAAATTTAACGAGGTTTAGAGACGAAATAAAGGGAATGTTGTAGCGTTCTTTCGCGCTCAAAAGTTGAGCGTTTTGTAGCAATAAAAAGATAATAATATATATGCCGGAGAACTAATCAAGATTAAACGGTTTTTGTTTTATCTAGCGATTAATCCAATAAATACAAATTGAACGAGCCTCGAGAACTGGGGGAGAAAATTAAATCCAATAGCAAACGTAATCCGCACATTTAAATAAACTGCGGTATTTTAGCTAACAAAAACAAACAAAATTTTGTACATTCGCCGTTAAAGCACATACTGTTCGTTAATTTTTTGTGTTGTGATAGTGCTAAATTGCCACCAGACCTGTTTAATTTCAAAATTTTGAGTTTAATTGTTGAACTAGAAAAATGTTTTGAGAGAGAACGTGTTGGACTGGTGTAAGCGCCAATTTTCTTGATTTTCTTTGTCGTAAGGTGTACACTTTATAGAAGACTTGTAAATAAGATCGTGTTACATTTGGGGAAAACGTGCTTGGGACCGAATAGCGAAAAACTGTCATTATATATTAAGATATACAGTCCTCTAACGTCAAGTTGGGCGCAGAATGCGTTTTTTTTTTTTGTGGGTGATAAAAATCCACATGAAATCCATCGTAAAGGCCATGCTGCGTTGCAATTTTAATTTTTGATTCGTTTATAACATTCTTTATAGCTTTTAACCGGCAAAAAATAACGATGGAAGTAATCTGAGCGCCCGTAATTAATAAATACGGATCTTATTGTTTAGTAAGCTTTTAGTGTTGATAGAAATGCATCGTCAAAGACCATGTGTTAATTGTACAATTCATTATGATTATCTTTGAAACTATCCACTGGCATAAAAATGTGATCGCAGTACTTGGAGTGCCAATAATTAATCGATCCATATCTTGATACTTACAATACTTCGATTATAAATACGAGTGAAGGTGCAAGTCGAGTTATATTCACCACAAATTAACCTCTACTAACTTTATCGCGTGCCCATGGCCTGTTTGTTTAAAATATGTGCATTAGTCCATGACAAATTCTGCGTTGTCGCTTCTGAATATTATATATTGCCTTAACAATAACATAAGCTTCGCTATTTCTTATTCAAATATGGCAAATGGATCGTGCAAACAACTGCTTGAAAGGGAACTTTTGTATGGGAAAGCGCGTGGAAAATGCGTTGGTGATTGTTATTCTCGCCGACAGAACGGAAAACTTAAAGTGGCTTTGATATTACGGCGTTTTTTAAGTAAATGTAATTCAGTGACTTGAAAAGTCAAATATGATCTGTTTAGATCCAAGTTTTTAATTCAGTTTTTACCAAACGATATTGTATGTAGCAACCACGATTTTTTTATGCAAGGACATATTATGAGTCAACGATTTTGTTTAGTTTTTAAACAACTGTTTGTTTTTGGTCTCTAAAACCGGTAAAGGGACAAACTTAAAGATACATATCTCGACGCAGAACTTGGTTGATTAAGAAATTTATCTGTTTAACACTTTTGAAACTTGCTTATCCCAGATACGGCAAAAGTTTCGAGGATTTTGGTGAATATAAGCATCCTTTTGTTGCCTCTGGTTTAGGATTCTCTTTCTTTACATCCCCCTAGATGCTGTTATTATTATAGCTAAATGTTTGTTATTTTAGTTGCTGTATTGTAAAGAAGTTTGTTTCTTTGCGCCTTTAATTAATTATTGGTGGCCTCGTTTATTTTGTTGTGCATGGAAAATGTGTTAGTAAGTTTGGTGGACATGTTAAGTTTTTTTAGAAAGTAGTTTTGTTTTTCTTAATAATATATTAATTCGCTTTTCTTTGGAGCAAAATGAATGTTCAATATCCCCAACTATTATTTTTTTTGGTCGGCCAATTCTAAACTGTTTTGTGTAGATACATGTCGACTTTTTATATCCGACAATAATTAGTTTAATAAAACTTGCCTATATTTATTATAATATAACTGCGGTCATTGATAGTTTGACGCTATCTGCTTGTATCTTAAAATGCACAAAGCTGAAGTATTTTTTATCGGAAGCCATGAATGGAGCGACACCGAGCGATTTTATATTATTCAAAGGGAATCACGCAGCGAGCTCGGTGGCGTGACTGCCCATTCACAAGCCTCTCGTTAAAGCTTCACCAGGATCAATATTACCTCCAGGCGACGATAAGCCAGACTCCTGGGGTAGACGCGTCCCTTCTACCTCTGAGGATCCAGTTTGGTTATTCTTGTACGTTTGGGGTTTTATTCCGAAAGGGAAATTGGCTTATCGTCGAAGTTTTTTATACTCTTATTTTATTTAGATGCAGAGAACTTTCTTATTGTTGAACATAGATAGATTCTTCCAATGATTGCGGGGTTTTTGCATTACTAAAAAAGACTCGAGTGGTTTTGCAGTAGGTACAACTAGTTCGTTGAATTTCGCGGCAAAATATACATTTGTTAAATCTGCGAATGTTGACTCAATATTACTGTTTGCAAATGACGTCTATTTCCTGGTGTATTTTATCAAATCCTGTGCTATTAGTAGACTTAAACTGCCGGATGCTTTATATACGAGCGACAAGAAATATGTAGTCGCATTTTCAGCTTTTAAATGTTACACTATGATAGTCAATTTTAACTTTGAAAGTGGACGATCATATTTGTTGTTAATATGGCCATTTTTTGTCATAAAATTTTGATAATGTGTGTCCGTCTTACTATGTCACTAGATTTTGGAGATAGAGAGATACAAGGATAATGTCCTATAAATGCCAGTTTTATTAGTAACAAAATGTCTTTAATATCCTCACATATAAGTTTACTCAGTCTATGCAACTTAAAATGTGCTACATAAAAATATCAACTGGGGAACGCTTTTAGAAACGGTAAAATTTCTCGTGAATATGTATTTTTTTGTATTTAAAATTATCCTGTTGTGAGGTGTAAATCGGTTAAAAAAATGTACGCTTGAACCGACCATTTTTTAGTTATTAGTTTTGTAACTATAGTCGATTTAGACATTCGTACCTGCTAAAATATCATATATCGTTGATCTTCGCCACGTAATCGAAATGCCATGGTTACCAACAATATGGTAAAAGCCTTGTTTGTTCGATATAATGACGAATAAAAAATTCAAACACCCCATTAATAAAATTTCAGCGAGACTCAACACATACAACCCTAGTTGCGTGCGGCGTCAGCTTTCTAAGGGAAAAATAATGAGTATGAAATGGCTTTTTAGCGTTTTTTAACGTCAAAATTTAGATATCACCCCATTATTTATGGTTGTCAATGTATTTAAACTTTTTAAATATGCTTTGTGCTGTATTTTGGCCTCGCAACCATAATAAAAAAATACCAGTCTTTCGTACGCTCTTTAAAAGATCTAGGACCCTGTTTTAAGTTGTATTACATCTGATTTTCAAAAACGGTGACAGTATTTATGAAATTCTTGGAATGTGCACGATAACTGTGCAAATTCTTGTTGTAACTCTGTCGAGATATCGCCAACTGAAAACAATTTCTTCGTTTGGCTTTTGTGATTTGTTTTTCTTTCGAAAGCATCTTAGAATTTCTTGGGTTGCTGCGTCGCTTTTCACTTAAACGAAGATGGCGTTTTGATTTACAAACCAATGGGGCGTTCTAAATCATCTCGATTCATTAGCGCCCCAACAAAAGCGTCCCATTACGTAGGGTGGATGTCAAAGCATCTCCTTTAAATAAAACGACGACCATTAACGAATATTTGTATAAAAAATGTCTTTTAATAATACCACCAGCCATTAATTACAAGATCAGATAGCGTTCTTGCGAGGGAGCTGCTTGCATTCAACAATTGTGACCGTGTTTTTCGTTTGAAGCCCAACTAATTTGATGCTCCATACAGAGTGTTTATAAAGACAACTTTTCATGGCGTTTGCTTTACAGAAGAAGTGTCATTTCAGTCTGTAGAATTGCTCGTAGTGCCTGTAAAGCCCCGTACTGACCAAAATGGGTTCGCGAACACGGTTCGCGAACACGGTTCGCGAACTCGGTTCGGGAACTCGGTTCGCGCACTCAGTTTGCAAACTCTCGTCCATACCAGGTTCGCAAACACGTCCACATCAAAACATTATTGTGTTCGTAACAGCTCCAAAACAGTTGGTAAAGGGTTCGCGTTTTGTAAATAATTATGTCATCAATCTTAGGACTTGTCGATGATAAAAAACCAACCACAAATAACGTGTGCAGTCAGTAAGTGAGGTTATGTCAGACACGAGTTCGCGAACAGCCCCTTTGATGTACCGCCTCCAGAGCGATCTCTGTCCGAACTGGCGAGCTGTTCGCGAACTGTTTGCATACTCCAGGTACACACCGGGTTCGCGAAGAGTTCGCGAACCCGGTGTGTACGTGGCTTAACGTATTTTTGGTTCAATGTTTAATTGTGGATTTGATCAAATGATATTTTAAACATTCAATTAATTTAATGGCCTGCTCGATTCACTGTGCATTTGTGTAACACGTATTTTACAGGCAGTAAACTTGAAAACTAGAAGTTCATTTGCATATTCTCAGATTCCATTCACACGATAATGCACGGATGTGCTCCATTTTACACCTCATCTGATGAACGTATTACGATTTGTAGATATTGAATATTGGAAAAATCTTGCGGGAATCATTAAATTTCAAGGCGACGTCCGCTATTAGTAATACGAATAAAATTTATACAGCAAAGTTTTGTTCGCGACCCAAATCGAATTGAACGCGCACAACTTTTTTAAGATCCAGTTTAGATACGAAATCACGCGTAATTACCAAAGATTTTTCATTTATTTTTTGCCCCAAGTTGTTCCATTTGTTTTCGCGCGGTTTAGGTGAAATAAATTCGTGGGAAAAAGTACACTTTCTCCTGGAGAACGTATTACTTACGCGTTGGCTTATTTAGGTCCGTAAAACCCGAATTTATCTGCTGGTCAGTGGCAGAATAATTTAATAGGCCGATATGTTTAATCTCACCATAGCTGCGCGCGGAATTAACGGAAGCTGACGATAGGTTTTTGGTGGAATAGATTAAAATTAGCGTGTTCATTAACCATGAAATATTTCGTTTGTTTTAATGTCATTATGCAAGGGTATTTGGGTTTTAAATGGTCGGGTTTTAAACAAAAAATAGATAAGATAACTTTGTCTTGCCTAATTTTGAGAGTGCTCCAAATAGATATTCTAGCTACCATGTACGGTTTCTTAACAAAATTCAACTTAGAATCCTCTCTATGTGAAGATTTACGAGGACAGTTAATTTTTTAGCCCAAATTTGCATAATACTATCATCAAAAAGTCCTTTCACAAAAGTTATTGTTACAAAAATCAAAAAACGTAAAACAAATACCTACTCAAAAACAGGCAGTAGGTATACTTCGGTGTGCAAATTCTGCTGTAAGTTTTTTTTTGTTTACTGAATCTTTTTTCTTCTACTACACGTAACATAGGTGTTGAATTGGAAACTGTATTTTCCTTATTAAATCTAGCGCCCACCTTTCAGCATTCAATATAATTTTACGCGATCATAAATTGCATTAAAAGTTTAATTATCAATTCGTATCGGTTTAAACTTTCTCAAGTTTTTTCATTCGTGTGATGGTTGTCACAATTTAAACTATCGGTTGCCCAATTTATTAACAATGAAAATGGTTAACCCAAGCACTGTTTATTTGCGTAATTATTCCAAAATATTTATTTTATTTTGGTAGTAGCAGTTGGCTAATTAACCAATGATGTCTTTTTGCGTTTACGCAGTGGTCATACATATATTTGTCGGTGTTGGCTGATAACGTTATCAAAGATAATAAAAATGATGACCTGTCGGTCTGTTGAAAGGTTCTATGACGCTTCATCTGCGTATTTTACGTTTTCAAGGACTAACTAGGGGCTAACCTAAATAATAACACCTTTCCCTTACGGCTTTTCCGAACATTATCCTTGGAACTTGAAGCCGTTACAAAAATATAGGTAAAGAACAAAGTTTTTTGTACGTAAACTTTTACAAAGCCTCTTGATTATCTGGAGTCCTGGAGGGCGATTCTAGGCCCTAGAATTTGCACATTCAGCACTTTTTCCCACTTGAGCTGAGAAATTAAAAAGATTAATCATCGGTCAGGCGAATTATAAATAAGAAAATTTATAGGACCTTAAATAAATATATATACCTATATTTGCAAGTAAAAGAAAGTTTGCAACTAAGTTTATAAACATTCGTCTAATCTCCATAAATATATTAGAAAACACTGGACGTCTGTTTTGTAATTATTGACTAAAATATTGCATTTTTGTTAATCAAATATGTAAATCACTGTGTATTTTGAATTATTTCAATTCCAAACCAATTTTGTTTGCAAGAATGTACGTAATTTTTGCGTGCTCGTATATAGCTTCTTTTTTTTAAATAATAGAACACCCGTATATTTTGCACGATTTCGATACCAAATTTCATCTCAATCAAAAATTTATAAGGTGTTTTGTACCTAAAATTGACCGTTTCCGAATAATTAACGAAAACACGATTTTTTTTCACAAATGTCACATTTTTGAGTGTCCGTCAAGACACCATAACACCATTATTAGTGAAGAAAGAAAAGAACATTCAATACAAAAATTTTTCACGGTCATCAGCTGCATAACCTAGAACTGTTTTTAAGTATACAGGGTGTTTAGTTTTCGCGTGCAAATATGTAGCTTTGTTTTTTTTTTTAATGTAACATTTGTGTATTTTGCATGATTTCGATTCCAAGTTTAAGTCTCTATCAAAAATGTATAAGGAATCTTGTGCCTAAAGTCGACCGTTGTCGATAAATTAATTAAACAATAATTTTCGATTAATATTAAACATTTCTTGACTATATTGCATTTTTTATTAATAAATCCTGTAGAAAAACGACAGTATTTGTAATATTGCAGTAGGATTTGAATTTTTAAGGAAGTTTCATTAATGTGTTCGTTAAAGATCGTGTTATTTATTTAATAAAACAATTTACTAGAAGTATGAGCATTTTTTTTTATTTAGTTGTAATTTAAGACTTATTTCGCTGTCGAATAATTTTCCGTAGACTTTTTTGTATAGTTAAGAAGAAAAGGTAATAAAAATAAAATGTGTCAGTCAACATTGTAGGTTCCTAGCAAAAATTGACCTATAATTCCTGCTGACAGTTATCGCCAGAACGAAAATCGAACAGCTATTTCGGGTGATAGCGCCAAAATGGCTCTCCACTGAAAGGCAGTGGGAAGTACAACATTGGAAGCATTTCAGGTAAAGTGCATTAAACTGTCACTGTGTCTAGTGAAGCAACGATTGATCTGAATTTTTTTAACAGTATATTATTATGCAGTTCGACTTCTAGTATACGCGGAAATAAATGGAACCTTTTTACCTTAACACTTTGGAAAATTTATAAGACTATTTGTGGTGATTACTTACAAATAATTAAGGCACAACTAACTTTAAGTAAAAAGTGTGTTTCAATACTACTTTTTCAAGAAAATGTTTCGGAGTATCGGAGTAAGAAATTGTATGCACGCAATTGTGAACTGAGAAAGGGAATAATTTAGCTTAAAACTTTTAAACGCCTGCTTGTTCATTTCGAAATTTCCTACGTATCTCGTTCGAGGGACGCTACATTATTTATAGATTTATCTGTTAATGTCGGTTATTCAACTGTCGACTTCCTGGGGTGCGTCCCAATTTTCTCTCGATTTTGGAAGAATTATGTCTGTAGGTCAGAAGAAGTCTTAAGAAACGATTTAATATGTTTTCCTCCGCTCCTCGACAAACAACGATGCCGAAATTGCTTCCAACAATAATCTTATTAAGTTTTTTTAATTCTCAACAGCGAGTATCGGGTGTAACTTCGGTATTATCCTTTATTTCCCTTGCACTTCTCTTCTTGAGAGGATAATAAGGTTATTTTAGTGTTATTTCAAGACACGGTCGAAATCTGCACAATTTCGTTCGCTGTTTTATTTCTTACCCGGGTCCCTAATTTTATCCTCCGTGTTTCTATTTTCTGTTTCCGATTTGTGTTGGATTTTGTTTGTGCTTTTTTATGCGAATGCTGGAATCGTAACACGGAGGTTAATGTTTATCTGCATAATGTACTCTTTCATTTTGTTTCGCTACCTTAATAAAAACAAACAATTGCCCTGAAAGAAAACCTCAAAAAAAGGCTTTATAAAAGCAATGCATCGTTATTTCAATTTGCAATCGTGTTTGCTTAAATAAGTTCGCTAAACCGTTCTAAAACATGCAATAATGTAAAAAAGAAATTTATCATAACACATTTTATGAGCAACTCGCAAAGGGAATGAAAATACGAGGGTTGTCCGTAAAATAAGGTTCCCAATGATTTTTCACAATGAAAAACATGTTTATTTGCTTTAAATTTTACATTTTTGAAAAGCTTACACTTTTTCCTATTTTTCGACATAATCGCCGTTGAGGTCAATGCATTTTTGCATGCGGTGTACCATCTTCTTTATGCCCGAGTCGTAGAACTCTCCCGCCGCTTCGCGCAGGTAGCTTAAAACCTCTTCTTTCAGCTCCTCTCCGGTTCTGAATTGAGTCCCACCCAGGTGTTTCTTCAATTCAGGGAAGATATGGTAATTACTTGGGGCTATGCCCGGGCTGTAGGGTGGGTGTGTGTCAATATCCCATCAAAATTGGTTGAGAAGACCGGTTGTTACACGGGCTGTGTGCGAACGAGCGTTGTCGTGATGGAAACGCACTCCCCTCGTGAACATGCCTCACCTCTTGTTTTGTAGTGGACCCAGGTCTCGTCCCCAGTAACAATTGACTTCAAGAATTCTTCACTATCGGTTTCGAAGATTTGAAGAAATTCGCGGCCGCTTCAACACGTTGCCGTTTGTGGTCTTCTGTAAGCATTCTTGGGACCCACTTTGCACAAACCTTGGCGTACCCTAAATGGTGTGTCAAAATTTTGTTACTGGTGGTCTTTCTGACATCAGGGATCACCTCGCAGAGCTCCCGAACCGTCACCCTTCGATCTTTCAGCATTTCTTCTTCCACTTTTGCCATCGTTTCGACCGAAACCGATGGCCGTCCGGAACGCTGTTCGTCATGGACATCTGTACGTTCGTCTTTGAATTCTATGCACCATTTGCGAACGTGTTGTATGCTCAAATACTTCTCTCCGTAAACTTCACACAGTTGGGAAAGAATGTCCACCACCGCAGTGTTTTTTTGCACACAAAAAACGAATAACAGCGTAATTCGCACCTGGCGGGCGAAGCGAGTGGGAGCTCCATCTCTAACGGCTGCCCAGCCAAGACGGAGCGTCGCAGACAGTTCGCTGGGGTGAGGATTGGGAGAAGAGGAACCAAGCTACACGCCAGTGTCGCCGGATCCCGCGTAACAGCGTTCTTCGCAACTGCTGCGCCTTGGGAACCTTATTTTACGGACAACCCTCGTACATTAAAACACAAAAAAAAAAACTGTTCACTCGTGTTTCAAGACGACGAATTTGGTAAGAAAATCTTTCCTCTTTTGGCATTATAATTAATAAAACATTTTTAGTAGGTACATTTTGCAATGTTCGTGGTACCTACTTATTATTTTCTTTATTGTGCTTGAAATAATGAACAAAATTCTACGTTTAATGTATGATGACTCGAGCGTAATCAAAAGTGACTTTTTAAAGTCGTAATAATTAAAAAATCCGCCGAATGGTATAAAATATTAACGAGCACTTTGCGAAATGCCTATAAAATTATACGAGTATTTAAAACTCTTTTTGTTGTGTTTATTTTCCATGAGTTTACTGTTTTTCACATCAACTGCCAAACGATGCAAGTTATACCCGTGCATGAAGTTTTAATGCAACTGCCTTTAGTTTGAAAATATCTCGATTTTTGTTGGAAAAAATACAAAGACTACAGCCTTCGCTTTTTTCCATTTTCATGAAAACTTGGAAATGAGTTTGTAACGTTTGTATGAACGCGTTTAATTTTTTTTTATTTCCAAGTCTAGTCTTTGCTGTTAATGTATTTAAATATTCGTGTTAATTACGGTTTTTGTTAATTAGAACAAATATCAATAAAGAGTTGGTATAATTAAGTTGGCAATTGACGTTTTTATGGGACTGTTTATTATTAGCTTTGTCCACGAATTTATTGATTCTTTCCCGTAATTCATCTAGTTGACATTAATTTAATAGAAACGACGCCAACCTGGGGCGCTAATTAGCAGCAACCACAAAACGATTGCAACTGTTTCACCCACAACTATCATCGACGTATCGATTTCCAATTTAAACTTGTTCCTGCGAAGAATATTTATTGGGGTTTGTTGTGTGTGTATTTTACGAAACAATGACTTTATAAAATTAAATACTTCGCCGTCGGTGGCAATTTAATTTATTTTGAACCCCGGTTTCGGCGGAGTTTATTTTCTACAGGCGCTTTTAAACCTATTTTTCGTTCAGCGCCAACCATTGCGTCCTCTTTTGTGCTCCAATTTTCATATTATAACTCATACCGCCGTCGCGTCGTAAGACGCTGTTATATGCACATATAAGTCAACATTCTGATCGTTACGACATGATAAATGGCATTTTGTCGCCTACAACAAGTGGATTTTAATAAAACAGTTCACGCTCGCGAATTAACTAGGTATTCGGTATTTTAACGAAATAAGTAACCACACTGTCAGACACTTGCAGCATCGTAGGTAACTGCAGCGAATAATATTTACGTACGAAAAAAACACACAGTTTGGATATTGTATAATATCGATCAGTACCATGGCTGTATGAACGTCAAATTATTATTTTTACCCCATGTAGTCACAGTAAAATGTTAATTCGATGGATCAACTCTGTTTTTTCATTTGTTCTTGTCGAGTGACGGACAGGGGCGCGCGTTAAGTTTTCAGCGAACGTTGCTTGAAATTGTATGCGTGTTACGTATAATGGATATTGGCAAACTTCGCGTACAAGTGGCGTATAATGAAAATTGAATTTACTGATTGTGTGTCGTGTGATGACGGTGCTCTTTTCATGCCGGCAGCATTCGGAATGAAATTTATAGGACTCGGCGTCCCGCGAAAGTTACAAGTAACAATATTGTGTACACGTATAAAACAGCTCGAGTTCTGCTCGTAAAATATAGCAGTTTATAACTTGGTAAATTTACACAGATACACCGTTTTTTGTTTTTTGAGAGAATCAAGCTATTCGGTAATTTGTCTTATTATTTCGTGAATAACACCACCATCACCAATGCCTTTTTTTACTAGAGTCGGAAATGAAAATCTTTAGTAACTTTTTAATTGCTCAACAAAATGCTGAAACATCCCCTCTAATTAAAATCCCTAGAGACAGACCCAGCTTGTGTGTGCTCTGTTTTTTTTTTTGCAAAAAATAGGGTTAAAGTAATTCTCCATTAAATTTTTCTATCTCAAAGAAACAATTTGTTTTTACGTAGAATTGGTTTCACTTACTTTTTTGGCATAGAAGAAATTAACTGACGTCTTGTTTTCTCACGAAGTTAAAAACGTCTAGATTTTCATTTATTAATTTCGCTTTTACGTTAGGTTTGTTATAAGAGTACTTTATACCAGGTAAATATCTATCGAAGTTTTGGTTTTTTTACAAGTTTGTTGAGTGGTAGTAAAATTAGGCCACCAAATTTAAGTACGAAAATTGACCTTGTCCTTGCAAAATTTGCCTGAAATAAATACTAAATTCTACTGCCCTGTGTAATTTGTCTTTTTTAATGGATTATATGTCAATTATAATGGTGTAGCGGGCACGATTACAGTTCCAGCTCTTTTTATGACTGTGTTTTTCATAAATCTTCTATATGCATTCGGTCGTTTTTGTCCAAATATACAACAGGATGTGTTGTTTTTATTTACTTGTGTTGCTTTCCCGAGGGTCAACTGATCACAGATATGTTGAACAATGTTGCCTGTCCACCATTACTGCCGTTTTTTTTGTTTTTTTTTAACTGTACCGAGAGATTTGTTTTTGTACACCAATACGTAATTTTTTACGCTATAAATGGAAAATAGTCTGAATTTTGCGTTTTTTAGATTTGAATAAAATATATTTAAATGTACATAAAATTAAGAATCTACGAAAAATTAGAAATAAACAATTCCACAAATGTCACATTTTAGTCCAGACAAATTATTTAATAGCGCGGTATCTAGTGAAGATATAAAAAAATCTTACGTACAAAAAATGTTCAGGATCATTAGTTGCATAACATAAAATTATTTTCAACTACACAGGGCGTTTAGCTTACGCGTACCAACATATCAGTTATATTACCTTAAAGAATATATTGTGCGGTATATCGATTCCAAATTTAATTCTCTCTCAAAAATGTATAAGGTGTATTGCACCTAAAATCAGTCGTTTTTGGGATATTGGCGTTTTTTCGTTTTTTGAAAATAATTTCATATGGAGAACTTTAAAAAAATCACATTTACGTATGTATATAACAATGCCAGAGCACAATTACCAGCAAACTTCATAGAAAATGCTCTCCTAATGATTGCTGACTAGTTAAAAATGTTAAATAATACACAGGGTGTTTCTTACTTCTGCCTAATTTCGCTAAACTTTAAACATAAATTTGTCCGTTTCTCTTTTAAATAAAATAGCCTGTAATTGTTTAGGATTCATTGTGGATCATTTAAATTGTCCATGACTTAACGCTAGAAAAACAATTAGTTTAATCGACCTGCTGTTTAGTAGTTATGTATAAAGCATGTCCAATTTAGTTCCACTTTTACCTATTCTATTCTAACAGCGCGTGCCTTTTAAGTGTAACGTTAGGTAAAACGAAATATTTACATTATGTAGGGGAAGTTCCCGTAGCGAACTTGATGCAATCAATTTTGTACCCAACGCGACACGAAACTTTATATAATTAAGCGAACGATACCCTAGAAGTGCACTTTTTAAGTAAGGTAATAAGAAACACTTTAAACCTTTCAGTAGGCACGGAAATAGAATATTAATAACGAATATCTAAGGTCATTTTGTCACGATTTGCGTTATAAAAAACGTGGAATAAAAATAAGTTTCAAAGAAACTTTGCTATGTTTAATACAGCTCTTTGTACATAATATTATTTTGATCGCCATTAACTGTAGAATTGCGTTTTTCCTAAGTTATTTTATTACGAATAAATATTTGATATTAAGGGTTATTTGGAAGCTGCGATTTATATAAATAGAGGCAATGAATTCTTATGAAGCTCTTCCTGTAGTAATTATTTGAAGTTTTGCTATTATAATACAATGTAATGACTGAATTTTGTAGTGTGGGAAGAGTAAAACTGTTTCGGATGTAAACCTTATAACCATCTTACTAACCGGGAAAACGGTAGCAGGTGGAATTGTTCGAGTAACATTTAGATTTTCTTTCTTTATCTGCTTTCGTGCCTTTGCGGTGTGCAACTCATCCGTCTAGACTTGCACGTAAATGCCTCAAATTTTCTCGTTGTCTGTTTGCTCCATCCTCCTTTGATTGCAATACCTCACGTTCATCTTGGTCTTTTTGTGTTTAGGATTCGTTTGGAAATTTCCCGTAAACGTAAACCGCCAATTAAGTAATTGTGATTGCAATTCTCGGATCATCTTCATTATCTTCGCTGGTTTAAAGTTTCAGTTAGTTGTTCAGCTAAAATAATTTGCGTTAGTGTTAAATATTTATATTCGATTCGATCTACTAATGTATGGGATTAATTTTGATTGGATTAATGTCGAGCAATATTGCCTGTCGATTATTACTGCCGCACTTTTTAAGTTAAAAGAGAGATTTCTTTTTTTACACCAATACGCAATTTTCACGTATTAAATGGAACATCCTGTATATTCCGCATATTTTTGCGCCAAAATGATTTTTCTCTCAAGTATTTTCTATCAGTTTTACTGAACCTCAAACTTTAATATGTAAATTCAATTCGTAAATGAAACACTGTAATTATTGCAATTTATTAAAAAGATTAAAAAGATACTTTAAATTTTCCTTGGCTTCACCTTTGAGCAGTAAATTTTGAGGCGATATATGTTCTGTTGCAGCTTTGTTTAAAAATGTGTTTTTCTAACGATCCCTTCATCAAGAGCAAAGAATAAATTTGCTGCGAATTTTTTTAAATACACCAAGAAAAAAAGTCGCATAGGGAGTCGTTTTAGTATAAATTTACGGAGTTACCTTGGAGATTATGGAGCTGCAGATGTGACCTATATTATGAGACCTTTTAAAATAATAGAATACGTAATGTATAATGAGAATTTGTGCTGGCGGTACGTAATGGCATTAGTAGGATATAAAGTAAAAATAATTACTGATAAAAAAAAACGGAACAGAAACCTACAGCTAAATAATTTTAATAAAATTTCACAACCACACACAGTCCTACTTCATGCAAATTAGTGTCCAAAGTTGAGTCGCTCTTTTCTGTGCTTTACTTATTAATAATTACATTCCATTCGTCGCCATTCAACAAATTTAGTTCTGTTTCGTAAGCAATTATATGAGTTATGGCACAATAACTTCGTTCATATTTGTTTGTAAAATGGGCCATTTTACAAACAAATAAACATGATAAAATACGTTTCCAGCTCGGGAGATATAAACTTGAGGCGAAATGCGATAACGTTAATGAACGTATATAAATCTAGTTCTCAGTTTTACTGTTGGTCGTTCGATATCTGGTGCAACGGAGAATAACTCAGTACAGTAGCGACTTCCTCAAACGTATTTTCAAAACAATAAGATAGGAAATACGGCTTCAACCTCATTAAAATTAATAATGTTGCAAGGGTTTCAGTTGGAACTTTAAAAAAAAGTTCAAAAGTCAGTTATACCGTTTAAAATTATTGAGACATTTGTAATTAAAATAATAATAATTTGCTTACAGAATTCAATATTAAGTATGGATTGCAATCAATAGCAAATACAAAACCTTTCAAACTGTATAGTAAGCTTTAATGTTCGTTGAAGTTAGTTTTCTTTGTAAGCATCCAACTATTTAGTATTCAGTACGTGTGCTTGAATATGGTGGCAGCAGCTCTAAATTTTGCTACAGTACCTCCAGGGCTTCTGTGTCAGAAATTTAAAAGCCCTATGTTCTTTTGCACAATAACTATTTTGATGTGACTTTCAATTTACCATTTTAATCTGCTTTTCGTATGTTTTTTGCCACCCACGTACTACAAGCTAAAGTATAAAATGCCTCGTAGTTAAGTTCAAAATTTGAGAGTATCTAAAAACCTGACTTTATTTTAATTGTTCTAAATATTTCCATGTAGCTTTCTTGGTTTTATGTAGGTAATAGAATTATCTTTTATATATGAGGCTCAGTATAGTTAACATTTAATAGCATTTCCATTTTCAAATGCACAAACCTTTAAAACAGTAGCAGTTCACGTTTTTTTCCCAAGAACTTGGACGATTACACATGTGCCACATGCCAAATTGAACAAGATAAAAACGTTTCTTTGCGGGAATAAAATTTTATTTGAGTGGCTACGCATAATACAATCGTTTGAATGCATCATGAAGGTTTTTATATTTTATTTGCTATCGGAAAAACATATTTAAATAATTTTGCGGTGTGGAGTCGTTCTTCGGATCACAAAATAATTTCACGTGTGGTTTTAATAAGTTAGGTACTTCATAAGAAAGGGTTTGATACGTTTTGTGCAGCAAATATTCATGTAAAGTGAATTTCTAAGGGTGGTTTTTACGATTAATCCAACGTATATACCGAGGTGGTATCTTATGGTTTACGTATTTAAATGCGAAAATGGATGTTTATATAAGCGGTCACTCCTGTAATCTCCTTGCTTATAATGGCCTTTACAAAGAGTTATGTTTAAAACCGCATTGTGAGGCAGACAAATTTGTTTCAGTCCCCATAGAAACATTACATCTGCGAGAAATAACAGTTGCATTGTTGGGTCCAAGCTTTTCTTTAATTATTGTGCATGGTAGGTAATTTAAATTAATGTTTAAAATTTCAAAAGTTATTGTATGGATATGCAAAACGTTTATATAACATTATTAAACCAATATTTATCGTTGATTGTGCTCTTGCTACATCCTTGCAATAAAAACTGTCTTTGCTTAATGTAAAAATACCGAGTCGTATTTTACCTTCGTCGCTTGTCCCAACGTACATCAATTAATTCGATTACATTGCAAAAAAGTGGGGTTTAAATTTGCCGTGAACATGGCATTTGTGTGGAAAGGAATAACAAGCATGTGAAACATAGCCTCATGCAAACGATATATTTTGAACAACAGAAGGACATCTGAGCACATTTATTTTGTTTTTTTGACCCAGCTAATTTAGTTTGGTTGATGTATAGTCCACAATTTTGTTATTAATCTAAATTAACTCGTCAAATGGTGTATTTTATTGTAAATTTAATTTTTAATATCATGCCATTATCTCTTTATTTATGTGAAATTTGAATTGAAATTATTATCGATAAAAAAAGTAAAAAAAAAGTTTCTTTAACGTATTTTAAATGCAATCGACCGTCGGCCTTAAAAAATCTGTTTCTCGTTGAAAATGTAGTTGTTCCTAATTTTGTATAATGGTCAAATCTCCCAGCAAAAATAAAACATCCCTGTAAATTACCACGTCAGCTTTTTCATCGTGTTGACTTCTGGATTGGCAGGTGCAATCACTGCTATATCCCCTACTCTGTCATAGAAAAGACTCCACATTCGTAATCTTCGCGTCATCTTCACACGCTGTTGCTGAAGGTATTTTGTACCTTCTGTACCTTACCACAATATTTGTACAATAATTCTTTAAAAATAAATAAATTACAATATAGCTTATTAATAGTAAAGTTCTAGATACCTGAATGTCTTTATTCAAATTTCAAATACAATGCCTTATGTTCTTCGTACATGCCTGATTGTTTCAGCGATTTCTGGTGTTAATTCTAACGACGTAAAAGGCATGTGTAATCCTCATTACCGCACTAAATTGTTGTAACTGACAATCGCATCTGACATTATATTTTTAAAATGTATCGCATGATAACTTTTATTACAAAATTGCATGTGAACAGAGAATCGGGAACTCCTATGAAATAAGCGAATTATAAAGAGCTAAAGGAAAAATTCGAACGCGTTAAAGTCGTATAAAACGAGCGATAGGATAAAAAGATAGTGTCATTAACATAGCTTTGTTATTTCATGTTTTAGTAAAATCAAAAAAAAAAACGTGTAAAAGTTATTGCGTTAATTAGAACATCCTGTATATTTTGCCTTATTTTGATTGAAAACTATTTTTTTTAACGAATTGAAGGGTTTGTATCATAAAATAAAAATTATTCGATATTAAGAAGTAATCTTTCGACGAATGTCTCATTTTGAGTCGAGGCAAATTATTTCATAGGTAGGTATATTATTATATTAAACAAATTTTTAATGCAAAAGTTGCATAGCCTAAAATTATTTTCAACTGTACAGGGTGTTTAATTTTCGCGTGCAAATATGTAAGTTTGTCTTTTTAAATGGAACACCTTGTATATGTTGCATGAATTAGATTCCATAATACAATCTTGGTTTCCGGGTTTGGAACCGCGTCTTCTATATTTAGAAGTAGTTGACGTTTCGACCATTGTGTCTTGGTCTTTTTCAAAACGACTAATTTGTGAGGGATGTTGCTGGGTTTATATATCCAGCTTGTGGAGGCGTGGCGTTCCGCTTGATGGATTTGTTCTGCCTCAGTGAGCGCCATTGGATCAGCTACCCATCCTTTAGCAAGATACCTCGCCAGAACACTGAAGAATTTCATTGGACAATCGGATCACCATATCCGTAACTCAGCACACTTCATCCAAAAACTAGAACAGCTAAATATAAACGACAACGACATCATGATTAGCTTCGATGTGACGTCATTATTTACCAATATACCGGTTGAGGAAGCAGTGGAATTGGCAAGGGAACGACTGGTTGCTAACGACCTCGATGGTAACCTAGCCGACTTAATAAAGCTGTGCGCTCAATCTACCTACTTCACCTTCAATGGAGGCATTTATGAACAAACAACGGGAGCAGCCATGGGTTCACCATTATCACCGGCACTCGCCAACTTGTACATGGAAGCCTTCGAAGAACAAGCCCTACTCTCCAGCAAATTGAAACCGAAACACTGGTTCCGATACGTAGACGACACCTTCGTCATCTGGGAACATGGAAAAGAACCACTTCAAGATTTTCTAACACACCTGAACAACCTACACAAGAACATAAAATTTACGATGGAGGAAGAGAAGAATGGCGCGTTACCCTTTCTGGACATACTGGTCAAAAGAGAAGCAAACGGAACACTTAGCCACAGCGTTTACCGTAAACCGACCCATACCAGCCGATATCTAAATGCTGCATCACATCACCACCCGGCCCAAAAACAATCGGTGATCAACACATTAATACATAGGGCTAAAGAGATATGCACACCAGAAAACATCAAAGAAGAACTGAACATGGTCACGAGAGCCCTGCAAGAAAACGGTTACCAGCGTAAACAAATACTTCGTACCATACAAAAACATGCCACGCCAAAAGAAGGAAAAGAAAAGAAAGAATACATCGCTACGACTTACTTGCCCTACATCAGCGGAGTGACTAATAAAATATCAAAGCTTCTACAAAAACATAAAATCAAAACCGTTTTCAACGCTCCTTTGAAGCTCTCGAATAAATTAAGAAGAACACACGACACAGGACTACACCACGCGGGAATATATAGCATACCTTGCTCCTGTGGAAAAGTATACATAGGACAAACTGGCAGGAGTATACAAACGCGTCTCAAAGAACACGAAGGACAAACAACAAGAAAACAAGTCGATAAATCAGCGGTAGCAGAACACGCCCAGGGTACAGGACACAACATCCTCTTCAGAGAAACAAAACTACTGGCCCGCGCAAACCATTTCTGGCCAAGATTATATCGAGAATCATTGGAAATCATCAAGAACCCAAACAACTACAACAGAGACACAGGCATACAACTCCCAAACATCTGGAAACCAGTCATCACAAAATCACTGAGGCAGAACAAATCCATCAAGCGGAACGCCACGCCTCCACAAGCTGGATATATAAACCCAGCAACATCCCTCACAAATTAGTCGTTTTGAAAAAGACCAAGACACAATGGTCGAAACGTCAACTACTTCTAAATATAGAAGACGCGGTTCCAAACCCGGAAACCACGGAAACCAAGATTGTATTATGGATAACGGCCGCGAAAGCCTCAAGAATAAAATTAGATTCCAATTTAACTTCTCTATCAAAAACGCATAAGCTAAAATCAACCGTTTTCGAATAATTAACGAAAACGCGAAAAAAAAATGTTCACAAATGTCACATTTCCGTATCTACGTCAAGACTCTGTAGCTCCGTTAATAATAACGCTACAAAAAAATTGTACAATAATACAAAAGTTGTTCACGTTACAAGGTCAACGTAACTTTGTTTTTTTTTTAACAAAACATGTAGCTATATTTTGCGCAATTTCGATTCCAAATTGGATTGTCGTTTAGAAATGTGTGGTGCAGCTAAAATCAACATTCCCTGTACATTAGTCGAACAAGATAGCACGTTTAACGCCTTATTTAAACAGGGAAATATCACGGTAATCAGCTCAGACACGAACAGTCGACTAGTTTTACTGATGTTCATCACATGTACATTTAACACAATGTAGAAACTTTGAACTTCCTACATTTGTTAACACGAACTGAACAACTTTGTACGTGGCGTTTTATCTTAGAGGTTTATTTGGTCATAAAATTTCGTAATTGACTCTTTAAAATTGCTATAAATTTAAGGGTAAAAAATGCGAAATCCGAATGGAGTTGTGTAACAACTTGAAATTACTTTTGTATAGTCATCTTTTTTAGTATAGATATGTGTTACGTGTCTTTTTCGTTCGTGTTTAAAGGCGTCCAAGATTTTATCTTTTTCTTAAATCACCCGCTTTTTCTTTGAGGCCAGTGTAGAGGAATATGTCGATCTTCCAACTTCTCTGGCCATTTCTTTGTCTTATACGTCTAATAAACATATGCGCTTTACTATAAACGTTTTATTTATTAATCACCATGTTTTAAAAGCAAGAAATGGACGTCCTGTAGTTTAATGAACCGACAAAGCTTTTATTTAGTAATTTTCGTGTCGCTAGCAAATAAAATAAATGTTTTTTGACTAATGATCCGAGAACTGACGTAAGGGAAAAATTCCATGCCTCCTATGATTCATGAAAATTGTACGAGTCAGGGGTTAATCTTACGAGGACGCCCGTCACGACAAACCATCCCTTTTATTTTCGTTTTTCGTGTTTTATTACCAACGGCTAGCTCTCTGGTGATGCGGCTTTTTGGATTCCTGCACATTAACAAAATTTATTAAACAGTAGGCCAAGGGCGTAGTCGTGTTGCAGCTGGGTACAATCGATCGTGTTGTCGCCAATTGTTTTTGCTGTGCTCATTCACATAAGTCACCCCCGGAACCCGGACATCAGTGCGGAATAAATAATGAAACACTCTCATCCATATTTTCATAGTTAATGATATTTTCATTAGGGCGCTTTATCGGCCGCATAATTTTCCGTATTTACATCTAAATGACTCTTCTTATTCATACCGTTGCACAGCAAGTACCACGTAGAAAATTAATTTAATTAACAGAAGTCCAAACGGTACAGCACTGAATTATGTCTCTTATGCGGCTGGGGTTACAGAATATTTTTGTGATTATTTTTCCGTTTATAAACATTATTTTTTAACGCCCATATTTCGCTAGCGCCGCTTTATCAACGTATCGCCGGATTTTAGTTCGTCACAATTATTTTTTTTGACCATCCTTGTATTGTTATCGTTTCGCCAAGCTTCAAACAGTGAAATAAATGATGGTCCCATGTATAAACGCCCACTGCAAACTAAACAAGCAAGTAAACACGCCGACACAACGCTTATTTTACTGTTTATGTCGATTTTAACATAAAGCCACGTTACAGCACCCACATAGCAAGTATTTCGTATAACCTTTGCCGACATCCCACGTGTTGTGGAGGAGCTTATAAAACCGGCGGCATTTTGTTGAACGTGTGGGAACGTTTATTTTTATCCGAAGCCTGCAAGTAAAAATTAAACAGCAAGTAAATAGAATGTTCATACAAACTTTCCGTTTTAAGTTAGCAACGTTTTGTGCGTTTCCTAAAGACGCAGAAGATTTTTTTTATCACGGAATCAGAATTTGTTCTGCTGGCGTGGGAGATTCGCGAAATGAATTGAACAGTAGCTGCTCAAAAAAAAATTGTACCTGTACCGAATGTTAAATCAGGGAAAAATTATTCAGTTTAAATTGTTTTCCATGGCAATTACATTGGAGGTGTTGTCGATAAATCACGTTTTATTGCTTTTTAATATCACTTTTAACTGCACCATTATTTTGGTTCTAGTAGTAGCGTTTCAAAAACAAGTAGTTACCTACAGTATTATCATCGGGAAAAAAAGTTGATCTTTTAAAAACGTGTTAATCAGTGCTTTTTTATATTGTTGTAATAAGATAAGTTATATGTTAAATCACAACTTTCACTTTGTCTTTTTATGTTTATAAATGTTGAATTTATGATTGATTGTAAAAAAAAATCATTTTCGTCATTTTCGAATGGTAAATGTCTGCCATGTACTGTAATTAAGCCTTTTCAAGCAGAAATAATGTATGTATGTGTTGCCTTTTTGGCCCGTGCACCCGATTGAAAATGCTTGCATTCGATTTGCATATCAATTATTGCTTTTTGTGTAGTAGATTGTTAACATGGCGGTCATAAAGCGAACGATTCGGCTAAATTTGTGATTGTTTGTTGGTGTCATACTGGAAATGCTGTGTTGTTAATGTTGTCTTTAAATATTGAGAATAGAAATCGATTGTAGCTGCAAGGCATTATTTTGTCTAAAAATGCGTTTTTACAGAAATATTGTGTAAATATGATTTTTTTTGACGATTTTTAACTCTTAAGACAACATTTTCGTTATTTCATAAAGTTGATAACGTTTTAATGCGATAGCCCAAGTTTAAATGATTGTATTCCCAACGCATCCACCAAATTTATAGTTACATATGTTTAAACCCGGCGCATCCACCAAATTCAAAGGTATAGAGACCCGGCGCATCCACCAAATTTAAAGGTACAGACCCGGCGCATCCACCAAAAATTTAAAGGTAGACCCGGCGCATCCACCAATATTTGATCTCGCAACCAATTTTATTTTATTTTGTACGTCTTACTTATTCTATAATTAATTATTTTGATGATTAATATACTTATTGCTACAACTGTATTTAACATATCCACCAAATAACAAAATGTTGTATTTGCTAATAAAAATGTTACAACAATTCTAAAATTGTTAACTAAAAGAATAGTCGCAAAAAATTAATTACGACCGTCCTACATATCTTTTTAATATTTTGATTTTAAATACTTATCCCTAAAACGGCATTCAATTATATATTCCAAATGTTAGTGTAAAACCATTGTTAATAAAAATTTTACAACAAATTTAAATTTGTTAGGTAAAGGGATAATAATAAAATAATCGGTAATCATTAACTGCCATTAATAAATATAGTTGATTATGTGTGCCAACATCTTAAATTGAAGCTGCAAAATAATTCTGTTTGTGATTATCCACGTTTCTTATAGACAAATCTATAACCATTTGTTGTTAAATAACGGCCGTCTTGATCTAATATTCCCTAATCTGCGACCAAAGCTAAATGCTTGAGTAGGTTTCCAGGTTCAAGTAGGCCACAAACGCTCTGTGGGAATTATTATCTAAAACGAATCGCCATGTCGTCTGAGCTTATATCGTTACACCAGCGAAGTTTTAATTTAATGTTATACACCCACGTTATGTATGAATATACCCAATTTATTAATGGGCTAAACTTAATAGGAAAATTAATATTCAACGGTCAAAGTTGAGCTTCTTAATGGCGTGTGACTCCACCATCAATGGAGGCCACATCTTCATAACAACTAAAACATGTTTTGGGGGTTTTAAAAAGTCATTGCCATTAACAACAACGAAGTTATTAAATTAAAACCTCGAGATAAATCGCTTTATATATTTTTCTTTATGTAAAATCGCATAAAAAATTATCTGCATTATTGTCAGCAAAATATTGTATTAGATAAGCTAAGTCGAGGAATAACCGTTAGTTATATTGTTGACTTTGTTTTATAGCGTCTAATAAATCTCGTGTTATAGCTTGTCGTCTTGTGCTAGCCGTATAGTTCGAACATTTTTATTGCCTTTATTAAAAACCATGTTTTATATCACTATTACCAACAACAATGATATCAAAATGATATCATCTGCTTTCTTAAATTAATTATTAAAACTGTAATCGAAATAACGCAAAATACAAGGGGTTACACTCTGTGTAGTAGGAAATAATTTTGGGTTATGCAACTAATGACCCTAAACAACTTTGATACCGAACATTTTCTTGTTACTTTATTATTATCAAAGCCATAGTCTTGACGGAGACGCGGAAATGTGACGTTTGTGGATATTTTTTTTTCTTCTTCTGCATCGTCAAGTTATGATTGTTGACTGACACCTATTGACTTAACAAAATTCCGACCAAATTTTAATTTGAATATCTGTGAGTAAATAAAAGTTAGGGGATTCTGTTGAACAAATTTAATCTGGTAAGTATAATTAACTTTAAACATGTTATTAATAGTTCGCTCAGAAATTCTGCTAGACAGTCTGGCGTCGCTAAATCGCGTGTATATGCAACCGAACTGAAAACTGCAACTTTATTAGAAAACTTTCCGGGTTTTCACAACTAATAACTCACAAAAGTGTGACTGCAAAATTAATAAAATTTTCTTCAAGTATCTTGCACCCAAAAGATTAGTGGTGTAGCGTTAACTGTATAGCAGAATTACTCTACATATTTAGCTGTATAAAAAATTGCCTGGTGCTATCTCTAGAATCAACTGAATATAATTTACGGCAGCCGAGGGGTATAAAACTATTTATAGAATGCTTTTGAAACTCTGTACAAAACTAAACTAACTAACTAACTAACTGGTAACAAATTACACCCATTTCATGTGGGAAAAATAAATATTACCGGTTTAAGTTTAACTGAGGGTTCAGCATCCTGTAATTAATATTATTCGAAATGTTTAACGCAATTAGCTTCAATTTTCCTACAACTATTAAATGAGTAGGTACATAATTTTTAGTATTTTAAACATTTTCACTTGAATAAAATTGTACAGGGTGAGCCAGTACAGTTAATACAGTTTTTATTTTTCGCTCACAACTCTTAAAACGAGCATTTGTTTTTGTACCAAATATAGTATAAAATGTACATTTTCATTAAACAATTTGTAGTAAGGCATTCACCGAGAACTGAAACTGCGGCCCATTTCTTTAACTTTATTGTGCTAGGAACTCGGTGGCAAAAACAATGAAGTTTTTATAGCAAACATTGTAAACGTAGCTTACAAATGTTGTGTTAAAGTAACTTAAAAAACTTGTGATGCTAGTTTAAATCGCAACACATTATCTAAAAATTATTAGTAATAATCTCAATTCGTAGTACAAAAAAAAACTGGCTTTGAACAGAACTGACTGGCCGGCCATGTTAGTTTTAAGTGTTCAATCTTGTGATGCGGTTGTGCAGTGTTGGTCTATATTTTCTTGTAAAAATATCGTGTTTTTAAGTTCTTTGTGACTGATTTTTAAAACAGTGCATTGTGTTAAAAGATAATGTGTGAAAATGTGCGTTTTCTGGAAAAGAATCTACTTACCTTGGGCCTTGTCTAATTGTCTAGGGAACGAAATGTACACACTTTTAAAAATGAGGTTCGTATTATTAAAAATGTGTACCAAATTGCTGTTTACATTTCGTTTTGTGCCTATGTTACATAAGATGAATAATAATTGTCACCGATTCAATGAAAAATAATAGTAAATTGGCTTGTTTTGTTTAATCTCTATCGATCATCGTTTTGTCTTACAGGATCAAGGATAAGAATTCTTTAAGGCTCTTTGTGGTACTTAAAAGGATCGTATATTTGTATTTGATCTTTGTAACTAAAAGCATTGCTTTTCTGCAATGTTATCGTAATGAATTTTCTAGCAACAGGCGATGCAGTAATTTTGTACTGATGCATTTTCTTTTGTTACAGAAACGAAACAAGAATTAGAAGACCTCATGGCCGACATAAAAAAAACTGCCAACAAAGTCCGTGCCAAGTTAAAGGGTAAGTCATTTTTGGAGCTTAAATCTTAACACACAAATCTAGACCAGACATCCGCACTTTGTGGTTTTGTAATTCGATCTTCATACGGGCTTACGATCTCGCAGAGCCACATTTAATGCTTAAATTAGTGTCTTATCTAACAGTTATCGTTGCAAGGACGATCTAATGGAATTTTTACGTGATTCAGTAATTTGAAACTTGATTCAACAAGAAAACCTTAATATAACTCAACTTTTTTATTTTGATTCGTTTAGTTTTTTATCCGCAGTAAATTTGCTTTTATACCTTTCAATTTGTTGTGACAAAATAATTAAACATACAGCTTTTAGGGCTTAAAACTGTTAAGTATTTTAACAATATGTTTAGGATATCTTATCATGTTTGCTTTGTCCAGCTGGAGTGTGGCGTTTTTAATTTTGAGATAAGCTGTTGCAATGTCAAGACGCACACGTGTGATTTGTAGATAGTTTTTGTTGGACACAGTTGTTTCGCCCGGAAAATGTTAAATTGAACTTCGGTAAAGTTGTCGAAGTTCCAGAAAGGTTTTTATGTCGTAGTAGCGCCGATATTTCGCGATTTATTATAGCCTATTTGTTTTGCTTTCTTTTAAAGTTATCTGTGTGCAGTTAGTTTTATTGATTTTAATGATTTAGGACTTAAGGCGACAAAAGTGCAAACGTATCGTTTGATTTTTAATTTATAGTCGAAAGAATACGTGTAAAAAAAATTACTTACGTACCTTCTTTCGCATCTTTTAACACTTTAAAATGTTAAATACTTCTCGCTACAACTTTATTCGAGATACTTGCCAAATTTTGAAGTGTTTTATTCGTTAATAAAAATGTTACAACAATTCCAAAATTGTTTATGAACAGGATAATCATAAAAAATTAATTACGTACATCCTTCAATTTATTTTACATTTTTTATATTAAATATTCAATCCTACAACTTTATTTAATATGTATTACAAATTTCAACATTTTTTAATTTTTAATAAAAATTTTACAACAATTTTAAAATTGTTTATAAAAAAGATAATCATATAAAAGTAATAACGTGCTTCCTTCGATTTTTATTTTAAAAAAAAATGTGTAATACTTAATCCTACAACTTTATTCAACATTTATTTCAAATATCAATGTGTTTTAATAATTAATAAAAATTTTACAACAATTTTAAAATTGTTCATTAAAAGGACAATCTTCCACAGTTACGTTACGTACGTCCTTTGATTCATTTAATATTATTTAATCGTACAACTTTATTCAACATGTATTCCAAATTTTAATGTTTTTCAATTATTAATAAAATTGTTCATAACATATAAATTTAACTACATACGTCCTTCATATATTTTTACCTTGTTTATGTTAAATCCCTACAATTGTATTCAACATATCATCCAAATTTTAAGATTCTACATTTGTTAATAACCATTTTATAGCTTTATTATAATGTAGAGTAAAAAAGATAATAGTTTATAGATCTTTTTTTCATTTTTTAAATTTAGGTTCACTTTATCTATGATATGCAACGCTTTGGATCTATAAATTCGAGTACAAGTCGCACTATCTACATTCCTTTTCTTTTATTTTAGTGATAGAACAAAGTATAGAACAGGAAGAACAGTCTAACAAATCTTCGGCAGATTTAAGGATACGGAAGACACAACATTCGACGCTTTCACGGAAGTTTGTAGAAGTTATGACAGAATATAATCGTACACAAACGGATTATCGAGAGAGGTGTAAAGGGAGAATACAACGGCAATTAGAAATTAGTAAGTTGGGTTGTTAAAAATTTGATCATTTCTGGTAATCAAACGTTTTTGTAGCTGGTAGACAAACAACTAACGAAGAACTTGAAGAAATGTTAGAGCAAGGAAATCCTGCAGTGTTCACGCAAGGTGTAAGTTATTTTATTTATTTCATGCTCATGTCCGACTAGTGAAGAAAAAGTTCTGGTAAATCTAGAGTTTCACAGTGTGTGTATAATGCTTCTGAAAATAGTTTTGAAATGTTTAATGTTTGGACTTGTTCATAATCACTTTCCGTTATTTGATTGCTTTATTTCCTGTTTTATTATTTTACAATATTTCTGCTTTAAAGGTTGCATTAATATTTTGCCTCTCATTAAATTTTAAATCGGCAATGATGCTTAAACCCGTATTGCCTTCACATTTCAGTCCGGCTGTGTTGTGAATAATTTATAAGCTTGAAATATCGTGTGCATGTAACGCCGTATTTTTAAATGTTTTATATTAAATTTTTAAATGGTTCTGTGTGATTTTTACACTACTATTTTCAGATTATAATGGAAACACAACAAGCAAAACAAACGTTAGCAGACATTGAAGCGAGACATGCGGACATCATTAAATTAGAAAATTCCATTAGAGAACTTCACGACATGTTCATGGACATGGCAATGCTTGTAGAAAATCAGGTATTTTTCATTTTCATTTATTAAATGAATACTTAGCTATCACTGAAAAAAATATATTCACATTCCAACTGAATTTAAAACAGTTAGCACTTTTTGCAAAGTGCCAGATGCCTATAAAAAACTACTTACCCAGCTACGTTGAATTAAAAGTGTTGCCTCTTAATTTGCGTGGATCGTGCTGAAAATTCTCTTGTTTTTTAAATCAAATTATTGCACAAAAGTTTGCTATAGAGTAGCTTTGATTTGAAATTTGTTTGATGCATCTTACATTACTTCAGATAAAAACAAGTGGTAATGTGTAAACTGTTTTCTCTCGGGGATGGCCTGTCCAACTTAACAACAGTTTTATTTAGTAGGAAAGGCACAGAAATCTTTTGCATAATTAGCTTTCTATAGACATCTGATATCGACTGTTTTTTAGTGCAGATTTAAAAGATTTCAAACATTTTTTGTGGCAATCTGCCTCTCGAAATATAGAGGGTGTTGCGAATTGAGTGTGCCTGGCTGTTTTGGCTTTGATTAGGGTGTCTGAAAAAGTACGAATTGCTAGTAATTTTTAAATTACAGGGGAACAATTGTGTTATGTTACAAACTGAGTATTTGTAATAGTTTATTTATAATTGTTCTACTACAATTTAAACAACTTTATTAGCTTCGAATTTACATGAATTAAAAATGTTGGTGTATCGTCTTACCTAGTAAATTATTGAATAAAATATATATATTTGCTCAAAGCGGAGGGTAAATAAAAAACAACGATTGCATGAACCCCAGCAGGGAGCTTTTTTTTATTGAGGTGCTTTTTAGTAACAAATGACTAACTTGCTAGTTTTAATTAATAACTTTTTAACGAACTTTTTGTGCCCTGTTTGTACCCAGTGATAACAAAGTTAGATAAAGTCCACCCCCTTTGGGAATAGAATTTTTTTAAAATTTTTAGGACTGCCATCTCTGGAATCCTCAGAAAATTTCTGTAGATTTTGAATTTGAACCTGTAGCTATCAAAAAATATTTTTAATATCCCCTAATGTTAAAAATGTAATTTATTTGCTTACGCCCTATCATTTTTATTTGGTTTTACGAGGTCATCATCAGGCTGTACATTTTTTATGACCCATTACGTTTTGTGTTGTCTAAAGTTTAAAAAAAAAATATTAGAGAAGGCTTAATTTTTATATATCGTATTTAGGAATGTAATTCTCCGATTTATCCAGTTGAATTTATAATCGATTTGTGTATCAGTTAAAAATAGTAACGAAAGAATCACATAGCTTTTTGTAGTTTTGTTTATATTATGAACATCAAAAACTTTTTTGTTGAAAAAAATTAAAATAACGTAATTTTTGTTGTTTATTGTTTATTGTTTCAAAATTTTAAAGGACACATTTTTG
Organism: Elmis aenea; assembly: GCA_947652605.1. NCBI lineage: Eukaryota > Metazoa > Arthropoda > Insecta > Coleoptera > Elmidae > Elmis > Elmis aenea. Next base: position 59,844,513 of record OX393579.1, read on the forward strand.
TTTTTACATTAAAATCTAGGCTTAGATTATGTTGCTGGAAATTTTTAAGAAAAACATTCCAAAGCTTGTGTTTTGCAAGTTTCAATTTAGCAGCATTAATGGACCTTTTCATGGTACTCTTCACATTATTAATTAATTTTTCTTATTAATTCACAGCAACTAATGATGATGTTTGTCTAACAATAATATGAGCTTGCGCATGTTATCTATTTTTTCTTTAACTCTAACAATTGGTGTCTGTCTTCTGCCTGCTGGGCCGTTTAGGGAGAAATGATAGATCGTATTGAATACCATGTAGAACATGCGGTCGACTACGTTCAAACAGCAACGATAGACACCAAGAAAGCCCTCAAGTATCAAAGTAAAGCTAGGCGGGTGAGTTGTTCCATCATAGACAATAAGACGCACAGTGTTATCGCTTTTAATTTATTTTTGGTTGTTTTTCTCCCCCCAATTCCATTAACCTTTTATCCGTCCGACTTTGATTTGCCTCTTGTTCTATTTATTGCTTGGTTTGTTTTGATTTTTCTGCACTTGGTGTTGGTGTACTTTAATAACCGGTCAACTAACTCTTTAACTGCGTGTGCCTTTGTCACTTCTCTGTGAATATTAACTGTTCTATGTTGTACAAACTCGCTGGGTGTGCTACATGATCTATGCATCGGTGTTTCTGTGTCCCCTCGTCCTCTCTTTCTCTTGTTCCTTTATCCTTATGCCCCCCCCCCGCACACCGACATTGCTAGGGTGAGATGGTGGACCGAGTGGAGTACCACGTTACACAGGCTGAAAGCGCCGTTAAAATTGGTCGCACCGAACTGAAATTTGCTCAGGAATATCAGACCAAAGCCCGGAAGGTAGGTTACATCCCCAAACCTGATACATTATAACAACCCTACCATACATTTGACAAATTCCTTTTTTTATACATACTCCCTTATTTGTTTGATGTTAGTCTTACTTTCGCTGTATTTACTTTTCAACCAGGTCAGTTGTATTTCATGTATCGCTTCACATTTCTTTTCATTTCATTGCGAACAATGCGCATTTTGAGTTCGAGGTGTTGTTCTTTTTTAATTACTCATCAACGAATTTTAAATGCATGAATGTATTTGTTGTAGGGACAGGCTTTCAAAAATATTTTTAATAGGGCCCCTCTGGCAAGAAGTAAAAAAACTCACAAAATACAACTTGCATGTGTTTCATATGTTTACTGATCGATTTATAATGGGGCCCCACAAAATACTCAAATCATCCTCGTCGTACACAAATCAATTAAATCAATATTTGCGGCGTTCCAGAAATTATGTAGACCGCGTTAAAAATGTCCTTTTTAATAAATGTAATGTAGTGTTAAACAGTCCATAGTCGAATTTTTTTTTTGCATTGTTTGGTTGTTTTTTTTTTCGCTAAAAATAAAAGTAATATAGGATCCTGACAAATTTCAAGTTTGCTTCAGGGTACTAAAAATGATTTTATCACCATCTTATTTGTTATAAATCGTGGTATAATTTTTAACTTTTGCTGCTACTTTTGAACAGCTTCTTTTTAACACAAATGTATTTTGTTTTTTAACTTTGCTGTATCAGTCGCTTTTTTATGCGTTAAATTGTTTTGAAGCAAAATTTTTATTATCAAAAGTTTCATTTGTTTGTTTTTAAACATTGCATGTATTATTAAGGGAAGCAGCGTTTTTTAATTGGCCTTTTGTACAGAGCCGTACATGAAATACAACCGACTGAATAATTTTTTTTAATCTTTTAAGGACACCTATGACTCATTATAACTTTTTTCTACTTTTGAAATGAAGAAGCGAAATTTTTGAATCAAAGTTTGGAATTTGGTCAAATAAATTTGGATTTTAAATATTGTGTGTGATAACATACATAATTAAATCCAAATATTATTTTAAAAATCGTTTTAATATTTCTCTTTCGCCGAATTATAAATTTTCGATAAATGTGTATGGGTGTACCTTTTTTTAACTGTCTTTTGTTTATGTGTTGTGACGGGGTCGATTGAATCTATTTCAGTTGTAATTATTTCGGTGTTTTGCTTTTGAACAGTTTTGATTTGTCGTCGGCCCCGTACGTGTTAAGATATACTTTCCGCATTAATTTTGTTTTTTCCTTTTTATTCTGTTCACAGAAAAAGATCCTGATCATAATCTGCCTCGCAATTGCGGTCATCATTTTGATTATAGTTTTGTCTTTCACATTGTCATGAACATTTAGTAGGTTAGTTTTGAAAATTGGCCCCCCTCAAGTCAGTAGCTTAGTGTTGTCGGTCAGATATGATAAGAATATTTTTGTGATTTATGGCAATATATTGATAGAGGTTTTTGTGTGTCCCCTACTCCGTTATTTTACTAAGGGACCAGTTATTGCTGCCACTAAGCATCAAATTCACGTTTCTTAGTCTTAGATATTTTTTTTGTCAAATCGGTTATGTAATTAAGTAACTAGATACGTTTTCCTGATTAACGGGTTAGGATAAAACTTGAGACTATTAAATTTCCATGTACTTTCCTTGTTATGCATTTTATCAATGGCTGGAATAACTTTTAAGGACATGGTAGGACTTTATTTTCTTTTAAATATTGCTAAAATAACAAAATTGCGACAGTAAACGATTTTAAATCAAGAAATTGTGTATAGATTTGTTTTAAACTTTAAGTTTTGTTCGTCTGTTAAGCAAAAACTTATTTTTTTAGTAAAACGCATCAGGCATTATTTTTTAACTTTCATTTGTTCGATACATTATTATTCTTAAAATTGTTTCTCTATAAACCTCAAAACAACATTTCCTTTCATGTCTTTTATAAACAATACAATAAGCAATTATAATTGCAACTTGCACACTTAAATCTCTTAAAAATGGTACATAAAGCACAATAGTGTAATCGGTGCTTCCACGAAAAACTAAAATTTCATGACAAAAATCAACGTACACTGCAAAAATTCACAATTTTCCAAAACTTTTTTTAAGCAATAATATTTCATTTGCTCCTCTTGGCAAAAATTGTTGAGAACTTTATTCACGGTATAAAGTCAGATGTATATGATACAAAACATTATTGTTGTACTTTGTAGATTAGAATTTGTAAATTTGTGTACAATGTATATTTTACTTAACTGCAATACTTAAGTAAGTAGGCTTGGGTGACGGATTTGCCCATTTTAGATCATGGTAAATAGTGCTGGAAAAATCAAAATTTAGAAAGCAAACAGAGAACTCACATAAATTAGTTATTTAATTGTACTGTTGATGAATTACTACTCAAAAACTGATAATTAAATTTTTTAGAGCAAACGATGGATAATTTAAAAATTTTCAGACTAGTTTCTTATAATATATTACACTAGTTTTACTATTATTGCTTCAAGGCCCTTAAATTTGACTGAAAAAAAGTTACATAACAAACAGTGTCCAGAAAAGATATTGTTAAAACAAAATCATACATAAAACGAATCAGTAATTAATAATAAAATTAATCCCTAAGCGCTAGCAATTACCAGTTGATCATCCAATGCCTTTATTTTTCTTGTACAATTTTTATAAATTCTTCATGATGTTTTTCATCACTTGATAGATACCTTTTCTCCGATTCTCTACAACAATTCAAACATTTCATGCATGAAAACCTACTCAAATATTTTTGTGTTGGATTTTAAATGAATTCAAAAGTTTTTTGTTAATACTTCTTGGTATATAACAATTGATAATTAATTTGTGTGACTTCTCAGATTGTACTTTTTTGAATTCGTATTTTTTGTGATCTCAGGTAATCACAGCAGTGCTACATTTATTTTGGTAATTTAGCAAAGCATTAATACTCAAAATAGTGAATATTATAAGTACATTACACAGAGATAAAATAATATCAATTAGGTCTGATTAAAACGACTGACACAAGCCACACCCTACTTGAATGTGATGTGAGAGTTTTGCATTTTAATACGTATCTCCTTAACCCCGGTTAATTTTTCTTGCAACGTGTTTTTTAACCTATGCCAAAGAAGTGAGAATACATCCATCGCAGACGTTTACAGGAATACTTTGCGATGGTATAAGTATCTAAAGGAAAATTAACCTGTCTACATATATAAATATATATTTTGTTAGCTATTAAATATTATTTACTATATTTTAGATTACATTATTTATGTAAATGAGTTCCATCTCTAAGTTATTAAATTATTATTTTTATGCGGTTTGTTTCAATTTTTGTTTTTAGTGACCTTTATTTTAGTTGTTTAGTTGTGACAAAGGTCTGTAGGAAGAGTTTTTGACCGGATGTAGGATAGGTGTAGGCATTAACCCGTGCTCTTTATCTGCAGAAGAAGATCATGATTTTAATCTGCGTGTCCATTTTGATCATCATACTGGGCGGCGTGCTCGTGAGCTTCATACCAGGTCTTTAAAGTTAATATTGTGAGTATTTTTTTTTTTAATATGATAGTTATAAGTGTGTATTAAACAAAAATAGGCCTCTGTAATACTGGTATGAATACTGCAAATATTAGACTCAATTTATACTCGATGTTCCATAGTATATTCATAGATTCTCATTTTCAATAATATATCTGCTCTTTATTGACTTCTACTAGAAAAGTAACAAATGTAGAAGGAAAAAAAGCAATTCATGATGTTATAACAAAGGTCTGTAAATGTTTATGTATGTATGTATGTTTTCAAAACGCAGTTTAATCTCACAAGATCTCTTGTAAAAATAAATTCAATTGTTCTGTAATATGACTTGATAATGCATAAATAATAATTATTAGTTTCAAGGGTTACAAAGTAAAAAACAATAACTTTTTTGCGCATGTTAAAACTTACTGAGTATATGTACTCATGGTCTGTTTCTTTTTGCAGATTCAGCGATCTTGTTTAAACTACAAGAAGTCTCCGATCATCATAGGCTTCTTGTACGTTTGCTACAAAGTTAATTTGTTGAACTTTTGTTAAAGCAAAATATTTTGTTACGAATGAATCGGCTTGAGAAGCGCATATTAAAACTTGTAATGTCATTTTGAAACTTGATGAAAAAAATTTGCTGTAGCAATAATATTATAAAATGAGTTCTGAAATGTGTGATAAATAATCAGATGTTACGTTTTGGCTAAAAATATATGTAGATTATTGCGTGTTACTAGTATTAAACTTATGCCGCGCAGAGTAGGGGTTGGCATTAAACTTGAAGGTGCCATTTCGTTTGAGAATATTTTTGATGTACATTCAAAATAAAAGGACCTGTATTATTTTAAGCCCATTAGGGTCTTGTATTTAAAATATAATACACAGAAACTTCGGAAGCGATAATTATATACGAGATAGTTAATAGTTGAAGTTAGTTTAGTTATTAGCTAGTATTGTTTTCATAGAGAGGTGCACAATCAGTAGGTTTTGAAAGGCCTAAAACTTTCACATTGAAAGATAGTACCTTCTTCAGTACCTGCGTCTATTTCACTTTGTACATTTTTGGTTGCAGCACCATCATTTCATATTAACCGCAGATAGCGCTGTTTTAAACTTACCTGCGTTAAAATCAAGGCCTTGATGCTTGTCACAACTTAATATACAATCGATGATCGACTAGGTTGCACTTTATAATACCCCATTCAAAAAACAGTTGAATTTAATGTACGTTCCATGGAAATTAATAATTAAAATTAAAATCGGTGGCAGCAGTAACATGTTAAATTAATTCTAAGTGAAATGAAGTCATTTTGTTGAAATTTAATGCTTATTAAGCAAATCAATGTACTTAATGTATTAAAATTTCACAAGCAACTTTTTTAATTCTGTAAATTTGCTCATATTAAGACGAACTTTTTAAACCTTTGTGTTTCTGTAACAAAACTAAAACAGGTCATATAATATTTTACATACAGCCTACTGAAGTTTGTCATGCTCATTATCAAACATCCAAGAGTTATTTTAGAATATTTTCGGTTTGAAACGCATCAAAAATTGTTCTTAAATCGAACCTTTTGTAATGAAAATTGCTTAAGAGGTAATGTAGTATTAATTAGGAAAATATTCAAAACCAAGATTCATTTTGTGCCTACAATATTTTAAGATTTTAATCCTTGTATAGTTTTAATTCTATGTCGTGTTTTAATGAACTGGTTTTGAATCGTATTCTTAATTAAAATGTAATAGGATTTTGACGACTTTTGTTGTGAATTTTTGGTTTACTATTTTTTGTTGGTATGTTAAAGTGCAGCCTTGATTCTGTAGTGTTTAGAATGGAACAGGATCGCATCTGCAATTTAATAGGCTCCACTTTCAATTAAGGGATCTCTTTTTTTTTACTTCCCACACTAGTAAGTCAGTGATTAAAATTGTAGTAGTAACTTTAAAATCAGTGTGTCTTGATAGATAGCATTATGTAGAGCCGGTCCGGATTCACTGCAGACTGAGATGTTGATTCTTTCACCTCCCTGTCTTCCGCGCGTTGTATTTTAAACCTCATGTAAAAAGCCATTTAAGTTTGTTACCAATTGGTTTCGTAATTATGTAGGCTTTCAAGGATCTCTATAAAGTGAACATTAAAGTAAGTCTTTCGTCATTATTAATACTTGTGTATGTAGATAATTTTATACAGGACGTAAATAGTTAGTTCCAGTGCGCCATCTGGGTTAGATGTCTGCCATAGAGGCTGGCTAACATAGACAACATTTCCACTTATACGTGTCAATTCAATTGGAAACTCTTTAAATATGTACCTAACAAATTTTCTTGCATCTCTGAGTGTTGATGCGAACAAGTGAGATTAAATGATATTAGTATAGTTACAACTTTTTATTATAATAGTGTCGAGATTATTAAAATGTTGTAGTTCTTAGGCTGTTAACGATAAATAGTGTTCACAAATAAATACACTGATTGTAGTTTTGTTCATAACACTGTATAATAATGGCAATATGTATTAATAAAACTTTTTGCGCCTTCTGCGATCATCGATACATGTTAACTGTAAAATATATTGTATAAACTACGGCATCCTTTAATGCCTGTGAAATTAACTATGTCAAATTATTGTTAATAAATAGCCAAAAACATTAGGAATTATAAGAGGTGTTTACAGTACGAACGCTTTATTAAATCCAAAATTGCATTTTTATTTACTGAAATAAAATAAAAATGCCGCTCTTTTGTGTTAACTAAAATGTTGCGTCTTCCTGTTTAAAGATATATTTTGCTCAACAAACCTTATTTAAATGTTATATTACACTGAACCGATCAAAAACTTTAGTGTTTGTTTATTTTGTCAAAATAACTTTTCATTTATTTAACAGTTTTTCAAAATTACTAAACTTTTAAAATACAGTGATCATAGATGGTAGCTTAAAAACTAATGAGTTTTTTTTAAGTGATTAACAAAAAATTGCACCACAAACCTACACTTTGACACAATACTTGCTACAAAAATTTTCCACAAATGTCTCATTTTGAGTAGAGACAGTTATTCTGTAACTCTGTTATAAGTAGCACAAGGAGTTGTATCATTTTTTATAGTACAACAAAAATATATAAATAACACCAATTAGATATGTTTTAGTCGTTTGTAGTGTTGATACGACAATGTGCTTCAATTATTTACTATACATAAACCGGTTACTGTAAACATCTTGCATAATTTAAAACTTTAAAAATATATAAAGTATGTACATATTACCATCGATGATAGCAGAAGAAGATCTTTTATCTCGGTGTGTTTTCAGTTTATTCATTTGCACAAACTTCAAACATAATTCACGTAGACTTAAATGTTCAATAATGGTTGAGTAAACTACATCCATTTATCCAATTTGCCGATGTATATGTTACTTATTAGAGGTAGTAGATAATTGTACACTAACAGAAGGTATTGGAACAGTGAGACCCTCAATACTGGTCGTTTCCAAGTATTTTTTATGACCGTTACATGAAACCCCAACCAGTATTGATAGTTTCCAAACCCCCCTCACTCGTGTGTTGTGACCTTCTCTAGCTAGCTGCACCCTTGTGTCTGTATCCGCTCCCCTTATACGTCATTAATGTGCATGTTGACTCCGTAAAACGACCCCTCGACGTTCACTTGGTTTTCTCTCTTGTACATACACTAGCTGTACCGCATTTCTTTCTGGTTACGAGTTAAAATATTAGACAATAATATAGAAGTACGAATATCATTTTTAGATGTTATGTAATTGTGTCATAACGTTCTTGGTGCGTCTATTTGTCTGTAGGTGACGTTTTACGGAGTGTTACCTATTGTAAATTAGGGAATTCATTCAAAAGTCTATATAATGTACATTTGGAACTGGAAGTTTAAATATAAACATCTTCCAAAATTCCTGGGTTTTACTTGTAGTGTTAGTGGATCATTAATATTAAAACTTGAGAAAACTGTTGTTTTTTTTGCGCCTATATTTTGGAATTGTTTTTATTTTATTCTCGGTTGCCATATCTCTTATAAATTCTTTTCTTTATTTTACTAATACACAAGGCCAATTTTTTTAGAACACTCGCAATACTAACATTTCAAGTGTAATCACTCAATAATTATTTATTTTAGTTTTTAACAGTTTATTCTTTCTTGGTAATGGACATCTTATTTATCATTCATAAAAGCATTATTTTACTATACTTTTTTTTACTATCGTTAAGAGATGTCTGTTAAAAATAATTTTATTCGACTTTAATTTACTAATGTTTATTAAAAAACGTGTGTACATAATTCACATTATATTATATTTCCAAAAATAGCAGTTACATCATAAATTTTAATACTGTAAGTGTGCAATGCAGCAACATTTTTGCAGTAAGGTCTCAGCTCTGTTTAAAAATTTGGGCAGAGATTGTTGTCGTTACGATCGGAAACGACTTTTGCTGGGAACAATAGTTCGTGATCGTACTGGCCGTCCCTTGATACCATTTCAGGGCCTCGTAAAGCAGCACTTTGAATAAAATTGACAACAATTTTCGGATCAACTTTGGACATGAGCAAACGACACCCCCACGTTACTACTGCTAACGGCTGAAACATAACGAATATTAATCAAATAGACTAATTAATAACATTAATCATTACCCTTTCTTCATCTAAAAATGTTGAAGGTGTGATGATATGTCTGTATAAGCAATCACCAACAAGTTTTCTCAGCAAATTCACTTCGTACTTGTTCGCGCACGGATGATACAGCATCACAACGGCACCATGTTCCAAGTTATGGACCCATCGTTGACGGGGAACGAATCGATACTCTCCATATTTAGGCCATAATGGTCGGTGAGTTCCGCTGTTTAATGCTCAATGTTAAAAACGATTACACTAAATTATTTTAGATCAACTTACAACGTTGGAATATCCTGCTCGTAGCTTATTGGCGTATCCATGCATTCATGTAATGCCACATAAGCTGGAGGAATGTGATCACAATATAAAACGGGATTGACATCGACTCGAGGAGTGTATAAGCGCCGCTCTTCGAAGCACGTGTAGTTCAACGGTGAGTTATCCCAATCTAACGTTAAATTAGTCTAAAACATATGTCTTCCTGAAAATTTTAGGCTATTAATACTGAACAAAAATGTACCTTCGCGTCATCACAATGACTTGACTTAATGCCCATTACAATGCCGTGACGGCTGTCATGCAAGTCGGACCGAGAAATTCCGTATTCCACTTTAGGATTATCATCAACCGTCTTACCAGGTGGCTGCGGAAACCACTTACCACGCCAAGGATCGACCAATCCTCCATCGCTAATCGGTAATTCTAAAAACCATTCATTTTTACTTTTTTTGAATCGATAAATTAAGTACACTTACGATTTGCGAAAACTCCAAATTGCACGTACGGTATAAACAAAAAAATATAAAAAATCATACAGGCTTCACACAAACTTATCATTTTGGATTTAGTGACTAGTGGATTATAAAGGCTTGCCATAAAATCAGTACAATATGGCTTGCATTCGATACGATTATGCTTCGTTGAGTTCACAGATATGTTATCACGAGTAGATCGTGATTAATTTTCATTTTACATGTTCTGGTTCATTATATTTGTTCCGCTAATATAATTTATTGCACCCACAGTTACAAAGTAATAAAGATTTAATAAGCTGAAATTACAATCAATTTTGACTTGTCAACATAACTGTCAAAAATTTCAAGGTTATAAACAAACACCAACTGTTAATAAATAAATATCCCTAGACGAAAAATATCAATACCAATCTGTAATTACGAGATTCCCTAGTTAAAAATTCCCCAAATTTAAATTTTTGTTAAAGCAATAATCACAAATAACCATTTAACACTAGTAAAACACATTTTGAGAAAGAGACACTTACAAAACTAATATGTATGAGAGTTGATAATTTAAATGCTGGATAATTCGTTTAAAAAATCCATTAATCGTAAATCTTTTATTGATAAAAAATTTGCATATATTACAATCACTTTATATATTTTTTTATACAGTGGAAGACATTTAAAAGACACATTTTTTTTGCTTCATTTAACATTTATACAAACAGTTAATTAGAGACAAAACATTATTATTCTTAAAAGAACGTATTAACATTTATTTTTTTAAATAAATTTGTAAAGTTACAGCAATCATATTCTTAAAATAATAATTTGTAATAGGTTTTCTTTTTATGAAATGCAAGGATACCAATTAAAAGAAATGAAATAAAATTATTTAGTCTCTTTCAAAACTTGTCTAAAACGATCCAAAAATATATCTGCGTGATGTTCTTGGAAAATTAGGGCTGGTCTTAATCGAATGGCTAAATCCCCACACCCACCGCTTTGAATGCCTGAAACGTTTAATAAAATTGTAACTTAAGCCCTTTTTAAAATGGGATCGAGTACCTTTCTGCCTCAATCTGTTTAAAATATCGTCTCGTAATTCAGTATTTGCTGTACTTATTGCTAAAAACGTTCCTCTACCTCGAGTCGAATTAACCAAATTTGGGAATTCATTCTGTATTTGTATAAGCCCAGTTTTGAGTTTGTCGCCTGTCTTCTGTACATTTTGTAGTAGGTTCTGATTCTTAACAACTTTTAACACTTCTTCCAATAATAGTAATTTTCCTGGATCGCCCATCCAAGTATTGAACACCCTGTATGATTGTTGAGGCCTTAAAAAATTATTTTGGCTTTAAAATTAAGTACAATTTGATGGAAAATATTTTAAAATATGTTTCTTAACGCACTTCATGTCCATGCTATGGTAGTATCCTCCTAGCTGCATTTTTTTGCTGAATGTAACTACGTCAGGTGGATTGTCTAGATTAAAATATTCGTGGCACCACAATTTACCAGTGGGGCCTCCACCAGTTTGTACCTCATCGATCAGTAGACCTGCTCCGTGTCTTTTAGCGATCCTCTGCAGTTCTTGGAAAAATTCAGGAGATGCTTCGTTATCTCCACCCTCTGACTGTATCGGTTCAACCACGATACCGGCAACAGGACAATCTTTTTTCTTGTACTGTTCTATTAAATCTTCAACTTCGGCTAAGCACTTTGTATCTTCTGCCTGATTCTCTGACTTGTGGTTTTCTAATGGATATTTGTATTTAGGAAAACGGGCAATCGGCCAGTCGAATGCAGGAATGTCAAGTTTGTGAATCGCCTTGGAATGTGTCGTGCTTAGGGCCCCAATCGTTCTACCGTGGAAGGCGCCATGGAATGAAAGGATCGAAAGCTTGGGAGATCCGGGAGTCTGATTGACCATGCAGGTGAGTTTTTCTGCTTCTGTAAAATCTATTTTTTCTCCCCTTTGCTTGCGGCGGTAGGAGATAAACATGTTTTTGAATGCGTTCTCGATCGAACATGAACCACACATCATTGTTGTGATGTTAGGCAAGCCAGGCGAAACCTGAATTATAATATTAATAATAATTATAAATCGTTAATAAGCGTTTTCCGCTAAAAATTTGCAATTTTTGTTTTGTTTTTGATAAGGAAAAATTGTTTAAATGCTTACACTAAGTAGGACGTCTTTAACTTTGCCGGGCCAATCTTCGCCAGGAAAAACCCCTAGTGCCGGTCTATTAATCAGAGTTCTCTGTGAATAACATTTTTTATGAGATAATAAGCAAATAGTGCGAAATAAATATACACTACCATGTTGTGGGGATTAGTAAAGACTTTTAATAGATTAGGATGATTGTAACCCAGTGGAAGGGATGCAATTTGTGTGTATGTGTCGAGAAGAACATTTCCATCGACATCATACAAGTAATTTCCTATTGATTTTTCGTAATCGGCGAATAATTGTACTGAACCAGCTTGCTAAAAAAAAAAAGATTTAGAGTTGTTGGCAAACACCAAGTAACAGTTTTTACAAACTGTATTTGTTTTACAAGAAACTTCATTTCTTCGGCATTGCAGTTTGTAATAAAGTTACTCTACTTAAAACTATAAGTCATGTTTTGTCTGAAAGTGGCCCCCCTTTTAATTAAAAAACTGCGACCAAAAATCCATGTGCTTTTCTAAACATTTTTGGTTGCGTCTGCTGGAAAACTGAATAATTTTGCCTATTTAGACCAGACGCAAACATTTTTCAAATTTCAAATTCACGCAATTTGTAGATTTAAAGTAAAGTACACAAATTTGTGATACAATTGCATTAAATGCCAAAAGGTGGGAGTGATTCGAATTATAGAAAGTTGTTGTATCTGTAGGGGGGGCTAAGCAGAGAAATTTTAAAGTTTTAAGCTGCCCTCATAGGGATTATATTTTCAAATTATTGCAAGGGTAAAAATTAATTGTGTGATTGCGGTAGAATTGTTGTAGTCCATTAATTTTTAAAATAATACTGTAGCGTTCGTATTATTATTCAAACTTTCAAAAAATTATCTGATATAGTAACGTAATATGAATTTAATTTAAAAATCCATACTCGTAGACGCCATCCCAGCAATTTAAGTTTGTTAAGTTAATTTATTTCAATTGGTGAAGGTTAAAACTATTACATAATAAAATAAGTGAGGGTAAAACTGCCGCTTCTTATTTTATTTGTGAACATTAAAATATTACAGTTATCTAAGCGTTTAAGCAGGGTTAAAAAACTTCAAAATATATCTTCAAATTTCGTTGAAAAATTCAGAAAATGAGATAGGTATGTTGAAATTGACTTAACGCCTAACGCTATTTAAAAATCGCTCTATTTTCTTTCATATTCGCTTTTAGGCATTACCTGTATCGAATTTAGTTCTTTAAAAAGTTCTTGAGATCTAGGTCCTGGTATAGAAGTTTTAACAACAGGACCTTTCGGTTCATCCTGTACAAAAGTAGTTGCAGAGCGAATTGCGCCTGATAAAAAATAAACCACACATTAGTACATAGCAAACTGAATTTACTACCAGTCATTCTATTGTAATAAATAAACAGATAAGTTTATTTCAAGGGCAATGCAAAACTGATACAACAATGCAAAATATTGCGATAAGAAACGTGTTATTATTATTATTTATTAGATAATATGAATATATTAATTAACAATTAAAAACTTCCCGCTTTTTTCATCATTGCATATTTCAGCGAGCGCATCATTACAATCTAACAAATAATTTGTTCTCGACAGTTTTAAGATAAAAATGGGTTATCAGCGCAAATGAAACGTTTGAAAATTATCTAATTTAATTTAATGCTGTATCAGTAAACAGTTAAAATCGTTGGTTCATTCTAAGGTTGACAAATTTTAATCGTAATATAAATAAGATAAAATGTTTGATAAATTTTTAAATCGCAGTTATTTGTAGTTAAAGGATAATAAATAAATAAAGTATACAAAATCAAACTGTTGAGCAAATCCCGTGTTAAAAAAATTATGCGAAAAATGTTCAGAATGATTGATTATCCATTCTATTGGCATACAAAATTAAATTTTCAAAAAATGCAAGGGAATTATTGTTTTGAAAAAAATATATATACTGTAATACGATTAAAATTATGCATTATGAGTATATGCTATATGCAATGAAAATCACAGTTTACCATGACATACATTCAACTTAAACGCAAGTGAAAAAATATTGAACAGGTTTTACGTTTGATTATACTTTCAATAATTAATATTAAGAAAGTGCTGTTATTAAGTAATTTCAAACGCTACTTGCCTGTTTTAAATATACCTTGTAGTATTATTCTATTTTGGGATATTAACGGCGTTGTTAATTTAGATAACATTATTGTACTAATACGTTACCTAAACGAATTGAACTTTCTGTTAACAAATTAAACTTATTTGTTTGACTAATTAAGCTACCAACACGATTTAGCAGCTGGATTGTACTGATACTGAAATATAATTCAGGTTTTGCCGGTTAGCGTGCTAGCGAGCAAGAATATCGACCGACTTCGTATACTACTGCGCCGTCGGGTCGCTCACCGACGCTGCTTTTAGTTTGATGTTGATATTATTTAGTGGAAAATAAAGTTAAAAAACAGTCGTACACTTAATAAGTTATGACAAAAAAGTGAAAAACTCTTTATTTTGCATTGTATAGATACCAAATTAGATTTCTTTACATGGCTGTTGTTCCTGAATTTAACCATTTTTGACCTAAACGAGAAAAATCGTATTCCACAAATGTTTTCGCTCCAACCAAGACCAACTGTTCCATAGTTGTTATTGGTTAAGATACAAAAACTAATTAATATAAATGGTTTAACGGTGATATTATACAATTATTTTCACTTATACCTGTATGTTCATCAAACTAGAGAGGAAAAAACAATGGGAGTGATTATGAGACGATTCTTTTCCAATTGTAGAGCCAAAAAAGAAGTCAGTTCAATTTTAAATTTATTTTAAGAACAAATGTATAATTCTCAAGTACCTTTGCGACAGTTGTATTCTTTGTAAAGTTCAGTTAAAAAATCATGAAATAAGTAAATTAATTCCTTGGTAATTGTTACAAAGTATCTCCCGATCTATTAATGCGAAAGATTTTAATTATATTATAAAATAAAATATAATATTTTATATTTATAATGTTTATTACGCAATCACATTTGAAAATTAAAGTGTATAATAGTTCAATTTTGCCTAAAAAAGTTGCCTACCGTAAGCTACATATTAGGTACTGTTATGTTACCGGCAAAGAAAAATGTAAGGGTCATTAGACACAACCTAATCGGTCAAATGAACTACAGTAGTTCATTTTCATATTAATTTTGTCAATTGTCAGTGCAACATCATGATGGTGATTTTGCCATATTTTTATACACCTTGGTTACTTTTCGTGCCAGTAAATGGGTGATATAAAAGATATTTTATAATAAATACCGCTTATCCAGGATATTCTTGAGGTAGTCTTAAAATAATTTGTGTTATTACAGCACTATAAGTCAGTTCATGTTTACAAAATGAAGGCAGTGATTGGGCGTTAAAATTAACTGTGATTTTCATTTCAAAATGTTAGTTATTAAATATAATGCTGGACTTTTCATTTTGATACCTCACTTAGTGATTATATTGCAAATTAATTGTGTAAATGATCGTTTTTAGCGAACCGAAGGAGCCACAACAAATGGTAAACGTGATGCTGAACATATCGTTGCAGCTGAAGATAGCGGGAGAGAAAAGATCTGATAGGTACCTGAACATTGATAAAAACCTGAAAAAGTCAAAGGAGAAGGGCAAGAAATCCAAGAAGATCAAAGTCGAAAGGTTCGTTTGGTGAAATTGCTCGATGAATAAATCCTTGCAAGTTTGTGTCGGTAGAGTGCAAAGCGAGATGTTGTGTTATTGTTGCTTTCAGTTTATCGGATGAAAACGAGGAAGTCGCTGCACCATCGCTAATAGTGCAAAAGGACATAGAATTATGGGAAGGAGCCACTTTATCGGATTCAGACAGCAGTCACGGGAATCTCGATGATCCACATCGTGCGTTGTATATCGATTTAGAACTGTAAGTTTCACTATTTTTGAATTTTGTGTTTGGGGCATAGAAATTGCATGAAATTCGGTTTAAGAGTGTGTACTGACAGTTAAGTTAATTGAAAATTTAGAAATTTTCGTGTGATCTCGTAACTCATTGGGATTGATACGTGAATACCGTTGCATGACGTAACTAACATTAGATGTTAAATATTTCAGTCCGCCTCCGCCCCTACTGAGTGCCAGGGCAACGACTGAAAAATGAGAAAGCAAAAAGTTGAGACACAAGAACAAGGTAAGCTTTGGTAATGCGAATCACGAGTTTTGGTTAATCTATGTTGTGTTTTAGGACGAAAAAAATCTGGACAAGGAAATTGATTAACTGACTAATGAGGAGGATGGCAAGCACCTCAAGAGATAAAAAATTGAGAAGAAAATCGAGGTAAAATGAACAGTAAGTCAATTTATAAGTTCTAACCTAGGCGTGTGTAAGCAACCCAACATACATCTGCGTATAGCTGATTGCTTTTTATGTATTTAGTTATTAACTGTAAATTTCGTATTTAAATGTCTAAAAAGCATTAAATGACCGTTCGTCGGACAGTTTTGGCTCTTAAATTTTTATTTGTTGACTATTTGAGCGTTATACGCTTTTAAATTTTATCTACTTAGAAGATCCCTAAAAATAACAAACCATGCAGTTTGTCCTATTTTGTTCACAAAAATTGTTAAAAGCAAAGTACGACCGATTTACAACGATATTTCTTTCGCTACTTATGTTAAAACATTGAAACTGTGAATTAGTTCAAAATGATTTTAGTAGTTGTAATGGTTTGTTACACTAATATGTGCAAAAGTGGATGTGCCGCCTCGCTCATTCACGACTAGTAGTACTATTATTAACCTCAAATCTTTGACGTTTGTGTTGATCGGTGTTGGTGTAAGTTTTAAGTCGAGGGTTTTAGTATTGTTTTATTAGCCAAAATGATCGGCCAGTGTTCGTGTCCAGTATGAATATTTGCAGAATGTGAACTTACTTAATATTTGTGTATTTTTCAACATCTGCGTGATTGAGTGTTATATTATTTTGCCTAAAACAGTTGTGCGAATGATGCCTTCGTGGTAGTTATTTTAATTACTTCTAAATTTTAAAAGTTGAAGTTGACATGTATATTGTTTTCACAGATGTACTACAGGCTTCGTTGATGTTGTTCATCAGCCACCTGCTCAGAAATCGAGATTGTTTCGTCGATGTTGTCCATCAGCCACCTGCTCAGAAATGAGGATTGTTTCGTCGATATCGTCCATCAGGTGTCTGCTCAGAAATCTTCAGGGAATGATTTGGAACTCTTACTGAAATTTAACGTACATGTGTGGTCCGGAGAGGAAGATGATCATTGAAGGTAATTTGTGTTTAATTTTGACCATGTTATCGTGGTCTTTTGTGACAAACGATAACATGGTCAAAACAAATTCAAAGAAGATGTAGTTGGAAAGCTGGAAGCAGACACTGTTACTTTATGCATCATCTTAGAATCTAATCTATCATCTTCTCGCCCCACTATGCGTAGTTGTTCTTGATCATTTAAAGTTTCGGGAACTCATTCAACTACGACATGAATATGTCCTAGATGAAAGAATTTCTGATCAAAACTGGTCGAAAAGCACTGCAATGTAGTGTCTTCATATATTTTTTTAACTTTTTCTATAATCCATATGTTTTGTTACAGATAGAGGTGAAGATCGACATATTAATACATGAACTAGTCAGTGTACGGTCAGAAGAACAGTTCTTGGATGAGAGCGTGTACCAGCATTTGGATTTTTACACGCAAGCACTGTTCATGATTAAAGTAAGCTCGGCTAGCTATGCATCGCTTCCCAACTCCACTGAGTGCTAGATTGTTAAGATGTTTACCCTAGCGATGCGTACATTTGTATGAACCCAATAGACGCAAATGTCATTTACAGTTAGGCCAGTCGTAAGTGTTCCAACAACGGCTAATACTGGCCAATACATAGTTCATGCATGCGAATAAAACATTTCATGCATTCATCCAAGGATCGGTCTTAAACTACGTGTTGGAACAAACCTATTATGTCTCAGTAGTGGAATTAAAAACAATTAACAATCATTTTACACTTGTCCCTCCCCAGGCACAATTAGAAATTAAACATATGCTTTTAATGTACTTGCAAATTACAATTAATTATTATATTTTCTAGTTGTTCTTTGATTTTCATAATATTATTTTAACCATTTGCCCAATTTCAAAATTTTTGGTAACCAATGGGGGTACTAGCTGCATTCCACTATTGTCTATACGACTATTGTTTTAAAAATAGGAAATTTATGTATGCTTTTGTAAAAAATTATACTGAATGTCTAGGTATTAGGTGTTAATAATTTTTAACACTTCCAACAGTGTTCAGAGATGTATTAAAAATGATAACATTAATGTTCAAATATTGCTGCTTATGTTTTAAATAAATCAGTGTAAACTTGTACTTAAGAGCATTAATAATTTTATTGTGTTTTAAATTTTATCACTGATCAATGTAAAAGTTCTTCAGACAATATTATAAATGTAATTGTTAGTTTTTATCAAACTGAAAGTGCTGGTTAAGTGTTAATTATTAAAACAGTTAATAAATAATTTTTTGTATATTTAATCATGTCATAATTATTATGAATGAGTTTTCAGTTGTTTAATGTTGCTTAAAAATTGTCACTTCATGATCTACGTTAACGCTTATTAATTAATATAATAATGTAATTGTTGTATTAAAAATAGAATATTCACGTTTGTGATTAAATTTGCATTGAATGGCTGGTTATGAGTGTTGACAATTTTTAAAAACTCCAACAGTGCTTTGAGGTATGTTAAAAATGATAGTTTTTGTTTAAAACATTCGTGTAAGTAATAAATGTTACCCCTGACCGATGTGAAAGGTCTCTAGCCAATATTTTATTTGTAATAAATTTATTTTTAATAAAAGTTAAACTGTTACAAGGTTGTAATTACTTAAAACAGTCAGTTATAGAGTTTGAGTGTTATATTATTTAATTGTATCATAATAATTATAAGCAAGTTTTCCATATGTAATATCACCCAAAAATTGTAACTTAAATACGTGCATGTGAACATGTATTGAAATAATAAAAACATTGCAAAATAATGTGCTTTTAGTTTAATACAACATCAACCAAAGAAAACAGCGTATTCTGTGAAAACAGCAACCCTCAATTCACGAAAGTAAAGTAAAATTTCGTATCCAAAATTTATCACAATTACAGGAAACTAGCAAAAATTACAGGAAACTGCATTACCACCATACGAACTGTAATAGGCTGAACCTCCTTCAATTTCTGTGATCCTGATACTCCTGATACAAAATCGCCATCGAAAACTTAACAAATGATTCAAAATCAAACTTAAGGACCAGAATCGCATACATGGTGACGTCACTAGTGTTTACAAAATTTTTATTATAGCCCCAGCAATGATTTCGTGTCAATAAATTTGAATTTGGAGTATCAGGATCACAGAAGTTAAAGGAGGCACAAGCTAATCAGACTTAAGGACCAGAATCGCATAACTTGATGTGACGTCACTAGTGTTTACAAAAATTTTATGCTAGCCCGGCAATGTTTTAATTGCAAAATATTTGAATTTTTAATATCAGGATCAACATAAAGGAGGTACGAAGCTTGTAATTTTTAAACACTCGCGACGTCACATCCATTTATGCGATTCTGGACCTTAAGTCCGATTTTGAATTATTTGATAGTTATCGAACGCGATTTTGTATCAGGATCACAAAAACTGAAGAAGTTGTCTAATACAAATAAATCTATGGTGAAACTAAAGCAAATAGTTCCAAACTTCATATACACGTTATTCATAGCCCAATTAACGATTATCAGCCCTTAAATTCGATTTTGAAATTTTAGTGAAAAATGAGAAAAGTGCAAAGGCTATATATAGTCTTTGCACTTTTTTCGACAAAAAAATCGATTTCTTTGAAACTAAAGCAAATACTTCCAAACTCCAATTACACGTTATTTATGGCCCAATTAAGGATTATCAGATCTTAAATTCGATTTTGAAATTTTAGTGAAAAATGAGAAAAGTGCAAAGGCTATAGTCTTTGCACTTTTTTCGACAAAAAAATCGATTTCTCTGAAACTAAAGCAAATACTTCCAAACTTCATATACACGTTATTCATAGCCCAATTAACGATTATCAGCCCTTAAATTCGATTTTGAAATTTTAGTGAAAAATGAGAAAAGTGCAAAGGCTATATATAGTCTTTGCACTTTTTTCGACAAAAAAATCGATTTCTTTGAAACTAAAGCAAATACTTCCAAACTTGATATACACGTCATTCATAGCCCAATTAACGATTATCAGCCCTTAAATTCGATTTTGAAATTTTAGTGAAAAATGAGAAAAGTGCAAAGGCTATAGTCTTTGCACTTTTTTCGACAAAAAAATCGATTTCTTTGAAACTAAAGCAAATACTTCCAAACTTCATATACACGGTATTCATAGCCCAATTAACGATTATCAGCCCTTAAATTCGATTTTGAAATTTTAGTGAAAAATGAGAAAAGTGCAAAGGCTATATATAGTCTTTGCACTTTTTTCGACAAAAAAATCGATTTCTTTGAAACTAAAGCAAATACTTCCAAACTTGATATACACGTCATTCATAGCCCAATTAACGATTATCAGCCCTTAAATTCGATTTTGAAATTTTAGTGAAAAATGAGAAAAGTGCAAAGGCTATAGTCTTTGCACTTTTTTCGACAAAAAAATCGATTTCTTTGAAACTAAAGCAAATACTTCCAAACTTCATATACACGGTATTCATAGCCCAATTAACGATTATCAGCCCTTAAATTCGATTTTGAAATTTTAGTGAAAAATGAGAAAAGTGCAAAGGCTATAGTCTTTGCACTTTTTTCGACAAAAAAATCGATTTCTTTGAAACTAAAGCAAATACTTCCAAACTTCATATACACGTTATTCATAGCTCAATTAACGATTATCAGCCCTTAAATTCGATTTTGAAATTTTAGTGAAAAATGAGAAAAGTGCAAAGGCTATAGTCTTTGCACTTTTTTCGACAAAAAAATCGATTTCTTTGAAACTAAAGCAAATACTTCCAAACTTCATATACACGTTATTCATAGCCCAATTAACGATTATCAGCCCTTAAATTCGATTTTGAAATTTTAGTGAAAAATGAGAAAAGTGCAAAGGCTATAGTCTTTGCACTTTTTTCGACAAAAAAATCGATTTCTTTGAAACTAAAGCAAATACTTCCAAACTTCATATACACGTTATTCATAGCTCAATTAACGATTATCAGCCCTTAAATTCGATTTTGAAATTTTAGTGAAAAATGAGAAAAGTGCAAAGGCTATAGTCTTTGCACTTTTTTCGACAAAAAAATCGATTTCTTTGAAACTAAAGCAAATACTTCCAAACTCCAATTACACGTTATTTATGGCCCAATTAAGGATTATCAGATCTTAAATTCGATTTTGAAATTTTAGTGAAAAATGAGAAAAGTGCAAAGGCTATAGTCTTTGCACTTTTTTCGACAAAAAAATCGATTTCTTTGAAACTAAAGCAAATACTTCCAAACTTCATATACACGTTATTCATAGCCCAATTAACGATTATCAGCCCTTAAATTCGATTTTGAAATTTTAGTGAAAAATGAGAAAAGTGCAAAGGCTATAGTCTTTGCACTTTTTTCGACAAAAAAATCGATTTCTTTGAAACTAAAGCAAATACTTCCAAACTTCATATACACGTTATTCATAGCTCAATTAACGATTATCAGCCCTTAAATTCGATTTTGAAATTTTAGTGAAAAATGAGAAAAGTGCAAAGGCTATATATAGTCTTTGCACTTTTTTCGACAAAAAAATCGATTTCTTTGAAACTAAAGCAAATACTTCCAAACTTCATATACACGTTATTCATAGCCCAATTAACGATTATCAGCCCTTAAATTCGATTTTGAAATTTTAGTGAAAAATGAGAAAAGGGCTATAATAGTCTAGTATAATAGTCATGGTGTATTAAGCTAATTGTTGAAAATACGGAAAAACAGAGTAGTGAAAAAATTCAAAAGTATTTTTGTCATTTAAAGATACGTTAGATAAACGTCTCCTGTAAAATTCACAGCAGTTTGAAAATTATTTAGTTACGTCTCATATTGAAATGACAGGTGAACTACCAGTAGTTCATTCGACCGATTGAATCGTGTCTAATGTCCATACCAGTTTTTCTTGCCGGCAACGTAAGAGTGTCTAATTTACAGCTAACGGTGAGCAATCTGTTTTTAAGCAAAAGTAAACTAATACACACTTTAATATTCAAATGTTAACAATATACATATCAAATACGAAACAGACGGTGTGCAATAATTAGTAAATGCTTAAAAGTTTAGCAACCAGTGAAACAGTCTTCCACATTTTTGTCAAAAAAAATTGACCTGGAAGCGAAATAATACAATATAAAGTGTCATTTAAAATGACTGATACATAATCGATATTTTGAATACAAGTGCAATAATAATAAGTACAGCAGTCTTCGCACCCAAGAAACTAGCTACATAATTAGTGTACTCCAACAGGTGTCGGGAAACAACACACCAGAGCACCTGATGAAGTACAATAGGCATGTAACAGAGGACACCGGTAAACTCCACCACAGTATATGAAGAATCGAAGTTATATAGCCGGCCGCAACGCGCGCTACTTCAGGTACCTGACTTATCGACAAAGTCCAAGCACCGAGGTAGCGCGCATAGCAACAGGCTTCTTGATTCAATTTCTTTTAAATAGGTCATTGCGAGCACTCTCTTATTAGGATTTTTTGATGGTACCTGAAGATCCTGCAATATATGTTAAAATAAAACTACAAGCACATATAAACAAAAGAACTGCGAGAAAGAGTTGTCCTCATAAAACAAAAACCTTAAATTTACAAAATAAAAAAACAGGAAAAATAGTTTGAATTTGAGAAGCTTGGACGTTTTACAATTAAACGACACATCCAGACAAATCCCCTTAAAATCAGAAGAAAACTAAAGGATTCGTTAACAATTAACAAATCCACCGGCTTGCGGTTTTTGGAAAAGGGGTTCAAGGTTGGTGACGTCAGCTCAGCCGTCTGTAAACCTTGAAATAATTTGCGGGTAGAAAGAACGAAACCAGCTCCATTGCAGGCGGCCGGTAAACCGGATGAAGGCCGGAAATTCTTATCTACGAGATAAGACATTAACTAGTCGGTTCAAGGAATTTTCAAGAGGAAACAAAACGAGTAGGATTCAAGTCGAAAACACCACGATCCATTCCAAAAATAATGAGATCAAATTTTAATACATGGTTGGACACTTTCAACACTGCAATATTTATTTATATCTTGGAGAAAAATCAAAGACGTAATAATGGTAAAACGAAAAAAATTGAACGTTTCGAAAATCACGATAAAAAACCAAGCATGGACACTGGCATTAACACTCCCGACACTTGCTTTAATATTTTCTTGAGAAAAAATTTGTTAATCCTAGCATTTGCAGAACTTGAAAACTTTTCGAAAGTTATTAACACTGAACGCACGTCATCGTGATACTGTTGTAGTATCTTCTCTTGTCGCCACGGAACTGACCACGCCGAAGTACGAACAGGAGGTAGAAGCCGGCAAAAAGGAAAATAGGTGGGAAAACCGGACTCGAAACCCAATCAAATCCCTCGAGATATCCGAAGTTTATCGACTACCAACGACGACTCGATTGTTGGGTGTAAATCTGACTTGTCTGGGTCCTTCACCCAACCAACAGCCGACAATGCGACACAATATGTGTTTTCTGCATTTGGCGCGCCATCTCGCTCTCTCCTGTCTATAAAATTCGCGGTGCATTGTAGTCGATCGCATTCTTTTGATGTGAATTTAGCGATAAAACTCATAAAAATGCCTCTCAATTAAAAATCACCGACAGAAAAAAATCAAATGCAGAAAAAATTGTTTCGTGCGGTACGATTTCGAAAAATGTTAATAATAAAACTGCAAACAATCGAAGACTTTCACCGCGATGCAATTATAAGTGGCATTGAAGTTGTCTATGAATTATGACTAATACGATACAACATTTAATCGATAATTTTAAGAGTTGGCGTCACGCACCCCATAGGAAAACATTTAAAAAATACGCATCTTCCTAATTTTTACGTTAAGACAATGGACAATTACGTACGACACATTTTTGGTATTTTTACTAATAACAGCGCTTTAAAATAATTTGTACCTATGCTGATACTTAAAAAATATGACATTTGTTAGAAATGCATTTCACTAAAAATAATTTACACAATCCAGTAACAGTTAACGTAAAACAGTTATGAAATAATTCGACTTGTCTGGGACTCGAAAATGTAACGTTCATGAGGAACGATTTTATTGTTTAGACTATTTATTTTGGCTAATTTCATGTACAAAACATTTTATAAATTGATGAAAAACAAATTTTCGCAAATAAAAATTAAGTTGAGTTTGTCAAAAATTTTAAAAAAAAATTAAGTACCTACCTGAAACAATACATTTTTGGTGATAACATTTTTAGAGATAATATAGGAATCAAAATCATGGTTCTTTTAAATTTAAAGTAACAACGTGCACATAGGTGGTACCTACTACCTACCTACTGCGAAAAACGAAACACTTGGTAAAGTTGAAAATAATTTTACGTTGTGCAACTAATAACCGCAAACAACGTTTGTATTAAATTTTGTTTGTATCATTCCTGATAACAGAGCCATGGCACAATTTGTCTCGATTAGAAATGTGACATTTGTGGAAAATGAAATATTTCTTTTCTTTATTATTAATTTAGGTAACAAAAATCTTCGATTTTTCGAATCAATATTATCCAAATTATACAGGATTTGGTGTTGCATCTAAAATTATGTACAAAAATAGTATCTAATGCAAATTACTTTTAAAAAAACGCTTATGGAATGCATATTTTAATTTTTTTTCATAAGTTACCTAAAAACGAACACCGGGTGGAAAATATTAGATACAAATACTGAGAACATTTGAAAATGTGGTCTGTCGCCAGTGAAGCAGTTACCAAAAACTAGGAGAAATGAAGTCTAGGTCACGATAATTGACAAAACCGTTTTATAATATACTCCTATTAAACGACTTAATATTATTTACAAAAGATATTTATATTCATTTAAGAATATACGTAATTTTTATGGCGTGTACTTTGTCTACAAAGTTTGGACTAGAACACGAAAATTTCTCCTAATAAGAAATCTAAATATAACCTACAACACGTGCGACTACCTGACGATTTTCCTGTTTATTGCCTTTCAAAACGCAAATACAGTACCTTAAACTGAAACTTTAAGTCAGTTAAATTCTATTCGTTTACAGGCAAGTGCAATACACAGCGAAAGGCTTTGAAAACTTGCATTACTTTGCTAAGTACAAAAGCAAATTAAGTTAATTAAAAAAACGATAAATAATGCGGGATATTATAATGTTATTGCCAAATGACCAATCAGGTTTAACAGCAGATGTTGCTTGATTTTTATCATTTAAATAGATGACGAGTGTACTATATTCCCGATTCATGCGGGTGTCAATTGTTAGAATTCTTCCAGGAGCTGTATCTCTGCATCTTGCTGTACAATTATCGTCTATTCAGCTGTAGAAGAATATTGTGGTTTCCTACAAGTTAATTTTGCATGATTCATAATATCTGGAATGTCACTTCCTGGTAGAAACTCCTCAAATATCAGTTCTTACTTATTTAACCGGCGTCAGTCTGCATCAAACTTGGCAAATATTGAATAATAAATGTATATTTTAATTCCTAACATTGCAAGGACTGCATTTAAAATTAACTCCAGGCCTAATTGTTTTGCTTGGTATTAAACTCTACAAAAATATTTTTGAAAATAAGCGTATCACATTTTGTTAAACAAATCGAATGTTTGAGCATATCGCTCTAGTAAAGGATATCGCTGTTTATAAAATGACTCATTATTAAGTCAAACATTACACTAGAAATTATTTAAATGCCTGCATTGCTCAGTCTGATAAAAATATCTCGATGACTTTTAGGTCGTGGTAATAATGAACTCAAATACTGTGCATGCATGCGTATTTATTTTATACATTTCCTAGCAACCACACAAACACGTTTTCCGATGAGATTTTTAAATAATCTTTCATACAAAGTAAACATGAAGTTTTATACCACAATAATAATGTACAGAGTATGTCAAATTTTGTAACACCGTGCATTTCTTTATATGAAAAATAGCCACGCATAGGGTGAAATATAAATATTTATTGAAGTTCTGTATTTGTCAGTATTTTCGGGGGGAAAAAACAACGTTGATCATTTAAAATCGGCTCATTTTACGTACAAAATTCCTCGTGAATTTTTTAAAGGGAATTACATTTCAAATCGACATCATGCTAAATATAGAGGGTGTCTCACTTAAAGTAGAAAGTTACGCGAAAAAGAAACACTGTATAGCTAAAAATACATTTAGGTTATGCAACTAATTAATGACCACGAACGACTTTTGTATTTAACTTTTTTTTTTGTACCTTTGCTAATAACAGAGTGATTTGATAATTAACACTATCTGAAACTCTCGGATGAAACATGTGTAGAAAATGTTTTTTGTTTTTGCGTTAATTATTCGAAAACGATTGGTTGTACGTTGTACCATAGTCAAGGGTTGTACATAATATGAACGAACACCTTACATATTTTTAGTACGGAATCGAATTTTGATTCGAAATAATTGATAATGTACAGGGCTCAATCTGTTTTATGTAACAAAGTTGCTTAAGTTCGTGTAAATTATAAAAGGAGAGACATGCGCAGGAAATATAAACGTTCTGGTTTTATTCATGTAGGAAGAATTATAAGACATTCTTGGCGAGTTCTCGTCTATAAAAGGAAATACAGGTCAGATACAGCATAAACGACAACAATACAACTAAATTAATCGTCAAGAATGTCACTTGTACATTGAGAAATTTGTAGAAAAACCAGCAACAAGTTTACTTTATTGAGACATCATACGAGTATGTACAAATCTCACTTAATAAATCAGTCTCGTACAAAAAAAAAAAAAAACAATACAAACGACGCTACTATACGGGATATCGCCAATAAATTTCAAAACGAGTTTTATTTAACCGACGTTTCTAACAAAACGTTTATTTTACAAAAGGTGAAATCACGCAAAATATACACGTTATAACAATGGCCTTTGCACTTAAGTGGAAATAAAATCAAAAATAATAATCAACGTCAAATACTGAGCTTGGTACATATTTATCTGAAACTGCACATTATTAAATCATCTAAATAAATTATATGCACAAAGGCCTGAAACAATTTTAAGTCACCTGAATTTAAAGTCACCTGAAGCATTGCATTTCCGCCTTTGGTTCGTTCAGAAACGACCTAAAACAATATATAACAGCCCCTTACAGTTTTTAAAACCTGCCAACACTATTAAAAATACAGTTTGGAAAAAGAACCAATCGTTTCTAGACAGAAAAACGATATTAAGCTGTGCTGATTACGACAATGAACTTAACAGCCTATGGTTTATTACTTTTTTAGAATTACTTTATTGCAATTTCAAGCGTATTCTGTCATAACAATTGAAAGGTAAACAGCTCAATAAAAATTAGTTAAATACAACACGTGCAGAAGTTGTGCGATTTCAACATATACAGATTGTATTCAATTTAGTCGACTTGTACGTTTCATAAGGGTTATCGAATAACTTTCAGCTTTCGCGGATCCACCCTGAACAAATATAATCGTGAAAAAGTGCTACAAAGCCCACTTCCTAATTATAAATAAAAAATTTGCATGAATAAGCTGTTCGGTAGCTTTGAACGGACAGCAATGTGTTTTGACGTCACACCGCCCCCATTTTAATAGTTGCTAAGGCGGCTGTGTCGTTAAAATGGACAAGTGCGTTAGATTTAGAATCTTTTTATGTAAGTTTTTACAGGTAATATTTGTTTATATTTGATTATTTACTTTTATTTATTAGTATATTAATTTTGATTATTTGTGTTTTAGTTAGAGTTGATCACAGTGAGCCAAGGTCACGACAAGGACTCGCGACTAGCATTTGTTACTATACCGGGTGTCCCACGTTCATGGTACACCCCCTTTTTTTTCTTTAGTTTTGATTTTAAATAAATGAAATTTTAGACATATGATATACGCAAAAAACCGGGCTTTTTAAGCCGTTGCACACATTTGTTTCACTTCCGGTTTCGCCAGAAATGACCCTAACTTTGTTATTTTAAATGGAACACCCTGTATATTTTTACATTTTTGGAAAGAGGAAGTGATTTTTGATACAACTGCACTAATTTCGTTAATTTTTATAACCTCAAATTTTTTTAAAACAAAATTTAGTTTTTTATTAAGGGTGCCGTGACCTGCATAAATTGATTTTTATTATGTCAACAATTGTCCAAAAAACGTTTTTGTAAATTTTAAATGACATTTAGTTTACTTTAATCGGCTTTGAAGGTTGAGGAATCGGTTTTTTGACAAAAAGTCAATTTTTTTAAATGGAACTATGCTGGTACTAGCGGTTATTTAAATGGATCATCTTCTAACGAATCCATCGATACCAATAACTTGTATTTTTATTAAAAATCTACTTCAAAAATTTCAAATTATTGTGAAAATTTATTAAGAGATCCTCTTAATCGCGGTTATCTAATTATGTAAAAATGATTACCAAAATTTTTAGACTGTCTAATTAAATGACTATAGTAGTTAAACATAAAACAACGATCATTTGTTTTGTTGTAGTTATGCACAGTGTACTGCGATTAACAGGATCTCTTAATAAATGTTCACAATAATTTGAAGTTTTTGAAGTAGATTTTTAATAAAAATACAAGTTATTGGTATCGATGGATTCGTTAGAAGATGATCCATTTAAATAACCGCTAGTACCAGCATGGTTCCATTTAAAAAAATTGACTTTTTGTCAAAAAACCGATTCCTCAACCTTCAAAGCCGATTAAAGTAAACTAAATGTCATTTAAAATTTACAAAAACGTTTTTTGGACAATTGTTGACATAATAAAAATCAATTTATGCAGGTCACGGCACCCTTAATAAAAAACTAAATTTTGTTTTAAAAAAATTTTGAGGTTATAAAAATTAACGAAATTAGTGCAGTTGTATCAAAAATCACTTCCTCTTTCCAAAAATGTAAAAATATACAGGGTGTTCCATTTAAAATAACAAAGTTAGGGTCATTTCTGGCGAAACCGGAAGTGAAACAAATGTGTGCAACGGCTTAAAAAGCCCGGTTTTTTGCGTATATCATATGTCTAAAATTTCATTTATTTAAAATCAAAACTAAAGAAAAAAAAGAGGGTGTACCATGAACGTGGGACACCCGGTATAGACAGACATACCTCTTCTCTACTGTCGACTATTTCTTATTACGACCATTTTGCTAGTCCATTAGCTGGACAAGCAGGACATCTTCGCGGCAAACGCACGGGGCAATAATAATTTGATTAGGTACGCGACCGCCGTGTTTTCAAAAATACACAAACAAGTAATAAACGAACTGTTGTTGCAAATCGCCAGCCACAGTATTTCTGTAAATAATAAGCGCAATATTAGCGGAAATTGCTGCTTATATTGTCACGGCCGGTTGATTTTATTTTAGGTCTAATCCGGAATGAATAATTTATATATTATAAAACACTCATTTAACATATTCATCAAACGCTACTTTTATCCATTACATGAAGCCGAATATGATTTTTCATAAGTTGCGCTATCATCTTACGTTAATTTTAAATAATTACACACTTACAGGAAATTTTCGCTACCAGACAGGCAAATCAACTATTAAAAAGATATAGGTTTTAAGACGAATCCCTAACTCATTGTCTTATTTTACAAGCAAAAGAAATCTTAAACTCAACGAAAGTTTGGTTTCTTAAGTATTGAAGATGCACGTACACGGACAGACGGACAACAGTAAAAAAAAATTAACAAATGGCACCAATGTAGATAAGAGACTTAAAAATAAAAAAATGGAAGCAGAAACAAACACTATTAATAAAGTATGTACATAAAATATTTAAAGAATGTGTGTACCACATAAATACAGTTCGACCTATACAAAACCCATATTATTCCTAATCTTTTCAAGGTCTAAACCGGCATCATATATGATTCATAAAACAACAAAGAACTAATACAGAAGTGCAAGTCACAACAGCCATTTTAATAGTAAGCAAAAATAAAAATTAATTCGTTCTAACAACGTTATGCGCTAAGCTCACATGACGACGTATTCAAAATTTTTTAGACAAGAATTTTTAACACCAAATTAAATGGTCTGGTTCTGATACAGGGTAAGTTTGAGGTGATTAAAATAAAGTTCGCAAAATATTCGAGGGAAAGAAAAAAATCTACGCATTCAGTTCGACGCACTTGGAACTCCTTTCAAAGATGACTCATGGAAAATACACATTAGTCCAAGTTAACTTCAGAGAGAAAGAAAGTTAGTCTTTTAAGTTTCACTTCATTAATCAAATAATACAAACAAACTGACTGAACTAAAACAATTATTTACGCATTTAACGTAAAAACATAGGTGTGCGATAATTAATTTTTTTAAACCTTTAAAATATACGATATCATTAGCAGGCACAAACTTACAACCGGAAAGGGAAGTTGCCCATCAACGTGTAAAAAATTAAAAGACATTAGACAACATGAAGCACTTAATGGATTACTCGAAATATAATAATGTCATAACGTTGCTAACAATTAAATTCTCTCATTTGTTTCAAATAAGGTACTTCATAATAATAACAGAACTGAAATTATGACTCAAAATGTAACATTTGTGAAACATTATTTATGTATTTCATTGATAACTCAAAAACGGTTGATTTTGAGCACAAAGCACTTTATACATGTTTGAATGAACTTAATTTGGAATCGAAATAATGCAAAATATACAGGGCGTTCTATTTAAATTAACCAAGTTACATATTGGTACCAGGAAACAAAACAGTTGAAAATAAATTTAGGTTATGCAGCTATTGATTGTGAACAACTAATGTGCTGTTTTTTTTTAATCTTTACTGATAACAGAGCTACTGAATAATATGTCTCGACTCAAAATGTGACATTTGTGAGAATTGTTTTATTTAATTAATCGAAAAGTTGTAAATTTTCGCGAACTGCTGAGGTCGACCCGGCAAGAAAAGGTCGTTGAAGCAATTATTAGCAGTAATTTAGTAATTTCTAGGTTGTTAAGGTAATAAAACCGCTCAACCACCCCAAACTAACAGCCGTATCGTCGGGTGCACATACTTCAGCTTATAAACGACTTTTAACTTAAAATTATAAATGTACATAACGAATTTATGTGAAACCGGTCATATTAATCACTTTGACGGCCAATAAATTCAAATAAACCCTGAAACAGTAAACGATAACAGACCGTCAAAATATATTGAGAGCGGAAAAGCCAATCGTAATGAACGAACAATTAGGTTTCCTCTATATCAAATTTTTTCATTACGAATTATACCTTCCACTCTCGCGATTCGCGATTTACGGCAGAATCGTAGAAAATGCCATGAATGGGAAGTATAGACGGCGAAATGGGGTTTAATACGCAAGCTGGGTAGTAGTGACGTAGCACCCCTGTCTAGACGAACAGGGTTGGGGCAGGCCACGGCGCAGGCACGGATATGCAATACCGGAAGTAACAGCCGCATGCGAAAACGCACACGCCACGACTCGTATTCATTTTTGCACACTTCTAACTCTTCTTTAAAAAAAATATTTCGCTTTAAAAAGATTTTTTTCCGCTAAAAACAGGTTCGCATTTATTACAGCCCTTTTTTGCCAGGTTACTGGAGGGGAAAAATCTGAACTTGCTAT
This sequence comes from Elmis aenea, assembly GCA_947652605.1. Lineage (NCBI taxonomy): Eukaryota > Metazoa > Arthropoda > Insecta > Coleoptera > Elmidae > Elmis > Elmis aenea. Next base: position 59,876,438 of record OX393579.1, read on the forward strand.
TCAACGTTCCTAATATTAGTTCTAAAAATCGCAAGATTTTAAACAAGTGACGGTGTCGGCACGTTCAAATGAACGTCGGTAGTCAGCCAACTAAAATCGCAGCCGGTGGCATTGACGACAGTGAGACAAAGCCACACTCACACTGGCACATCATTTAAGAATATTCGAGATACATGCATTATTTTCGTAGGTTCAATCATCAACTCACGCTTAGTCACACTTTGAGTTATGTGTGAATTGCTAAAATAAACTTGTACCCATCAGCAAAAACAACAAAACAAAAATCCTTCGAAATATGCGCTCGTTTTCCTTTTGACCTGCTTATTACAAAATCTAATTCTAAAATTCTAGAATATTTTAAACGTTTTCAACTGCTGCACAGATAATAACAATGGAATCTTTCACTCTTATCGAAAATTTTGCAGCTGCAAAACAAAGTAGGTCATGCGATCGACTTGTACGAATTATAAAAAGTATTTTCCAAGACAGCGCTGGCCAACTCGTTTCTACCTGTGCAGGTAAGTAAACCTCAAATAAGGCGATAGCCACCCCAACAAAATCTAGCAAGCTACGCTATGACTAATGGTTTTTGCCGCATGCATACCGATCCGAAAGCTGCGGAAATGACGAATGATTGCGACAAAACACGCCGATATGTGGGCCAGCGTGGACAACCCGACCAAAAGTGTTTTCTAGGACTTACAGGATCGTCTTCCAGGTTTCTGGATGCCTCTATCCGTCCTGGTGGATGAGGAATTGCGGAAAATTCACAAAATTCCAATGAATCACTATCACTGAACCAATATCATGTCACATTCCAGTTCGCCGGTTGGGACTAAAATGAAAGAACAGAGCGACGACGCAAGCACATGTCTGCTATAGATTCACACGGTTTTCATGCGCTTGCCGCTTTGTGTCTATCTTATTTTGTCGCAAAGAAAGAGGGAAAACATAATGCGGTAGCATTTCGAGGAACATTCACCACGCCCGTACGATATCCAGCCATAGCAACCGTTGCCATCTCAACCGCTGTCTTGAGGGGAGGGGGGCAATGTGGAGAAATTATCCAACACGTTCCTACGTGTTTCCCTTTACTCCTAAATGAATAATACGGCAAAATTGGTCTGGTCGATTGTTATTTAAAATTTTTATGGTTAATAACTAAACATGTCTACAAGAAAAAGTTAACGATAATTTAGTTACCATTTCGCAATGTTGACACTTTCAAGTAAAACCGCTTTTCAGTTTTCCTCCTATGGACTGATTTGAACCGAACTTCGGCACCTGTGGGTTGACCGATTGCGTATGCAAAAAGCGATGACTAATGTGAACAAAACATAAACAAATATATTTAGAATTGCTTATGTTGAAATTATGAATGGAATTTTTACTACTACTAAGTCAATAAAAGCAGAGAACAATGAATAAAAACAATTCGTTCTCGCTAAGATTAAAAATACGACATTTGTGAGAAATATACATAGTTGAAAATCATTATAACTCGTGTATCTAATGACCGCGAACAACTTTTGTATTAAACATTTTTTTGTATCTTCACTAACAAAAGTTATGGAAAATAATTCGACTTGTCTGGGACTCGAAAATGTAACATTTGTGAAAAATGTTTTTCGTATTTGGTTAATTATTCGAAGCGTTGATATAAGGTACAAATGTTAACCAATAAAAGGAAACATTTTGAAGCGGCATTTCCATTTTGATGGCATTTGTCCCCCAAAGAACATACACAAGGAAAACAAGCACTTCGGCCCGCGAAATATCTAGATCCAGCTCTGGATATGAGGTACTTCTGTCTCCAGATTTAATGGGATATTTTTTTGATTGGACATTTTTATTTTGGACATTTCGACTTCCAAGCTAAACAATTTGTTTACATTTTAATTTTAACATCCTGTTTCACAGAACCTATGAATGTCAGCAGTTCGAGATCTATCCGGACGAGTTTCTTTTTCACTTGTTTAGTCGTAGAAGGCGGATGTAGGCGTCCCTTGCGTCACGGCGCCTACCCAGACGCTAACTGACATACTTCCATTACACTCTCATTTAGTTGCTTATCACATTTATGTATAGTTTTACTGACAACTGCGGACGATATCAATAAAATTCAGATTTTTACGTAGCCGGACAAAATGATTTAAAAACTTAATGGATGAAGTTATCTTTATTGGATTAGTGTGTTGACTGCATTACCATTTGCGTTGGCAGTAATCCGTGGTTAATTTTTGCGAATTGCATTACAAATAAACGAACGTATTCATGTACATTATAAATTGTGGTAAAACCATTACTTTTTCGAAGAAAAACTGTTTTGATAATAATTTATGTAATGATTATTAAAGATAATAAAACAAGCAACAAACAGGCAAGACGTTATTAAATACGACTGTGTAAATGCTGCACTAAACAAATAAAAACCATTTATATTTAGAGTTTATCCAATAAAAATCGAAACTTTTTGAACAAAGCAATAGCTGACATGCATACACCCCACAAAATAATCATCCATCATCAGGTCAGGTCGGATTATGATTAAGAGAATTTTATCATGTAAAATGCAAAATGTACAAAGGTTATAATCTTTGCACTCTTTTGAAGGAACGCTCGAAAAGTTTATAAACCAAAGCAACAATGCAAAAAATACAAGGTAATCTGATTTTTTTAAACTAAAGCAATTTAATGAAAACTTCATAAATAAATTATTATTTTCATTACAGAAGTCAACTGGCATGAATCATTCTTCCAAGTCGTCATTGCTACCACTCAAAAACAAAGCAGTTAGCCAAAGCACGCTGATATTAGAGCAACTTTTATATCACATTTCTAAACTGTCCGATCATTATTGACCGATTTATAATCGGCACATTTTTTAGGACAGTTCTATGAGACCGTTCAGCGAGTATCTGTGAATAGGTTCTTATTTTTAGAATATTAATTCTAACTAATCCGTACAGGATATGAAAAACAAAACCGGGCTATTTCAATTAAAGTTGAACGACGTTTTAAAAACATTAGTTGGCCTCTGCCGAGCGAGTTCCACTTGGTCCAGCTGTCTGAGAAGGCTGCGAAGTGAACGTATTCGAATTAGAACCCGGACCTACACTAGTCTAAATTTCACTTGTGACCATCAAGATTGTTCCGCTATAAATCAAACTCGTTTAAAAACATCTGAAGCATTTTCGTGTATATTATTAGCAAACCTGGTGGATACATCTGAATGTTTAATACTGGATGTTGCTAGCGTAGCAGCGTACATGAAACTGATTGTCAATGGTTAGGGAAAAATAATATTAATCGACGTATTTTTGTGTCAAAGATACTAAGACTGTTGTAGAAAAATTCAAAATAAGCCAAATAACTCGAATATATATCGAACAATTCAAACTATTACATTTTGTTCACAGTGTAACGCTAAAGGGCTCTTATTGTTGGAAATCTAATAATTTATTCTTGCTCTTCGAATGACCAAGCACAATACACCCCATTCAGTCGATCTTCGGTCGGGGATCACCATGATCAGGTCTTCTCTTCGTTCACACACGTGAGAATATGAATACGCGTTACGTGATAACTAAACAGATGACCCATGAAGAATACCATGTGGTTATGTTAAATACTCATAGTAGGTGTAATATATTAAAGAATTCGAACACCAGATCTGCAACTTGTAATAAATTATTGTAAAAACTCGAAGTAATGAATCATTCTACTGCTTCTCTTTGTTTGGCTACTCCATTCCAGCTTAACTGCATTTTTGTCTAGACTATGGAGGCGTACTGGGCAAATTTTACTGCCAGGTATATAACAATGAAAACGAATCACGTATCTAATTCACCGACGGACATCTGCAACGATTCTCGTGCTGTTGAATTGACTAAACACATCAATACGTAGGTACGATAAAGTTTGCATTACAATTTAAAGGTGAATTTTTACAGCTTCAATTGTGTGTGCATTGCGGTTTGCTCTAGCTAATTTAATCGATTAAAAGCTAATTAAAATGCAAGAAACATTTGGAAAATTACTAACACGCTCAAAACAGCTACGAATACACAGGCAGTCTAAATGAACTTTCAGAGTGAACTTGCTTCAGAATTAATTAACATTTTATTAACAAAATATGCTTTATTTGATCCTACACAGACGTTGCATTAGTTAAACAAACTCTGTCAATTCCAGCAAGTATTAAAGCAAATGCGGAAATAAATTGATCATATTCAGATGGAAATGTAAACATTTTGTTCCTGAAAAGGTCGAAAGTAAACAAAAAAAAAATTAAAACAATTAAACGTCCTTTCCCAAATGTATGTGCAACTTTAGCAAAGAACAGTTTTTTTCCATTACTGTTTGTAGGTACTGGAGAGCTTTTTTCCACTTAACCGACTATGCAACTCTCTTTTTGAAAATACCCACAAATGCATGAAGAATTGGTACAACATACGAATGTTATGCATCACAGTAGCAATTGAAAACATATTAAATAAATATTGAAGCACTAACAATAACGGTCTCCGACATTCCACGTCAAATTCCAACATCTTTTGCACGGATTTACAAAAACAAAAAACGCCCAAAAATTCTTTCAATCTCTATCGACTCACATATATAGGTCAATATCAAGTGAAATGGGGTGGAATTAAAATTGTGGGTGTTGGAAGACGATTTAAAACAACCTAGTGCTTCTCGAAGTAGGCAAATGCAGCCTTGGCGACAGTCAAGGTCAGTGCGCAGACAGGATTTACCCAGGAGTCGACGAACTACGCGACTTTGCGGTCGTCATGCACTGAATCGCCGTTTTAATCAGTCTTATCAATATTATATTCATCATCTCATTACTTTAAGAAAATAGCTAATTAACACTAAACCAAAATGTAATGATATTCTATTCGTTTGGTCATTAAAAAATACCGAAAAATTTATCATACGGGACCAAAATAAGGTCTGGATACAAAATATTTTTATTTTTACGTTAAAATTAACACAAACCGACGAAGAATATCAAATAAATACGAAAATAAACATTCCACTTTAGTTTTTAATAGAGTTTATAATATTATTTTCTCTTCGCTCAGCGAAACAGCGACAATTAAAACGATTTATTTACGTATGAATAATTAGGCTCGTCAGTGAATTTTTTTAATTTTCTGTGGCACATTCAACATAAGCAATTGGCCAATTTTGAAAGAAAATAAGTTTGCAAGACAGGATACACGAGAAAAAAAAACTGCGTATGATTTGGGTTACGAACTGAATTAGCGTTTAATTTGATCAAAACGGCCTACGGTTTTTGATGTATCTACCATCGTTCTGAATGTTGAAGAGGATAATATATTACGGAATATTGATCGTTATGGGCACTTCTAGATCAGTTTTGTATTGAGCACATTGTGCTGTTTGTTATCTTCTCTCGAATTATGTCGGTCCGTAAAGGCCGTTAGAGACCGCGTCACCATCTGTCGTGAAAGTAGTCTTAATGTTTGGATATACATGAAAATTCCTTCGTTTGCTTTAAAAATGCTTTTGAGTTGTTTAGTAACCGACGAAGAACCGTTAATCATAGAAACTTGGTCTAGTACCGAATGATATCGGCCGTGTTAACTGAACACCGAAGAAGAATTCAAATTGTTCTCCGAGCTGGCTGTTGGCTGATTACCTTTAAATCCTTAAATTGTTAGTTATAGATGAGTTGTGCTCATTTGGTTGCTTTCTAAGAAATGGCAACTACGCCAACAGAAGGGCAGGTGGCAGCTACCTGGATTGGACCGACAAAAACGCGTCTGGCCTCCAAATTTACCCGAATTGCAAAGCGCAAGCCTCCGACTGTCGTTAGTGAGATTACTACGAGTTGCCACTACATTAATTTTTTTCCATCTTATACTCCAAGGAATCAATAAACGTGCGTACCATGAAGACATTTCGAATTAAAGATATTAACCCTTACTTTGTGTGTACTTGAGCAATTATAGTCCAGACTCCAGAAAACAGCAATGAAAGTAAAATACCGAAGCACCCTGTATAACCTAGGCAGCACAAGGGAACGATTTGAGCAAACGTAGTCGGGATATAAATAATTAAATACAAAGAGAAACTGTGATACTATTTAAGCTATTTTATTTAGAATGTCGTTATTATATTTGCCAAAAAAACGTCATCTTCACAACCTCAAACTCACGACAACAGCACAAAGAGTTAATACGTCAAATGAGTTTTAAACACATTTATTAGGTACCGGGTTTATTAAAATTTCTCAATCACTGTCCAAAAATCAATTTTTGGACAAAATCAGTGCAACTTTCAAAACAATTTTTCTGTAAATTTTCTTTTCAACATTTGTCTTCTATTTGCGCATGTAAGCGATTTCTAGTACGCTCTTTAAAACCAAGAAGCAACGCAGACAAAACCGTTTATAAACCTCGTGATGGAAGTAATATAATTATGTACAAAATAAGCTCCGTTTTAAGTATTACATGAAAAGTAATTAACGGCTGCTCGTTAGTGTACATGAAAAAACATTAAGACTTATAGGTGTTAATTAGTGTACTAATTGCCAAGCTATTGTGATTATAATGCACAACAACCACATCTTGCAAGACAGTGTCAGTTCAGCAGTTCTACAAAAAACGTTTTCCACAAATGTTACATTCCATTAAAAACTGTTCCATTTCAATAACCTGAAATAACTCTGTAAAATCCTTTGCAAAATCACCACTAAACGAAAAAAAGGACTTCCATAGTTGACAGTTCACTTCAAAGACATGAAAGTTGGACCCAGTACAAAAATTAATTTAGTTTGAATAGTTGTGTATTTAAATTTGGTTAGGGTTGGTGCACTGTATAAGGTCTGTCATCTTATCAGTTTAAAACGATAATGAAGCATTATTTTACATCTTAAGGCGCTTACGGGGCATTGTAAGTAACACTTGTAAACATTTTCTCAGCAAACATAAGTTAGCCATTGACATTATTACGCTGCATTAAAAAAATTTGAGCTTGAAATAGAACAAACACGTCTGACCTATTTTCCAACGTAGAATGAATCGTAACGAACGAATTTACGCCTTATTTTAAGTGCCGTAAGTAAATTTCTCGTCATAAATATGTTCGTGTCCTTTCCATGGATAGTAAAAACAACAATAAGTACAAAACACAAAGAAAATAAACTATTGCAACTAACTAAAGTTCCAGCGAAAACGATTTGTATCCCACAACAAACGAAACGGTTTTTACATTTTCTGTTTATAACATTGCTCAATACCACGCAATGTTGATTTACTTATCAAATAACTCGACTACGAGGGCGTATTGAAAAGTAAGGTCTCCAACGATGCCATTTCCGAACGCGAGTTGCTAGGCAAAATTTGACAACAGCGCTGCATTCCTTGGTTCCCCCACCCCAGTGTAAAACCATCCGCGAGACCTTGGGACGCTCAGCCGATGCGTAGCACTCGTTTAGGAGGGAGCTCCCGCTTAGCTCGCCCGCCAGGTGCGAACTGCGCTCAGTGCTCAGTCATTCGATTTTTGAATGCAAAAAATATCTCTCCGATAGACATTCATCGCCAGTTAGTGGAAGTGTACAGTGCGAATTGTATGGACATAAAAAACGTGCGGAAGTGGTGCGGGAGTTTTCTGAGAGCTGGGAAAACGTCCACGATGAGCAGCGGTCGAGGCGGCCGAGTTTGCCGGAATCAACGGCGGCTCGAATCGGCGAGATGGTGCGCAATAACCGGAGAATAACCCTTCATGAGATAAGGAAAGGTCGTAGCCACACTCTTCATTAAGACCTTCCCTTATCTCATGAAGGGTTATTCTCTATTCTCCGGTTATTGCGCACCATCTCGTCGGTTCGAGCCGCCGTTGATTCCGGCAAACTCGGCCGCTTCGACCGCTCCTCATCGTGGACGTTTTTTCGGCCCTCAGAAAACTCCCGGCAGCACTTCCGCACGTTTTTTATGTCCATACGGTTCGCACCGTACACTTCCACTAACTGGCGATTTTTTTTGCATTCAAAAATCGAATGACTGAGCGCAGTTTCCACCTGGCGGGCGAGCTAAGCGGGAGCTCCCTCCTAAACGAGTGCTACGCAGCGGTTAAGCGTCCCAAGGTCTCGCGGATGGTTTTACACTGTGGTGGGGGAACCAAGGAATGCAGCGCTGTTGTCAAATTTTGCCTAGCAACTCGCGTTCGGAAATGGCATCGTTGGAGACCTTACTTTTCAATACGCCCTCGTATTATTACAGCAATATTATAATTAACGTAATATTATAAGGTTGTTTTAAACAAAAAATGCGGTTTAAATCGTCGAAAATTTATTACTTTTAAACGACTTTTTTTAAAAGTACTTACATCATAAATGATCGATATGGACGAGCCGTAGTAGTAACATTTTTGAAATTGGTTTATTGAAGGTAAGTTTCCAAAATAGAATGAAAAGAAAAACGAAAACTCTTCGGAAAGATCATGAAAATATCACCCTAAAACACGAATTGGAAAGGGGCTGGACGCGATAAAATGCAACAACTTCAAAGATATCGAAGTCCATCATTTTGTGTGAAATTTGAACGTCTTTCGGCAACAAAAATATTACCAAAATTGAGCAATTTTGAGTTGTTTTGCTAAATTAATTTGGGGCAGCATTGTTCTTAATTATTTTGCCTTCAAGCCTTGTTACAAATAAGTTTAATTCGGTCGTAACATTTACGACGAAAACAAACAAAATACATTTAATTACTTTTGTATTTTATAAATTTATGTGGAAATATTAACCTACTTACGGTAGCCATTATATTAATATATTAAAAGATGATTCAGTGTGACCCGGATAGAATAAAACTAGGTAACAATCATAGAATTAATTGGTGTGCGTAATTTGTTTGTACGTGTGTAATTAAGAAGCAATGTTGTAATTATGCAATTTCAAAATTTTCCAAAAACAATATAGGTACAGAAATAGAATTGCAAGGTGTTTCATGCAATTTTGTTTGTTTTTTGAAATTTTTGAATTAACTTTTTGGGTATGATTTGATATATCAATCCCTCCTCCATACTCAGAAGGTCTGTCTGTTTGACTGTTTCCTGCTGACCGTATCTGAATGCAATTTAGGTTGTTCCAATGAAAATTACATCCACTGTTCTACTTTTTCCTACATTTTGGCGTAACTGCAGATTTTAAAACGGCCTACACTGCACTACAAAAATTAAACACTCTTTTCCTGGAATCTTAAACTATTTCTGCATAATCTCTTGTGCGCGTTCATTGACGGTAAAGTACCACACTTTGTTTGTACTCTACTAATTTAGATTTGGAGGTTATCTGCAGTTATAAATAACAAATTGACTCAAAATGTTTGAAGCAGTTAGCGCCCACGCACCAAAATTGCCAAGTATGCGGCGCCGGCTTGATTTACCGGCGTCGTTTAATACTTTGATTATTTCTAAGAATGCGTACATAAACTTTTATTGTACTCGATAAGGGCAAATCCGCAACATTTTTCACTCTCTTAATTTTTGTTTATGTCGAAATGTTGAGCATTGCTATCATTCGTAAATGATTTGGGGGTAAATTCGCGACGAAATTAGGTCAATAAGACTATTCTGTAGCTACAAAAAAGTTAAAAATTTGCGCAAATATATTGCTAATATTTGCGGCAGTTATTTTTAGACCAAGAATTATTCATACAAGGAAAAAACGATGTTTCCAACACTCTCATTAAGTGAACACTCATATCTATAGAATTTGCTTACTGTGGTTAGTAATACAACATGTTCTAGATGCGTGCAATTTTCGCTATTTAGATATAAACTAACTGAATGTCGTAATATTTTATTAATAAACCATGAATTCAAAGGTGAGGTAAATAAACTTGTAAATAATAATTTTAAAAAAATTTATAGACAAACCAGACGTCTGTTATCACCTCTATATTTAAACAATTTAACTATACGAGAGTGCAGCCAATAGCCTTTGGGAATAATATGAAATGAAGCGATCTTTGCAGTAAAATCCTAGCAAAATTTCAGCTCTGTATGCAATACTTTTTGTTAATTTTGCTAACAGCGTAACATTTCCGAGTAGGTACATTTTCTGATAAGTTTTTTTTTTGTTGTTTCAGCTACAGTTGCGTACTTTTCATTGGTACACCAATATTAATTGTACAGCCGTTTAATATACAATTATAGCTTATTAGTCATTCTGATAACGACATATATGTATGTATGACTGACTTACTTTCTCGCCTAATGTAATATTACACATGATTCATTCGAAAATAGATCCTGTTCGCTGCAAACCGATGAATCACATTGTCAACATTTTGTACACGTAAGAACAGTCGGTTTTGTATGTATTATATTATTTGTACTGTTACTCTATTGTGCGATTTGCGTTAAAGGAAATTTTGAGTACGTGATAATGTCTATTTGATACGTTTTAGGTCGTAAAACGGCCGCAATAGATTACGAAACAATATAAATATAAACATAATTATCACAGCAACCATTAATATATCCATAGCAACTAATAAAATAATTTGCTTAGTCTAGGACTTGAAAATGTAACATTTGTAAGAAATTGTTCACTATTTATGCTAATTACTCAAAAACTATTGATTTCACGTACAAAACACCTTAAATAATTCGTTTTAGACGGGGCATTTGTGGAAACTGAAAACAGTTAAAAAGTTATGGATCTAATGCCCCTTAAGAAACTGTTTTATTAGAAATATTTACTATTAAGTGAGCTATGGAAAAATTCGTCGTAGTTGAGGCTCAAAAATGTAACATTTGTGGAAAACTGTTTACGTACAAATATGATTATTAATGACCGATTGCTTTAACGTACAGAGACCTAGACTTTTGAAAACAAATTAAATTTAAAATTAAAATATTAAGAGTACGCTACTGTCCTTAAACTTTTAATATTTAAAACTTTAATTAAAATATGTTTATGAGGAATGGAAATAGATTCAAAATATATATAGTCACTATTTATGCAAGTAAGTACTTTAGTATGAGTATGACTGTTTAACCACTTTATGCTGGAAATTCTCAGAGAAAACTGTATGCCACTAATGATTTACCGCCAGAGCAAAGACGTAACGTTCTGTCTGCAAAATAATAAGAATTGTATGAAATAATTGTGCAGGTGATACCACCATGCTGACTTAAAATCATTAATGCCTCTTGGTATTTTATTCCACGAACGTATCCTGTAGTGTAACAGCTTGCAAATTGTGAATTATAATGGATGTACCATCTTAAAATTACAAATTACTTTGCAGTACTTACATGTATAAGTAATATTAATTATCAATAAAGTGTGACTTACTTTATATACAGCAATTTAGAAAGGGATGAACAATTATGGTTGCAAGGAAATGTTTTCATTCAATTAAGCTTCTTAATTTGTTTTCATTCCAGTCTTTTTGGTAAGTACCTACCTTAAAAGTTTTATTTAAAAAAAAAATGCAGCGGAACTTCAAAGTAAATGTTGCTGTTACAATTAATCATATATCGTGTTTTTTGCTTTAAAAAATACCAAATGCTTTCGTTTCGGTTTGAATACGACCTGTTTAAACTCCGATAATGGCAAATTCTTAATTTCCTTCTTTAAATTATCATACAAACCTCTAAAGCACAGCACCGTATCTGATTACTAACTCAACACAGGATGTTATAACAGTTTAATTATTCAAGTACTTAAAAATATCTCTTAATTGCTAAAATGCACATGTAAAATAATATTCGCATGCTGTCCTCAAAGTATACTGTAAATATGTGTAAAAAAGTGACAGACACAGACACAGCTGTCTTTAGTCTGTGTGTTATTTATAATCACCTTTGTTTCTGATATTATAGATCGACAAAAAAAAAGAAAAAAACTATTATAGTTACTAGTGCGCTTTCATAATTACAAGCATGTGGTATAATAACGTTATTAATTTCGTGAAATGACAGTTAATTACACTTTATAACATACCTCCCCGTCTCTATTTGTTTCTATATACATATTAAACGATTAAAATTGTGTACGTGGTCGAACCATTTTTTTCCATGCTTTATTTTTTAATGAAATTTAATTCCTAATTGAAAGCTTTACACATTTACATTTAATGGCGAAAAGAAAATTGCAGTTACAGAGGTACATTTTTTATACCTTGTAGCTATAATGACTTAAGTAGTAAAAAAATAGCACGTGCATTTGTTTTTAGCACTTTAGAACAAAATTTTTCTTCTTCCAATAAAAATAAGTCTCATTACAACTCAAGGCTACATTTAATTGCCGTATAAATTACTAATTAAGCTGAGGTAATAATGCAATTATGTGAACTATTTATATTATTTTCTTATCACAGGGTTACCTTTTTGATATTAAAATCTAACTCAACAAAACGAGATAAATGCTTTTATACAAACCCACTGTTACTAACAAGAACTTTGTAACTTGATACATCATCTACTTTAAACTGAAGCGATGTTCTGTAGAAAATGGCAATAAACTAAAAAAAAAAAAAAAACTTTGATCACAGTCAACCGCAGACTACAATCAAAACTTATTGTTTATGTAAAAAACCCGAATTAAAAAATAATAAAAGTACGTTTTTCTTCGCATATTTTACACACAGCCCTCAAAAAGACAATAAGTAAAACCACACAACGTCTTTCTTATTTTAAAACAAAGAGTACCTATATATTTACAGCAATATGTCGAAATTCGGAAACAAATGTCAATAAATAGAAATAAATAGCTTCTCGCCAATTCATACACAACACTGACAAGTAACACATGTTTTCGCTTCACCTTAATTAAAAACATTAATAAATGATTAACAGTGAGTTTTATAACAACATATCATGATGGCAAGAGTAGTATCAACTTAACACAAGAGTAGTTATAAAATAATTCATTTAAAATTGCTAATACGAACAAATACCACAAATATATTTAACTATGAGATATATGGTTTCGAATTTTATAATTTGCATTTATAATCGAGGAACTGTCCGACTCCGTGGGGTTTCGTAACGATTTATGAATAAGTAAGACGATATTAAAATCCACAAGAGATATAAAATCGATTCAAAGAAAGCTAAGTTAATTTTGTAGTAATACGCGAAAATGTGACATTTGTGGAAAATAATTACGTATTACGCAAAAAACGTTGATTTTTATACAAAACGCCTCGTGCATTTTGGAGAGAAATTCAAATTCTAGAGCATTAACACTTATTGGCGCTCAATACATTATAAATACGATTTTTTTTGTTATTGCGTTATTTGCAGCTTAAGCAATTATTTTTGGTTCTCCAATTATTTAGGTTTCGATCCTAAAATTTTCATAAAAAATGCAGTAGGTAGGTATTTTGAAGAAAAAATCTAAAAATTCTGAAAGTAAAGCAAATGGTCTAAAAGCTTTTAAGACACGTTCTTTATACCAAATTTAAAAAAATATATATTTAGTTTACACAAATAACGGCAAAAATTTTTTCCTCAAGCGTTGGAAAATTTTAATGGTATAAACAAAACGATACGCTTTAATAAGTATATCATGAATTTGATTCTCAAACCATTGTTTGACGATGAACAAGAAAAAAAAACACTAGTAGGAATCCGCGAGGTGATAGTCCTATTAAAGAGTTTTGTTACTAAACAAGGTACGACGCTTTGAGTTCGTCACTTCTAGCAACTAATAAAGGTGGGCATGTGCATTCCAAGAAAAAGTTTTATGTGGAACGCATGTAAGAACAACCAAACAACGGCTGACATTGAAAATTGCGACCTTGCAAGCTCTGATGCTATATTTATACATTTACATTTTTCCCGAACGCGAGGCCGACAGCCTGACCAAGGATAAAGCGCTATTACCACAAGTTTGCCATCAATTTTGTTTTTAACAGACAAAGAAAAAGCCACTAAAGATAATAACAAAAAAAAAAATTAACACAAAAACCTTCTGGATACGATATGGTAGCTCGCACGAAGAACTTGAACGACTTTAGAAAATCGGGCCGGTTCATACACATCCAGTATCTAAAAACAGCCGTTTCCGGTACATCACGAGCAATGGAGGTCGACACCATAAACAAAAATGGCGCGTTTTTTTACATAACCACCCTACAATCAGCAAAAATGCATTACGTTACCAAGCACCGATCAAAACCTTCTTTACCACCGCAATTTTCCAATATACCAACAGCATAACTTCGGGACCTTGTTTCTACTCTACAAAAGTAATGTTGCGCAATACATCTGTTGTCTATGAAAAGCAGACGAAACAAGTTTTATCGCTAATTAATCACGGTTATCTAGGGCGTTAATTTGGGCAACAAAATATCGTAAAAAGTTGTTTATATTAATAACCTAGACACTATCGGTATGTTAAACAGTTCCAGTTTCTAACGAATTGAATACTGGGACCAGGAAATATCCAAATTCACTTACCCCGAAGAAAACGAAGGCACAGAAGGACGGAAAATTGCAGGCACACCGGTAATGAAATGGAGGACTAGGCAAAAACGTGTAAAACAACGCAATTCGCTGTAGACTGCAGCATTGCATCTTGCCAAGCATGCGCATGATGCAGTTTTAGACGTTCTAATAAAATAATCTCGATATCTTAACCCATCATCTATTGCTTATTTTATTAACCGATTATGGAAATCATTGCGAGGACGATATTAAAGCCGCCTGGTGTCTTGCGACTGCAAAGAGCAATATATCCAGGTGATCACTAGAGGGTTTAGCTGCATTCTGCAGATCAGATCTGCACAGCGACTCGGGAGTTTAAAATCGAACTGTGCTTTTTAATCACTAGATTATCACGTACTTAATAACATTTAAAACAATCATCCATAACTCAACGAACCTTCATAATTTTTAGATTGTGTAGAAATTTCGCTCTTCTTTATCCACTGTTCAACTGTGATACCAAGGTCCTATGCCGAGACATTCATGAAATATTTTCAAAATAACGTTTTATCAAACTATGAATAGAAACCAAAATTTTAATTACTTACAGCCATATGGTTTAAACGAACGATAAATTTTCTACATTACAAACAGTTCACAGTGTTGAAACCACAGTAGAACCTTAAAAAAACAACCAGTTGTCCTTTTAAGATGCATAGGTTTACAAAAATAAAAACTAGGACATACAATTTACAGAAAATATACACACACATATAGACATTTTTATGTGTACACTCAAATCATGCACATCACCAAAAAAAATTATTTAATACATTAATTTACAGTTAGAGCCAATACAATATTTGGCAATAATTCAAAAATTAAATCTTTAATACTCTAATATTTAATATTTATCGTCAATAATAGGTGGGATTTGTTTCTGAAATATTGAAAAATTACCTCAAGAAGTCTGTTGAAATTTTTTAAAACATGCCAATATTCGCTGGTCGTTAGTTAATTTTTGTTAAATAATGAGTATAAGACTCGTTTAATATGGCAATTCATTTACAATTTTAACAACATTTAAATTTACCCTATGAGTAATAGCATTCCGAAGAAGGAAAATGCTGTCAGCGATACGACTTACATTTTATCGAAATTTGAAATTTAAATTATTTCTTGACTCAATAAAGAATTATTTAAAAGCTATATTTTGGTTTAGTTACACAGATTTAAGTTCGATAATCCAAAATACTTCAATAGTTTGTGGCATAATACAGTTTTAATTTGTCACGAAATATAACAAACAATAAAGAATGCTTTGGAGTTAGAGATCATGAAAGGTAACTGTAAAAATATTTGTAACAATTAAAACAGAAACGAAAGTTCTGCTATGTAATATGATAAGAAATTTGGCGATGACATTTTAATTTAACTATTTATTAATATTACAGTAAGTTATAATAACATTAAAATGTAATCTCGATCTGCACGCAAAAACATTTTTAATGAAATACCAACTAAAAGATAAAAACACAACGATAAGGACATGTAACGTAATTAACAACTTATAAGTATCATGAAAATTATGTAACTGTTTTCAATGACATACGAAATTAGCAGTTTTCACTTTTAAACTCGTCGAATGTAAATTAAGAAGGGACCAGCAGACAGGTGCTATCTTCCAGCACCTGCAGAAATAAAATGGATTTTGTAAAAGAAACCTTTAATGTAGATGTGAACTTCTCAACTCAAAATCGCTTAATTTTATGTACAAAATACCTTACACGTTTTTGAAATACCAAGTTGCATATTGGTACGCGGAAAAGAAACACTCGGTATGGTTGAAAATAATTTTAAATGATGCAGCTTATAATCACGAACAACTTCAGTAGGTATTTAACGTTTTTCTGTATCTTTACTAATAACTGAGCTATGGAACAATTCGTCTAGGCTAGGGCCAAAACTAATGTGACATTTGTGAATTTTTTTTTCGATTTTTTTTAATTACCCATCACGGTTGATTGTAGCTACAATTTCCTCACTCGTTAAAAAAATATGTTTCGAACGCAAAACATGCATATATACCGTGTCTTAGTTCTTGAATTTAAGTGGAGATTTTTAAAAACCAAAGTAATTGGCTTAAAAACCTTTACACAAACGTAATTTATGCCATTAATAATTATTTTCCCTCGGTTCGTTCAAACTGAAGATTAAAAACTTGGAACTTTAAAGTCATAAAACTATAAAAACCTTCCTGTTTCGTTTAAAATTGTGCTCTTTGACGATTGAATAGCTGTGAACTACCCTGTCTGTGTACGATTTGATTACCGCCCCTCTTTGTGGGGCTAACGACCGCGACGAAATAACGATTGCACAGCAAAATTTCCAATGTATCGCCGGAAATACTCTCAATACCAGCTGGCCCAAGTCAAATAATAACACCACCCTTACACCGGACACTATAACATTTCTGCGGCTTGGAGGCATTTCCGTTAAACGATCATTCTCTTGCAGTATCTAATTTTCGACGAATGGCAATTACATAATCTTGCACAGCCTGCAGATATGTCCAAATACGGTTACGAAACAGAGTAATTAATTTACTTTCAACTGATTTGTTATAAAAGAAATTGTTAATCTGTTGGAACGCCTTCTGTACAATAAGTAATTTTTATTACCTACACGTGTTATGTTGGAAATAAATTTTCTACATGACGTACCGATATTATGCCCCTATTTGCGCCTCGTTTACAGTTTTAATAAAATGTTTATGGATGAATTCCTACGAAGAGCCTTATTTTTGCTGGAGTAATTAAAAGCAGGTGAAAAACAACTTATAACTAAGTGGCATCGCCCTATAAATAACGTTTTCCGACGACCACTATGTAAAGCGAGTCATTTCGCACGACTTACTACGACTGAAAATGACAAATTGCGCATGACACCGGAAATTGTGTGCAAAGTGCACTTTGCGTGTGTAAAGTGACGATTTCCGCTACATTACACACGCTAAACGCGCTGTCAATTTAACGTGAAGAAAATCTAACCTCACAAGTGTCAAGTGTCACCAACGTCAAAAAAATGTTATTTTCACAACTTTTTTGCAGAATTAATGATTTTGTCTGTGGTCGTCGGAAAAGCATAGTGTACAACACGTGCTGAATTAAATATTTCACACTCGTATGACTGAGCCACTCGCCTAACGGCTCGTGGCTCAACTGTCATACTCGTGTGAAATATTCAACTTTCAGCACTAGTTGTACAATATACTATTAATTTACTATTTTCATATAAATTTTCTGTAAAGCAGTGTAAAGCATTTTTTTTTTGTAATTAGCAGAAATGAGCTTTGAAAAGTTTTTAAACTGACCAATAAACGTCCGTCCCGTTGATTAATATTTGTTGCTTTAGATGACTTGCCCTGTATATAGAGTTTAAATAATCGTACCAATATTTTCGTTTTTCAAGGTTTTTAATCCGCAAACTTCAATCTTGTACGTACGCAAACGACATTAAATTATTCCAAGTTTGCCAGTCACTAAATTACACGTTATATTTATTTACAATCTTGCTGGCGCTGACGATAATAATTATCGCCTTATTGCTACTTACAAGTATTTTATTGCTTCTGCAAATGTTGCTATATATATAAACTGAAATTCTCGTTTCATTGCCCGAGACAGCAACGCAAGGCAGTTGCAATATATGAATGAGATGAAACAAAATACATTTGCTATGACCTACATACATACAAACATGCCGATGTTACTATTTGGTGTATCGCATACATAAAAATATTTTTGACCGACCTTCACAAGTTCAGACAACTGTCATCGTAGCTTATTTTGGCAGCAGCCGTCTAGACTTGCTATGATTTATAATTTAACTTTTTCGATTTCTTTCGTACTGGCCCGATAAAGTATATGTAAATAACTAAACAAGTGTTGTTACCCAAAACGCCCAAGACCTCGAGGAATTCTTTAGTTTTAGAATATTTGCTGAAATGGTCGATTAAAAACTGGACGGGTTTGTTAACATACATCGAAATAATGATCTCAAAACAAAAAATTGTGTGGCCGACAGAAACCCCGAGTTTACGACGAACAAAAATCCTTCTAAATATACAACACAGAATGAAGTAAAAAAGTTAATACTTTTCCATTCGTGTGGGGAACTGGCTGATCGATTTTACATGCAGGGTGTTCCATTTAAAAAAGTAACGAAGTTACATATTGGTAGGAGACAATCAAAAATTCGAAAAATAAATCAAACACAACCCAACTTTACCTTTAATTGCAGCTTTTTCCTGAAGTTTCGTGAAATAGTCGCTATCAAAATACGACTTACATCTTACATCCCGAAAATTATTGATGTTAATATTTCTTGAGTGCTGTTAGAAGGAGAAAAACATTATGAAATAACGTAAAACAGTATTAGTCATAGAGTGTAGTATGTATATCAAAATGCTTTATTACTTTACAACCATTAAATAATAAATACTAGTTGTTATCTATCTAGACGATTCAAAACCGTTTATTAATACATTAATTGTTTATTAATTTTTATTAAAAATGCATTCCTTTGTTACAAGTAACACTTACAAATAAACATATAGCAACAACAGAGTTTCAATAAAAATTGCATTCGATAAAATTATCATTAAAAATTCTGTACAAAAATGATTGTCCGATTTTTTAAAAGGCTATTACTTTTAAATTGCCACATACAATTCGAGTTTTTAAAAAAAAGCACAAGGCCATTGGAAAACGATTTATTCTAGACGGGGGCCGGCTGTGGTGGTACAAAGGGTTTCCACCTCAAATAAGTCGGATCGACTTCTTTGAGTAAGGACCCTCTCCGTTTGACTCTCTCCACATATTCGTCTAACACGTCCTGTTTCTTTAGTATGATGTGTTTGCCTTTCCAATATTTCATCATCCCCAATGCTTGAAGGGTAGATACTATATCATAAGAATGTATTGCCATTTCTTGACTTATATCTTTAACAGAGAGCGTCGTACCGGCCCTCGAGCATAAATAACCTAATAAAACATCCTTCCAATAAGATCTATACGATATTAGACCTAAATCACTGAGAGGTTTTTCGGGGGATCCAATTTTACCTTCCACACGGGTTAGCAAATAACCTGTAACAACAAAGAGTTGTGTATTAGAATATTTATTATATCCATCTCGCTGATAAAAAAAAAAAAAAACGTAAGTGCACGCGAATGTACAGGTGGGTCTCAAACGCGAAGATATTGTTTGAATATTCGGTTAATATAAAAGATAAAAAAGTATTAAATTAATGTGCACTTTATTAAGACAGAAAAAAAAACTATTTACAAAACTGTTGAATCAACGTTTGGATAGTAGGTATAATGGACGTGGCAAAAGGCAAAAGGTCCTAACCATGATCGACGGCCGTTTTTTAGGTAATTTTTGCGTTTTGTGGAATCTTGCAATTTGGGTTTTCCTACTTCTTTCCCGTTACAGCTTTCTTCATCTACATATGAGAAGGGCGTGTATTGATATTGTTCATACACCAACATATATATGTAATTAAAAACACATTAAGTTAGCACTTATTGGTATGCCTTTCTACACTCAAGTTCGTCCTCGTTCACTACCATCAATAATTCGATTACGGGTTTAAGGAATTTAAATACGCGGTTATCATTTGGCACACATAAAAGTTGAAAGTTATGTAAGCAACTGTTTTCTTATAATTCTTAATTTCCGTTATCTGTCAAGAACTCTCAAGTCCACAAACACTAGGGAGGGATTTAAGGAATACTTACAAATGCCCCCAAATTCCATTAAAAAATTACTTTCAAAGGACATGGAATGCTTTATTTCAGTGTACTAAAAAATTGAAAAGTCACACCATAGTAAAATAAAATGAGATGGCCGAAAAGTTGAATCGAATTAGATGTGCAGCATTTTCGTAACGTACAAATGTTTTGATTATTTCTTGGTGGTACGCAATTCGGCGAATTTGTCATTAACATTTTGCTGCAATATCCAAGGCAAGAAAAATGTTTTTATCAAACGAACTGTCAGGAATTCTCAAAATAAATCGGTTAACGAAAAACAAATTTGTTTTATAAACTTTTCTAGTCAGTCCTTAACGTGCAGGGCAGGAATTCAATTTTGCAAAAATTCGTTTAAACGACTATCCATAAAACACGTCATTAAGTGCACTTCTTATTGAATTTTCAACATCTCACGCGCTTACATAGATACAAGTTTGCGTTGATAAAAGTGAAATACGACTTCGGTTCAATGTTATCGAATGATGCAAAAGAATATTAATCAATGAGCAATAAATATCCAAAAATACTCGGAATAGGCATTGAAATATACGAGTCTAATCAAACACAAGGCGAGATAAAGATGTTTCGGGAATATTCTTCGGACGCAGGACTGGGTTTCTTTTTATTTTTGGACTCGAACGGGACCCCAAAAAATATAGCCCTAGAAAACGCTCTGATGTGGTTTTTACTTTAAATATATATCTTAAATATATCAAAATATTCTTTAATAATTTCGATTTAAAACGAGACGCGTTCGCCGTTGCTTGGCAACCAGAAACAAGCGAATTTCGAGGCAAATATTTGCACGTGCCACTTGATTAACATTTAAATGAAGTTATCGAGTAATTTTACAAAGTAAAATTGACTGTCAAATTAAATAACGATAAATATAGAAGTCGTTTCTTTGGGTTTCGATTCTTCAGTTGTTTCGAGTGCCGCCGAACACCTGCTCACGTCATTCTTCTTAAAATTAATTGCACATTTAAGACGATAATACATCAAAGCGAATAATGCAATATGCAGTGGTATAGTGATTTGTTGATCCACGGTCATATGGGATGGGCAATCACTTTGTCGGGGATAGAGGGGAGTGTGTTGACCTCGGCAGGTCGATAGCGACGTCTGGCGCCGGCACGCGGCCCGTACTCGCGTCGCGGCGGCGTCAATGAGTGACGTCATGCTAGACGCCACGCCCTATCCTCGCATCAACTATGCAGCTTAGTCCAAACATTGCAACATCGGCTCTGCCAATTAAACAGACGGAGAACTAATTAACTGTTCCGTTACCCCCGCTAAAAAAGCACTCATACACCAGTTAACGTTTTAAAAACGGCCAATCGAAATACCGTTCTAACTGAAAAACAATTGAGTCATTTTCAAAATAATTTTTGATCAAAAATTAACTTGCATTTGTTAGTGACCTATATTCCAATCAAAAACTAAACCAACTCGAACTTTGTAAAGTTTTTAAAATGGTATCAAAATCTAACCAGTGGGACGTCAAATATTAAAATTTAGCACAGATGGACGGACATATCAAACAAAACACACATGTCAAATCGAATAATCCGAACACACCTGAAATTTGAAAGAAAAACCACCCTATTGGGGGCGCTTCTCCGGAACCAACGTAAACATAACATCGCTGCTACGCATTGCTTCCGAGCACCCTGTATGTTTCTACCTTTTTTACAACCAACACCAACACAAATGTTTTTTTCGTGTTTCGTTAACATTTCAACAAACATTAAGATAAGTTGCGTTCCCCATCGGGTAAACTTAGAAATGTAATGTCAACTCACATTCAATTTTTTACACGACTTGTCCTCCTACATTGACACGCTAATTGGTTAACAAAAACATCTTTCGATTAACACAATTAGTCTAACAATACCAAAATAACATCAGGTCAGTTCAATAACTTATTTTTCGTGGAAAAGCTGCGAACGTGATCAAAGAAATTGGATTAACACAAACAGTGATTGTTAATTTCCAGATAACAATAAACATAAGTAATAAATTAATAGAACGGCTCTTGTCGATTTATTATTAGTAATAATTCCACTTGCACAAACAGAAATCTCAACGCAACGGGATATGACGTAATTGCAACTGAGTTAATAATCCATTTATGTTTAAATAAAATTTCATAGAAGTAACGCTGTTAGGAAATCCCATATTATTTCGTCCGTTTCTCATTGTATATTGACCTCACATTGTTTGCAAGTAATTAGAGATAGAGAAAAATTTCGAGGAAATGAATAAATGGCGAAAAGTTGGGTCGTGACTTTCATGGAATTGGCCAGAATAACAAAGTGTATGTACCAAAAGGGACTCGAAAAATTCGCGAAAAATGTGTGCAATATTTGAAGGTTGTTTTTAATAGTCTTGTGAACTATTTTGAATCGTTCATATATTTTTAAATAATAAACTGGTTGTTCTTAAAAACCTTTTCAAAAACTATAGTCAGTACATCTTCAAACAATATAGAAACAGATGAAAAATTGTACTTGTACTCTTGTACATTTATATCCTAGCAACATTTTTAGTAACTGTTGCTGATTATCTGTTATGGAGTGGGATCAAACGATATTTTTATTTTGTCAAACGAAACTTAAGAAAAAATCACATCGACATGAAATTAAACGAATAAAATTTTGCGCCACCCTAAAATTGAAAAACTTCGTTTCGATTTGAACTATCTGTTGGAAGCCGGTAGATAACTTTGGTTTAAAAAAAATTGCAATTTTTCTTAAAACCTAACCTTTAAACGTTTTTCATTTTTCATGAACATTTTTTAATCGTAATATGCATGGTCTGAGGACAGATGATTGTTATTTAGTGTGCAAATAATTTGGTTCCCGGTGATAAGTGAAGAGAGAAATACTTAATTATTTACCACTTAAAAATCTGGTATCAAGCCTCAGTTTCTGGATAAGATTTTCAAAGAAAATCAGGGTGAATTTCGATAGCTTTCAGTATGGTATCTGCTTTTGCAGACTGATTTACTGATAAATGAATATTCCCAGAGTAATTTAGCGCCTCACGTGCGCATTCAGGTGCTCAATGCTGAATGTACTTCCTTCGTTAATGTGATATAGCCCACATTTTCTTTGACGCTAATAAAACTTTAGCAATAAAAAAAGAACTAGGACCACCTGCATTTGTACACAACGGACAGGGCCAGCGTATTT
Source organism: Elmis aenea (assembly GCA_947652605.1). NCBI lineage: Eukaryota > Metazoa > Arthropoda > Insecta > Coleoptera > Elmidae > Elmis > Elmis aenea. The sequence goes on from OX393579.1 coordinate 59,899,869, forward strand.
TTTTGTGTACCTATGTCTGCCACGGTTAAATGGTAATTTGCAGATGAGTTGTTTTGGCACAACTGCTGGCGATAAATACACTTGAACCTAACCAGTTAAAGGTAGTTGGGGACGTGACTGCAATAATACAGACGAAGCCGTCGTCCGGAAATCATGAAAAGTGTCGTTAAGACGTTCGCGAGCTTTAGTCTAACCGGTATAGGGTGCAATCCGAGGGTTGTTGGACCAGCATCAGGCCGGGGGAAGTTGTGCAGCAGACGATGCCCACCCCAGTTAGTCTCGCCGGGTCAGAGTCCTCTTTGCTGCGTATGGATCCGTCTGCCTCCTGACCTGGCCCAACTACAGGGGTGAGCATCCCTAATGGTCCGCCCCCACCACCTGTAAACAGTGCGTACACACGCACCACTACAACCATCTTCACGTTAAATTATCGGTTTAGTTTAAAATTCTGCATAGAGTACGACAACTTTTAGCGACTATCCAAAAAATTATCACCTGTAGATCGCTTATCAATCCCCGACCCCAATTCACAATCAACTCGGGAGGTGTTGGCAAAACATCTTAAGAGCTAAACGCCCTAGCGATAAGTTCACACCAAGACCTTGATATGTCATTGCTGATTGTGAAGGCGAAATTTTTCAAATCATTAATATGTATTACGAATTTAAAATGTTCGTGAAAATTATGAAAAATACACAGGATGCCATATTTAAAATGACAAAATTGCATGTTGGTTCTAGGAAAATTAACAGTCGGTACAGTTGAAAATATTAATAAGTTATGCAACTAATGACAGCTTTTGCAATAAAGCATTTGTTGCACCTTTACTAATTCTAATAATAGAGATAAGAATAATTCGTATTAGCTGGCACCCAAAAATTTGAAATTTGTGGAGGATGTTTACGTATTACCTACTCAAAAACGGTTGATTTTTAATACAAAAACCTTGCATATTATCGGTAAAAAATTGTACATGGAATCTAGATACTTAATGCAAAATATATAGGTTGTTCATAGTAGGTAATTGCACTATAGTTGGGATTTTTTTAAACTGTAGCAATTGGATAAATCTACAATCAAAATGTTTTCTGGCATTATAATAACGTTTTATTTCTTGGTATAAATAATTGCTAAAGCTATGTCAACGCGCATTTTAAACACACTAATTATTATTTCATTTGTTGCATTTATTCGTCTAAATAAAATTATTACCGCGTGCCGCCACGTCAAAATCATTTATATAGCAACAAAGTTGATAATCTGAAATCATTGTACCGTGGTATCAAAGTTAATTGTTGTGTATATTTTATGTTTGTTTGTTGTTTCTTTTTAGCGTCCGAGTGACTTGTTCGCTTTAACGTAATGATTCCTCATTAAAATTTAAAATCGCCCAGACTATGATAATTAGAAGGCCAATTAATTATAATTAAAAGTTTAACTCGCTACCGTCCTCGCCGCATACAAGCTCATTTAGAGCCCCGCACGAGCCGTAGATATTTATTTATTTGCATTTTATGTTACATACGAAGAAAAAAATCTCCTGCACCATTTCCAATAACTATGAGGGAATTTCAAAAATTTCGCATCGAACACACAGATACGATTCAAAACAAATCAGTTTGCCACGAAAAACAATCGACATCTATCAAAAAAAAACAAAGCATGATAATTAATTAAAACATGTGTACTTACTGAAATCTATGAGTAGGCGACCATATCCTTGTCGTTGGTATGGTGGAAGTGTTAGTATACACGAAACGTTGTAATTCAAAAACGAGTTCTTCTCCTAAAACAATAAAATGTCAGGTTAATTAAAATTATCCAGAGAAGCAACACGTGAGTATAGAATAATTTGCATAACTTAACGAATGACCCAAGTCCGTGGATGGACTAATATTTTCTACGAATTATTGGAGTAGTAAAAATCGTGCAGGGTGTCCAAGATACAAAAGTTGCAAAAACACGGAGAACTTGTAATAAGTAAGAGCTGGAGCCTTTGGCTAAAGAAACTGACAGAATTGGACAACTACTACTAAACATAGTCGGTCTATCCACAAGTAAGCTTAATAAAATCGTCCACATTTGCGTATGTGATATTTGTGTGAAATGAAAACCAAAACTTTTTTTCCTACACCCTGTAAATATCTCAAAGCTGACGCTCATTAATGGCACGATAGTCAAGGATAATTCGTGAATGTGATCGGTATTCACAGTTAATTTTAGATTTTAAATGAACTTGTTACATCACAAAATATTCACTCATACAGCATTTATAGCTGTATAAATAGATATGACCAAGGATCTCTTGATTTATACGGACAGCGTTTATGAATGAAGTTCTACAACGGAAGACGATCTTTAAAGTAAAGTAAACAGACTTGGTACGAAAGAAAGGCGTTACGTCATACTTCACAAATAGGCAGAAACTTGAAGGCTCTTATTTTAAACAGACAAGCATCAAGCATAAAAATTATACGAATGGCCAGCCCTTTAAAATTTCAGGATCCAAGATCAAGTAATGTAGTCGTTTCAATGCAGTTCAAACCCCTTTGATAGGGTGAGATGGTACAGCAAATTGAGAGGTATATACATTAAACCCCAGTGCAATGCTATGCAGACACGTGTGCATAAAAATGTTAAAAATGTCAACATATTTCCATCAAGAGGCGAGATTAGACGATGAGTCTGCATGTGAACTTTCGAGTCCCCAACAGCCGAACCAAAGATTTATAAAAACTACATTATTTTGAGCATATGGTGCGGACGCGTTCAATGACATTAAGTTACTTCCAGCGGTTATTAGTTTAAGGAGATCTCAAGAGAGGATAAAGTGCTGTTCTAGGAATTAAAACATGCCTAAGAACAGCTTGAAAGTCATTTGAACATCGGCTTTTGACACCAACACTGTCGGATTTAATTACAATACGCCAATTTGTAAACCATTCGACCCCGGTTAAAAAAAAAAATTAAGACTGGTCCATTATGGTACTGAAACTGAAAACGAAAATAAGAAACGCACTATTTCAAATCTTAAGAAGCAATGTTACCGCAAAAATAAGGCAAAATATTGAATTCTGCTCTGAATTTAATTTAACTGTACCTCAAAAAAAAAAACTTAAATAATTATGAGATTATTAAGCCTTTACATAAAATACAGTTTAAATTATTAAATACGACGGTGGCACTAAACAGGACCGGCTCTAACAAAAATTGATTCGTGAAAAACTGGGCGTAAAATCCTGCCACTCGATAGGTATATTTTTTCTCAGCCCCTCGTCTAATAGGGTAACAATTAAGTCTGATATTACCACTAACGAACAATTCATTACTGATCTGACATTTTAACGAATGAAAAAAAAACTGTCAAAGGCACAGTGCACTTAGTTCTCGTTAAATTGTTTTACGTAACTGTTCTAAAAGCCATACCTTTAAAGTAAATTAATTATTCATGCACTGATAATGTAACATTCATTCGAAATATTACAACTATTTTAAAATTTAAAGTAGATGCGATAATATTTTACAATAAAAAGTAGGAAGTGGGTAATTCAATATCCTGATTAGGATATACATATAAGCCCTAAAAACGTGATAATCGAATTTTACTGAGCTTTTTCGGTTTTTGTGTTAAGTACTCCGCGACAATGATCATCATCATTAATTTGGCGATATGATGCGAATTTCCTTGAAGCGTTAACCGTGACTACATCAGAGCATGCCGAGAGATCAGCAACGGAAATGCTTTAAATTGCACCAAGGAACAAAGTTTTGCTATAACTTGGGAGAAATCGACGCCAGTCTAGTCATCGCCTTGATTATCATAGCTGTTACGACAATTCCAAGAAAGGATCGACTAATAATTTAGCTGTTAAGAAAATCAAATGTCGATACTCCTATTTCTAAAGTAAAGGTGCCGTACACAAATCATTAAATATGCATTAAAACTAAAAGGAAATTCAAGTAATCGATTGTTATAAGTGAAATATAAATAAGAAAATGGCTTACAATTGCATTATTTATTATTGTTCATAAGGATTTGAAAAAGTGCAAAGGTTGGTACGCAAAAACGAACAAGTAATAAAGTAAAAAATAATTTTAGATTATGTTGCTAATAATTATGAACCACTTTTGGAGGAAACATTTCTTTGTATCTTTACTAATAACAGCGCTATGGAGAATAATTTTCTTTGGCTGGGACCGAACGATGTAACGTTTGTGGAAAACGATTTTTGTATTTACGATGATTACTCAAAAACAGCTGATTTTAGGTACAAATACCTTGGATATTTTTAAAAATTTATATATTTTTGAACCGAAATAACGCAAAATATACAGTATTAAACTAAAGTAATTGGCTTAAAACTTACTAAACTAGTTATGGACACCCTAATTAACAATTAAACACAGACTGTTCGATGCAATTACTACTAGAATATTCTAAAATAATCCTAAATCGCAAAGACTTCGTCTCAACCGCGAATAAATTTGATCGAATAAAATCAGCAACTTCGGAGGAGGAAGCAATTAAATCCATCTACGAAACATTAACAAGATTTAAATGGATATGACCTGCAACAACACTAAATAAGTACAGAAAACAACTGTTATCCGTAAAAGGGGGGAAAAAAACAATGCAATCCGCCTACGGCCGTATCACACTGGATTCCAGCTTCGATGACGCGTCCGGCTGTCCAAGCAGAAAGCAGGTTTTACATGAGTCAGAGGCGGGATATGACGCCAAATTACGTCATACTCATCATTGGAATTCCTGGAATAGGACGACTATGTCTCACCGGCAACACAGGATACGCAAAGAGAACAACGTAAGCAGACAACCTACCACCGTTACAGAATATTGATTTATTTAAACCTCATTTCATACACAATGTAAATAGCACTAACACCAGAGCCACTCCACTTATTGATACAAAAATTTGTTTAGAAAAAAAAAAAATCAAGGACTTGGCAGTAATCCTTAATAGTTCATAATCAACTGTAACTTAATTCTGTTTGAGAAATCTTAAAGTGCACATTTTCCCGTTCATATACGAATCCGTAGTTCTTGCAAACAGCTATTTCCTCAACAACTATAGGGAAGGGTAAATGTAATTCCGTCTGGGTGTACACAATAATATAATAATCTCGACTGTCTGGCTCGCAAATTTAAGGTGGTATGAGAATTCTGAGGGTTGATGTTCGAGAGAGACACAGACGGAGGTGGTTAATAAACTCTCGGTAAAGTCGACAAATAGAAAATAGAAGAGCAAGGCTATGGTTGAGAAATAAACTTTTAATTGGAAAGCTCTCCATATTCCAATAAATTTTCCGACAAAACCTTTTGATATATTGCATGCGAAAGTTGGGCGATGCATGTAGCAGACATCAGGAAGTGAACTATTGATTGAACGAAGTCTCAAATAATAAAATATTTAAAAAGTCGTCACAAAATGAATTTTTTAAAATTTTGACTCGTTATGATTTAAAGTTCAAAAAAACTTTTTTTTTGTGCATGTTAATTTGGTGTTATATTTTCGTTTTTAATTATTTTAATCCAACTGAATTCGTTATAATTTTAATCTGAAACTCGTCAATATAAAATGTCCTTATTCATTTCATTCATGGTTTATTAATAGCGAGAATGTTTTGGCAGTTTTTACCCCAACGAACAAAAGAAAGCGGTTTCTTCACACCGAACCATTGTTAAATGTCGTTATCCCTAAAAGTTCATAAACTTCCTTGAAATATGAAATTGGGTGATGAGATTCTACGTATAAAAATTTGTGGGAACGTGTTACATGACACTAGCACACAATTAGCATTAAATTAAAAAGCATTCATGCAGATAAATGCGAATTTATTAGCTCGATAAAAAAGGTCCGATTACCAAAAGTTGTTGGCGTTAGTGCAGTCGGAGTTTTAACGTTTGAAGTTGACACCAAAGAGAGGATAATAAAAAAGAGTGTGAGCAAAATTCGATTGAAATACGATGTACAACTGTGTAGATATTGATTGTGCTTTTGAAATTAAATCAAGTCCACAGTTTTTTTTATTGCAACTAGATACCTTAAAGTTGCTTGTGTTTAATTATAAGCAAAAATTAAAATTTATTCAAGGGGACGTTTAAAGCCATTTCCTCTGACGTATCCGACTATCTCTTGTGCGTCATCCATTCGCGGATTAATTAATAATTAGGCGACAAAAAACAGAAGACATCCGAGTGTCGAAGGCCAAAAAAGTAAAAATAAAAGGGAAGTTAATGACTACGACCAGTAGTAAAAAATTAAAGGTGGCTTCAAAAATGAAGATTAAAACTACACAACTTCCAGAAATTAATTAAAGTTGCTTCTTCGGCACACATTTTAAGTAGCAACAAACGCCCAATTTACTGATATAATTTCAAATATTTATAGTAAACAAACTCCCTCTACAAATAGAACCAACCCGACTCCCACTTGACGCAAAGTGTACAAATATTAATTAGGATATGATATGAGAGCTTTATATAAGTTAACATGAGATTGCAAATTTATCGAACAGCCGGGAAAGTGGGTGAAAACACCCACAACATCGTGTCCGTTCACAATATTCGCGTATAACAAGTGCCAAACGCTATGGTAAACATCCATCACCAACGACACGTGGGAGATCCCCAAAGCTCAAGAATCATATCACACAAAATCAATGCACACAAACAAAGGTTGTCTCGAAAACACTGTCAAACAAAATCACAATGAGAATCGTATGACGTGCGACCTTAGATATACAAAAACGTCAGCCAACAACGACTCGATTTGGAAGAGCTATAAAACTGTTATAAACAAAGCCATGATACTTATGCATAAGTGACTCATGAGATTAAACGCACGTTGACATGGAAAAATATGCGTTACGTGAACATACAGCATGATTTTATTATCTCCCAGCTATGCCCATAAAAAGATGAAGCCAATACATGGCGGAGCGAAAAAATCTTCTGACGTCATTCCATCAATGTCGTACAGCGGATTCCTTTCGCTAAACGATTTAGTTATTTCAAGATCTAGTAGGAGGCAATTCGTTTTTATGAGGAATGCTGGGATTGTTGATGCTACGACCTCGCGGCAAATTACCATGGATAGAGAATAGAAAACTGTTGGTCGCGAATCGCGATCGATAGTGGTTACAATCATAATGAAGAATGAAGTACATAGCTAATACAAAGAAAGACTGCAGTCCTTCCTTGCTTGTACAAATAAAAGCTTTGTTTCCTAACTTTGGAACAGTGGCGTACCAAAACGTGTACTTCGGGGGGTCTTAATACCCATCATACGAAAATTAATCATAATTGTACACGTTTCTTTCAGACTTTGCAGGTTTATCTGTAAGAGAAGTCTTGGTAAAAAAAAAGTTTTTGTATGTAGTCATGTACATATGTATGTACGCACATACGCTCCTTGCTCGGTCTTGCAAACTTAAACTCTTGATTTGCAAACACCAGTAGCCTCTAGAAAGTATATTTTCTTTCAGCTTTGATACAAACGACGACACGCACAATGTAACGCGCGTTGTAAACACGGTGGCCCGGAGCTATCAACAAAACGCCAGCAAACTGTGTTGTGTGTCGAGAACGATTTCGCAAACATTGTGTATTCCCGGAATATATTACCGAGTTATTATGTTGTGAGTCGCTTTATATCGAGTAAATCGGATTACAGTTCGGGCAGCAGGTGGTAAACGGGCAGAAAGAGGTGGCGCAAGCAAGGTGTAACGCGAAGTCGGAATTGGAACCCTGACAAGTTGTTAGAACAGCTGGACCAAAAAACGATTCAATGCCGTGTAGTTACATCACGAAAGAACAGTTATTTGCTTGAGGATCTTGCGCCAAAAAAAAACACACCAGAACATGTACAGAAATTAAACACGACGTAATGATTCCTCAAAAAATGTGTAATAAGGGCATGCATTCAGTATTACTGTTAATAAAGAAGTTGATGCTAAATAGCTAAATGGACACGAACAACTTTTGTATTTATCTTTTTTTTGCATACTACTAATAACTGAGCTATAGAATAAAGTCGTCTGTGCTGAGACTAGGGAATGTGACATTTGTGGAGAATTATTCACGTATTTCTGTAAAACAATTGATTTTAAGTACGAAAACCTTGCACATTTTCGATAGAACATTCAGTTTGTAAGCGAATTAATGTAAATTATACAGGGTGTTCTACAGAATTTGCACTTAAGTCGAATTAAAATCTATTTTCTTAATAAAGTAATTGGCGTTAAATCTCATACACACGTTATTTATTTCCCAAATGCATAATAAACAAACTTATTTTCAAATGAATCGAAAACTACCAAGTAGGTACTTTCTTCTGAAATTCAATAAAAATATAATTAATTGGAAAAACTTGTTAATTAATTTTTTAGACTTTATCTCGGAAACGGATACAGATACTCGAATTCCTCCGTGTTTAACATCTGATTTTTTGTGGTTTCCTTAATTACCAGAATTTTCCCTATTATCCTATCAAAAATATTAAATACAAAATGGCGGAGAAGTATAAAAAAGTGTAGTATCTATTTCTACAATGAACTAAACCGAACTGAACTCTTACACGATTAATACTGAAAAAGGTGTTGGTCACGAGTTAGTTAATCGGTCGAACATCCAGTGTCACAAAACAATAAAATCGAATAGCGTTAGTTCTAAAAAGCGACAAAATTGCTTCGAATGTACGAACTGTAAAATTAAAATTTTTAATTTCATACAGATTAAAATTCCACTCGGTACATAAAAGGCACTCCGACCCGACCGGGTCGTAAAACGCGAACAACTTTCGAGAAATTTATTGTTCTACGACAGGAAACACTATCATAAAGTCGCGTAAGTTTTAAATCGTGGCCGAAAACAACCCCAACAATACGGTGCTACCTCCTTTACGACCAAGAGCACCTACCAATTTGGTGTACACTTTTGATACCCACATAAAAATGAACGAACCTCTTTATGTACGTGTGTACATCGGAATGTTAAATGTCCAAAGAAAATAACAGGACATGTCATTTACTGACGACATTACCAGCGCATACCGCTGCATATACGGGGTGTTTCAAAACAACCCCGACAAAATCTGACATGTTTAACTGAGAAAAAACTCGGCAACATTTATTTACAATAATTTAAACTTTTTGTAGTAAGAATTTCAACTTAAAACAAAGCGACAAACTGTCCACAAATTCACACACGCCCTGTATATGTGCGAAAAATTGTATCCGCCAATAAGTAAAATGACCTCCGACATAATTTCCGAAACCATGAACTGAAAATTGAACTTTTAAACTTTTAATATAGTTCTAATACGGATATATTATCAAAAGTTGAACGACCAATAAACTGAAAGCCTCAACTAATGTTAGCAGTTTTTGAGCGCAAATTAAATTGTGAACGCAACTCCATTCAAAACTCTTTGTGATTTTAAAAATTCTGTAACATTTCCAAAGTTGCATAATAGGCAGAAATATTCCACAAGCCAGAAACTGGGGATTGATCTCAAAACTTCGATGTACATACATATGTACATAGCTCTTAAACTATTATCAAATGTTGAACGATCATTTAAGTGAAAGCCTAAATTAATATTAACAGTTTCTAGGGCATATTTAATTGTGAACGAAAGCCCAATCAAAACTCTTCAATTCTGAACATTCTGCAACGTTTTTGTAACGTAACATATTTCCTTTAACAGGGGGACACATAGACATACACCTTTAAATCAATTTAACCGTGTGTTAATCATCCCCTATAACGAGTTGACTACATTGTTGCATTCAGCAATAAAATATTTACACATTCAACATCAACAGGGAATATAAAAACTAACGGAAAGCGGGTGAGAGACGGTTATTACACCCCGACAAGAAATATAAACGTTTTTGCTACATCAATCTTACAATGTATACAAAGTGCAATGCAAGTGGCATAGGATGTTGCAGGGTAGGTCAATCACATTGGTTCGGGATGGGACGGATGATTTGGGCGTCTGTGGCGTCGCGACGCGTCGGGTCATCGACCTCAATAGCGTCTGGCCGGGCAGGTGGGGTGCGCCGTTCATCCACCCGAACGATGAGAACGAAAGGATACATAAACGCAACATACGCATCAGCACACACACACACACACACACACACATTTTTGCACTAACAACCACAACCAACCCTTCACTTAATCTAAATCAATCCTTCATCAACGATAAACCATAAAAGCAAACCGTAAAAACGTATTTTTTAATTAACAATTTTTATCATTCTCTACCGCACCAACGGATGCATCCGAACTTGGTCAAAACCCTAACAATACTTGCTTTTTACTTTCGCCATACGTAGTATGAAGACAGTATTGTTTACTCTACAAATACCTCATGTTTTGATCAAAATTGGTTAAAGCAAGGTTGTGAACGCTTTACATAAAAATAATTGACCTACGAAGCCTTCAAGTGACTACCACAACGTTTTTTTTTCCATGGCACGTAATAACCAAGATTTATTACGCGAACGGCATCTTACATTAGAAAAATTTGTGTGACATAATTAGGCAGACCATCCACGGCCAAAGCCATTACATTTCAGTGAGTTCTCTGTGAAACAAAAGTATTTTTTTGAAGATGAACGAAATACAACTCACCGAAAGAACTACAACATAGTCGATTCAAAAAACGTTAATTGCCTACTCAATAAAGGCTAATTTTAAATACAAAAACCCCACATTTTTCAAAGATAATTAAATTTGGAATCAAAATCATGCAAACTATACAGCTCATAAGCACATTAAATAGAAATTTATTTATAACTAAGTAAATTACATAAAAATTGAGAATCCAAAAATTGATGAATTTAAAACCAAATTAATACCATTACATAAAAATAAAATACCAATTGCTCAAGATATATGAAGATCAAAAATACTGGGAGAAATATTCAAAACACTTGATATACTTCCAACATCTAGTTTTTCTAAGAATGTGCAGTAATGTTAGACCCTACCTTGCTGAAGTAGCCGACAGTATGGCAGCCCTCGTTGTCGGCCATCGTCATCACATAAAACAAGAACGGCTCGACATCGTAATAAAGCGTTTTATGGTCCAAGAAAAATTTGGCCAGAAGACACAAATTCTGGCAGTATTGTTTGTACCGTTTACCGTCAACTTCCCAGACTGCGATTTTGTCTTTCCGATACACTTCCTCCCCCGGGGGGTGTCGCCACACACACTTAACTACGTGTCTTAAAAGCACCGTACGCGACTTCATATATCTTAAACAATATTCACATATGTACAACTTGGGGACGCGAGCGAATTCCTCCGGGTAGGGGCTCTGGTACCAGACTTCCATTTCGAATTTGCCCATTTCAATGTACTTTGTGCCTTTTGTGTTCGGTAATCGCTTTAATTCCTCTTCGATCATTTCGCTAGACAGGGCCTGGGCGTCCCTGAACAGTTTTAGGTCATAATCGGGTACGGTGTTCGATAAATCGGGTTCCTTGTTTTTGTCGAGGAGCACCTTCCCACTCTCTGGCTCGCATTTGAACTTGGCCCGCATTTCTTTAACTTTCTGTAGGTACAATTTTTGTTCAGGGGTCGGGTGAGAACGAGGGGACTTCTTCAGCGACTCCAATGCCTTTTTCCGCACTTCCTCACGTTTTCTACGCTCTACCGATTGTTCTTTGCACTGGGATATGCTCATATTGTGGTACATCGGGCATGCTTCGACTGTAAAATGTTTGTCTTGTCGACCACCCATGTGGCCTAAGCTGTTACAGGCCTCAACGGGGCAGCAACGTTCCTCTTCAACGATGTTTTCACTTGAACGAGTTTTAGCATCATTTCGCTTCGTATTTTTCGATTTTCCTTTGGTTGATACAGGGGCCCGTTTCACCGGCGATCGGCTAAGAGATCGTTTAGTACTCTCGGTGTCCGAATCTGTGTCTGAATACACATTTTTGCCTAGGACGTGTTTCGATTTTCGAGTACTTGCTGATCGTGTAAGCTTCCTTGTAACTTGCTTGCCCCCGATTTCACCATCGGAGTCGCTATTCGACTCCTGCATTCCTTTCACTGCAATAGCCGGTTTCTTGTGTGACTTCTTGGAGGACTGCTGGTTTGATGCAGATGAATCCGAGCCACTTTCGCTGTCTGAACTGCTAGTGGTGTCTGTTGAACTGGAGGCAGAACTAGCAGAACTTTCGGCAGTTTTCGGTTTTGGTTGATTAATTTTATTTTCAGGCTTTGTTTTACCAAGCGGTTTGGTTTTTTCTACAGTTCTAGGTGAGGCCTTAGTTCTAGGCTTTTGATTCGAGTTCTTTGCTTGTGTTTTCATCGCTGCAAGTTTGGAATTTGTTGGTGTGTCCGATTCTGAACTATTTTCTGGTGAAAATATGCTCTTTTTTTTATTGGCATCTGACGATTTATTTGAATTTTTACTGGCAATTTTAACAGGCTGCTTCGCTAAATCCTTCTGTGAACTAGTTTTACTTGACGATTTTGGAATGTTACTTTTAGGTTGTACCTTCTGTTGTGTTGGTTTATTGCTTATTTTGGGCGTAACAGTGGCTGTTGTCTTAGGTTTCGCATTGCTCTTGCGTTTTGGAGCCACTTTCGCAGGTACTTGTGGTTTGATATTAGCATCATCTTCGTCATCATCGGACGAATATATGTTGCTCTTGGTGAGTTGCTTTTGAACTTTATTGCTAGCTGATTTAGGTTTTGATATAGACTTATCATTCGACTTCACTGGGCTTACTTTAGAATTAGTATCAGAAGTTTTCTGTGGCGGTTTTTGTGCTGGTATCGTTTTCTTTGTTTCAGCAGCAGTTTGATGCTTAGATGCCTCTTCAGAAGTGGAAGAATCTGAATCACTTGATGATGAATCTGATCCACTAGACGATGAGCTACTACTAGAAGTGTCTGTACTAGAACCAGATGATGTTTCGCTCGATGAGCGATTATCAACCTATTTTAAATTAATGAGGCACAATTAATACTGTACATAACGTGCAAAAGCTTTATTAATTTACTTACTCGTTTTTTAGACGTCATCTGTCTTGTACGTTAATTTTATTTAAATAAGAGGGAATATATAAATATGTTTGTTTATTTTTGTGATGTATTTGGAAGATGTTATTTACCAATAATTATATTACGTGTGGCGTACTCTCTATCCAAAATATCTAAGTAGCGATGACGAAAAAATCAATAAAATTATGTCTAGTGACATCTAGTGGCAAAAATTACAAGCTTTAGAAGATTACAAGGAATTGACGTCGTTGAAGTTAGCTTGGGATTTGGATTGGGTTCTGTTCTCGGATAACTCATATTACAGTGGACCAGATAATCCCCATGATTTTAAAACAATTTAAAAAATACTTAAATCGGCTTTATCACAATGTTTATGCAATTATTGCATTGATTTGTCTCATCATTGTAAATCGTAACAAATAAAAACAAAATATTTTACAGAGATAAAAATGTTCCACTGTAATTCAAAATCTTTAAATACATACATACATAGAGTTTATCTTTCTAAGTATAATGCCGTTTGTCTCAACTATTTAGAAATCTAATTTACAAAATTATTCAAAAAATTTAAATATTTTAAAATTTTGAATTTTTTTTTCGAAAACGGCTTGTTGAATTTTGTTCAAATTTTAGTATGTTATAGAGTTTATTTTTCCAAGTATAATGCCGTTTGTCTCAACTATTTTGAAGTCTAATTTACAAAATTATTTAAAAAATTTAAAATTTTTAAAATTTTGAATTTGTTTTTCGAAAACGGCTTGTTGAATTTGGTTCAAATTTCAGTATGTTATAGAGTTTATTTTTCCAAGTATAATGCCGTTTGTCTCAACTATTTTGAAGTCTAATTTACAAAATTATTCAAAAAATTAAAATTTTTTAAAATTTTGAATTTTTTTTCTAAAACGGCTCGTTACATTTTGTTCAAATTTTAGCATGTTATAGAGTTTATTTTTCTAAGTATAATGCCGTTTGTCTCAACTATTTAGAAGTCTAATTTACAAAATTATTCAAAAAATTAAAAATTTTGAAAAATTATTTCGAAAACGGCTTGTTACATTTTGTTCAAATTTTAGCATGTTATAGAGTTTATTTTTCTAAGTATAATGCCGTTTGTGTCAACTAATTAGAAGTCTAATTTACAAAATTATTCAAAAAATTAAAAATTTTGAAAATTTTTCTTGAAAACGGCTCGTTACATTTTGTTCAAATTTTAGCATGTTATAGAGTTTATTTTTCTAAGTATAATGCCGTTTGTCTCAACTATTTAAAAGTCTAGTTTACAAAATTATTCAAAAAATTAAAAGTTTTGAAAATTTTGAAATTTTGTTTCGAAAACGGCTCGTTACATTTTGTTCAAATTTTAGCATGTTATAGAGTTTATTTTTCTAAGTATATTGCCGTGTCTCAACTATTTAGAAGTCTAATTTACAAAATTATTCAAAAAATTAGAAATTTTGAAAATTTTGAAATTTTGTTTCGAAAACGGCTCGTTACATTTTGTTCAAATTTTAGCATGTTATAAAGTTTGTTTTTCTAAGTATAATGCCGTTTGTCTCAACTATTTAGAAGTCTAATTTACAAAATTATTCAAAAAATTAAGAATTTTGAAATTTTTTTTCGAAAACGGCTTGTTACATTTTGTTCAACTTTTAGCATGTTATAGAGTTTATTTTTCTAAGTATAATGCCGTTTGTCTTAACTATTAAGAAGTCTAATTTACAAAATTATTCTGAAAATTAAAAATTTTGAAAATTTTTCTCGAAAACGGCTTGTTACATTTTGTTCAAATTTTAGCATGTTATAGAGTTTATTTTTCTAAGTATAATGCCGTTTGTCTCAACTATTTTGAAGTCTAATTTACAAAAATATTCAAAAAATTAAAAATTTTGAAATTTTTTTTTGAAAACGGCTCGTTACATTTTGTTCAAATTTTAGCATGTTATAGAGTTTATTTTTCTAAGTATAATGCCGTTTGTCACAACTATTTAGAAGTCTAATTTACAAAATTATTCAAAAATATAAAAATTTTGAAATTTTTTTTCGAAAACGGCTTGTTACATTTTGTTCAAATTTTAGCATGTTATAGAGTTTATTTTTCTAAGTATAATGCCGTTTGTCTCAACTATTTAGAAGTCTAATTTACAAAATTATTCAAAAACTTTAAAATTTTTAAAATTTTTTTCGAAAACGGCTCGTTACATTTTGTTCAAATTTTAGCATCTTATAGAGTTTATTTTTCTAAGTATAATGCCGTTTGTCTCAACTATTTAGAAGTCTAATTTACAAAATTATTCAAAAAATTAAAAAATTTTAAAATTTTTAAAATTTTTTTTGAAAACGGCTTGTTACATTTTGTTCAACTTTTAGCATGTTATAGAGTTTATTTTGCTAAGTATAATGCCGTTTGTCTCAACTATTTAGAAGTCTAATTTACAAAATTATTCAAAAAATTAAAAATTTTTATAATTTTTTTCGAAAACGGCTCGTTACATTTTGTTCAACTTTTAGCATGTTATAGAGTTTATTTTTCTAAGTATAATGCCATTTGTCTCAACTATTTTGAAGTCTAATTTACAAAAATATTCAAAAAATTAAAAATTTTGAAATTTTTTTTTGAAAACGGCTCGTTACATTTTGTTCAAATTTTAGCATGTTATAGAGTTTATTTTTCTAAGTATAATGCCGTTTGTCACAACTATTTAGAAGTCTAATTTACAAAATTATTCAAAAATATAAAAATTTTGAAATTTTTTTTCGAAAACGGCTTGTTACATTTTGTTCAAATTTTAGCATGTTATAGAGTTTATTTTTCTAAGTATAATGCCGTTTGTCTCAACTATTTAGAAGTCTAATTTACAAAATTATTCAAAAACTTTAAAATTTTTAAAATTTTTTTCGAAAACGGCTCGTTACATTTTGTTCAAATTTTAGCATCTTATAGAGTTTATTTTTCTAAGTATAATGCCGTTTGTCTCAACTATTTAGAAGTCTAATTTACAAAATTATTCAAAAAATTAAAAAATTTTAAAATTTTTAAAATTTTTTTTGAAAACGGCTTGTTACATTTTGTTCAACTTTTAGCATGTTATAGAGTTTATTTTGCTAAGTATAATGCCGTTTGTCTCAACTATTTAGAAGTCTAATTTACAAAATTATTCAAAAAATTAAAAATTTTTATAATTTTTTTCGAAAACGGCTCGTTACATTTTGTTCAACTTTTAGCATGTTATAGAGTTTATTTTTCTAAGTATAATGCCGTTTGTCTCAACTATTTAGAAGTCTAATTTACAAAATTATTCAAAAAATTAAAAATTTTGAAAATTTTGAAATTTTGTTTCGAAAACGGCTCGTTACATTTTGTTCAAATTTTAGCATGTTATAGAGTTTATTTTGCTAAGTATAATGCCGTTTGTCTCAACTATTTAGAAGTCTAATTTACAAAATTATTCAAAAAATTAAAAATTTTGAAAATTTTAAAAATTTTTTTCGAAAACGGCTTGTTTCATTTTGTTCAACTTTAAGCATGTTATAGAGTTTATTTTTCTAAGTATAATGTCGTTTGTCTCAACTATTTAGAAGTCTAATTTACAAAATTATTCAGAAAATTAAAAATTTTGAAAATTTTGAAATTTTGTTTCGAAAACGGCTCGTTACATTTTGTTCAAATTTCAGCATGTTATAGAGTTTAATTTTCCAAGTATAATGCCGTTTGTCTCAACTATTTAGAAGTCTAATTTACAAAATTATTCAGAAAATTAAAAATTTTGAACATTTTGAAATTTTGTTTCGAAAACGGCTCGTTACATTTTGTTCAAGTTTTAGCATGTTATAGAGTTTATTTTTCTAAGTATAATGCCGTTTGTCTCAACTATTTAGAAGTCTAATTTACAAAATTATTCAAAAAATTAAAAATTTTGAAAACTTTTAAGAAAACGGCTTGTTACATTTTGTTCAAATTTTAGCATGTTATAGAGTTTATTTTTCTTAGTATAATGCCGTTTGTCTCAACTATTTAGAAGTCTAATTTACAAAATTATTCAAAAAATTAAAAATTTTGAAAATTTTTGAAAATTTTGTTTCGAAAACGGCTCGTTACATTTTGTTCAAATTTTAGCATGTTATAGAGTTTATTTTTCTAAGTATAATGCCGTTTGTCTCAACTATTTAGAAGTCTAATTTACAAAATTATTCAAAAAATTAAAAATTTTAAAACTTTTTTTCTCGAAAACGGCTTGTTACATTTTGTTCAAATTTTAGCATGTTATAGAGTTTATTTTTCCAAGTATAATGCCGTTTGTCTCAACTATTTAGAAGTCTAATTTACAAAATTATTCAAAAAATTAAAAATTTTGAAAAATTTTTTCGAAAACGGCTTGTTACATTTTGTTCAAATTTTAGCATGTTATAGAGTTTATTTTTCCAAGTATAATGCCGTTTGTCTCAACTATTTAGAAGTCTAATTTACAAAATTATTCAAAAAATTAAAAATTTTGAAAAATTTTTTCGAAAACGGCTTGTTACATTTTGTTCAAATTTTAGCATGTTATAGAGTTTATTTTTCTAAGTATAATGCCGTTTGTCTCAACTATTTAGAAGTCTAATTTACAAAATTATTCAAAAAATTAAAAAATTTTAAAATTTTTTTCGAAAACGGCTCGTTACATTTTGTTTAAATTTTAGCTTTATTTTTCCAAGTATAATGCCGTTTGTCTCAACTATTTAGAAGTCTAATTTTAAGTATTTTTTTAATGGTTTTAAAATCATGGTGACATATTATCTGGTCCACTGTAATATGATCTATCCGAGAACAGAACCCAATCCCAATCCCAAGCTAACTTCAACGACGTCATATTAACATTTTTAAAGTCGATAAATTAGAGTACTGAATTCTGACATTTTAAGAATAGATAACATAGACATCTATAATTTAAAGTGTATACATTTTCTATGTATACATCTAGTGGCAAAAATTACAAGCTTTAAAAGATTACAGGGAATTGTTTTTTAACATTTTTGAAGTCGATAAAATAGAGAACTGAATTCTGACATTTTAAGAATAGATAACATAGACATCTATAATTTAAAGTGTATGCATTTTCTATATGTTGCAATAAAATTTATTTGGCAATTACTTTAAACAGCAATGTCAAATAGGATATTATTGACTTTTAACAATTATGTACAGTATTAAATACTTTTTCCAAATGTGCACGTAAGCTATATCAAAATGTTTGTATACAATGACATTTACATAACCTCATTATTGCTAGGTCGATGTGTGGATTATTAGAAAATCAAGCAATACCAAATACTACTTATTTAATTACATTTAGTCATCAGAAGAGGCATTTTTTTCGTGTTCAAGAAAGAAGAAAAGAATATTATGGAC
The DNA here is from genome assembly GCA_947652605.1 of Elmis aenea. Taxonomy (NCBI): domain Eukaryota; kingdom Metazoa; phylum Arthropoda; class Insecta; order Coleoptera; family Elmidae; genus Elmis; species Elmis aenea. Next base: position 59,918,310 of record OX393579.1, read on the forward strand.
GGAAATTAGTTGGGTAAGCGCATTTTTATTTCATGACGTGTCTAACAACAATCCATTTGTATTTTGTTTGTAGATATTCAAGAGATCAAATGTTTAGTGTTGTTGCAGACGTTAAGAACTATAAAACATTCGTACCATTCTGTAAGAAATCATTAGTAATAAGAGAGCATCCCGGATTTTTAAAAGCAGATTTAGAAATAGGTTTCCCGCCAATAGTCGAAAGCTATACATCTAACGTTACGCTAATCAAACCACAATTAGTAAAAGCAGTTTGTACTGATGGAAAACTATTCAACTACTTAATAACTTCATGGAGATTTAGCCCAGGTTTAAAAAGTAATCCTCAATCGTGTATAATTGATTTTTCTATTACATTTGAATTTAAATCTATATTACATTCAAACCTAGCACACATGTTCTTCGAAAAAGTCGTAAAACAAATGGAAGGGGCTTTTATTTTGGAAGCTAAAAGAAGATTTGGAAGTGAATCGTTACCAAGTCATCCGTTAGCCGTTGTTAAAGAAAATTTCGAATCATGACGCAAACTTAATTTATGTATATGTGATTTTTAGTGTAACACCATTTATTTTTTGAAAAATATATTTTATGTTATAAAACATGTTTTAGTAACATCTTCCTAGAGATTTATTAACAAACTCCCTGTACATAAAGCAGTTGTACCAATCTTTTTCATGCTGATTTAAACTAAATTGGCCTTAAAATAGTATTCAAAAAGCTATTTTCTACGATTAAATTAACTTAAAATTGTGTCTTAATGGTATTTTTGCTATTTTTTTTGCCTATCTGACGTCCGTCATAGTGACATAACACAACCATAACCTTCGATTTTGAAAATTGCAAAATGGCTGGTGTAATTCGCCTGCAAAGGGCTATTTGGCCAAAATTGCGACCCGTAATAACCGCAAGACAAATAACAACATCAAAAAAGAACAGTGACAGTGAAACCGCATGTATGGAGAAAATAGTGCAAGGATGCAAGACAGAAGACATGACAGAAAAGAAAAACTGGGTTAGTTATGGTTTCGAAACTAAAAGCGAAGAAGCCGATAGAAAAACAACACACGCAATGTTTTTCATCACAATAACGGTGTGTTTAGTTATGGGAGGATATTTATTTTCTTATATACCAGATTACAATCTACGGGACTGGTCACGCCGTGAAGCCTACTTAGAGCTGCGACGTCGAGAAGAAGAAGGTTTACCGCTCATAGATCCAAATTTAATTGACCCCAGCAAGATTGAATTGCCATCAGATGAAGAATTAGGAAATACCGAAATCATCATCTAAATGCACACGCTTAGAAAATTTATATAAGTCAAGAGAAAAGATACGTTTATTAAAATACGTCTTAATTTGTTCTACTGTACATATTTATAACGTAAGAGTGAAATAAATGATAAATCTGTTGTGTGTGTTTTTAATAACTGGATTTTGTTAAGTAATAATTACTAATGCACGATTTTTAAACTACAATTTATAAGACTTGCGTTGGACAACGAACTTAACACTGTTGATTATTTTACAAATACAAAGAAGCACCGACCAACAAGAATTTTAAGTGTATTTAAGACAAGGAACGTAAAAATAACATTAATTTTCCTTTGCCTATCTACACAAAACTCTATAGAAAAACATGCCACATTGTCATTCACATGGTACGTAAAAGTCAAAATTTGAATATGTATACTTATCCATTTTAATTGTTGTCATTTTAGCACATTTTTGGTCTTCACCAGCAAGGTTTTTGAAAATAGCACAACTTAGTAGCTAGTACGTCATCATTATGAAAAAAGAAAGGAAGGCATTATATTATAGCAGTTGTTTATAAACCATTCATTGGCTAGAGTGTGGAAATATTTCATAAAAAGTGTACTTAGATCAACAAAATCGAGTAAGTTTACAAAACCATAGGTATAACAATTGTATTTCGTAAGTATTGTAAAAATGAATAAAATTGTGAATGCAATTTCCACAGTCCAACCACTGAACAAAACATTTGACGGCATTATGGTTCTAAATCCTTGCTGGCTGTAAAAAAACGATAACCGATTTCATATGTAGCAGCTACTACCATTAAGTATTTTCGTTAATGCACGATAGCCGGTAAAATGTTTTAAGTTACCTGGTTTCGTCCTCTTGGGTTTTCGCGTTCCTCGCACTTACCGTCGTACGCACAGAAGAAAATCTCTTGAAATGTGTCCAGGACTGCTTCAGCCATCGCAACGACCTAGAAATCACCATACACACTCTTGTAATTGTAACAACCGATTCATATTTATTTTTAAATTATGCACTATTTTACAACAAAAGCACAACTATTTTAAATTATAAAAACACACTTTAAAGTATACAACTCACTGTTAAGCCAAATAACAAACAATTGCTCTTTACAAAGAAAACCACATGGTAATTTTTTAAGCAGACATTTTGGTAATTTCAAAATTTTGGAAATCAGTTCAAATATTCTAATTCAAAAAATTATCCACCTAATAACAGTGCTTAAAAGTTTACGACACACAATATAAATGTAAAAGTGATACAAAACACTGATTAAAAAAGTGAATAAATTTTTAAAAAACAATTCGCTTTAAATTTAAAAAAAAAAACTCAATTTTGCAGTTTTAATCACTACTTTATACTTTATTTAAACTGTATTGCACTGTCACAAAACAACAGAAAATGGCTTTGATTCTAATTGCAATGATTTGCAGACATTAAAATAATTTCATAAAGTTAAATTTCTAATTATTTTTGTATACATTTATACACTGAGAAGAATGAAAGCCAGCAAGCAGGCTATAAACCGAGTAGATTTCAAAATATTTTTTTTTTTTTTTGTATATTCCAATAATATTTTTTATATTGTACCTACTTGGAAGAAGCCTTATCAATATTTAAATCAAATGAACAGCTTTATCTTGGGAACAAAGTGTGAAAAGGTATAAATAAACTTGGTCTGCTAATTTTATGTAATGCTATTTAAAATAGATAAGTGATTTATGAAGTTTAAAAATGGCTTGTAACATCTTTTTAGATTTGCCCAAAGGCATAAGAATGCCAGCAATTGGCTTAGGAACGTGGCAAGTAAGATTATATTAACTAATAAATAAATAATTTCACAAAACAGAACATATTTCAAGTAGTTGGAAAAAAATGTAATACTGCTTAGCAAATTTTGCAACCTACTTTTTATAGATAAAAAATATAGCCTGTTTTTAAAAATAAGCATTAGAATGAACATTTTTAAGTATTTTATAAAGCAATTCATATGCTACATTTTTATGGGGAGAGCAATATAAAAAATGTACTCCTTGGGTTGAATTGATTACCCCAAGGTCCTTAACATTAATTTGGAAATAAATAATTCACATTAATTATTTTTTTATTTTAATCTAGGCCCAAAATGAAGAACTAGAAGAAGCTTTAGAAAATGCCCTTGAAATTGGTTATCGCCATATCGATACGGCTGCCCTGTATGAAAATGAGGAAGCCATTGGCCGCGTAGTTAAAAAATGGATTTCCTCTGGTCGGTTAAATCGTGGTGATCTTTTCATCACCACAAAATTACCACCAGTCGGATTGCACCCTGAGAGGGTGGAACAGTTTTTAACAGCATCTTTGAAGAAGCTACAGTTGGATTATGTCGACTTGTACCTTATTCATTCTCCAGCTGGTCTAAGATATCGTGAAGGTGTTTTAAGACCTGTAAAACCCTCTGGAGAAGCTGATATTGATATATCAACAGATCTAATAGCAGTTTGGAGGGTAAGTTTTGTTGATTTTAAACTTAATTAAACATAATAGTATTAATAGTTAGCATTTTATGAAGGTCCAGTATTACAAGTAAAATAATTTTTGTTTTTAGAAAATGGAAGAACAAGTTGATGCCGGCCGAACTAAAACTATTGGCATTTCAAATTTTAAGATAAGTCAAATCGAAAGAATTTTGAAAGCTGCCCAAATAAAACCTGCCAATCTTCAGATTGAAATTCACGCATACATGCAGCAACAAGAGCTTGTGGATTTTTGCAAACAGAATGGAGTTAATGTGGTTGCGTACTCTCCATTGGGTTCACCAGGATATAACAACTTTTTTGTGAAATTTGCTGGTGTACCGTTAGTAACATTTTTTTGACTTAAACTGTTTAGATTTCTGAGTGCACAATCCCTTTGTTATGTACGCATTTACAGAAAAGAACTCCCCAACATAATGGAGAACACCGTAGTGAAAAAAATAGCAGAAAAGCACTCTAAAACGTCAGCGCAAGTATTATTACGACATCTCATTCAACGTGGAGTTGCAGCGATACCCAAAAGTACCAGCATCGAACGTTTGAAAGAAAATATTAGCATTTTTGATTTTGAGTTGGACGATCTTGACATGGCAGCTCTGTCTGAACTCGAAACTGGACCGTCAGCTAGAATTTGTGGATTTTTAGTTCCTCCAGGGTACATTTTCAAAGATGTATGTTAATAATTAATTTAATAATATATTTTTTTTTAGGTTGAATAAGCATCCAGAATTCATGTTTTAATGTTGAAAAAAATCATGAGCTAGCGTTGTGAATTTAAACTGACCTCGACATTAATAAAAATTAAGAATTAACCACATAGTGTTTGTTTTAATTTAATTTAACATTTGTCAGAGATTTTTTTAAAATAAACGTATGACCGTTAATCGCCATGCGTTCGATCGTTCTATAAACTAGCGACAGAATAAAAAACTTATATTAAATTATAATTAAAATCGAGTAGGACGATTATTTAGAACAGCAGATGATTGTGTTAAGCATTTTGATGTAGCAATTGTCCCAGCAAAGTTGATAGTGTAATATTAGGCGAGATTGTTTTTAAATGACCCCTGTATATTTTTCCTACAGGGATTTTAATAAAATGGTTTTAAGTTGGTATTCTTGATTGATTTCATCGCTTTAGCATCCTCCATTTTATACGGTAAATCAAAACAGAAACAGTTTGTTTTCTCAGTGAAAGGGATTATTAATTAAAATGGAAAATATCCCAAAAACTCATGAAGGTATGTAGCTTCTTAAAACTTAAGTTTTAAATTACATTTATGTAGTTTGTTTGCGTCAAATCCAAAATGGTTAGGGTCGTTTAATGCACGTTCTGTTTTGATTTTTAGATATTGAAGCCCAAATTCGTGAGATTCAAGCAAAAAAGAAAGAAGTCAAAGTAGATGGTGAAGTTAAAGGTGTAGGATTAGGAGAAAGTGGCTATTTTGACAGTGAAATTTATGATGGCGGAGGAGGCAAGAGCAAGTATGACGGCTACGTCACTTCCATTGCTGCTAACGATGAAGTAGAAGATGACGAAGAAGATGTTGGCTATTCACAGAAACGAAGCTCAGGTTTTGGAGCTCCTGTTGCATTTTTCAATGACATTGCACAAGTAAGTGTCTCAGTTTCTTGTCAGCGATGATGTTTAACCAAAGTTTTGCAGGGTGAAAAAGACTTTGATCCACTTGCCGATCGGCGACGCCCAACTATCGCTGATCGTGAGGATGAGTATCGCAAAAAGAGACAACGGATGATTATTTCACCTGAACGTGTTGATCCATTCGCAGATGGTGAGTACACTTTATTATTATGATAGTTTTATAATAGTTTAGAACTTTTTGATATTCGTGTCTGTGCTGTTTCATCATTCTAACAGTTGCTTGTATTAATTCACACGTAAAACATTGGCATGGGACCTTAAAATGTGAAGCTGTTTAGAAGTTTGTTGTTACTGTGCTATTTTCTTAAGCAATCTGTAACTGATGGCGGCAGGACGGACACCAAATATTTGCTCTTGGGGTGTGTACATGTAGTATGATCGTTGAATGAATGAGGAGTCCGTAAAACTAAGTGTAAGTAAAATAAATGGGGAAGGAAAGAATAGAAAAGTAATTAGGCATAAAATACAAAGAGAAACAAAAAGACTAATGATACTTTTGTTCTGTACTGGAGTCTACACAGGCAGCTGCAAGAAAAAAGAAAGCCATACTTTTATATAGGACCAACGATAGTTTAAATCGGTAAAAAAAATACATCCAGAATGAATGATTGTGTGTGTTGATAAGAAAATTATTAATCACCCCAGCATATTTCTAGGTTTCGCTATGTCCTGTTTTTGCAAGATGCTTCCTGCTTATGTGAAGGAGGGAACCAACACGTACGTATAATGATTTGTCTACGACATTAACCCGTTGAGCACCATTATGTAACTTAGCGTAGTAACTTTTTTTAAGCAACATATTGGTGCCGTAATTTTATTACACTAGCTTAATTGTTTTTAAGTTACAATGAGGGGTAAATATAAAACGTACAATTCTTACAAATATAAAGCCCTTTTAGCTTTGAAATGTTTGATATTGATCTGGATTTACTAAACACTGAATATTGTGGAAATAAGTTTACATTTGCAATTTTCCTTTGCAGAGAAAGAGCTATGTATGTTAAACTTTCATATTTTATAACTTTTTTTAAACTTGCTAACGAGTAAATGTGATAGACAAATCATCTGCCTTGTTGATAAGGAAATTGCCTAGAACAGGTCTACTAGTGAATTACTAGTTATCGTGTTCTTTGGTTTATTAAATATAGATGTTAATGCAGGTTGAAATTTCAGGTGGCAAAACGCCCGATTTCAATGCCAGGGGCTATACACAGATTATGAAGGAGCAGTTACTTAAAGGTGAAGAAAATGAGGTACGAAATTCTTTTAATGTTATAAACCATTTCAAATTTTTTTTTAATAACATTTTCTTGTGCATGTGTATTTTATTGTTTGGCAATTCTTTGTTATTATCTCTGCGGCATTAAGATTCCCTTACTCGTGAGGTTGAATCTAGTGACCAATGTTTTGTTTGTTTCACAGATTCGAAAGAAAATTATAGAAAAAGCCAAAGATGGTTCACTTAAAGTTTCAAACGGCGAAGCAAAAGCAGCTCCAAAGAAAAGGGGACGTTGGGATCAAACAGTTGAAGAAAGTCCAGTACCGAGCAAAAAGAAAACTTTATCCGTTACCACTAGTAGCGCAGCTGCTACGCCGATATGGGACAATGATGTAAGTATTACAATTCATGGCCGTATTAAAAAATGTAGTCACGATTTTAAATTTTAGCGCACACCGGCAGACCATAGATGGGATGAAACACCAGGGCATAAAGGAAGTGAAACACCGGGCGCGACGCCAGGTCAATCTACACGTATGTGGGACGCTACACCAAGCCACGCCACTCCTGGTGCTACAACACCTGGTAGGGAAACACCGGGACATGATAAAAGCACCTCGAGAAGGAACAGATGGGATGAAACTCCAAAAACAGAACGTGAAACCCCTGGGCATTCCAGCGGATGGGCTGAAACTCCACGCACAGATCGCACTGGAGCTGATTTAATACAGGAAACTCCCACACCGGGGGCTTCAAAACGACGGTAAGTGATCACATACAAAGCATGTTCATCGAATTTGTTAAATAAATTTGCAATTTTAGGTCTCGTTGGGATGAAACACCGTCAGCCCAGCTAACACCGTCTTCCACGATGACACCCGGTGCAATGACACCTCAAACTCCGCACGGTACACCAGGACATGCCACTCCTATGCTTACTCCTGGAGGATCAACACCAGTTGGAGTCAAAGCCATGGCTATGGCGACACCTACTCCCGGACATCTTGCCACGATGACACCCGAACAGCTACAGGCATACCGTTGGGAACGTGAAATAGACGAACGTAACAGACCGTATTCGGATGAAGAACTCGATGCGATGTTTCCTCCAGGATATAAGGTCTTGCCACCACCTGCTGGTTACATTCCGATAAGAACGCCTGCTCGCAAACTAACGGCCACTCCTACCCCGATAATGGGAACTCCCCAAGGGTTTTTCATTCAGCAAGAGGACAAAAGCGCAAAATACCTGGATAACCAACCGAAAGGCCAGAATCTGCCGTTTATGAAACCAGAGGATGCGCAATATTTTGATAAATTACTCGTCGATGTGGATGAAGAAGCGCTGAGCCCCGAAGAACAAAAAGAAAGAAAGATAATGAAGCTGCTATTGAAGATTAAAAATGGTACACCACCAATGAGGAAAGCCGCACTGCGGCAGATAACAGATAAGGCACGAGAGTTCGGTGCCGGACCACTTTTCAACCAAATTTTGCCGCTGCTGATGAGTCCCACACTAGAAGACCAGGAACGGCATCTGTTAGTCAAAGTCATTGACCGTATTTTATATAAATTGGACGATTTGGTAAGACCGTACGTACACAAGATTCTCGTCGTCATCGAGCCACTTCTAATCGATGAAGATTATTATGCACGTGTGGAAGGTCGTGAGATTATATCGAATCTTGCTAAGGCCGCCGGTCTCGCTACTATGATTTCGACCATGAGGCCCGATATTGATAATATCGATGAGTATGTACGTAACACGACAGCTAGAGCTTTTGCTGTGGTCGCTTCAGCCCTGGGGATTCCTTCATTGCTGCCGTTTTTAAAGGCCGTGTGTAGGTCTAAGAAGTCATGGCAGGCTCGCCATACCGGAATTAAAATTGTTCAACAGATCGCCATATTGATGGGCTGTGCTATTTTGCCGCATCTTAAATCGTTGGTTGAAATCATTGAACATGGACTTGTTGATGAACAACAGAAGGTATTTTTTTTTAAACGCATGATCGTACTTTCTGAGCTATTAAGGTGTATGAAGTTTACTTAATATTTGCATTAATTTTCAGGTCCGCACAATCACTGCTCTCGGTATTGCCGCTTTAGCCGAAGCTGCGACTCCATACGGCATTGAAAGTTTCGATTCTGTGTTGAAACCGTTGTGGAAAGGTATCCGTACCCATAGGGGCAAAGGTCTTGCAGCGTTCTTAAAAGCCATAGGTTATTTGATACCCCTCATGGACGCCGAATATGCTAATTACTACACCAGAGAAGTCATGTTAATCTTGATCAGGGAGTTCCAGTCTCCGGACGAGGAAATGAAGAAGATTGTACTGAAAGTCGTCAAGCAATGCTGTTCGACAGATGGTGTCGAAGCGCAGTACATCAAAGAAGAAATCTTACCACAGTTCTTTAAACATTTCTGGAATCACCGTATGGCGCTGGATAGGCGAAATTATAGGCAACTAGTTGATACGACTGTCGAAATCGCAAATAAAGTGGGAGCCTCTGAAATTATAAATCGAATAGTCGACGACCTGAAAGATGAAAATGAGCAGTACCGCAAGATGGTGATGGAGAGTATCGAAAAAATTATGGGCAACTTGGGAGCGGCCGACATCGATTCACGTTTGGAAGAGCAGTTGATCGATGGGATCCTCTACGCTTTCCAAGAACAGACGACCGAAGACGTAGTCATGCTTAACGGATTTGGAACGATTGTCAATCAACTTGGTAAACGAGTTAAACCGTATTTGCCACAAATTTGCGGTACGATTCTGTGGAGGCTAAACAACAAGTCGGCTAAAGTACGTCAGCAAGCAGCTGATCTTATTTCGAGGATAGCCGTGGTCATGAAGACTTGCCAAGAAGAAAAACTCATGGGGCATTTGGGTGTCGTACTGTATGAATACTTGGGTGAAGAATATCCTGAAGTTTTGGGCTCAATTTTAGGAGCGTTGAAAGCGATCGTGAATGTTATTGGTATGACGAAAATGACACCGCCTATCAAGGATCTTTTACCACGACTTACGCCGATTTTGAAGAACAGGCACGAGAAGGTACAAGAAAACTGCATCGACTTGGTCGGGCGCATAGCAGATCGTGGTCCTGAATACGTTTCAGCGAGGGAATGGATGCGTATTTGTTTCGAACTGTTGGAATTGCTTAAAGCCCACAAGAAAGCTATACGTCGTGCTACTGTGAATACATTCGGCTACATTGCTAAAGCTATTGGTCCGCATGACGTCCTGGCTACACTACTGAATAACCTGAAGGTACAAGAACGACAGAATCGAGTGTGTACCACAGTTGCTATCGCTATAGTGGCCGAGACGTGCTCGCCGTTCACAGTGCTCCCTGCGTTAATGAATGAGTATCGCGTGCCCGAGCTTAATGTACAAAATGGAGTGCTAAAATCATTATCGTTTCTGTTTGAGTACATTGGCGAGATGGGTAAAGATTATATTTATGCTGTGGCACCGCTCTTGGAGGATGCTTTAATGGATAGGGACCTGGTTCATCGGCAGACTGCTTGTGCCGCAATAAAGCACATGGCTTTGGGTGTCTACGGTTTCGGGTGCGAAGATGCCCTGATACATTTACTCAACTATGTGTGGCCCAATATCTTTGAAACCAGTCCACATTTAGTTCAAGCGTTTATGGATGCAATCGAAGGCATGCGAGTGGCACTGGGCCCCATTAAAATACTACAGTATAGCTTACAGGTCAGTCAAATTTGTGTAAAAAGGTTAATTTGTTGCTTTGACAGTATTTAAAACGGGAGATGAGAACATTGGCGATTTTAAATTTGCAGTTACTTATCTTAATCTTGTTTTAGGGTCTTTTCCATCCCGCAAGAAAAGTGAGGGATGTCTACTGGAAAATTTACAATTCATTGTATATTGGCGGTCAGGATGCATTGGTAGCGGGATACCCGAGGATTAATAACGATCCGAAAAACCAGTTTGTTAGATACGAGTTGGATTATGTTTTATAAATTATTAATTAATGGACATTGATTCCTTTTGTTGTCAATGCATTTGTGTGTTTTATGGAACCTACAATATTAAAACTAATAATGTAACTAATGAAGTTTAATTAATTAAATGTTCGTTTTTATTAAATGATTGGCATTTTTAAAACGTATTGCTTTATCTGGTCCAAAAAATAATTGACGACTAGTTATCCAACAGGTCATTGATTTTTTATTTAGATGATCTTTAATAAAAAATAAACAATTATATATATTTAAATACAAATATGCACACATCATATCGACAATTTTGTACATCTTTGGTAACTTAAAACTGTGTTCATCACTATATTTACAAGTACAAATAAACTTAAGGCACATTACAACGCAACGTTTTCATCGAAATGGGGCACTAAAACAAAACAAATAACTATTGCAACCCCACAATATTTATTGTATTGCAGCCTTAAAAAAAATTGATTATGTACGTTCAGTCTTCCCCTTGTGTGATATTGTCAGACAAAGTGTGCAGTCTTTCATCGTATAGTCGTTTGGCGTATGTCAGTTGCCGAGAGACGGCTAGCGCAAGCTCTGCGGAATCACAACGAACTTGTGGTCTTTTTATGGGGTCCTGGTAGACGAGAGCTGCATTGCCAGCAGATACTTTCATGGTTATTTCAATATAGTAGCGGGTTTCCGATTTCTCAACTTGCGTTACAGGTTTACATTGAACCAGATCGCTAAAAATTCACCATTCGTACATTATTATGTAATAAACTTGTGCTGACTTTTCACTCGAGAGCTTTATACTATTTAAAGTATGCAAATAAATGTCAATCGTACGTATTTGCTCTGTACAGTATAAATCTCCATGTGGTACATCACCGAAAATGTGCGTCACTTACCTTAAATGTGTCTCAATGACCGTAGCAAGGGCAGGTCCATTGGCACTGGTTACGATGCGTACTCGTTGATTAGAAACTATCACTCGCAGGTCCTCCGCACCACTTCGAAGACATTCATAAGCTACTACTTGCTCGGAGTAATTCCTAAAAGTTGATAACAAATTTTAGACCACGCTGTGTGTATTTGGAAAAAGACAAAGTTGTACCTATCATTTACAGTGTACAGATATTGCTGTCCTTGACTTTGTTTTCGACTGTATCTTGGCAGTAATCCTCCTGGCCCCAAAACACATCTCGGTGGTCTAGTACGGTCAGGTATGATTCGACTAGAACTAGAAAAAAAAGTCTTATTACACCGAGAGTCAAAAACAGGTAAGCTTATTACAAATGGCAAGTACCAAAAGATGCAGAGTTGTTACCTTCGACTAGAATCTCGAACAGCCCTGGCAGTTTCGGAAGCCAAATCCAACATTCCCACGACGGGTTTTGTAACGGCTCCTACCAATCCTTTTCCTATACCGGAAAATACACCTTGGATGCCTTCGTTTGTAGCGCCCTCGTACACCTGTTTAAATATACCAGTGGCTCCGCCTAATATACCGAAACCCAACCCCTTAATGCCCGCAACCAAGTGATCACCACTTTTTCCACTATTGACGTGCCGTATTCTCTGACGCATTTCCTCGTGTTCATCATCCATGGCTACGCGTCCCAGACCGTCTGAAATCGACTCAGTGACTTTGGCCGCCGAATTGGATATGCCGTGGGTTACGTTCTTCACCAGAGCCCCCACCGAACCATCGTATATCAGCCCTGATACGCCTTCAGACACGTCATTCATGAAACCGAGAGGATTTCCTAAGAAATCTATGGAACCCAATATTATACCGGCCTGCCAAAGTAACTCCTAATAAAGAAATTCAAAAAAAAAACAATCTTAGCAATAATTAAATCACTCCTGAACTGATCCTACTACCAAATCAAGCAATAGCTAACTGATCTAAAATACAGTCGAGTGTAAACTAATTAAATATGTTTCAACCTGTGAACTAAACGATCTAATACTTACGTCCTTAAAATGTTTGATTATCGAATGTATTAAAAATTGCCCAGTTTCAAACGGATGATTCCTGACAAAAGATTCCAGCTCCACAGCGGCATCTTCAAACGTTATAAAAGTGAGACCCAGTTTACGTTTAATTGTTTGTAGTTGCACAGGTAATTTTGTTGCCGTTTTCATGCTCAGTCGTATTTGGTCGGGTACAAGTTGAATGATGCCAAAATAATACCTAAAACGTGTGAAATTTACAAATAAGTTACACGACCCTTCAACGTTTGTACCTTTTAGCATATGTGGCAGAAACCTCTGTTAACATTCTTTGTGTTTCGAATTCGTCATCTTCGACATTGCACTGTTCTTCGTCTTTGGATCCAGCTCCAACGAAAGCGAATAGCTTAAGCATCAACCTCTCTTCTAGATGAATTGTTAATTTTTTAAGACGTACTATTAAATGCTAAAATTACATGAAAAATGTATCATTAAATATAATAACACCCAATTTTTGGATGACATTTTTACCTTGAAGATTACAGCATTTTCATTCGACGTCGGTTGAATTTCCGCTGTTATCTCCAACGCCGGTAGCTTATATTGAGCTTCATCGACACTTCTTGAACCTGGAGGCGTCACATACAAGACGACTGGGATTGGCGTTTCAAAAATCTACAACAAAAAATTGCAGTGTCAAATAAGACACTTACTTGGTAAAAATATCTAAAAGACTATTGTAATAGCTGAATTACACGAACGAAGCAAACTTTCAAATACAAAATAAACAATGCTTACTTGATTATCACACTGTAGATTCTTTACGCTCATACAAAACGTCCTGGACGTTGACGTATTTACAATTTCGCTAATAATAGTCTCGAATTTGGCAAACAGCAACTCTTCAGGTGGCCTTCGTGACACTAAACTGACTCCAAGTCCCTCCAGTCTAACAGTCAACTGCATTTCTTTTCCTTCCCTTTTGTCGTCTTCGCCGCGGTCTTGCAAAAGATTTGGTCTCTGTTTAACGGCTATATTACACCAATCTCGCTCATCGGACATTGCGTACACATGTTTTTCGTTCTTATCTCGTACGACGAGAACACGAGTCGGCCCGTCTGTGCCTATCGTGACCGATAGATATCCTGATCCTGGCCTAAAACGTTGTCTGCCGACAGCTTGTTCTAGAGGAAGACCTGCTTCTGTCGTTTTGTGACATATGGGTTGGGGAAGACCTAGTACGGCAGCGCTCCCTGTAAAAAAAATTAATTTAAGTGACTCATAAATTCAAAACACCAGTTTCCTAAATATATTTTTAAATTGATTATTGGCAACATTTTCAATTTAAATGTGCATTATATTTTGTTTACGTGGTGAGAACATTCATTTACTAACTTAATGCAATTATAAGACAGCTTCTACATTAATTAAAACATCCAAATGCAAACTTTTCGAAATTACTTAATAGGACGAACTTGCCCATTCTTATAACGTCAAACTACCACCCAGTCGACCAGCTCAGTTTTCAGACAAACAGGAATCGGGTTTTATCATAAACTCCCATAAGCCCTGTACAAACGCCAATGTTAAAAAAATGACGTCACAGGCACTCAACTATACTGGTCGACTGACATTTATTTCAATATGGCGCTGTCAATATTCACTTGAAATGCAGTTTGGTGTGATAGTTTTGATTAAATTAAGTTATTTGATGATGAAATGTGGAAATATTTGAGGTAAATATGAAAAAGATGTTCGCCAATACGACTATGTCCTGAAATTGGCAAAAGGGTAGAGTTAATTGATTAAAAAATGAGTTTTTGTGAACATTGTGTGTACATTCGATACTTTTGAAGTTTAATACATCACTGTTTAAATTTTCAAAAGCTTCATAGAAGATAATGAGACATTGTTAGTAGTATTAGATACCGTAAAAAGTAAAAAAGCAATACAAAAAATATAAGATTAGTCATTTTAGGTGCAGTAGTTTATAAAAAGATGAAAAATAAGTAAATGCAATTAAAAAATTGTAAATAGCAGCAAAAACTAAATCATAAATACATGTAAATCATACATACACTGCTGCCAGCTAGCTACCGAACTACTGCGTCCTGAAAAATACGCTTTATAATAAAACGGCGCATCTTAAACAAGCAGCAAACGACTAATTACCTTGCCGAAGGCCGAAAAACCCATCCTGAGCCTGCACGCACATATTATAATGAGCGCAGCATAAGCGGCCCTCATCTGTGAACCTCCATGTCTGCGTGGAACGTCGACGGGCGTCAGGTCTCCTCAAAACCAATTTTGAATATGAGTTGGGCTGAGGCGCGGGGCCTTCTATATCCAGTACCAATATGTTGTGAGTTTGAGGTTGTTGAGGGTGGGACGGGGGGCTGCTTCCTTCGTGCTGTAACTGTCCTAAAGCGGTCATCCTCCACAGCTGCGATCTCTCCCCAGGTTGTTTACGAGCCAAAACAACCTGAGTACGATTCACAACGTCCAGCACCAACTGCTGGCATTCTACATCGAGAGGGTCCACGCAATCTTGTCCACTACAAACATTTACATTACAACGAAAACTGCGAGAAAACTAAATTAAGTACTCACTGTTTAAAAGTCCCCGTAAATGCAATATAAATGAAGTTCTCGTAAGTCAAATCGGCCGACACTCCCAACTTGTTAATCTCGAATGTGTCGGAAACGCCTCCAGGGGCTATAACAGCGATCGTCGACGGACCTGTCGGTTCATCCCATGCATAAGGTACGCTCGTGTGGGCCCTGGCTATACTCCGAACCGTCTCTTTGCAACAAGACTGGGCAAACGTGACAGCTACTTCTGAGAAATTATCGACACGTAAAGGTGGTGGCATCGTGTCGGCGTCTGTGAAGACGACGAAGAACGTTGCGCCCTGCAGAACTACCTCCATGCGTAAAAAGTACATTCGTCCATGAACATTCCTAAAATATACAAGTTTGTTAATAACACCATGCACAAAGTGTGACAAATTAGTAAAAATAAATTCATAATTTTTACCATCTTTCATTATTCATTTATTTTTAGAGATAATAATAATTCATGAAATTAATATTGAATAGCTTTATCTGCTACATATTTGCTTGAATAAATTTTATAACTCATAATGGATCGACTTACCTAACATTAACATGCATAGAATCATTATTATCGATTTTAAGTCCCCCAGACCAGGAACACTCTGGTACATCTTGAATTAATACACACAAAAGTTGGTCTTTATCGAGCCTGGGCCAATGAAACGGCATATGGCATCCAGACAACGATTTTAAATATGTCGTTTCTCCAGATGGATCCGTCTATAGTAAATAAACATTATTCGAGTAAGGAAAATATCACTGAAAAATTAAAATTCTTACCACAGTCGTTGCGAAACATCTCTGAGCGAACAGCAACTGATATGAGCTCCTGTTGTGAAGCTGAAATCTCGGCGACATAGTAACAATGGTCGTGGACCTGTACCTGCCACGACCCGTACGCACATTAATACCTATGAGGTACACAACATCGGGTCTGTCGTTTCGCAAAACGATCCGCAATTTACGGACCTGCACACCTCTACGCAAGTGGAAACCCTGTGACCACTAAAAAAATTGAATGCGGCTTCAGAGGCAATGGAAATTTTATTTTTGATTATTATGTTACCTGGGCACTTCCGTTTGGCACTACGGCATTACCGACACGAGCCACTACCGTAGGGCTTGCGTCGGGGTCCGAGAAACTGAAAAGCAAGGGGGCCACCATTCTGGCAACTTCATGTTCTTCGAATTGCCCCGCAGTTTCGGCACTAACCCCGCTCTGCCTGAATACCAATGGCAAACCCGTTTTGTTGATTATCCAGTAAGGGGCTGATATCGTTATCTGAAATTATGTGTTAGATTATTATTTCTTAATTAATTTCGAAGCAAAAAACGACCAATCACTTAATCGTAAAAAGCTATGAGTAAGTGTTAATTAAAGATCACTTACTTTAACTTTGGCGTCGGCATGCGGAGATATAACCCCTTGAAGGAACAGTCGTCGACCTGACTGGTCTTCGAATCTAATGCGACAACTAAATCCAGTCACGCAACCTGATGGTACGATCAATGGACTATTTACTGGAAAATTCTCTAAATGTAGTGAAACTTCTATGACTTGTTCAGCGTTTACCTAAAAAATATTGTAAATAAACAAAATTTACCAAGACTTACAAAAAAAATTACACATACATGCGTTATGGCAGCTTTATTTCCAGCGACAACACGTCCACTTCTGCCCGACATGCTGTAGCCCAGATCAACGGGAAGCAGGTTCACCAGGAGAACCGTTGGCAGCAAAGTTATAGTGTGGGCTGGCTGCGCCCATTGCCCACTGACACCGACTAAAGCCCCAGCCCGATCTATCGGGTAATTTTCTCGCTTGATTTCGGCACAAAACCTGCATTTAAAATAATTGTAGATTCATTTAATATCGCGACATGCAACAAATACCTATAGACTTGCTCACGGGGCATGTTACAAGACCTCAGCTCGTACAAACATTCTCCGGGACGAGCGGCCAGGCCCCAGAATATGTGGGGATTACAGTATGTGTACATCTGGCGATGATCAGACGGTCGGATGCTCATCTGAGAATGCGAATGTGCCAAGGGTATCGATAAAGTGTCCCCACTTGCCACAACGAGTGTCCTCGTAACAGCACCAGGGGTGTCTGAAATTGGAATAAAATTAGTGACGACACAAAAATTCCAACTTGTAAAGACGTACTGGGATCGTAGAATAATGGGCTCTCTAGTCGAACCTCGATGTTTTCCCTTAGCTTATTCGCCAGCATCAGGGCGGACCTGACGGTTACCAGTTTGCGAGCTGAACCTTCCAAAGCTACGTCGAACACGATTCGTGCATGGGGAATTTCTTGCTGCGACTTAAATTTCACGAATTACTTCAGTAAACAGGGATTATTATTTTTACTTACTCTGTGCTGTATTTCTGCCGGCGCATGTCGAAAATATACCCCAACTTTATCGATCGTGACTGGCGAAACGGAGCACCAACCTTCAACTTTAACACCTAGCTGGTGCATTTTTAATTTGTGGGTGTCACGATGTCTCACTTTTTCTATTAAAAATTAATCAAATTAATGCGGGTCTCATATCTCGGATCTCACGAACAATTAATATTACGCCGACTCACCCGACACTTTTAAGTTCTTTAAAATACAGATTCCTTTGCATTATGTCAATAATCCTTACCTCGACTTTTAAACGTAAACGGAACAGTTTCGCCGGGGGCCACAAGCACCCATCTCTCTGTCACTGCCAAAGACTCGGCCCTGTTAAAAGCGCTGTCCATTTCCGTAATCAGCGTCGTGAAATGCAACGGCAGCCCAGTATTGTTTTTCAAGGCAAACGGAACAAACGGTGATCGCTGTCGGTAACCAGAAGGTGTGGCAAGCTGCTTAGAATTATTCGAGACATCCTTAGCGTCATAAAAATCCTTCATCCAACTGTCTTTAACCTGCTGGTACAGTTCTGTAAGAGTTGACGTAACGTTCACATTTAATAATTCCCCTGATTCGATGTTGAGTTGTAAGCGATTTCTCGTTAAGTTTGATGTTAAAATGTGGTCCCACAGAACAAGGCATCTATAAAAAAGGACCAAAATGCTTTACAAATCAAACACATCCATTAAAAAAAAAAAATACTACACAGCTAGAACAGTTTCGAATTTTTCATTTAATTTTACAAATCGTAACTTACTTCCAAGGTTCTATAATCGGCTCCCAACCAGATAAGACCCTGTTGTAATAGTCGCTAGCTAAGACGCACTCCAACGCACCTTCCTCAGGCATACTTTCATCAGTAATTCTTTCGAAATCACCAATGTGCTTTCTTAAATTCAAATTCGATAAAGAAATTTCGAGCAGTGGAACATCCACGTCCCCACAGTCGTCTATGATACATAACGATATACATGCGGCTCTTACCTAAAAATATAAACAAAAATTTTGATCAGTTTAAAAATTAAACTTAATATTTTTTATCTACATTTCATTGTGACTAAGACAGATTTGTATATTATGTGTTTTAAATTTTAAATTCATTTCTGAGCAACAACTTTAACTCCAACCAATATTATATATTTAAAAAAAATATAATATTAAATTAAAAAGATTGCAATTTATTGAGCGAATTTTTGTGATATTACCTCTACCGCCGATATACGGAGACTAGATTTCTGTTCGTCTTTTTTAAAATTATCGGGTTGACCGTAACTGTATGCAGGTATTGCATTTTGAGTCAGCCATAATGCCGCATCGTCCAGTGTCTGTACGTTACTCAATTCCAGTGCCTTTATACAATCCTCCACTTTGAAACCGAGGGCTGTTAACTTCGAAACTTGAACTACGAGAGTTGTAAGATATTAAATACTTAATAATTAAATTTAAGTCCACCACCAAACAAAATTACTTACTTTTATCTATCATAGAATTAACTGGTGGGTTTTCTTCCCTTCGAATCATTTGTTGCGGTAAAGAATTTAAAATTTGTAGGAACATTCGCATATCGTAATAGGAGAGACGCACAGTCAGCAACTGCAGTTGTATCTAGCAAATAAATTGAAATAATAAGGTATTAATTTTTTTGAAACAAAACAGCGGTTTAAAAAAATACCTCCAAAGTTCTTTCTTTATTCACTTCCATGTTTAACGTAACGGGGTCGATAATAGACAAAGCTGTTTCATCTTCCATGCCAAGAACGCAAGAGTACATTTCACAATTATTTAAATTGCATGAAAGTGGTTTTTGTAAAGAAAACGGTCGATACGAGAGGACGGTCGTGCTCTAGAAAGTTAAAAGAGAATTAAAACCTTATTGTAATTAATTAAGGAATGCATCCAAATAGACTATAACTACATAAACCTCTTTTTGTGCCATTATCATCACAACACAATTTTTTGTTCAGTTTTAACATTGCTAATTCTCAAAACATTTATAGTAAGACACACATCACGAAATAAGCGGCACATACATAATTACGTGCATACATAGTGGGTTGCCTAGCTACAGGTTTTTACAAAAAATATTATTTCACCTTTAAAATAACTGCATTTGTGTCCCACTGCGATGTGTCCTCGACCACGACGATCTCCGAATCGGTTATGTTCAGTTTTAGTTCAAAGGGGACTTCGTCGTCTTTGCTCTTAGCGACGATCACGGCTTGTTCTGTCGAATTGTCGGCTTCGTCAAAATCTGAGAAAATAAAATTCTGAGCGGCATCCCACCAGTCGAACACGGCCATCAGCCTCATGTTGTTCAGCAGTATCGTGAACTCTGAGTGATCCTGTCGTTTTCTGCTGTGGATCTCGGCCTGAACGACGTCGGATTCCTGCACAAAATTTATCGGTTGTAGGATGTTCGTAAATACATTAGGTATTTTTTTGCCAGGCATCGCTTGGTATCGGGTGTCCATGACCACAATTTCCTGCGACACAAGGTCGGTGTCTTGACTTAAGTTGCTGAACGTTTCTATGGTCAGTCGGGATTTGATGAAGTTGATTCTGGCTAAGGGACCAGTACCGTGTTTTATTTGCAGACGCAGAATGACGTTGAGCAGGTCAAACTTCAGGGACGATATTGTCCACAGTTCTTGGACCGGCTGAAAGTGATGCAAATAAAAAATTAATCACGTAATAATGTCAATGCACAAAATTCAGTTTTGTGTAAGCTAAGTTGCCTAACCACATACCTCCGCTGCCATAGGCGATATTATAACCGAAGGCAGTATATGTTCGGTATTTTCTCCCAAATTATAAGTTAAGAGTCCTCTTATTAAATTATACTGAGACACGTCCAAAGCTACATCGAGTGTCGATAATTCTCCATGTATACACATGTCAGGTTCTACAAGACAAAACAAAAATAAAATAACTAGAGCTCATTTAAAGAATTTAAAGCACGGAAGTAATTAAATACCAACAAAAAAAAAAACTTCAAACACCTTTAAAAACATGATAGTTCGAACTTCTTTAAAAACAAAACATTTAAAACTCCTTAACGAATAATAATTTAGAATTCCTTAAAAAACAAAAAATGTAGAACTCTTTCAGAAACAAAACTGTGATAAGAAAGCAGCCTACCGTAGTGACAAGTATCGCTATCCAAATTTCGTACAACTTTAACCTTCAATTGGCACTTTTCTGTAAGGAGAGACGGCCCACATTTACTAACAACTGAGTTCCCTAATCTGAGGCCATCGTAAGACGAATTACCAGCTTTTAAACTTATCGTTTCAGAGTGCATGGCTCCTGCAAACAAATCAACATTCTGCAGATCGACGATCATGACATCCAACAAACACTTTGAACCTAAAACAAAATACTGCAAATAAATAACGAAATTCTTGATTCGCGGCAAATTAACACCTGACGTGTTGTTATTCAAACCTGGGTCAGAAGCATATTGGAACGCATTTTTTATAGCAAAATTTCCCAAATTGGCGACTAATAAGTTTGAGCTCTTTGAACTGACCGGGAATAATATTACGGGCGCGTCTGCATTTATTACGAGCGATAACTTTCTCCGATCGTTTTCGGCCTGCAACGTAAAATCCGATTTTATATTTTCGGCACAGAACGAATCAAGCTTACCGTCTGTTTGCTGGCGGCTACCCTAATACTGTTCATGACCGATTGTAGCTGCGCAAAGTGCGTGAAAAATGCTTGAATTTCCACCACAAATCGTTTTGTGTGGACATATAAAACGGACGACATTTCCAGCCTCAACTGTGCATCAAATTCTCTTTTATCATCTGGATCATACCTGCGATAATCAATTTCAATTAAGCATCAAAAACATTTTTTTACAACGCAGATCCAAAATTACCTTGAATAATTGAAATGCAAAGCTTGTTTTCCGGATGTTACAAATTTTTCCCTATACAGCTGTCCCTGTGTTGTTAAATCTAGCAAAGAAATGGACCCCAATCGGCCCTCCACTTCCTTGCTTAAACCACTCGATTTTATGGCAACATCTACATTGGAAATATTTGCTTTGGCAACATCTCGATCCGGTTTGATAAGCACCATCGTAAGAGATCGTACTGATATGTTAGTTTCAGCGTTTTCAGGTGGTAAAATATCTGTAAATTGAAAAATTACGACCTGATGTAATATCTCCGTAAGAAAATATCGAAAAAAAATCAGTTTTGAATATACCAACCTTTGGAAATGTCTCCAACGGTTTGTGGTAAAACGGGGACCTTCGTAACGGCTGTAGAAGCTGAGGACGATGATGCACTGAAAAAATCCAACACCACAACCCAAGATTCGACACTGACCACCAAATCTAACGAGTTAAAATCGACTGAAGTAGATCGTTGAATCTAGAAAACAAAAAAAAAAACTATTAAACATGTTTCTGACAAAAAATTAGCCATGTATCAGTTAATTACTCTTATAATAATCTTGGTTGCAAAAATTATGTTAAAAGTTAGTTTAAAACAACTGAAGTACTTACTGAATTATAATGTGTTTTGAAGTTGGGAGCTGTGGGATCGACTAAAAGTGATGAAATAAGCACCAAGTTCGGTTGAGGCCTCTCCCTGTGGGTCGGAGAAGGAGGTGGAGTATAGGGGAACTTCGATTTGCTTCTGTCGGACGAATCGCAGCTCGTCGTGTTGGACACATTAACACCCAACGCCCTCCGAGGTTCTAGATGATCTGGCAACGAACCGTGCGAGGAACTGTCTATCGGAAAATAGGCTGACATGTCCGGGCATGACCTCGAAACACACGCAGTGCAGCTGGGGGCTTCCTCATTGGCCGAGGATACAACCATGGCTCGTTGCTTCGAGCCGCTGGGTTGCAAAAGATCTTCCATAATGACGGACCGCAGCGACACCTGGTTATAAGTATTAGTATTTACAAAGTTGTGGGTTAGACACTTTTGTTAATAATGTCCACTTAAAATCTGGCTTTAATTAAAACACAAAACTAAAACATCGTACAAATATTTTACCTGTATGTTCGTCTCGTAAAGATGGCACTTTTCATAATGGAATATGAAATCCCGGAAAGATAAATCAACGAGCCCCTGTTCTCCGGCTGGAGTACTGCCTCGTAGTTCAACGATAAAAACAGGCAACTCGAAAAGCACTACAAAAAAATGTACAAAATTGAAACAGTGAAATAGTAAATGAAATCAATGTACCTTTGAGGTTCACATTTTTATTAGCAGCACTTTTATTCTTCGGCAAACTGACCGCAGGAAACAGCTTGGCTCGAACGTGAGGATCCATTTTTAATGTCGTGACGCCGTCGTCTTCACTAATATCGGCAAGAACCGGTGCAGGCCTGGTGTTAAGCCTTGATACTTCTTGCATGTCGGAGGCGATGGATGACGTTAACCATTGCCAAGTGTCAAGTACCTGTACGTACTGCGACCTTGTTAGGGACATCTTGAGGGCGTTGACAATGCTCCCAGAAATCTTACACACAATTAAAAAAAATATAACTTTTATATTTTCGAATCTCAGCCCGACAGAGGCCCAAATTAAATGATACACCATGTACATTAATCTGGTAGAATTACCTGAATATTTTCATGGCTCAAGTCCTCTAAATTATCCGACAGTTTCCCGTCATCGTCCTCTTCCAGCAGATCGGAGAAGCTCTGATGTCGAGAGCGCGAGTCCATCACTATTTCCCGATCGATCGTCAATTGCAGAACTGTATCGTGCAAAATCGGTTTTGCGAGACTCTCACAAGAATACAAAATTTCCGCTTTATTCGTCCTGCAAACAGATTGATGAGTCTTACGCGAACCTTTTTTGAATAAACACGACTCACAAGGGCCCCGGAGCTCGTCGGCTTAACGTGTCGAGTGAGAACAGGTTCATGTCTTTGACTTCAATGCTGTAACGTTCGAATCGGGAGTTCGGGTGTTCCCATTTGTCAGTGTTTTGATTGTCGTTGCGGTTGTTGATCGAAATTTTTCCCAAATGCGCGACAAATACTTCTGGACTGGTGCTGGCTCGTGGTATGACGACTACTGGGCTGTCCAATACGATGTCTAGGCTGGAACAAAAAAAAACGTGCACTTGAACCCTTTCGAACTTGAAAGTCGTGGCTTATTTTGGCCGGTTTACAAAATCAAATACAACTCTCACTTCATTTCGATCACGAAATTGTCATCATTGATTGGACTGTACGGTGTCTGGGGCACGGTATCTCTAACCGAAGAATATCCCGAATACGGCTCACTCTGATCCATGAAACTACTTCGTCTGCTACGTCTTCTTGGGGACATTATATCGGATAACGATAAGGCACTGCCGTACAGAGACGCAGACAGTCTGAAATTAACATAACCTTAATTAGGTATTTGAAAATTATTATTTCTAACTCATAATGCAAGTGTAATAGTAGTTCGACAATTTTTTTAAATAATTTCTTTGAAAATTAATACCGACCTCGCGTGCACCAAGCCCAAAGCCATGTCTGTAGCTGCCGATCGTATCGACTTGGCCAAATGTGCAAGGTATTGCTTAAACTCAGCAGCACACGACTGTAGCTCGGCCACAAATTGGGACGAATGCGTGTACCACACCGAGGCCATCCTGATCGTAATTTGGGCGACATCTGCAACACGGCAAAGTGAAAACGTTTTTACGACTGGACAAAATCCAAGTTACCGTTTTCGGCAAAGGATGAAGATTCCAAATTTCTTTCAACCCTGAAACTGAACGCTTTTCTTTCCTCATCGGTGTAACTTTGGGACATGGTGTAAAGGGGATGTGGGGCATCTAATAGGGGATCGCGTCCTACACTGACAATACGCTGGTGCATCTGGCCCTCTGGAGTTAAATTAAGCACCTGAAGACCTCCCAAAGAGCCTTCCACTAAAATGCTCGAATCTAATCACAAAAAAAAAAATTATTATGCACTGCTACATAAAAACAATTGGATGTACCACAATTATTTTGTGAATAGTTTAAGAATAATTTGCAGTTTATTAAATAAATAAAGTTCCATATATGACGATCAAAGTTATAAGCCTTAAGTCGACTCACCGACCGTGGCACGAATTTTCGCTTCACTCATGGTAGCAGTAGCAATTTTTTTTCCCATAACGTAACCATCTTTAATGACCCCTCTAAGCAACAAAACATTTAATCTATGAAAATCAAAGGTCAGCTCGGTGCGACAAATTTTTGAAGCTTTTGGTAATTCCTTGGGAGAATCTATGGAGTCGTTTAAAGACATATTTGACTCGGCTACAGGTGCGATATTGAATGGTGTCTGTTTGTGCTGCTTGAATTCGGGAAACACTCGACGTATGAAGCCCATAAGTTCCACAATGGTCTCTTGATTGGCTGAAACAAAAAACCAACTCATAAAGCAATGTTTTTAAGAAAAAAAAAGAAACAACGAGTAAAGCACGATCTTTTGTTTTTTTAACCTCTACCTATAATGTCCAAATTATTAAACTGGATATTCGCTATGTGCATCGGCTCTGATCCAGTGACCAGCACAATTTCTATAGTGATCAAGGCCTCTGCATCTAACATCGTAGAAAATTTAGAGTTGGGAAGATGCAGCCACGACTGGGATGGTGGCGACGAAGCTAGCGTACTGAGAGCTTGCGTAAGGGCCACAGGCGACGTCGCAGTTGTTCGTGTTACGCTAGGATCTGGACTTCCTGGTGATGTGGGTGAAGTCGGCTCACTATCGCGTAAACTTCCTGATAACGAATCCATACTGCAAACAAAAAATAAATTTAAAGTACCCAAGTATAAAAAAGTCGCTTAAGTAGTTGTGTTGTTAAGTAATGACCTAATAATATTGCTCACCCTACATGTTTGTGGCTTGCGACGAGCAGTTCAAAGTCAGGTCCAAACGTCTGCAGCGCATCCACCAACAATAAGCTGTGTACCGTCAACGTAATACTCATGTCCACAGGTCTCTTTGTTAAAGCGGCCTTAACCCCCGATACCTGCAGCTCGGCAACACTTCTCCCCCTACTCTGAACTTCAAGAGCCAAGTGATCCACGGTAAATTGGAATATCAAAAGCCTCGACATTTCTATGCTCGTGTCCAAGCTTATCGACTCGTCATCGTCGCGTACGTTGCTGATGGCCTCGACCACATCCATGTCAGGCGTGTTAAACGGCGACGGAAGACCAGTGGCACTAAGGATTTCAATCAGACTACGAGCCGATGCGATTTTCGATTCGTTCAAATGCGCGACGAGCTTTGGTAAGTTAGCACTTAATGTTAAACTAGGATATAAGGGATCACAGGTGTGTACGACTCGACATTCGACTTGAAAGGAAATATTGAACCGGTCTAGGACGTGCAGCGACGACGTTCCTTTGTTGTGGGCGTAGCGCCAGTTGTCTTTCACTCGACCGATTAGAATCTGAAGTTCGGTCAGTTCTACGCAGTATCTGTCGTATAATTTGTGGTGCAGGGAATTTTCGTCCAACGTGCTCGGTTTCTGCGACGAATTTAATGCCGTAGCTAAGGACAGGGTCTCCGAATTGCATTCTTCGCTACCAGGAGGGGTCGAACACGGTGTCATAAACATTTCTGAAAGAATAAAATTAATTAAAAAACAACATGGCAAGCAATATAATTAAAAATAATAAATATATATAAAAGTCCAGCCTGACTCTGTGACTCTATAACGCATGAATATAGCTACGGGTTGACTTATGTCATACTTGACAAACATCATGAGGTTATGGTATTATAGTAATCTGTAATGTTATTATAGTAATCTGTAATATTATTATAGTAATCTGTAATATTATTATAGTAATCTGTAACGCGGGTTGTGTCTAATGAACCGTAAATTTTTACTCACCGGTAACATAACAGTGTCTAACTTGCAGCTCACGGTATTATAAAAAGTAATAGTTTAAATTTAAGATATACAATCCCGTCCTAGGACGCGCCAAGTGCTAGTAAATATAATATAAAAGTCCAGGCTGACTCTGTGACTCTATAACGCATGAATATAGCTACAGGTTGACTTATGTCATACTTGACAATCATCATGAGGTTATGTTATTATAGTATAGTAATCTGTAATGTTATTATAGTAATCTGTAACGCGGGTTGACGTATGTCATACTTGACAATCCCGTCCTAGGACGGGCTAAGTGCTAGTTAAGAATATTAACAATGAGATTATATATCAAAAAAATTCAAGTCCATACCATCGTCTTCGCTTTGTCTGGGAATCAGTTCAGGGGGTTTTGGATTATCCAAACTGTCGACGGTGTTCCTTAATTGCAGTCGACCAAAATCTATTACAGCCATTGAAGAGTTGTGGTCGGTGAATTTTTCAACGAGTATAATTTGGGGGGCCGATATGTCCAGCTGCAAGTCCCAGCTTTTTCGTACGGTCTGAATCGCAACAATAACAAAATCATTGCATTTTTAATAGGCAAGTTTATTGTCGTACTCACCAAACGGCCGTCCAACATCTGTTCCCAGTTTCTCATCAACTCTCGTTTGGTCCGTGACTTCATAGCTTCTATACTTGTTTGTGTTATAATTCGTTGGTGAGGATTGCAAAGAAATTCTACCAACCACCTTACAGCAGAAGGTTGATACACCACATTCAGAGACTTGGATCGTATATGCAACCTAAATAAGAAAAAGTTTTTATCAAAATCTACAGTACAGTGGTGACTGTTAATTCTATAAATCAAAAAATTTAAACAAGTGTAACTTAAAATCAGCCACGTATTTCTATGAAGGATCTCTTGTAGAAATGCTAGTCCAAGCTCAAGAATCACCTCTTTTGTTTTTCAATAGTACTCTTATCAAATAAAGTTTTTATTTATTTGTTAAATAAATAAAAGTGTTACTGGAGAAGAGATGAGAGTCTTCAAATTTGTAATTAAAATTACTTACATTGAGCAAATGAATCACTCAAATAATTCAAGTCTTCTTTATCGATTAAAAAATGATTTAATAATTTCTATTTACCTATAATCACAGCCAAAATTTTCAGGTAAGCGTTCGTAAGATAAAAAAAATAATGGATCAGACTGGTCCTCGATTTCTTTGTTTGATATCCTCGGACTTAATCCACGTAATCTGCTTATCTGGTTAATTCTTTCCTGGCCGGGTGGGCCGACCAAAATCGGGAATAAAGTTCCCTGTGTAAGTTTATCCTGTAAGTACATCGCGCCCAACGATAGCTCTATCACATGCGAGGCCGACCTCGGCCTGCTAACGATGTTAAGCGATAAATTCTTGAATTGTAACTCCAACATGGGAATACTACAACAACAAAAATGTATCATTTTCTCGGCAAATATATAGGGGATAGGGAAGCTTTGTTTGCAAAGGTACCTATTGGTGTTTTCTTGTGCGGTACAAAGAGTAAATGAACCACTCTTCAAAGAAAAATTAAACTGGCCGAAAACGACGTCACGTTTTAGGATGGTATTGTTTTCAACTGAGTCCGTTAGTGCGTCTAATATTTCTCCTTCAAGCTGTGCAGACACGGATATGTTACTCGTCTCCGTTGACGCCGATGAATACCAACCCATCCACTGAGGGAACCAACGCACCAATATACTTCGTCCGGCCGAATTTGTCACTGAAGAACTGTGATTTTGTAACGGCACCGAACGCATCGCTATCTGCAATGACAACTATTAGTACAACTATGATCTAATCCACAACAAAGTTTTTAATGTGGCAAAGTCCATTTTAAAAAAAAAAAAATTACATAATTTACCTCTCTTAATACTTTTAATTCATCGTATTCTCTGCTCCACTCGACAGCATCTTTAACCTTCTTACTATCAGGTGCTAATACGATTGCTGGTGTTACCAGAACCTTACAGTACAATTTAACGTATTCGACATTTTGTCTGGCTCGTTCCAGGCACGTTTCCCAGGTAGGTCGGGGCTTGCAAATAGCTGGCTGTTTGTTGGGGTAATGGCAGCTGATGGCATAAAACCACCAAGCTCTTGGGTCGTCTTTTATACTACTAATAGGGCGGTATCGACGGTAATTTCGTAGTCGAGCTATATCGTCTAAGCCACGGACGCATTTAACCATTTGGTCGTACTGCCACTGAAATCGAACAAAAGGCGAATAAAAAGGCGTTTCAAGTCATAAGTGGGGTAAACATGAAACTTTTTATCCATACGTACATCGACTAAAGCTACTGGAACCTCTTCTAAATGTAAATCACAAACTATACGTGGAGTATCGCTAGACCGTAAGGGCTGCTCACTCCTGTTCCGTTTTATATGAGCCTGGGCACTTACCGGGGGCAACACATAATACTGACTATATGTATTACTCCTACTGGGTGACATTGCCACCTAAAAAAGATGTCATTGAAAACAAGCAAGCACACATACGTACAATTTTAACTTACTGCTAAATCGCCAAGAGACAATTTGGAGAACAGTTGTGAATTTTCTAACGTAACCCAGTACACAGCCAACTTTTGCATATCTAAAAGTTTAAAGGAACATGTGGAACTATCGTAGTGCGAAAACCCCGGTACCCAGTTTAAATCACAGCTCTGTGCTGAAAACAAATCGACAGTAATACCAAACGCAACAGATTTATCAGGGACGCTACAAGAGTCTTCATATCGTATGTGCACGTCTCGAATTTTCAACTGAAAACACAACATAATTAAAATTAAGCCAAAGCACAAATTTTAGATAGTAATGTACCTGTAAATTTTCTATGATATCTGTAATTAATCCTGTGCCGAAACTTAACCAGGATGAATAAGACGAAGCATAATAAGTACTATCCTTGGATTCTGTTTCGATTCTCCAACGAGCTTCGATCGCATCTAACGCACTTAATTTCATATCTTGTAAAGAAGCTTCTTCTGTTTCTGGGTCCCACTAAAATTTCACAACATTAAAAACATTGCTAATACGAAATAAACATTTACTTCTTGTACTGGTAAAGGACTTGCGACCAAATAGAGCTGTTCGATAACGATAACCCATGGAGCTGACCGTATTTGTGTTACTGGGATTTGTAGCTTGATTTTTCCAATAAAACCTAGTTTGATTTCGATGGGCAAACCTAAATGTCTTAAAGCATCTTTCTTTAGTGGTAAATTTTCCAACTCGACCTCCCCTAAAAAACGAGCTTGAAAATTGAACTTTCAGTTAATCGATTAGGTCTTACCTGATAATAATGCAATGCTGAGTTGGTCTGTGTTTAAATTTTCCACGTACTTTCCCAAATAAGTGTTTAAAACCCACGCTACGAGTCCTTCCAACATTTTTCGTGACTAAAAATCGGTGGGTGCATAACAAAGGGTACTTAAACGTAACGAAACTGTAAATTAAACATAAAGATTAGTTCTTAATCTTACAGTAAACAGAGTTTGAAGAAAACTGATGCACTCACGTGAATAAGTAACACACAATCTACTATTGTTACACCACATAAAGAATGTGACATCACAATTTATGAATCAATTAATGATTTATCTATCAATTGCACTTACCCTTTAGGACGTCATCAATGAAAAAACCTTTATTTTATTGATACATTTCATTAAATTATGACTTCGTTGCACTTTTGACAACAACGGCCTTGACCTCTGTTCAGTGCGAATGTCCCTAGAATCAACTGTGTTAAATGTCCCTATACATTCCCACTTAAAATTCAAAATTTAAATGATTCTTTTTATTTTTGATAAAAACACGATAAGGGCAATAATTATCAGTATGATCTAATAACTCTTATACTTTAGTGTTTTGAATGAATCGAAGCATTTGTCGTATAATTTATATTTTATCATTCTAATTTCAAAAAACTTTTTGTTTCAGTACCTATATCATGATAAAATTTGCTTATTTAGAAAGTTGCAAGCAATCCTTCTAAGAGTGTTCAATTTTTAATTACCATTTCAAAAGCTTTTTATTAAGACGAATGAAATTTGGTACACGTTTTAGTATTAATAATAGGAATAGGGATGATAGGAAAAAATAAGAGCATTTTATCGTAACTTATATTTATTTATTACTAAAGTATTGACACTTACAAAATAATTAGGAATTTTTAAAACTGACATGAAATGCCATTTGAGTTAAATATTCTTAATATCCTTCAAGATGTATTTAATTAACATCCCGAAGAAGAAAAAATATTTCTCATTACACAGTGCACTTAGAAACGACCAAAATAAAACTGCATTACGTGCAGTTCTCCAAATTATTTTCTAAAGGATATCCCCTCAGCACGTTATTCATCGTTTTAAGGAGAGGATGTTTACCACATCCGCAAGTATTTCGGAAATCATCCAGGTCTAGAGCCCATATCATACCACCACCTAGCCCTAATTGTTTCACCAGTTCTGATTTGCGTTTAATGTCCGCAATATCATCGTACGACACCCATTGATTACCGCTGATAGCATACGGGCCCATTCTTCCCAATGGGTCCCTGGTGACACTCCATTGTCTTCGTTTCACTCGCTCGCAAATCTAAAATTAATTTTTGTTTTATAGAGTAAATTTTTCGATTTAAATGATTATATTTACTTCATAGAATGCCAGGAATCCACCAGCACGAGTAAATTCTCCTGCTTCACCAGGGCCGTAAGAGACAGCATTCAGACCGTTGTTCTTGGCATCGGCTAAACTAAACGATTGTCCGTATAGTGGCATACCCATTACTAATTTGCTGGGTGGAGCCCCTTTTTCGATCCAATAGTGAAGTGAGAAGTTCTGTAACACAAGATAATATTTTTTTAAAAATTTTACACAGTACAGACAGGGTACCCTGTAAGAACTTCTCAGCGCTATAATGTCGTAGTTGTCTGGTCTAAAAGCTTTGAGCTCCAAAAACATTATTTTTCCAATAGAATTAACTTACAGCATTGAAGTAATCATAGTCATCCTCTACGTGGTAGTAAAGTGGCGCTACGTGGCCAGTTTTCTTATCCCAGTGTCCGTGGAAGTCGTAAGTCATAACAGCAATCCAGTCGAAATGTTTGCTGAGGGACGGTACATCATAGCCTTCATCAATAACAGTTTTACTTGGTGATACTGCAGAGGAAAGCAGCCAGCCTCGTGGTTTAAAAGCGGAACTTAGCTCTGCTACTAGTGCGGCAAAGCCTTGCTTGTCAGAATCGGGGCCCTTGTTACAATCGACCTAAAATTATTTTTTTAAATTTACTGTGTTATGGGGGCCAAAGCAAATTTGTGTTACCTGCCAGCACTTGGGATATTCCCAGTCAAGATCCAAACCATCGAAGCTCCATTTTTCTATAAATTGAACCGTATCCGTAACAAATCGTGACCGAGCTTGTGCATCATTGACTAAGCGTGAATATTTATTTCCGAGTGAATCATTCCAACCACCCAGAGCTATTAAAACTTTTATTCCCTTACTTCTATAGGCAACAACTTTTTTGTAGAAATCTGCAACGTATCAGTTAAATTAACTTGACCAAAATTGTTTTTTAGTACATTACCATTGTCGATATCAGCCCATGAATCGTGGGGCTTCATTGTAAGTGAGTTAGGGTCCAGTACAGCGAAACCGTAGGTGATGTGTGTGCAGAGATCGGGGTCTATATCACCTGGAGTGTATTTTCCTTCGCCTTGCCTGAGAGCCAAATTAGTTCGAGTATTTTTGACTTGAGTTATTGACAAAGTGTTTTTATGGGATGAAAATTAAAACGGTCTTAACTTCTTAATTTAATTGTTTTTGATTGGAACTGTGTACTTTGTATGGTCCCAATATATTATTTATATAGATAAAAAAAAACATTTAAAAAAAAGCACCATCAAAGAACTGCAGGGTTCTGGTGGATCTTGAGATAAAATAAAATAAAAGTTATTATAATTACCTGTACCAAGCCCAGTTTGTGAAGTAGCAAACAACTTTATATCCACCTGGTGCAGCGGCTACTGGTGTTGACGTCGTTCCAGGAAGTGAAGGTCTAGGTGGAGTAATTATTTCAGGGGGCATTTGTGGACTCTGTGTGGTTGTCGCTGGTTTAAGAGTTGTCCCATCAGGATGGCACTGAGTGTTTTCGGGCCAGTCACAGTGATCGACATTCCAGTAAAGACCGTTCGGACATGAATGTAATATTAAGTTGTTGTGATCGCAGATGTAGTAGTTGTTGCAGTTGTATTCATCTGATACAAAGAGGCGGCCTTGACATGACATCGAAGCAGGCTTTTGAGTTGTCCATGACGGTTCTGAAGGTGTTTGCCATGTGTCTGATGGCTTTTGAGATGTTTGCCATGGATCTGATGGTTTTGGAGGCGTTTGCCACGTGTCTGATGGTTTTTGGGTTGTTTGCCATGTATCTGATGGTTTCTGAGTCGTTTGCCATATATCTGTTGGTTTTTGAGTAGAAATGGTTGGTGTATCAGATCCCAACTGGCAGTTGCTGTTGCGTGGTGGTGGTATGGCGTAATTACGTAGAACCCTGTTAATGGTTCGAAGTAATGGATAGTTTTCACAGTCACAGATGTTCTTGAAATCGTCAAGATCCAAAGCCCATATCATACCACCACCCAGACCCATTGCTTTGATGTATTCGGACTTGTGACGGATCATTGCTATATCATCGAACGACACCCACTGGTCTCTTTGGTAAGCGTAAGGGCCTATCCTTGCCTGTGGATCACGGATGACCGTCCATCCTTTGTTTCTAATGTTGGAACAGATCTGTAATTAAACAAAAAATGAAATGTTAGGTCACTGCTTCATAAAGTGTGGTTTGACGATCATTGGGAGTCCCTAAGACCCCTTCGGGAATCCATGTTAGCCCTTCGAGGATCCATGATAACCCTTCAAGGGATGCATAACACTCCGTCAAGGGATACATGAAACCTTATCAACGAATCTCTGAAAACCCTTTAGGAAGTACCTGAGGAAGTACGCTTTCAGAGGCTCCACAAAATGATCAAATAGATTTGCAGAAAAATATGGTTCACGTAGATTTTTTTATCTAGTTATGGAAGAATGTTAACTGTGGTGACGTCAGCCAAATTACCTCATAGTATGATAAAAATCCTCTAGCTCTTGTTTCTTCTCCTGCTTCGCCTCCTCCATAGGTTGGTGCATTCAGACCATTATCCGAATTGTCAGCCAAAGAGAAAGACTGGCCGTACATGGGCATGCCCAAAACTAGTTTCCGTCTGTCTGCTCCTTGTTGAATCCAATAATTTATTGTAAAGTTCTAAAAAGTGTTTGAAAATAATGTATAAATGTATAAAAAAAATTGTCAGAATTCGTACAGTGTTAAATGTAGCATCGAGATCTTCTGGATGTGTGTACATGGGTGCTACGTGCCCTGTTATCTTATCCCATTGACCGTGATAATCGTAACACATTACAGCAATCCAGTCCAGGTTTTGGGACAAAGCTACGACATCGTAACCTTCATCTACAACCTTCTTACTTGGTGATACGGCTGCTGATAACAACCATCCCTTCGGATTAAATGCTTGCCTCAACTCCTTAACAAATTCTGCAAATGCTGGCTTATCGGAAGATGGACCCTTGTTACAATCAACCTGTAAAAGTTAACCATTTAATTAGATAAAAACTTTTGACGATATTCATGATATAAACCGACCTGCCAACATTTAGGGTATTCCCAATCTAAATCTAGACCATCAAAGTTATTTTCTTGGATGAAGTCTACAACATGAGCGATGAAACGTCTTCTAGCCGATGGGTTGTTGACTAATTTCGAGTATTTGTCACCGGCTGAATCGTTCCATCCACCAATCGCGACCAAAACTTTAATGCCCTTTGCCTTATATGCGGTTACTTTCTCATAAAATTCTGCAAAAATCAACATTTAATAATTAACAAATTAATTAAATTACGTAAAACTTACTGTTGTCAAAGTCTGCCCAAGTATCATGGGGTTTAATTATCAGTTGGTCTCCATTAAGAACAGCGAAACCATACACGATATGGGTACACAGATCTGGGTCGATATCACCTGGCAAATATTTTCCAATACCTTGCCTATACCATGCCCAGTTGGTGAAGTAACAGACGACTTTGTATTCTGAGCCGTAATCTACGATAGGAGAGCTGGTAGTGTGATGGGAGTCTATTGGCACACTTGGGTCAATCACTGATGGTGGGTAATCTGGAGCTTTAGGCTCATCTGGTTCGGCAACCACTGGTTCTTGAACGCCTGTGCCTGGAGCTGCTAATACATTAGCTATGGTACTTAACAGAGGATGATAGCCTTGTCCACACCTAAAAATTATTTTACATTTCACATTTTAAACACATCTTTTAAGTGTGCTAGGCTGGAATGTATATTTACCTGTTTTTAAAGTCATCTAAATCTAAAGCCCAAATCATGCCACCTCCCAAGTCCATTTTCCTAATATATTCCGATTTCAGTCTTATCATTTCTACATCGTCGTAGGACACCCATTGGTTGCCCTTGTAAGCGTAGGGGCCTATTCTACGTTTAGGATCCTGTACAACGGTCCATCCTTGTTTAATTTCATGACAAATCTCATAGTACGCCAAGAATCCTCCAGCTCTAGTAAATTCTCCAGCTTGGCCGGGACCAGGAGCTTTAGCATTCAAGCCGAAGTTGTTTTGATTTTCAAGCTGGAACGACTGCCCATAAAGTGGCATTCCCATCACTATTTTTCTTCGTGGAACTCCTTGATTGATCCAGTAATGAATGGTAAAGTTCTGAAATGAGAATGATCAGATAAGTCATATTTTAGTTTGTGTTGATAGACTTACAGAATTGTAATAGACGACTTCATCATCTGGATGTACGTAAAGAGGAGCCACATGGCCGGTTTGTTTGTCCCATTGTCCGTGGTAATCGTATGTCATGACGGCAACCCAGTCAAGATTTTGAGCAAGAGCTGGTACATCGTAACCAGCATCGATAACTGTTTTACTTGGAGAAACAGCGGCTGACAAAAGGTAGCCTTTTGGTCTAAACGCTTGTTTAAGTTCTGTTACAAAAGCCGCGAAGGCTGGTTTATCGGAATCTGGACCTTTGCTGCAATCGACCTGTAAAATAAAATTTAAAATGCATGTGAAACATTTAATTCAAAACAGTTAAAATATATACACATGGAGGAAGAATTTTGCTTTAAATCTGGGGACACGTTTTATGGGCAAGAATATTTACCTGCCAACATTTTGGATATTCCCAATCAAGGTCAAGCCCATCGAATTCATACTTTTCCAAAAATTCCATGACGTGTTTGATAAACCGTGCTCTTGCGTTTGGATTGTTAACCAATCTAGAATATTTATCACCCAAGGAATCGTTCCATCCTCCCAAAGCTAATGATACTTTTAATCCCCTCTTTTTATAGGCCACTACTCTCTCGTAGAATTCTGCAAATGTATAAAGAGGAACATAAAAAAATATCACAAGATATGTGCTCCTATTGTTTTTTTTTTCTTCATAAACACGGAATTTTTTACATTCACTAAATACTCACTGTTATCAAAATCAGCCCAAGAATCGTGCGCTTTTACTACAAGA
Source organism: Elmis aenea (assembly GCA_947652605.1). Classification (NCBI taxonomy): domain Eukaryota; kingdom Metazoa; phylum Arthropoda; class Insecta; order Coleoptera; family Elmidae; genus Elmis; species Elmis aenea. The sequence continues at coordinate 59,954,475 of OX393579.1, forward strand.
TTTTCGTAATCGAGGACGGCAAAACCATAAACGATATGGGTACACAAGTTAGCATCTATGTCTTCTGGTACATATTTACCAATTCCTCTTCTGTACCAAGCCCAATTGGTAAAGTAACATACAACTTTAAAATACCCGGAGAGTGGTGAGACGGGTTTGGGTACTACTTCTGGTGGTGGAGTGGGAGCTTGTGGTACGAAATCTGTTGGTGGCGGTGGTGGTAGCCAAACGGGAGTGTCTGGTGGTGAAGGATTTACAGGCTCAAAATTGCCACCTTCTGTATCACTTTGACTGTTACATTTTGCATTGTCAGGCCAATCACATTGGTTTATTTGCTGTGAAAAATGTGTGATTAAGGAATTTGAACCTTTCAAAACCGAATGGTTCTTTGAAACACTTACTCTATTCCAATGGAGTCCTGCTGAACATTCTTTTTCTACAAATTGTCCCCAGTGGCATTGTAAATATTTATTGCAGTTGCCCGCGAAAGCTGAAAATGTACCTTCTTGACACGAGGAATATGGTACATGAGCTACATCTGTAATAAAGTTAAAGCAATTTTAAAAATAATCCATTTTGCTACATACGCACCATCATGTACTTAGCAATTATTCCAAATTATATCTCGAACAATGTTTATTTTTTTAACTTTTAGTACTGGAAATAAATGGTGTTATTTTCATGAAATACTTACCGCTATAATCTTTAAAATATTTTTGAGTGTATAGAGCTAGTTCTTTGCGACCAAAGCAATTAACTTTGTAGTTCCAATCGCATGAGTTAGTTTCTGTGTTGTAATATAAACCAGGAGCGCAATTGAGTGGTACGAGCATTCCATTACTGCACACATAGAAACTGTTGCACTGCTCATGAGGATAATAGTTTCCAGCATTGCAGTTCTGGGGCAAATCAGCTGATGGTGGCGTTGGTTGAAATTGTTGAGTTGTCGTCCTCTGAGTCGTGGTGGATTCTTGAGTGATCTTGCTTGGCGTTTGCCATCCTTGTGTTGTATAAGTGGGATGTGGATCTCTTGTTGTTTGCTGCGGTCTTTCATCAGCTAAATTTGAGAAAAAGAATCTTTACCATCGTAAACAAATCCTAGCTTTATAAAATTCAAATATTATCAAAAATATTGTTATTGAACTACTTTTATGCGATTTTTGTTTTCAACTTACCTTGGGCTTCTTCACACTTGGCGTTTTTAGGCCAGTCACAATTTTTGGCCGCGTTATTCCAATGGAGTCCTCCAGCACAGTATTGCTTGTTCAGTGTACCCAAGACACATCGATAATACGCATTGCAGTTAGCAGGGTCTGGTAGATATTCTTCAGTTGTACATTTCGTTGGTTGCATCTCGTCCATACCAGGCATAACAACAGCAGGAGGTGGTATAATTGTTCCTAAAAAAAATATACAGATAACATTATAAAAATGAACTACTTTTGTTAAAACATTTTTTATCTCTTTACTAATAACAGCTCTATGGAATAATTAGTCTTGGCTGGGATTAAAAAAGATAACATTTGTGAGAAATGTGTATCATTGAAAATAATTCTTAATTATGTATCAAATGATTGTGAACAATTTTTTCTTGAGAGAGATTTTTTTCGTATCTTTGCTAATACCAGAACTATATAATAATTCACCTCGACTCATTAATGTAACATTTACGGGAAATGTATCTATCGTTATTGATTATTTACTCACCTTCTGTCGACCACCAAGGAGGTGTTGTTGTATATTGTGGCTGCGCCGTCGTGGGTTTGGGAGTCGATGGAACCCACCATGGAACCGTCGTGCTTGCAGACTCAGTTGTGGTGGTTCTTTCGGTGGTAGTAGTAGTTGTTGTTGTTCTTGTTGTTGAAGGTTCCCACCATTGTGTACTTTGTGTAGATTGTACCCACCATGGGCTTGAAGTAGTTTGCGCTGTAGAACTTGATCCTTGTGTTGGCCAGTGTGGTGTGGTACTTGCAGCACCAGTGTCAAAACCTGTCGTCATCGTCGGGGGTGAAGGTGTTACAGGTTCTGGTGGTTTGACGCAGTCACTTTGAACTGGTCCATTACCAGGCAGAAGACCGAGTCCTCGGTTTAAACTCTTGAGCAGAGGAAAGGCTTCCAAGCAACATCTGTTAGAGAAATCATCTAGATCTACAGTCCAGGCTACAGCACCACCAAAGCCGTACTGTTTGATATAATTTGCCTAAACAAAAGAGCCATGTTAGTATTCTCATTATAAAATAAATTGAAAAGCAGCACCTTATCTTTTACGGACTCGACATCTTCATATCCAACCCACTGATCTCTGTAGTACGCGTATGGACCTGTAGCTCTGTAGCTATCCCTCATTACAATCCATCGTTGATTTCTGATTCTGCTGCAGATTTCGTAATATGCGAGCATTCCTGGTTGTCTCGTGTATTCTCCAGGCTCTCCGGTTCCAGCAGTGGGTACTCCTTGGTCATACTTTGAATCGTGTTTAGCCAGAGTGAAAGTTTGACCATAGAATGGTACACCAACTAAAAGCTTTTCCCTTGGCGCCCCATTGGCAACGAGATATTCCATTGTGAAATTCTAAAACACAAAACAACATTTATTAGTTTCGTTAATTCCTCTATCGGTCTTGTTTGTGCATTTTTATTTGAATTGATAAACATTTATATCAATTAATTTACCGTGTTATATTGGGGATAAGAATCGCCTGGCCGTTGATACAACGGACTGACATGTCCAGTGCGCCGTTCCCATGCTCCATGATAATCATAAGACATAACAGACAAGAAATCCACATTATCTCCAAGACTCTGCAGTTCGTAAGCGGCGTCGATGACTTCTTTATATCCAGAAATAGCTGCTGCCAAGAGCAACGGTGGATTTTGCTTATTAAATTCGCTTCGTAGTTCCTGTTTAAAAAAAAAGCAAAATGATTTGGTCGTTTTGAACAAAATAAGAGGTGCATTACCTGCACAAATTTCGAAAAGTTTGGTTTATCGGATGCAGGTCCTTTTTGGCAATTGCTCTGCCAGCACGTTGGATAATTCCAGTCTAGATGCAAACCTTGGAAGCCATGCCGACGGAGGAAGCTTATAGCTGCGGCGACAAATTTTCGTCGAGCCGAACCGTCACTGACTAGTTTTGAATATTTATCACCAGCGGAGTCTGTCCATCCTCCCAAGGCTAACATCACTTTGGTGTCCCTTAAATTCGTCACTCTTTCGTATAGATCTGTAAAACAAAGTTAGTGCATCTCAGCTTTGATTTCCTTTTCATCTTACCATTGTCTAAGTCAGCCCATGGATCAAATTCTTTGAGCAGAAGTTTTTCTGGGTCTAAGCTTGCAAATGCGTATATCACATGCGTACATAATTGGGGATCCAAGTGTTCTGGTACAAATTTTCCCTCGCCCTTTCGATAGAAGGCCCAATTTGTAAGGTAACACACAACCTGGATGGACATTGAATACATTTTTTTTAAACCATATTGATGTTAAAATAACGATGGTTACCTTTGGTCTATTATCAACCAGCCTTTGTGAAATCAAAACATTGTCGAGGTCCTTAAGGGCATTTGGTATGTGCACCGTTTGTCCTGGTTTGCAGAGACTAGCATCAATATAATCGCATTGGCCAGTAGTTGGATCAAACATCATGTGGGAACCACAAGACAAATGATATGTTAAACCACTTCGGCATATGTAGTAGTTGGCACAGTTTTTGGGGTCACTGTACAAACCATTCGAATCACAAGTACCAAATGGTTTTGTTGGTAAGTCTTGGTGGTACGATGGTGGATCATTTCCTACAAAATGAAATTTTCAATTAAAAGTAAATAACCATTATTTCAAAGTTAAATTTTCTCAGCTCTGTAAATACATTAAATCCACTTGTTTTTGTCTATAAAAATATGTAATGCTCGCCTTTTAACAGTCGCTTTACTGCTGAAAGAAGGGGCCATTTTTCTCCACAAATTCCCTTGAAGTCGTCCAAATCTGTTGCCCACACGAAAATTCCTCCAATTCCCATTTCTTTAATATACGTCATCTAAAATTATATATAAACTAATTAAAAAATCTAAAAACTACAGCAGGATTTGCAGGAATTTTAATTAATATTATTTACTTGAATAAATGATAAAAACAATAAAAATCTCTTTTATAAATCAAAAAGCACTATAAGCGGAAACAAAACTTTTTATGTAGACTTACGAATATGAAGAAAACTATATTTGCCATCGCCATCCTGCTAACACTTAACTAATAATTTAACACACAAAAATATTCAAAATAATTAAGATTAAGGCTTTATTCACGATTACATTATCAAGGCAAACTTGTATGGTTTTTGTTTAATTGATAAGAAGACATCACATTTCGCAACTTTCACGCAGGATTCCTGCAGTTAGGTCATACTTTGCAGTTATTGCTTCTAGTTGTACAAGGTTTTGTGCGATTGTTAAAACTGTAGAGTAATTCATTACCAAAGCTGCCATTTTAATTGCAAAATTTTGGCTTTGGCAAATATAAGCATGAAAATAATTTAGTCACCTTTTGTTCGACGCTTTCTGGGTCATCGTATCCAATCCATTGATCACCATTGACCACATAGGGAGATCCTGAAGAATCGTTGTGTTTAATTAGACCCTCGTTTAAGATCATGTCGCAAACTTCAAAATATGCAAGCAGTCCTGGACTTTGAGTATAATATCCTTCTCGTCCAGGTCCTTTAATACGCGCGCCTATGTTTGTATCGTTGGCGTATTGGAGAGTGAACGATCTACCGAAGAATGGAATGCCCATAACCAGTCGAGAACGAGGTAGACCTCTCTTCAACCAATATCGAATTGCATAATCCTGTTCGGAAAAATCAAATTAGTAAACAAAATTCCATTGCTTAAGTACAGTTTGAGGTGAATAAAGAAATGCTTACGACGTTGTAAAAGATGTCCAGTCCGCTATCTTCCACTCTTCCATGAAGAGGTGAATGATGGTCCGCTACTGGGTCTCTGTCTCTGTGAAAGTCGTAAGCTTGGATATTCACGAAATCAACGAGAGAGCCCAGTTTTTGTGGATCGAATCCAGCCTCGATTCTGAACCGCGACGCTGGAGCCGCTACCGTTAATAGCCAATGGTTGGGCTTGAAGACTTCGGATAATTCCTCCAAGAACAACGCAAAGTAATCTTTATCGTACGAGTGACCTCCTAGTTCTTCGGCTCCTGGATATTGCCAATGTATGTCGACACCGTCGAATCCGTATTTTTTCACAAATATGATCACAGACCGTATGAAATCTTTTCGCTTGATCGCACTGGATATTAAGGTGCTAAAACGATGGGAACCTTCTTCACGACTTCCACCAACTGATATTAAAACCTTTAGATTGGGGTTTCTTTGTTTAAGGCCTGTTACTGCTAAATAACCACCTGTAATTATTAAGTTATTTTCAACACAAAAATAGAGCTTACAGAGGGACTGATACGTTTAATTTAAATAGCTTGCATTTAAAACTATACTCGAGGACCAATTTTACGACAATATCAATTCCAAGTGAAAGATTATACGTTATTTCCGATTACTTACCTTGAATAACATCGTATTCTTCATCTCGTGGAATGATTTGGAAAGAATGAGGATCAATTGATGCAAAAGCGTAGATAACATGAGTACAGGCGTATGGATCGAAATCGTCTGATGTGAAAGATAAAGGTTCTTTGCGGTACTTGGCTATCCCTTCGATGTAACACACAATACGTTTTTCTACTTCGTGACTGTTGTCAAATTGGGCTTCAACTTGTAGCTTTTCTGCAAAAAAATCAAGTTGATGCGATGTAAAAACTTGCGCAGTAATTTTTTTACCAGTTATTTCTTTGTCCTGATTAGGCATGAACGGTTTAAAAAAAGGGTTTTTTTGGAATAAGGCTCGACCCCTCTTGTTGTAGTGAGGTTGTATGAGTTCCTGGTTCGTGTCGTCGATTCTGTAAGGCCTGGGATACCCAAAATTTCCGATCATGTTACGGAAATGTTGAACAGGCGAGTACATAGTTTGCGGACGAGGCATATAAGCGACTGAAGAAACATATCCTTGTGGCGTGATGTAACTTTGTATTATGGAATATTTTCCTGGACTGGAAAAAGGATTGGGAGGTACAAAGGCTTGTGGTTGGTTCTTATATCCTGGACGTTGGGGTAAACCACTTCTGGGGTATTCGAAATCTTGGAAGAGATCGAATTCCAGGTCTTCAACTTCGTATGGGGGTGGTCGTTTCTCAACGGCATCTCGAAGTGGTAAGCGATGAGATGCTTCTTCCCTGAAAGGATACTTTTTTATCGCAAAGGACTATTTTTGTTTCTAAATAAAGACTTTTTTGTTAGCACATATGCTTTTTATCATCAAACATAAAAACGTGTACATACACATCGGGAACACTTTCAACTGCCACCCTTAGGGGAAGAGACCTTGTGCCAAAAGACGAATCATCAGTATAAGAAGCACTTCTATCAAGTGGTGACGTAGGTAATGGTGGCCGTTCAACCGAATCACGCACAAAAGTCCTTACATATTTGGGAGGTACATGGACTCCTCTTTTTCTTCTAGCAGACTTCTCTTCTGTGAGATTTATTAGTCCTAGCAGCAGTAATGCAAAGATCTGAAAAATAATTATTTATGTTAAAAGACACATCCAAAAAATATAATGAATCGTGATGCATCTTGTAAAGACACTCATACAGCATTTAAAATTGACCTGGAACGAAATCTTTTTTTATTTACTTTTTTTAAACTACATTTATAAACTAATTCCATCGAAAATGGACCACCCTGAATAAAAATTTCAATCATTTTAATTTCCATAGTTTATGATAACGATCACAGACGGTTGAAATAGAATTTTTCCTGATGACTCAAACAAATTTATTGCTCATCCTGTGTGAGGTCATCATGATAATTAATTCGTAATCCATATTAAAATATTTTTATTTTGGCCGGTGCCTTTAAAATGTAATTAAAATGTGATTATTGATCGATTTTGTTTATCGCTCACATTAGCAAAGTGTTTTTCAGTCAAATTTGATGAAGCATTGTTTAATCTTATCTCGTAAACAGCACAGGAAACGCTATTCTAACAGATCACGTACATTACTTTATCTAAATGTATTTTTTTTAACACTAAGGTGATTTATACTTTTTTATGAACAATATTTTTGAAACTGGCATAAAGTATACAAACCATTTAAAAATTAATTTCCGTTAAACTAGGCCTCTGAAAATTTTTAGATGAAAATTTTGTCTCCCTTAACCCACTAACTCATAACTTGTGAGATTTATAAGAAGGCCCGAAAATAGATCTACCAGAAAAAGTCAGCTTTTTGGAATCAAATCTCCTAGTCCAATCCTGTTAAATACTTTTACGAATCACTTGAAGATTTACAAACACATTTAATCTAACAAGTTTCTTGTTACGGCAGATTTTAATTCAATTTGTTTAAACGTAGATACATTCAGCAAGAACTGGTTTCCTCAAACGCAAGGCAAATACAATTATGTTCAAATACCAGAAGGTGTTAAGTTATTGGAAACCAAATAAATAAATTGGCTGCATAGCTATGGGAGTGTAGGCAATTTGTAAGGAGTACCGTTGGTCTGAATACATCATTTTCTAGTGGTAGCATACTAAAAGAATAGCTAGAAAAAATGTATCAATTTAAATTTCACTGTAAAAGCAATTTTGATACCTGTTAAGGAAAAACCTGTCTTCTTCATAGCCAAATCGTTCAACTCTATAATCGTCCACAGTCTTTAATCGGATCTCATAAATTATTTTTGATCGTACCAAATCAATGTTATTTGTCGTGAAATTAAATACCGCAGATTTATGAAACATATAATAATGACGCTCTTGTATCTGATTAAATATCGATCGTTATAACAAAAAAAGACTTAAAATAATAGTCTGGCAAGTTTATTTATTCTCTGAACCGGTTAATGATATCCAAATACAGTGTTAAAGCTTCAAATAAGAAAAGAAGTTGAAGATTCTGCGACGTGTTATTGTTGCAGATTAAACTGTTTAATATTAATCTGATTAAAAGTAAAATTGATCAGTTCTGCAAATTGTTTGAAGAAATGGCAAAACGCAGAAATGACTGAGGGGTTATTTTGTTTGTTGTTGGATTTTTCACAAATGCTTGCTTATTTTCCATTACAAGAGCAGTTTATTTCAGCATTGAAACTTCACATAAACTTCGATTAAATTAAGAGGCCCGACCATAAACTTAAGAACTATTTCTGAGAGCCATAAAAATCGAATACATTAAAAGAAAAAATAATATTTATTGTTATTCACGACATAAATATAATAATGTCATAATTTTGCTATCGGATTCGTCGAAGAGCTTCAAAATGTTGCGCATTTAGAATTAATTCATTTTAATTTAAATTCTTGAATATTGAAAAAGCTTATAGCTTCTTGATCTGATAACTTGTCTCCAAATAGAAATGGGCTCTTAGCTGTGTTTATAAAAACTTTATTAACATATTTTTTTGCACAGTTTAAATTTGATAATGTTGGACGTGTTTTATACTTGTATTTCGTTACAAGTTTTTATCTGTGAGCACCATTAATTACATTACGGCATTTTTATAAACTTAACTGGCCGAGGTGAATAACATTTTAAACTACGAATGGAAAAATGTGTATATAAAAGTCATTAGTTATGGTTTACCGAATTTTTAGCAACGTTTATAAAAATTTCCGAATGAGCTTTGTTCTGTTCATTAAACAAATATCTCTTAAATCTAGTTATTTGTACCTGCTGACTTTCTTGTAGGCTAATATTTTAAAGATTTTTTAAATACCCCTTGATTCAAAAAATAAATAAATCATACCCTATCCATTCCAACTTATGTCTTAAGGGATTTAAATACAAATTTGATTTTAAAAAGCAATATGAAATTCTGCCTTTTTTTCAACTACCTACTGTATAAAATAGCAAGTTTATTGGTTAAATATTGGACATAATTGTAACTTGTAAATTTGTATAAACAAGTTCAACAAACTATCGTGTTTATCGCGTATACTTTGTCTATAATTTGCTTTGTTTAAACAAATATTAACCAGAAAACCCCATGTCAAGTTTCTGTTAAATTTTCGCAACATCCACATTTGGTTTGGGTCCGTTATCTTTTAAATATTTAGAATTTTTCCAACACTATATCAATACGAAAATGACGTCTAATTAGTTTATTATTTCAAGTAAACAAGTTTAACAAACTATCGTAACCAATGCTCAAATGTCTTTCTATTAAAAAAAAAGGATCAACTAGAAAAGCCAATATTAGTAAATCTTTACAGAGACAGACCATCATCTTAATTAATACAAAACACGTTTGAATCTATTGTCATATATTTTTAACGTGGGAGGGGCCAAGTTATTTGCATATCATTAAAACATCATCTTCAATTGCTCTCGATTTAATTCCTATTGGGTTGAGAAACAATCCTAAATTATATTTAAATGGCAGTTTTATAACTGAGTATTTAAAATTAAAAATAAACTTGTGGGTGTACTGAAAGTTAAAGACAATCAATCGGTCATTTAACTCGTTGAAAATTTGTCAAAAGCTCGTTAGACCCCTAATTCGGTGGACGATAACGAGCTTTTCAAATTTAAATTATTACATAATACAGGAAGTTTTAGGAAGGATATATACACTTTTTTTCAGATCTTGAAAACAACCCCTTATTGTAAAAGAATTAGAAAGCATTTTCCACAATGTTATAATGGTCTTATAAAGACATATTCTGATCGTATTTTGAGTAAAATTCTGCACCACAATTTATACAGGTCGTTCAAAATAACACTGCAATGGGGATATAGCAAAATAAATCGCAATTTATGCAATGCATTTTTAAACTCAAATATATCGATTAAAAGTTAAAATAAATACTTACGGATAATCGCAAATCCATTTTAAACTAGCTTTATCACAGATTTATTTGTTAACTTCCATAGATGAAAGTCTATTAAATTCACTAAAATATGCGTACACTTCGCCCGCCTAATAAAATATAAAAAACAACTTGTTATAAAACATACTTGATTGACGTTAATATATAAGTGTGAGTAAAATAATACATTAGAAGAATTTTTTTACGTGCGTGCCACTGACCAACATAGAAGTACATGAAACAATGGAAGGGCTTTTAAAATTCAAACCGAGTCCAGCATTTAAGTAGTCACACTTTATCTCGTCCTTAACAATGTCCGGAGACCCTGTCAATATCCTCGATCAAACAGCAATACTACTGAGACCCACAAAAAAAAAAAAACAGAAAAACCTCGCCAAAAATTATCTAAACCACAAAATACTCTGATTCACGAATGGCAATTAAAAAAACGCGATGAGTAACGTATACAAATATTGGACGCTTTTAAAGATAACAATTTTGCAATGACTGATAAAACGGTTCGAACAAATCGATGTGACTTCACTGACAAACAACTCTTTAACTAAACAATATTTTTCTAAATATCGAAATGATTTCTTATCAAACAATGAAAAATTAAAGAATAATACTACTAAAACTACTGAACTTTTTTGAGGCTAATACGCGAGTTTTTGAAAAAATATATGCCTAAACCTTTTTATTGCAAAAGAATTGAAAGAGTTCTTTTTTGGACAAAAATACGTACAACAAAACTTAGTAATTGGACACAGAGCACCTTCCGAGACACCGATGAACAAATGCGCGAACAAGCAAGTGGCGTCTTCTTATACGAGAGTCCAGGTCGGACCGCTTGAAGAACAAGTCATCCGAAGATAACCAAACATGAGCCAAACAAAAGTCAGCATCAGTTAGATGAAGAGGATAGTGTTATCGGACCCATTCTACCCTTTTCGTTCGTGCATTTAAAAAAATGCAATACTCTAAATGGCAACGAATTACCTTGAACTTGAACAGAGAACTTGATCAGAACTTGGCGCTACCAAAAGAATCATTATCAATTCGGTTGTTGGAATTTGTTTAAAACCTCGCTCGAATCGTTAAGTATTTCTTTGTCAAACTTCAGCAAATATCGGAATAAATTTTAATTTCATTAATTTCACTAAATTTCGTACAACGTGTATACAAAAACATCTGAGAAATTGGATATTGAAAGTTTTGAACTGCTTGCGGATAAAAGTTTTCAGCTATTGTGTACATAGTTTTTCTGTAATTTCGATAATCATGTTACTATAAAAGCTCCTTAAAATTATGAAAAGTCCCTCGCATTTATTGTCGGCAAAAATTCGAAAGTATTGCAGTGGTCTTTATATTTTTTATAAATGTTAGAGGCACCCGAAGTAATGTATTTCCAACTTTGGTTCGTTCAAAAACGACCTTAAACATTTTTTTACAGCTTTTCAAAGTTTTTAAAAAGTTGTTTTTCAGAAAAAAAAATCGATTGTTTTGGGATGGTCTTAATATTTTCTGAAAATGTGAAAGACGCCCTAAGCAATTCATTTCCATCTTTGGTTCGTTCAGAAACGGCCTAAAACAATTTCTTACGGCTCCTCAAAGTTTTTAAAAAGTTCCCAAACAAAATTAAAGTACATAAAAAATTAGGCACCATAGGCCCGCTTTTCATTATCAAAATAAAATTTAAGTCAACATGAACACAGTATTTTACGTTCCACAAAACTGGGATTTAATCTTCTCTGACACAGCATTTATTTATTTTGGATGTTAATTTGATCCTTAACGGCTGTATGCAAATTAGGTTTTATTGTATCATAGCATCTTAAAAATGTAACCACAACCCTGGCTTAACATCGTCGTCAGACAGTGATTCATGTTACTTTAAATTGAAATGAAATAAAAATAAAAAACCAAACGACCCGCCCTTATTATGTTTAATTTTTCGATTATTTTTCTTGCAATTTCTTGAAATTATAAAATATTATGTGACTTTGTTTGTTTACTTGCTTTTATCGTTAAAATTTTTGTAGACTTTTGCTAATCAGTTATGAATTTCAAACAGGATTTTTTAATTTTGAAACAAACCAGTTACTATTAATTAGTTGAGAACACGAGAAGTCTAGAAACGAAAAAAAAACTAAATTAATGGCACTTTACGGCTACTGCAAATAAAACTTCTTGCTTCTACTTTATTTTCGGAATATTCCTTCGGCCGATAACTTTTGCTTTTATTTTACATTTTAACTTTAATCATGATGTATAAAACAGGTCCGTTTAAAAGTTTCGCTACGTGTCCAGAAAAAAAAATCAGTAGGGAGTCACGCAAAACTGTTAATCTTAGTTATTGGTGTACCTATGTTAAGTATTTTTTGTTTTATTGCATTTGGAAAAAGTTTGGTTCTTTAAAAGAAAACAAGTAAATCAGGAATAAACATACTTAAAGGATAATTAATAATAAATATAGGGGTACAAATGACAAGTTTGTTGTTGAAACTGCTGTTATGTGAAAAAATAATGGCCATATAATTTCAAATTAAATACGCTTGCATAAATCGACGATTTAAAAGGTAGTCGTGAAATTATACAAATTTTGAGCTCTGTATGCAATAAAAAAAGCCAGTTCGAAATGTTTCGAGTTAAATATTCGCATAGTTATTTATAAATACACTGGGCGTTCTAACAGTTTTTATTTTTAAATTTTTCTAATAAAAACAAGTGTAAACGACATATTTTTCATAACACTTCCTCTATCTAACAGAAAAACTCCATATATACGTATTTTTTATTTTTTAATCCTTAAAGTATGGAACAGACAGAATAAAATATAAATTAGAGACTAACTACCTAATAAATCAGTTTGATAAATATTTGTTGGTCATTAACAATAACCATTTAATATGCATAATTAGATAAAATGCCAGAGTTTTTATAATCGCTACCTCAGCTAATGCGTTGTAATTTTTTCCACTGAAACGAATGATTCAGAGAAATATTTTCATAAACATGATAATTTTAATAAATGCTTCTTTTGGTAAATGTGTATAAATATTATAGTCGTATTTTCCCAAAACTTCAGAGTTGTTGCAATTTTTAACTCCAAATGTTGTCTATAGTTGATGTAGAGAAATAATTATAAACAATAAAAAATATTGTACTTTTTTATATTTATGTACCGGTTTTTTAAAACACTTGCTTTATATTAATTCCCTGTGTTTTTTGAAATCTCTTATGTATGTAGTTTTCAAATTAACATTGTAACATAGTAGTTTACACTTTTATAGTTTTTTTTTTTAATTTTTTGGTGTGGTAATAAAGCAAGTTATTATCTTAAATTAAAGGCTACATTAGCGATATTTGATTAATTACGGTCCGTTGCTTTGATGAAGTTGTCGTCCATTTTTGTGGCAGGGCACAGCCTCTTAATCTCAACGTATAATTTGCATATTTCGTTAATCTTGAACGATATCTTACGCGTTCGAAGCATTCCATTTTTTTTTTGCTGTTTTTAAACAATTACATACAACATGTATTTGGTGATAATTCAAGCAGTTTGTAAACTGTAGTTTTAGTAGATAGTGTTGATGACTAGTTTTTAATTGAAATTTAAAAAGTTTTGCACAAATTTGTCTGTTTTTATCGCAAAACAATTATTTGATTTTTGTTTTTCTCGTAAAGAATATATCTCGTATTGTATATAATAGATCAACTTTTTTTTAAAAGTTAAATTAGGTTTTTGTGTTCGGTTTTTGTTTATCAGCATCCTTGATTTTTTCAGTAGCAAGTTTTAGACAGAACGCGAAGAAGCTGTAATAAAAGTGGCGATAAAATCAACTTACGTTTTTTTATTGTTGTACGGTTAACTAGTCATTTCAGTAAATAACAATAATAATGAATTCATAATGATCGTGTAATATGTGGGCTTCAGTTCTTTACGCTTACTATGATTTACAGATACAGGTTTGATGTTAAAAAATTTCGCACTGATACTCGTACAACGGTTATAATTTTTTTATATAAAATTAAAGATTCCTCAATATCGTTGACCCCTTCGGTCAAATATCTCAAACTCCCTGTAACTTATCCTTGTTTTTATACGATAATAAAAATGGTGGAGCTGTTTCTAAACTGGTAGAACGATATCCATTAAAATTCGCGTCCATGGCTCGCGAGTAACCTCTCGCAAACTAATTATCGTCTCTAAACGTTAAGAAAAGGTTTCTTATCACAACCGAATTCTACTATAAAAACTCCTAATTTATACTCTCGGGCTTGAAAATATCCTACAGAAAATTTATGGGCTTCTCTTGAACGGGTTGAGAATTAGAATCGATAAAATACAGGCACGTCGGACCTGCTAGATTGCCAAAACCAAAACACTGTTTAAAAGTGAATCCTAAATTAGCATAAGTCTGAGCCTTATAACACTTGGCTACCTGTTATGTTTCGTATAGAAGTTGTAAATTTGACTGGACGAAATAAAAATATCCAAGAGTCTTTATGTTTAACTTGCACTGTAAAAATGTCGTCTATATGGCCTTAAAAAAAAACGCTTTTTTTGGGTTCAGAACTTATTTACCATTGATTATTAAATGTGTTTACTTCTTTTTTTATTGTTACTTAATTTATGTTTTTTTAATTATTTCAATAGCTGAATTACAGAAGCAATTCATGTACATTTAGATTTTTAAATCAGTTCTGTGTGAGTTTATCATCCATTAAACACCTAAAGTAATCATTAAATGATTTCACGTCAATCACTCTGACAAATGATTTATATTGGGGCTACTTTAACCGTTTAAATTATATTTTAGCCATATGCACACCTACATGACAACAATTTAAGCTTTTTTCGGCCCATATAATTATGATTAATTCAAACCTAAATAGCAGTGATTTTAATTGGGGATCCCGCAGCAAAACCGCTGAGTTATTTATTGGTAGACGTGCCAGTAGGGTATATAATAGACGGATTTTTTTAATGTATTCGTAGTTTTAACAACCGCTGTTTGCATTTTTTTTGTAGGGTTTGTAGGGTTTGGGGTTTATAACTCGCATTTTAACACAATGATCTTTGAACATTTTTGTTTTCATTGTATTTATGTTACGATCGATTATTTATTATTATCTTGGCACCTCGTTAGCATAACAATCTGTGAAAGATGCGCAACCAAATCTTATACTTAATGACAAAATTTCATCTAAAAACAATTCGAAATAGCATTTTTATAGTTTTGCTAATGAACTGAAGTTGTTAACTAGACAAAATATCTCGATGTTATTTGTTGACAAATTCTTGATGAAGATTATACAGAATGCTAATAATAAAGTAGATCACCTTGTAAATGAAATGATGGCTTACGAATTTTTGTTACTGTTTTGTTTTTTATAGAATGCTTTAATCCATTTCACATTTTTATATTATCTTAAAAACCAATATAATGTGCAGAAATGCGTTGGTGACAGTTGGCTAAAGAAATGATGCCCTAAAACTCTTGCAACAAACTACTACGGCATGTTTTAACCAAAGTGAAAGCTTTTGCTCGTTAAAAAATTATTGTCCGGTATAGAAAAAACAGATGGTGATAAACCACAAAAAAATTATGGTATCACAACGTAAAAATTATAAAATAACAGCCAGGTAAAAATTGTTACACTCCTACCGCTGGCGCTGCGTAAAAAATAATACGCGGTTTACTAGTCTTGCAAAACCTGTTACACAGTTTTGTTCCTATGATTTATTTAATAATCAATCCCAACAAGATTACTAATCAGTCCAATTTATTAATGAAATCGAATTAGGATCGTATACCTGCGCTGAATTTAATAAAATGACAAAGGAACATAATCAAAAATATTGGCGACGCGTTTAGTGAACTTATTTGTAACCCACTTTCGTTTTCTATTTAATTGAAGCAAATAAAATCACACATGTGTCCATCGTTTTGATTAGCAGATCACGTAGATATTTGTTTTTCAAATCCATATCGGTGCGTTCGAATTTAAGAGCGATTATATTTACAACAAATGTACCTCATTACTTTTAATAAATTGGATTCCGGGAGCTAAAAGCTACAATATAACATCAAGGCTCCTCGCACCCTGGAGTGGACTCCCGGACTCCGGGTATTAGAACACACGGATCCATCAGTGAGCTTTGGCGCTTGCCTTGAACTTACTATTTCGGTGCACTGTCTCAGGTAACGATATTTAAAAATAATTTGCATAATTTAAAAAGGAAAAAGTTTATATTTTATTCAAATAATAGCCCGATGTCTAAGTAAACTGAATGGATCTTTTCAAAAATGGCTCGTAATCTTTTAATAAATAATATTTTAGGATGAACTCACGTTATTTACGACTCGTCGCCTAAACAACAAATTAATTTAAATAATTCTAAACCAGTTTATAGTTGTCTTGTTATATATTTAAACACATTTCAATAAAAAAAAATGTAATATACAAACATAACATACATTATCGGGAAATAACACAAAACATTATTTGTTAAATTTGGACTTGTAACCCTTTCCAAATTCAACACGATTACAATGTTTCATAAAAACGCGGTTTCGATTAAAATTGCCAAAGGATTGTATCTTAATGTACATCTAATCTGATTGAATAATATTTGGCTCCAACTGTGACCGCCCTGTTAAATTAACCGCATAATCGAATGCAGCATTAGAAGTAAAATGCGTAAGTCTAGTTATGTAAATTAAAGTGCAAAGACCCACGGGAGAATTTTGGATGTGGGCAGAATCATAATGTGTCACTCTTTACTCGTACGACTCGATGTTTATACTAAGAGAGGTTAAACATCCCATAACCCGAGATATCCGAAATCGCCAAATTGGTAAACAACATTTTTTTGAAACTAGCTGATACTTAAAAACGCCCCACGCGATACATTTTTACTTTTAGATTGTTCAAAAACGGCCTAACCTTGCACTTTTTGTTCGCAATAATTCAAAAAAAATGCGATTCTCTCAATATTTTTAGAAACGTTTAAGACTCCCTTGACGTTTAATTCCATATTGAAAACGGCAAAATCAACCATCATTTCGGTTATTTATATTATTTATAAGCGGGTGCAAGACCGGGAGGTTCGTCGCTTGACCTTGCATCGATATCTCCATCGTTAAGTGATCAATATATCCTACGGCAGATAGTCTAGACACGCAATTCGTCTCCTCATGTTGGTATTAAAATATAGACAAGCTGTCTGCGATATAATTACATTGTTAAATCACATGTTTATGACAAAACAAACAGTTTAACGGGTACTACGCGATTCGAAGCTCATTAACTTCTTCACACGTCGCTGTTAAATTATTTCGGCATAAAAATGCTTCGAAAAATTTATAAATCGGTGCAATAAACTTAATTACACCGCAATGAAAAGCATTTTTTCAAGGTGTACTAACAAAAACTTAGTAGAAGCTTGCGTGAAATGCCACATGTTACAAAGCGAATTTATTATTATATCCCAGTTTATCTGTAAACGTTTATGAATTAAGCCGTTTCTTAAATAGCAAATAAATAAAATAAACAGTTTATATGTGAGCTTTATTAGCAATAAAATCAACAAAGGCTGTAAGATATTTTATTTTATAGAGCATGTAAATGCGTAACGAGAGGGAGTTTCTTGCTTGACCTCGCATTTGTTTCTCTGGCGCTTGATAAATTGTCTGGACGTTTTGGTAGGTGCTGGAATTATTAAAAGAATATTTTTCAAGTTATTTTTTTAATATTTTCAAAACAATTTTGTAATTATTTGCGGCTAGACGCTTTTGATTATTCGGCAAATGTTTTGAAATGATTTTTGAGTTGACTGCTTTGTCCCCTCGAAGTTGACATAACTTTTTTGTGTGTTAAACCAGTCATGACGGGTGTGTCTCGCAGATATTTTAATTGAATCCCCTCATCTGCAGCAATAGGCAGAAAAGAAGTGAGATAAGAAACCGAAGGTCAACCGAGTTGATTATACAAGTCAAACACCTCAAGAAGAGCGGACTCGCGAGGACCGGTATATCTGTCGCACAGAACTAACTTGCAGATTATCGAGTGGCCAACCTCGGGGGCCAAGCAGCCAAAAATGTTTAACGCGACAACTTTCAGGCTAAAAATACGGTTGAATATATTCCTCCCGCAAGCATGTACTTCATTTTCGGAGATAATTATCGACAGAGTCGCTGCGCTGGTGCTGGTTATTGTAATGTTGTCTAATACTCCGAAGAAATCATAAAGGAACAAGTACAAGGCGGTCCATACAAAGTAAATTCTAAATAGCTTCTCATGCTGACGCCAAAATATTTCTTCATTAAAGCACTTTGTGTGCATTATGACTACATTATGCACTTCTGCAATAAATTGTATAAAAATGTAAATAATTTTTTCGTTTAACTAGTAGATATGCAAAAGTGAAAGAAAAAACTCTTTAAAATAATACTTCTGTCTCATCCTCCTGCTGAAAAAGCTCTAAGACTTCTAGCATGTTGAAACACCTCTTAAAAGTTTGTTTAAAGCTGTTCAAACCCTGTTGATATTTTGTCTCCATACCATAAACCAAGTGTTTATAGTCATTCAATAACTCAATCTACGTTATGATAATGTCTGAGACAGGCCTCATGATTTATAGCTACACATCCTACTGCTGAAATAATATTATTTTTAGTACTTGTAAAACATGAAAAATCATTTGTAATAAAAATTAAGTGTCTCTGGGGTGGTCTCTTTGTTGTACAAAAGGTACAAGGTGTCGTTCTTTAAAATTTGCCATGGCAATACATAAATAACACAAGAAGAGACGATTTAACATTTACACGTTGGAAAAAAAGTACAAATTTGGAAACCGGTCTGTGCCAGAAATACACAAAAGTAGTTTTTAGACTCATGCTAGATTTTACGATGAAATAAATAAAACACGCCCGAATCTTTGGCTTTTTTTGAAAATTTATCGCAAAAACACGATTTAAATTTTAGTTATGAAGACAAGTATTAAGTATTTTAGTCAAATACTAGTTGTTTCTATAAAAACAGTTGATTTATTTATCTCTGCAACGTGTTTTCAAAAGTCGAATGTGAAGATAAGGTGTATGTAATTTATATTACTGCCAATATGTCCAACATGTCAAGGCAACCGCCAATCGATGTAAGATGTAAGTTGAAAGTGTCGAAGTGGCCTTAAAAAAGCATACATTTCAAATTTTATAATACATTGAGACTCTTAAAAAAAGTTACAGCGCCTGTATTCCAGATATTTCATTCGTTTTTGATTCTGTTCCATTCCGCGTCCTCGGTAGTTTTTCAAAAAGCGAGTAAAAAAATATTGCAATAGTCATAAACCCACAGCAATATTGTAATTTTTTAGTAAATCAAGATGTACGTGACATATCATACATTATACATGCAAATAAATATTTTATCGCAGAGCATAGGTGATCGCTCTACTTATGCATAAAATGCCAAAATGTCCAGAGAACAGTTAGGTGAACTGCGAATCGAATAAAAGATTCAAAACTACTTGGCAGAGTTTCAGAGCAATTGCCAATGACTCCGTAACAACAAATACGTGATATTTTTCAGAAATCATTAAAACATCCATGGAGTTGAATATTAAATAGGTCTAGTTCCATAACTGGATTTCTTCAAGGTACATCCGAAATAACTTTGGCTTTGACCGATGATCATGTCAGCATATATTTTAATGAAATTCTTATGTTAGTCAAATTAATACACGTTTTGCATTTTTTTGCTTGTACAGGAGTTTAAAAATGCTTAAAAATTGCACGGGAGTGAACCTAATATATTAAAACGTGTTTTTCGAGTCTCGATTCGGTGGCTACTGCTGGCTACACATAGCGAATATTTGGCGAATTTATTGAATATTAAGTTGCAATTATTATAAGCAAAAATGTGAGGTAATGATTTCTTTTAATAATTTATTAATGTTGCTTCTGATAATTTAATTAATTTATATTTTTTGTTGAGCAACAACATTCAATTTATTTGTTAAGGTGATCTCACAATGATTAGCAATAAAATTAAGATAAAGTCAAAAATACGTCATAGATAAGATAGCTCGATGTTATTGTGCTGTGAGGAGGGCTTTTTGTGCCCCACTGTGAATGAACCGATACTAAATTTGATTTTAGCGTAAGATCAACGTATATTGAAGATAGCTTTTGAACCAAACATAGCTGACAACCAATTAAGAAACGACAAATGGGAATTGGAGGTAGAGATTCGCGCACTGATAAACTTTTACAAAAAAAAAACGCCTTAAGTCCTAACGAAATTTATACTTTTACAAGAAATTTTATCTGTCTGCTTTTATAATTTTCGGAGTCGAAATTTTGAATGTTTTTCTACAGCAATTAATTTGTTTTTTCAAGCACAATAAACTTTAAATATAAAGTAGTTTACTGCAATGTAAAATAAAAAATATATTATCGTGTCTGTGAAAAACTGCATTTTTTATTCAAATTTGGCTGTTTTTTTTTTTTTTTTTAATTACATTGTCTTTGAACTGAAAATGTATTTATTTTATTCTTAATTAATATTATTTGTTTTTCTTTTAAATTTCCACGAACCTTGAAACGTATTATCATTGTTCTTGGCCCTATTTCTTTACTACCGTTCGCTTCTTTTGCTTATCACATAATTCGAACAGTTGTAACATGCATAATCCATAATCAATAACACAATAACAAACCAATATCGTAAAATAAATAATTTTATGTTTATGCGACAAGGCTGCAAAATTTTGTAAAACCTCATAATTGTTTTTACAGTACCAGCAAGCGTATTAAATTATTATTCGACATTTTAGAACGTACAGTTGCGACCTATTCGCCTTCGAAAACGATAACATGTCGAAAGGAACAACTTAATTGAGGACCCGCAAATAACAGTCACACAGCTAAGACATTTTATAGTGGTGATATGCTTAAACTCAAATATATTTCAAGTTGTGTTTAAAAGTGAAAAAAACATGAGAGATCATTAATTAATAATTATTTGTTGTTTAAATAACACAAGCAGTAACTTTTGCTGGACCTATCCTTTGCACTGCTATTTAGACAATCATTTTTGATCTGCTTAAGATATTGGCTTAAAATGTACAGGAAATCATTATTTAACGTTTGCGCTCCTATCAAAATGGTTTTAACAGTAATCCATGTAGCTAATCCATACAGCTAAAATTTTCATAGTTGACCTGCAACAAAGACGATTATCTAATCCATTCCTACAGTTCAAACTTTTATATCGATCAAAAATTTCGAAACTACCTAAGATTAATTTTTGCACCTTTCCTATATGTTTACATTTCCCTATTTGTTTTTAATTAACCCCAAACATGCATGTACATTAAATGTACAATTTAATTTGATTGTTGCTATTCATAGCGCATTTTCATTATCCTAAAAGTTCTTTAGCCCCTTATGTTAATAAATAACAGATTTGAAGAGTGTATTAAACCACAATTATTAGATGATATATGATCCAGGAATATGGACACACCCTGTTTAATTCACGGTGACTAAGTTTTGTTTAAACGGGTTCATGAATAATATTTTCTTTTCGCTTAGAAATACATTATGATTATTATGTTAATATAAATTTGATGAAAGGTTGTTACAATCGTAGGGACATAAAAGTAGTTGACAATTTTGGAATTGTATTAATTTAGACGAGAATTAATGCTTTAGAAACAATTCGAAGTTTATTATTTTCCGATGCACGCATCCTTTGCGAGTAAAACTGTGTAAAGTTTTTGAAATTATCTTTAACAATTGCAGAGAAAAACGCCAAAAGCGAGACCCCTGCGAAGGCCGGAGTTCGTTCGGAAAAGAAAACACCTCGGGTCACCAAAAAAAAACATAACTTTGTTGTTTTTAGTCCTAAAATTTTTATTTTGACATCAAAATGTAGCCAAAAGATAAGCGCATCTGAAAACGTATAGAAAGTACATTTTTAACATTTCATAGTATCCTCTACGGCCGTCCGAAAACGATGCTTAAAAATTGTCATTTTGGCCATCGCGATGGCCAAGAATCCCTCTTAAAAAAAATCGAAACTTGTTATT
Source organism: Elmis aenea (assembly GCA_947652605.1). Lineage (NCBI taxonomy): Eukaryota > Metazoa > Arthropoda > Insecta > Coleoptera > Elmidae > Elmis > Elmis aenea. The sequence goes on from OX393579.1 coordinate 59,976,515, forward strand.
TTTCGATGCACGCTATCTTTGCGAAAAAAACTATGCAAAGTTTTTAAAATTATGTCCAACGGTTGCGGAGAAAAACACCAAAAACGAGACCCTGCAAAAGCTGGTGATCGTTCGGAAAAGAAAACACCTCGGGTCACGAAAAAAAATCATAACTTTGTTGTTCGTAGTACCAGATTTTTTATTTTGACACCAAAATGTAACCAAAAGATAGACGCATCTGATGACGTGTGGAAAGTGCATTTTTAAAATTTTGTAGAATCCACTACGATATGCTCGAACTTCGGGCTTCAAACTTGCGATGTTCTAATGTTTTTAGGTAGGCAACCAGTTAAACTCTAAAATTTAATCGTTATCACTCGTATTTTATCGCAAAAATTCGTAGATAGGCGTTGCGTGCGTCGAGTGTGCAGTGCGCTGCGCTTAGAATAATGTATCATGTTTTCAGCTTTTGTTAAATTGTGAATAATTGAGCGTGTTTCGTGTGTTAAAAGTGTCCTCACAGGATTAAAAACCAAATTCAAATCCCGGTAAGGTTGAATGGTGATGGTTTTATGTTAATATTAATTTACGGGGGTAAGTAACCCCCCACAGGGTTGCTTATACACGCCGGTGGATTTGTTATTGTTCATTGACCAGTGGTGCAGTTGAACTGCACCCGAATAATATTGTTAACAGCAATTTTGGGACGTGACATCGCTTCGGTTTCAATAAATTCTTAATTTAGCCTTCAGAAATAAATATGAATCATGCTATTCAGGATGTGTGTCAAAATCAATTCCCGAAAAATTCGTCTCGAGGCAAATCAAAAAATTATTATTACAAAAAATTCGAGGCAAAATTGGGCGTCGTGTTTTATTGACACTCGTACGAAATAGTTCGTGTGTTTAAATTTAAATTAAATCAAGATTTGCTGGTTAGTTATGCACAGGAAGTAAAAGAAAGAGGGTGCCCTATCCCACCGTCTTTGTCCTAGCGAATCAAAACATGATGGTACAGCAGCTGTGCTTTTGGACCTCTTGCAGCCGACCACCTGTCTTTGAAATGGTTATTAAGCAAAAAAATAAATACTCGAGATGCTTTTCTAGTTTTGAGGCCATATGCCAGGTGCTCGTTGGTTATTTCCATTTTTACGACTGGCCAATTTAACACGAGTAGACCCCAAAATTTAGTGGTCTCTTATTACTATTATTATTTCAGCTGATGTGCTTTATAAGATAATGCAATGAAATTATTTTCTTTCGTGACTTATTTTAAATCTCATAATCATAATACGAATTCAAAAAATTAATAGCTTTATACATGGTGTTCTATTTTTAATCAAAATGCGAAGTGTTTGTGTATAGCTATATTAAGGCCAAAAACTGTCAGATTTTTGAATGCAAAACCAAGTACGGTTGCAAAATAAAAATTAAATTGTATGCAAGTTTTCGTAATCTATAATCTTTTAAAAATTTAAACGCGTCTTATACAGAGCTTTGAAAACGAGCAAAAAATGTCTTGACACTTGACAATTTTGAAATAAGACATTTTATTGAACGGGAATTTTTGTTTTAAATTAAAAGTCAAAATTCTATAGCATACCTACAGTTAATAAAAAATCACCAAATAATAATAATTAAGTCAAGAATGTTAAGCACTATAAATTATTTTACAACTTAACTGTAATTACAGACTTCCTAATAAAATTAGAATTATTATCCACTAATAAATCGCTAGTGCATTCTTTGGGCAAAAAAAAAATTCTTATAGGAGAAGAATTTGTTACGTTGATGTTACTGATGTGGAATTTTTTGGTGTGTATAAATGAAATTTTTATGGCCAACAAAGATTTAAATGTTGGTTCTAGGTTGTGGCAACATTATAGAGATAGAATTGTCAGTGTCGCCCAAAAATGTGTGTAAAATGTATGTACATATCTGTAGCACTTTGCATTGTTGAAAAATTTACACATACAGTAGCAGTCTAACCTGACATTTTTCTCTACACTTTCGTTTCTGCTCCCCCAAACAATGTCATAAATTCGTTTTAGCTTCGATTTTGTTCTGCAATGTTTTGTTTATCATTTCGCGTCCTGTCTGTTGTATGTTGTTTAAAACGTCTTGACAAAATTAACACTTCTTGGCATTTAACACCGCGCTAATGATTGCACATGTTCGTCGAAATTAAATGGGTGTAGGTGCACTAGATTTTTATGATTTCATTATGTAAACATCTTTAACAGGATGATGCGTCTCAGTTGAAGCTATAAAATTTTAGAATACACCAAGCCACACACACAGATAAAAAAAACTGTAAGCTAAGTAATCGTTATAAATAAAAATGTTATCATGTACACCTTAAGAAATTTTGTGTGATACACTTTTATTAAGGCAAAGAATGCACAAAACGTACAAACAACACCTACCACTACAAATAATGATAGTATTTTCTTGGAAATCATTTCATAATTGTCTGTTATTACCCCTTGTTCCTTATTTCCTTATTTCTGATGCTCATTTACGATGTATGTACGTCAAAATCTTGATGTTACAGAGTTTGGGAATGAATAGGTAGATTTCTAGAGCTCTGCGTTTGTTTTCGGCCGGTAAAAAGTAAAAATGTTTATAAATTAATATTTTAAGATTGTTTAGAACGTGGAAAAACTTTGGGCCTAAGAATTATTCGTTGACTCCAGCGATGGTGTGGCTGCTTTACCAGGGAATGTAATTATTTGTACATGTTTTTTGAACATACAGTTTTTATAAACTAACTCTGACCGCTATTGTGAAAAGTCCGCTTGTAAAAAACTCAAATTTCTTGATAACTTTGCGAACAATCGCATATTTGTTTGCTATCTATACTTTATTGTTAATAAGTTGCAACAGAAGCAACTGTTAAGTTTCCGGTAGTTTTAATATCTGTATTCAACTTGTACTTGCAAGGTTTCTGCACGCAGTTCATTATTAACATTACACCTAGACTTTTTATCAAGAAGCAATGCTTTCATTAAGTTATACCATGTTTTTCCGACCCTGAATCCGTCAGGTTTGGAAAATTCTCATGGCGAGCCTCTAACATCGATGCAAAGTTTATGAAACTTTACATTATCAAAGTGCTGATCGACTTATTTTAGTTTTATTTATTATTTCGTTCGCTTTTGGTTCGATATAGTTACTTCAGCTGATAGCTTGTTGACCCACATGTTGTAAGTTTAGAGTGGTCTGTCCCCTTCTAGAATGCAATCTGGTCGATTAACATAGCTACCTAAAAGACTTCTAAAGACCTACAGCAGCAAATTATGTTGTACAAGCCATGCCCATTACTTACACGACCCACAAGCTTTAGTTTCAATCTAAACAATTTCTTAATTTACTATCACTATTGACATTTATGTCATTATTTCGAATTTATCTCGTCATTTATTTGGATTAACGGTGTATAGTTGTTGATCAACAATTTTTATACGATTTTTTCGTGGTCCAACGTTAAAAAATTGATGTTAATTTGCTAGGTAGTAAAATATATATTTTAGACCATGACAATTATTCTGTCGTATGCGACTTCCAAATTAGAGTATATTGACTTCTTCAAGGCAAACGTTTCGTTGTTTTTCACTTGAGAAAGTAATTTTAATAAAATGGTTTTAAAAAAATTAAATATATTTACTATTTTGTAATGTTGTATGAGGAATTACAGAGAAGACACTCTTTATATCTTTTTTTCAGCCATGTGTAGTGAGTGCTCTGTTTACGAATTAAAAATAAACGTTTTGCAAAGGCCATTGTCCTCTGAAGTGTAGATAAAAGTTTAGAACCGATACGTATCTCCCAAATTAAATTATTTTTGACTTCTGAAAGCAATGAATTGATTGAAATTGATGATCATTATTTATCGTTTTCTTCTGTTCCAGGTGGACGTACCCGGCGCCGCGGCGCTTGCTGTACAGCACATGTGGTCTACCAGCATGAAAATGATCGCGTTTGTGATTCTTGCGATGTTTTCAGTGTCAGTGCTCGCGGAAGATGATACCGTCGGCCCAGTTTTTGTGCGCGAACCCTCTAATCGGGTCGATTTCTCTAATACAACGGGTGCAGTGGTTGAGTGTAGTGCACGGGGTAATCCCCCGCCGGAAATAATTTGGGTGCGATCAGATGGCACCGCCGTCGGCGACGTTCCTGGATTACGACAGGTTTTGGCGAATGGAAATTTGGTTTTTCCACCGTTCAGGGCCGAAGACTACAGACAAGAAGTGCATGCACAGGTCTACGCTTGTTTAGCCAAGAACTCCGTCGGTTCTGTGCACTCTAGGGATGTCAACGTTCGAGCAGGTTGGTTATCATTGCTGATTTTTTTAGACGAGTTTTTGACCCAAAAACAAAGAAAGTGTAACGCCTTGTATACCAATAATTGCGTGCAGGACAGTCTGTTATCTTAAAAAAGCTATTTTGAAAAAGACCTGATATTTTTCCTCCATTTTCATAAGCAATCTCTGTCGAAAGCCTAGCTAATTGATTTTGCGAAATATTTTTGAGTATTTCGAGCGTTCCTTTATATTTTCTGCATGCTCTTAGCATGTGTTTTGGCATTGCGAAATGCAGGCGCCAGTTTGTTTAAATTAATGAGTTCAATTACATCGTATGCAACAGCCAATTACTACTACAGCTAGACGACACCACAATTAATTAATTCTCGCGTATGTGTGAAAGCGTCGTGTGGTTATAATCCTTAAAATACTTTAATAACTCTGTTGTTACAGATATGCTTTCGTTTTCTACAAACTGCTATCGTAAAAGCGACGTAATGTGGCGTCGTAAATTTAGAAATGAATGGTGTTCTTTGATACTATTGCTTTTGAAACACGCACTTAATAAATATGTGTGAGTGCCGTCTGTCTTGGACGTGATTTGTTTGGGAATCAATTGTAATTGAATAAAAATAGCAATTGATCGATGGATAATGAAATTTAGGTTTTTGAAAGCTGATAATTGGATAAAAGTTCTATGTTCTGATTTAATAAGTTTAATTAAAAATATTTTTTTTTTAAGGATCTCTTATAGAACTGCCAGACTAGTTTTAAGACTGTCTTGTCTTTTCGTCAATTGCAATTATTGTACTGTAAAAGAGATGATATTTCTGGGAACTGCTTTAACATTTCTGCAAGATTTTCTTCGAAAAAAATAAATATGATTTTTAATTAAACTTATTTATATCAGTGAATAAATCACTTAATTGATTCAAGAAGTTTATTTTCTTATTTTACCCACGTTTTTAATTAATGACCCTTAAAGCTAAATTTGTTTGACTTGACGGCTGGGGACGTTTGCAATATAGGTAAAGTCAAAAATACTTTCCCGTTATTATGCAAGGTTTAAACTTTCTTTGTAAATTGTATTTGTTTAAAACTGTTTTATTTTAGTGATTCGTTAATTTCAAGCAGGTTGGCGATATTTGTGTGAACTTTTTAATTGCAGCCATTGTCTTTTTCGTGGTTTCTGCAAAGGAATAGCAATATTTTGTTGTAATTTAATTAACCTAGCAAAGCTGTCGTGTTAGTTATGTATTTTTATTTGCACGTCGTTGAGTTCCCATGGTATTTCAGTTGTGGCTCAATTTTACGACACCGATGTCAACAAGGAGTATGCTATACGCGGAAACTCAGCGATTTTGAAATGCCAAATTCCTTCGTTCGTAGCGGACTTTGTGAGTATCGTTTCCTGGCACACGGACCAAGATGAAAATTTTTCTCCCGGTGCTCCAGACGGTAATTAATCGCACTTTTTTGGGTTTTTCAGTTGTACAGCAATTTTATCAAACCGAAGTGAACAACGAATACGTCATCCGTGGAAATGCCGCGGTATTAAAATGTTCCATTCCTTCGTTTGTTGCTGATTTTGTTAGCGCTGTCTCGTGGGTCGATAGTGAAGGAAATTCCTATGATTTGAACGAGAGAAATTTTGGTAATTGACCTAGAGCTTTGAAAAATCCGGCTTTCCACGGATGATTCCTTCTCCTTCCTGTTCATTTCTTTTGCAGCAGGAGTCCAGGTGCACTAAAGCAACTTGTTAGCTTTTTTTTCTGTTATTCAAAGTGGTGATAATATTTTTGGTGTTCCTTTAGTTGTCAACCAATATTACGAAGCCGAAGTGGTCTCTGAATATGTCATCCGTGGTAATACGGCTGTACTAAAATGTAACATACCGTCTTTCGTCGCGGATTTTGTACGAGTGGAAGCTTGGGTTGGTAGCGACGAAAAAGAATACAATTACTCCGCAGATTATGGTAATTTTGGTGGAAGAATATTTCTGATCAACCCGTTTGTTTACCTGTCTTATTTCCACGCTCTTTCTTTTTCCCAAAAGACTTTCCGAAAAAGTATAGCACGAAACGTTTCATTTCAGTGGTTAATCAGTTCTATAAGGCAGAAATTTTGACGGAGTATGTGATTCGTGGTAACACCGCAGTTTTGAAGTGTAGTATACCGTCTTTCGTTGCTGATTTTGTCCAAGTAGAAGCCTGGATTGACGACGACGGCCGTCAACTTAAACATTCTGACGATTACGGTAATTTTAACCGACGTCCACACTAATTTTTACTCTTTTTCGGCAGTGGTTTCTCAGTACTTTGTGACCGAGGCCGAAAATGAGTACGTGATTAGAGGAAATGCCGCTGTTATGAAATGCAAGATACCAAGTTTCGTCGCGGATTATGTTCAGGTCGATTCTTGGGTCGCTGATGATGGCCAAGTTCAAAAATATGGCGATGGAAATTATGGTATCTAGCCTTAATTAAAAATGATCGTACTGAAAATTTTGATTATCGTTAAATACTCCTGTACAACATTAACGTACTTGATTTTCCTTGTTTAAATTTCCCTGTTCGGCCTTCCCCATATTTCTTCCAGCGAAAGAGTAAAAAGTCGACGTACAAACGTAAAAATCCCCGAAGAACATCGTCTTCAATTCGTTTTTTCAGGTGGTTAATATAAACCTTATGTTTCTTCGTTGTGTTTGCTTTAAACGCTTATTATTTACGTTGAATTAGATACCTAGGTCTTTAGAAACATTTGCGTTGATTTTTCGTTGTTGAATAGCTTAAGAGCGTTTGCTTTGTAATGAAGATTGTTTTTGGTGTTAGTTGTTGCCCAAAGCTACGAAGTTGAGGCAGACAATGAATACGTAATTCGTGGGAATTCAGCTGTAATGAAATGCGAAGTTCCTTCTTTCGTATCTGATTTTGTAACGGTCGAAAATTGGCAAGATTCTGCAGGAAATACATATTTACCTGGAGATGATCACGGTAATCGTCCTGGAAACGAAGTTACTTTATCTCATTTCCTATTTCCTTGTATGTAACCCCCCTCTGTGTTGTTGAATATAAGCCGAACTGGAGCGACTGCACTTAAGATTTCGCTGTATTTTTTGTGTGTGACGGTTAAATTTTGTCCCCAGTTGTCCAACAATTTTATCAGGGTCGCGTTATTGACGAATTCGTCCTGAGAGGCAATACGGGCATACTGAAATGCTTGGTGCCAAGTTTTGTAACCGATTTTGTTGAAGTCGAAGCATGGATAGCCGATGATGGAGAAACGCACACTTATAATTTGAGCGCAGCTAGTACTAAATACGGTAATTTTTCACAAGGAAATTTCATAAACATGAATTTTTTGATTAAAAATAAACATACTCCAAATTTTGAACAATCCATTGGAATTATTCCTTTATTCTATGACCCGGAGCTAAACTATCCCTCCGATGATGTTTTTTTTTTGCTTTGGCTAGGAGCTGATAGGATTTGCAACGTGTTTCCACTCTTAAAAAATCCGAAGCCCTTCTGTTTTGTAACTCGCTGTATTTTTTCAGTCGTTAATCAATATTTTGAAGCCCAAGTATATGACGTGTTCGTGATCAAAGGAAATACCGCCGTTTTTAAGTGCCAAATACCGTCCTTCGTCTCCGATCATGTTGATGTAGTTTCCTGGCAAGATACCGATAACAATAAATTTTTGCCACCAAGTGGTGATTACGGTAAAGGGATTTTGTTTAATATTGTTGTATGCCACCACCTGTTGAATCCCTCGTTCACCTGGAAAACCTCTCACTCGAACTGATCCGAACGCGTATGAATGTGGAAGTGCTGCTGATTTGTAGAGCTTCAATTAGTGATGTGTTTTCCATGAATTATTAGGTTCTGAAGTACATACATAGCTTATTTATGCAGTTGAATATGATTCATTTTATGTTTTTTTAGACAGGGTAATTTTTTCGGTAGCTTTTCAGTCACTGCAATTTTTATTTCTTGGACAAGAGTGTAAAAAACATTGCTATTGGAAATCTTTTGGAAAAGGTTTTATATGGACGATGTACGATTTATCACGTGAAACAAGTCATTTCAAAACGTTTTGTTTATTTATCTGTTCTCCTAAACTTTATCGTTGCAATGCTAGCTAGACTTTATTTATACTTGCTGTAGGTCGTAAAATAATATGGTTTTAGCAAGCAGTGAAAATAATTCCAGATGCCGGGCTCATGATTGACACTGTTAGATCATTTGCATAAATTTAGCACTAGTTTATTAAGATATAACCATTGCATCTGTGTTTTTATCGGATTAACAAGGTTTATGTTTCTTGGCCCCATTCATTGTTTTAGCGCAAAGACTTGTATAGGTGTGTTTTAAATAATTTCGATGAGGTTACATTTTAATGGATTTAACAAACGTCTGTCTATGAACGGCGATTTCCGCAGGATGGAAGCCTGTGTCAACGTTCTGTTAATTTCGCTAGCGTAGGTGTTTCGTTAAGACGTCCATTACATTGTTTAATTTGGTTCCAGTGGTTGGGCAATCGTACACGGCGAACGTGATGGACGAAAGTGTCCTCAAAGGGAACACAGCAATTTTCAAATGTCATATTCCAAGTTTTGTCAGCGATTATGTTCAAGTTACATCTTGGCTAGAAGGGGATTCGCACGAAATTGTGGCGGAAGACAGCCAGTATGGTCTGTGCCTTTCAATATTAAAATAATATAGACCTCAACTGTTGACCTAATTCCTTAAATGTTTCAGTTCTTGCTTGTCGAGTTCCCCTTGTTGTATAATTGTCCTTTGAGACGAAGTTTGTTAACGTGTGTTCATGTTGTGAATTATAGAACCGTTATGCAGCCATTCAGAATATTTTTCCACGTGCACATTTCTTCTTCTTCAAACAATTTTAATCCCTTTCCGTTGTTTTATGCATTTATCTTTTTTGATTCTGTCTGCTAATAGTCTTGTCGAAATTTTAAATTGAAATGAACATCTTTCTGGGGCGACCATTCTACTAACAAAAATGGTTTCTCACCAAAAATTTCTCTTTTTAAAGCAAGCAAATAACATGGCTCTGTGTATGTCTTATTTGAGAGATTGCGTGCTATAGACTCGTCTTGTTAAAACGATAAATTATTTTTTGTCCCCATTTGGTCCTTAAACGAAAAAGTACATCATTACGTTATTACGTACAATTTCTACCCAAAATTACGCTAGTTTCCTCACTAGTGAAGTTTAATTGTTTGTATTTTGCAGTCGTTATCGCTCACGTTTTTCGCGTCATAATACATTCTCTTGAAAATATGTACCAGTAAGCAGTATTAAACTTATCTTTGATAGACAAACACTTCGAGAAATCAAAGACAACTTATCTTTAATACCCATTGATAAATATAACAGCCGGCAAAAGTAACAATTACTAAATCGGCTTATACTACAATTCTGCTCCCACGAGTGTGTCACTTATTAAAGACAGGTTGAAGATGGAGGTGCATGAGAGTTAAATAAGTAGAATTAGTTCAATGTTAGGACGACATTTAGTAATTTAAAACTATGATCTTGAACGTGTGTATGTTATTGGACTTGGACGAATTAAACGAGTGATACATTGTTTAAACGTGGATTAAATTTGATTATAATGAGCTTTTTTAGTTAGATAGTGCCAGAAAGTAGCATTAGGGCAGTTTTAGTGAAATATGTGACCAAACTTTATGAAAGGAATTGTAATATTCTTTGGGGAAACAAAATGCGACCACTTTGTAGCAAGCAAAACGAAGACATCGTTTTTGAATTGAATTTCTTCGTTGTAGCTATCAAAGAGTCTTTGACAAAAATTCTTTTGTGTTTGAATGACACCACTTTTACTCAGTTTTAAACAAAAATTAAACAGCTCATGAATTATTTATCGAGTGTGCAGCGCTCTTAAGATCAATTCTGCGATTGTTCTTCATCAACATTCTGTTGTTTATTTTGAAATACTATTCTCCATAAGCGTTGCCACTGTCTGCGTCTTCTATTTTTGTAACATTGTTCATTTTTATTCTGCGTGCGTGTGGTGACGCATCAAGGGGAGTCGCTCTTGCTTCAAAAGCTCTTCTGTATGTTGCAAGTTAAAAATATTGGTGCATCTGGACTCCCTTCTGTTCCATTTTCCATCCTCATTTTAGCCTATCCCAATCAAACCTAAACCCAATTAATTTTAAGACCGTTTCGGTGCAAGCCAAACAAATCTGCGTAATTTTAATCACAGCTTATGTTAAATTTCTTTGTTGGAATTTTCAATGCGTAGATTTGTTGTTTGTGACGGACGTTATAAACTGCATGGTTTAATTAATAGATTTTTGGCTTTAAAATTGGTAGGAAAGTTTGTGGTCGATTGTTACTTGAACACGAGAACAGTTTCGTAACATTATTGCCATTAAAATGCGTAGTTTTTCAGCCTAATATGATCATGCTGTGGTATTTACACCACAGACATTTCATCCACATCAACTTGTGTTATACTTTAATTCCATCAAATGAAAGTGCGTAGCTTTTCACAGAAGTGAACGTTATTGCTGATAAAACGTTTTCCTGGTTTCTTATTACTAATTGATACACCACTAGACTATGACCAAATTTCACAGAAAATGTTGTGTAACCAAGTAACAATCTTCAACAAGTCTAATCTCAAAGAACCCAGACGATCTTCAAGTGGATTTATGTAAATTTGGATCACCGTTTCAAGGATTAATCTCTATTGTACAGTCACATTGTGAATCTTAACTCTTTGATATAATATTATTCAGAAATAAATGTGCACAGAGGATAGGCTGGTGATTCACTATTTTAAGTAACGAATCATGGGCAATTGATGATATTTGTAGGAGATTTATACGCATCTGATTCCGTTCCATGAGTTTTGTAACTGCAAATTTATCTGTTTGTGGAATTTTTGATAAAAGGAAGTTGGAAGTGGGCGCCAAAGTCCTTACAAACCCAGTTGTTCGATCCGTTATAATTGTAAATGTTTGTTATTTGACCTCTTGCTAAATGTGTTAAGAAAAAATGTATACAAACAGCTGTTAAATAAATTCATTTGCTTATGTTTTAACAATCACATCTAATTTGATAATTTAGAAGTGTTGTAATAATTGTTTGAAGAAAGCACAAGAGGAAAAAATTTTCACTTTAAAAATCATTGCAACTTGCAACTCTTGAAATGGTTTTATTGTTGCACATTTACTAATTCTTAGAGTAACTCATCAATATTTTCTTGTAAAGTACATTTTTACTTACATAGTTACTTTAAATAACAACATTTACTAGAAGGGTTATCTTCTTAAACGCGATAATTAATGTAAGGACAAGGTCAACTGACTCGACGCAGTTCGGCATATTTACAATGGAAAAATCGCTTTTTATTAGTTTTTCCTAGTGTATATATAGTCTTCACATTTTTCTTGTCGAATATTAAAACGATCTTAAAGTGTTAAACACACTTAAGTTATAATTTCGACATTCAGTTTGTTAAAAAAAAACTGCTCAGAATTTGTTTGCAGCTAATCAAATATTTTGCAATATTTCCAAGTGAAATAAATATTTGTTTCAAATAAATTAGACACCCTTGTATGTCAATAAATTCAGTATATATCTATCGAACCAAAAGGAATTTTGTTGTAAACATGAAGCCTCCATAGACAGGACATTTAACAATTAAATTAAGTAATTACTTTCAAATGGTATCACACTTCTGTCCCATTTCCGTGGAAATATATATCTACGCTACAATTTCAAAATGGATGTATACGTCTTTTCAATTTTATTAAATAATCCTTTTTTATAAGCCTCGACTTTGAATCGTCTGAGTTTACTCTTGAGATACAAGTACATTTTTAGGGTAGATATTTTAACTACTGGGGCGTTTTGAGGGAGAATAATTGCTTTATATGGGAATTGACATTTTAATATCAAAGGTTGGATTGGTGGTGTGGTTTGCATTCTATATATCAAGGAGAAAAAACGTCTATTTAAAATGTTTTGGGCATGTTTCAAAATAATACTTCTTATTGAACTATACAAAAATGTTTTAAACTTTGACGATTCTCCCTTAAAGCGTGCCCAAAATACTTAAAAACCGTAGAAATCTGGCTCAAAATTCTTTGTAATTTTTTGAATAAAAATCAAGTCTAATTTTTGTATGAGATATCTTATCGTGTTTTTATGTTATACAGACAGCAAATACTTGGTACTTCCTTCTGGTGAACTACATATAAGAGACGTTGGCCCTGAAGATGGTTATAAATCGTACCAATGTCGGACGAAACATCGCTTGACTGGTGAAACTAGATTAAGCGCCACTAAAGGACGATTGGTCATCACTGGTAAGTGTTTCTTTGACTTCACTTATTTGAAAAATAGTCGTTTGTTCGTGTAAAATATGATGATAAACTTTACAAAGTCACTTGCGGTTATTAAATTTGTATATAAACATATTAATAGTAAAGTTTATCACACATTTTTAATGCGTTTTGGAATAATAACGTTTGAAGTTTAAAAATATAGATTCGATTCGTCATTTTTAATTGTTCCTGCATCGTTTTGTATTGTGCACCTGCCTAGTGTTTAAAAATCGTTTACTAATGGTTGAGGTGAATAATTTGCTGTTAAGTTATTATTCCAATAACGTACGTAACTTTAGCTACTGGAATATGTGCTGTAGAATATTGATTGTGAAAGTTTTTCTATAACTTGTTATAATTTGCGATTTTTTATAGCCGGTTTGATATGGTTAATTAAAAATAAATGAATGATGTCGAAACTGTCTTAATTTCTTTTAGTTAACAAATTTTTAATAACGCAACTGCCACACATATTTTCCCTTTTTTACTGAAATTTATGTTAAAATTAAACGTGTCTTAATGCACATTTTATTTCAGTTTATCTGTCTTAAAAGCGTTAACAGTTTGTACTGAATGGGTCTTTGAATTAAACAAATGGTTACCTTGAAAACTTTTGGTTTCTTTAGGACACAAAGTCGAAAACCTGTTACAAGTTTTTACCAAATTTTGTACAACACTCCCCATACCATCTGACTCAGCAATGCATGATAACACATTTCCGCTTCCATGCTTTTATTTCAACATACAACACATTAGCCCCAATTAATACAGAAATAAGTAATTATCATCTTTCCGCCTTGTAGTACTATGTTCCAGAAAAAATTAAACGAAATGCGTCATTGACCCCAGATTTCATAAACAGTAGCTTTTAGAAGTTGTGTTTCAAAAAGATTAGCATCTCTCTTGTCGTTTTTATGAATGTGCACGTTTAAAATGTTTATTACGTCCTGACAATTAAATTCTAAACACGTTTAACGTTAAGTAATGGACATCTTATTGTTTTATTTGTGTACATCGGAAGGAAAGGCGACGAAAAACGTGACGAAATTTGCTTCGTTGCGTTTCTGTTTGAATTCTTACGTACTATTAAAGTTTTGACAATAATTACTGTATTATTTTGGCCACTTCATTTTATTTTTAACCTCAGCAAGTTATCCAGATGGTTATTTTTGAACGCCGGAAATAGTCTATTCTGAATGGTACGTTATTATGTTTTGGAAAAAATGTGTGGGAAAGCTATTAATCTGATATATTAGTGCATTCAAAGTACAAGTTATGACAGGTCTCATTCAATCTGTTCGAAATATTAGCTACTTTGTCAGTATTCGAAACTTTCAGGGCAGAATATTTGTTGAAGAAATATTTTTTTTCAAAATTTTATATAAACTGTAGCAGCTGTGTCTCCTTAAATCGTGAATGATTGTTAAGCTTTAGAAGTGACAATAATACCTTAAGTAATTTAATATCGTGGTATACTACAGTCAGATTTGTGCACATATTTATGTAGCTAAGTTATTTTATTTGTTGTATTGTGGCTTGTTTACACTAGCATCGAATTTAAATTGTTTTGACGTTAAAATTTCACTCCGGATAATATTTTGTAACATAAAAACGTAGCTAAGTGTAGACAAGCTATAATGTTATGGTGTACTCGATTAACAAAGAATTTTGCACTAAATTTATTCGTAATAACTGTAGTTTTATCGAATTTCGGGTCCATAGCGATGTGTTTAGAGATGGCATGTTTGATTAATTTATTTTTCGTCTCAAAATTACGCTAAAATAGTTAGAGCTCTGTTCTTCGCGTAAAAATAGTTGATAAGTGTTCATTTCTGTATGGAAATATGGTTCCTAAGCTTTCAGAGGCTCTCAAAAAATTTAACTCCAAAGAATCGAGCCTACAATGAAATCGAATCGAAAAATTGGTCTACCATGTGCATCAAAATATCGTATGCACCACTGCAGCCGAAACCTCGAAGACATTGTAAATTATATTAATAATTTAACTTTATTGAAAGTGCAAGTCAGCTATTTGTACTTTTAATTCAAATCGATACGTGGTTACATTCGCTTCCATCGTACTTAAAATAGAACTTCGTAGAGAGTAATTTTAAACAATGGCGAACTCACCGGGCGCAAACTAAATATTAAAGGGTGCCCCTAATTTGATTTATCCTCGATCACTTTCAATATTTCCGGTTAAAATTAACCATCAGCAGTTAGTGATTCCCTACAGGGTGTTTCAAAACTACATGTAATGTAATTCTTGGTGCTACTGTCTGATTAATTTTGGTATTGATAAAAGTTTTTTTCTTTAAATCATTTATTGCCACGAACGTACTTTTTTTCATCATGACTATATACTAGTCTATAAGTTTTTGTATTATAGAAAAACTCATTACATTAAACGACTTTACAAATAACTTTTTTATAATTACGCATTTGTAAACAAAACGTTGCCTTGCCCTGAAAGTGAAATATCAATACAACCAGAATTCGTTGTAGCTGAATGATGTTCGCCCCCCGAAAGTATTAATAGGGTGGAGGGATCTTATTCCCCTAGTGTACACGATATATTTTTATACATTGGTGGCCAATTGATTTCTCTATTTAAAATAAATGTTAACTTTTCTCAATTTGCACCTGAATATCGATCGTTGACTGTGGACATGTCACGTATTTCTGTCTTGAAACTAATTTATTCAAGTACACCATAGCATGCAACGCACTTTTATCAGTTTATTTTAATGTTATTTTCCCGTGAGAAATTTTTCGCTGTTTAATTCGTCGGACAAATGAACGATTATAGTACGCAATACATACATATACATGCAAAAAATTTCTTACGAGCGTTTATCAATATGTCAAATGTTGCTTCCACAGTCTGGTTAATCCAAAATGTTTGGAGTAATTAATGCATTCATTTATATAGCAAAATACGCAGTAAACATTCACAGCAACCATTGTTTTATCAACAGAGAAGTTGAATCTGTCTTTAAATATAAAAATTGCTTAAATACATTCATAAGTTATGTTGATGAAGGAACATTTTGCATATCTGTAATGTCCTAATTGGTAGAAAATGTATATAAAAAAACAGTTTGTTCAATTCTTGACTAATGAAATATTATTTTTAACGGTATCAAGTAATGTTTGTACGTTTTCTACCAAGGGCAGTGTTAACCAAGCCCAGACTGCCTGAATGTTGGGATAGGGTACCCTTGCATAACGAACGGGCACTAAGCAAAATTAATTTCAAAATTGATCTCAAAATTAATTCAATTTTCAAAGCGTAAGCCTTCATTTTTATGATGTTATTTTAAAAAGTCAATAATTCCTGTCTCTCCTATCCTTCTCTGTGATTTAATTTTAAGAATTGGCAAAGCTTATCGGATTTAATTCTTTGTTGCTAAACAATCCCTCCCCAATAGAAAGGTAGGTATTGGGTGACACTTTTTTCTATCTTAGTATGCAAAAAGTAATAATATTTTATAATATAAGGATTCTTCGCGTCTTGCTTTTTACTTTCGATGGATATACGCGTTTTGAGGTACCCATTTTCGCGATGACTTCCGTGTATGTGAGTGTGCTGTGGGGTGGTTTTTTTATATTAAGAGATCAAGTCCCATCTAAGCCACACCGCTAAATTACCAAATTTTAAACTTTCATCGAATGTAAATTAGAAATAGAACAATATAATGTTTTTAAAAAAGTTACAAAAAAAATACAAATGTAAGTGTGGGGTTGTAGAATAAAGTTACAGTAAAATAATGTTATTAAAAGAACTCCTCAATGTGAAATACGTCGGCCTTTTTGTACGTACACAAGAAGGTAAGTGCAGATTTTACATTAGATTGGTCATCTTCGGATTTTGGGTGTCAGTGGTACCCTTCCCTTTAAATTTGGTGGGATACATAAGGTTTGTGTTGTTTCTAGAACCAGTGGGAAGAATCGCTCCCACTTTAACAGTGGAGACCAAAAAGGAATACAGATTTGTTGAACGCAAAACTTTGAACTTGTTGTGCCCAACTCAGGCTTTTCCAGTGCCGCTAGTAAGGTATTACTTTGAACTTTAAAGTATTTGTATCCTCTTTGATGTTAGCTTTGTACGACATTAAATCCATCGAATCCTCCAAAACATTTTCCATCAACAACAAGCACTGATTCGCGATAAAATCTTAGTTATATTTTAGCTTCTATTTGTAATGCATATAATTAGTCGCGTACTTACGAATTTTTTACTTAGTACTAATTATGTGAAAGATCCTATTGTTTTTAGAACCGATCGGGACCGTTTTGCCCAAATTTCCGTTGGAGACACGTAAAGAATACAGAATCGGATTAAATAAAGCTTTGAACTTGCTGTGTCCTTCACAAGGATATCCGGTTCCTCTTACAAGGTACTCTCCGCTGTGGCTAAATTGTGTTTTTATATTATTTTTGCCAAAAAGTGTAGCTCGAGAAATACCTATTCCAATATTAGTCGGTGCATGGGCATTGCCTTTAAACTTACAGCTCACGTGGTTGTGTTTTAACTTTAGAACCAATTGGAAGTGTGGCCCCAAAATTTCCTACCGTTGATAGTGGTCGATCTTTTCGGGGAAACAGTTTCGAAAGTCTAACTTTACTTTGTCCTGCGCAAGCTTTTCCAGTCCCTATACACAGGTATGTTAATTAAAATGTACGGTCTTTATCATTGGGGTAAAGCCGAGGTGGTCTTACGCATCTGTTCGTCTGCCTGCTACTGCGAAATTGTTGAGGAAAACTTGTCTTCCATACTGATTTACACTCATTTTTTGAGACGTTTTCAATGATTGTTATTTTATTTTAAAAAGATTTTAGTTAATAGTACTTCTTAATTAGTTTGCATTTTGCTTGGTGTATCCGCTTCTAACATGCGCTTTCCTCAACCACCCTGTGTATTATTATTTAATTTCATTGAGAAATCGTACTGACTCCAAAATTTTAATCGTAGAACCTGTGAGTAGTGTTTTGCCCAAGTTTCCTGCCACAGACAACCTTCGTGGTTTTGTTGCCAAACTTGATTCATCCTTAACGCTGTTGTGTCCTGCGCAAGGGTTTCCCGTACCATTATCCAGGTAATTCGAGGTTTTTTTCTTTCTTTATCGTGATTCTAGAACCAATAGGAAGTGTTCGACCCAATATTCCTCAATTTCCAACGGTCGTTAATCTTCGTAGTGGTATAAGTTTTACCTTGCTATGCCCTGCCCAGGCCTTCCCAGCACCGTCCTACAGGTAATAATTATCAAATTATTTGTGCCTTTGAAATTCAAAAAAATATTAAGTTTTTTTACTGCTTCGGTAAGTAAAGACGTTAAACTTGTTTTTTCAGTTCGTGGATATAATGGACCTGTTCCAATACATATCTTGAAAGTTTTTTCAAACGTCAGGTTTTGAAGGTAAACATTATTGTTCTTTGGAACTCGGTACCTCTGTCCCACAATAACAATGCTATTTTTTTTAACCACCGACCAATTTCTCTCAGTCCTTTTTGAATGAAGTAATGTGAAAAGTAGTGTTCTGTATTTAGAGCCAGTTGGAAGTGTTGCCCCACGTTGGACTGCCGGTAGTTCAAAAATCCAAACATTGGATGGGTTTATTGATTCCTCCGTAACATTGCTGTGTCCAGCTCAAGCTTTTCCTGTCCCTTTATTTAGGTAAATAACGCGAGGGTACTTAACTCGCAACATTCTTGTTGATTGCCTTTTATTTTTGATGAACGAACGCTTTTATTTAGAGCCTGTCGGTAGTGTGAAGCCCAAATTTCCAAGCTTGGATAAGAGTCATACTTTTGAGTCGTTAATGCTCGAAAGTGTAACTCTACTTTGTCCGGCACAGGCGTATCCTGTCCCTACCCAAAGGTAAATCGGTTTTAAGCGAAATTTTTGCTTTGTCAGAACCAATTAGCACCACTTTACCGAAAGTGTCGTCAACTTCCAAGGTGAATGTAGTCGAAATTATGGAAAATGAAAGCTTAGCCGCTCTTTGTCCTGCCCAAGGGTATCCTGTCCCTAAGTATAGGTTAGTAGCTGCTGCTAAGTAGTCTAAATTTGTAATAGAACCTGTGAGTCTTCGTCCACCAAAATTGCTATCGAATGCTAAACTAACTTGGTTCGAAGAAAATTTGGGCAGCGCATTAAATCTTCTTTGCCAAGCCCAAGGGTTCCCTTTTCCTTCGTTCAGGTATTGAAAAATATTGCATATTATATTTATTGTCGTAGAACCTGTTGGTCTAAGAGCACCTCGTTTAATAACTGATGTCAAAAGTGTCACAATCGAAAAAGTTTCGGGGCTGGGACTAGCTTTACTTTGCCAAGCGCAAGGTTTTCCTATGCCGTTATTCAGGTAGTTTTTCATATAAATTATTAAACGTAAATTTAACATTTCTTTGAAATTTTTTTGTTTATTTAATTTTTGTATCGAGCCAAATGGTTGCTAACAACTAACTACAAGTAGGTGCAATACTTGTTTTTCTTTGTTTTTTTTAGAGCCTATTGGGGTAAAAGCGCCGATATTTTCAACTGATAATCTAATAAACGCGTTCGTTAGAAATTTTGGACAAAGTCTTGTTCTGCTATGTCAAGCTCAGGGTTTGCCTGTTCCAATTTTTAGGTTGGTGGATAGTTTTCAAGTTAATATTTACTTGCAATATAAAATCCTTGAGTGCCAAAATGTTAGCAAATTATTTTAATCGTATTTTGTACGAAATGAAACCAAATAATTGTTATTTGAGCTTGTAAATAACGTGTGTATGAAATTTGAAGCCAATTGCTTCTTCAGTGTCAAAATTTATTGCTTTTTTACAAAATATTATTTCATTTTTCAGAAATAACGTGTTTTGGACGTACAATAATTTTTTTATCAGAAATTAACGTAAATTCGAAAATAATTTTCCACAAATGTCTCATTTTGAGACCCGGCCATGTCGAATTTATTCCATAGCTTCGTTATTATAAAAATACAAAATAATGTTAAATGCAAAAGTGGTTTAAGATAATTAGTTGCATAGCCTAAAATTATTTCCA
Source organism: Elmis aenea (assembly GCA_947652605.1). Classification (NCBI taxonomy): domain Eukaryota; kingdom Metazoa; phylum Arthropoda; class Insecta; order Coleoptera; family Elmidae; genus Elmis; species Elmis aenea. The sequence continues at coordinate 59,996,223 of OX393579.1, forward strand.
GCTATACACAGTAATTTTGTTATTTTAAATAAAAAACCCTGTATATTTTCCATGATTTTGATTTAAAATTTAATTCTCTTTTAAATATAGTATAAAGTGTTGTCCCAAAATCAACAGTATTTGAGTAATTGGCTTTTGTTTCGAAAATATTGTTTGATCCAGGATACCTATTAGTATTTAGGCAACAAATTTATATAGTTTGTGCCATTGTGCCCCTTCAGTTTTGTATGAAAACTTTTTAATCGTAATTTGAATTGATTGGGGGGTGAATAACAGTTATTTATGTTATAAGTAATGTGTGTATGACTTTGAAGTTTTAAGCTCACTGCGTTAGTTTAAAAATTGTGCCATATTACACATCAAAGGGAGTATAGTTTTTGCTCTTTTTAAATTTTTGATGGTTTATTTAATCGTCCTTTGAACAAACACAGGGGAATGTATGGATGATTAAAACTTACTGGGTGAAATTGTACTCTGCCCTTTTTTTCGTAAACTACATGACATTTGTATGAGTTAACGTGAATATCTGCGGTGAATAAAATTACTTTTTAGTTTTAAGTTATTGCTGTCATTTAATAAGAATAATAAACTACAACCTATGTTTTAGCATCTTTTATGAAGCTTTGGAATGTTAAAATACTTTATTTAAAAAAAAAAAAAAAAGTAATATACTAAAGTACCTCATAAAACTCTTTACATTCAAAATGTAGCAATTTTCTGTTCTCAGTCATATTGGCGAACATCTTTTACATATTCCCCCTAAAAAAATTTACATTTCATCATCAAATAACTTAATTTAATCAAAACTATCACACGAAACTGCATTTCAAGTGAAGATTGACAGCGCCATATTGAAATAAATGTCAGTCGACCAGTATAGTTGAGTGCCTGTGACGTCATTTTTTTAACATTGGCGTTTGTACAGGGCTTATGGGAGTTTATGATAAAACCCGATTCCTGTTTGTCTGAAAACTGAGCTGGTCGACTGGGTGGTAGTTTGACGTTATAGGAATGGGCAAGTTTGTCCCTACGAATAATTTTGAAAATAATGCATTTGGATGTTTTAAATAATAAAAATGCCGTTTATAGTTGCAATATGTTAGTCAATTAACTGAAAATTAAAAATGTATATCATGAAACTTGCTTAAGTCGTTATTTGAACGATTTTAGAGTAAATAACTGTAATTTAGAGTATAAAAAACGTATTAATGGAGGTTTAAAGCCAATTGCTCAAGTTGAAAAAAGAAATAGATTTGTAGAAACCGTTCTTAACGTTCAGGCACTGATTAATTTTTGTAATATGTTTTTTAAAAAAAAAGGTTTTTCCTTCTTTGTTTTTAATAGAACCGATCGGTACAAAAGCCCCTGCCTTTTCCACTGCTGCGAAAAGCTCCACTTACGAAATGCATTATGGAGCGAATTTTTCATTGTTATGTGCTGCCCAAGCTTTACCTGTCCCAACCTTCAGGTATCGGTTTTTTCTTATATTTACTTTTATTTGTATATAGAACCCATTGGTTCAAAACCGCCCACTTTTCAATCGGGTTTTAAAAGTTTTGCTTACATTAAACATTCTGGACTTGCATTTGCTCTTCTGTGCCCTGCTCAAGCTTTGTTCTGTACCCTGTAAAGGTAGGCAGTTATTCCTAATTTTTTTTGTCGCTGCTTTAGAACCTATGGGGTCCAAAGCGCCAGCATTTTCGAACGATGCCACTAGTGTATCTTTGACGCGCCCTGTGAATCAAAGTTTTGTACTTCTGTGCCTAGCCCAGGCATTTCCAGTGCCTTTATTTAAGTAAGTTTTTATTTAGAAAGTAAACAACGAAGTAGCAGATATTTTTCAGGTAATTTCCAGTAACTTATTCACAATTTTTGTATTAAAATGTGGTTTCCTGTGCTGGGGCAGTATTTTTAAGAAACTTAAGCATTTTTTTCTAATCCTATTTCCTGTACCCAAACTTCTCTTACCCTAATTTTATTCGAAATTGGTGATTATTTTTCGCGTTACTTATCCCAACATATATCTATCATCAAACGATACTCCCAATTTAACCATGAACATTTCCTTTTAGAACCTCAGACTAGTGTAGCTCCAACAGCTAAAGATAAATCAATTTCTGGCTTAAAAAGTGCAGCTCGCCAAAATTCGATTGTGCCTTTGATGTGTGCAGCACAAGGTTTTCCTGCACCTGTGTACAGGTAATTTTGATGAACCTTCTATTTGGGTTGCTTTGGGCTGGTTCTCAATTCATTGCTAGTATTTACATCTATTTATACGTATTTCCAGAACCTTTGGCAGGTGTTGCGCCTAAAGTAAAAGACATCGATGTAGGTAGTTTAAGAAAAACTGTTCACTCAGGTCGGCTTGTGCCTCTTATTTGCGCTGCCCAAGGATTTCCTGCGCCGATATTTAGGTATGCGTTTAAAAATTTCGTGTTATCCGAATTCTAAACCACTGTGTGTACCTTCTTTAGATTGGTGTGTTATGTAAATGTTGAGGCTTTTGTGGGCAAGTTCTGGGCTTGAATTTTCTTGAGGTATTGAATGTCTTCTTACAACTTGCATGTTCTCATTTTAATTCCAGAACCAACCAATAACATTGCTCCAAAAGCTTTAGATAAAAAGTTTGGCTTTTCTATTGTAAGTGCAAATTCTGGCGACAATCTTTTCATTATGTGCCAAGTGGTTGGTTATCCCGTTCCTTTATTTAGGTAAGGTGGATCTTTTTACCAATAATATTTTTTTATTTATTTAGAATATCGGCAAAAGTTCTGGGTTTGGTTCATCGAGTTTTATTCTGCTACAAGTTATTTTTTTTTGTAATTCAAATTCCTTTTTTTTTTTATAGAGCCCACTAACAATATCCCCCCAAAAAGCATTGATAAGAAAATCGGTTTGCTAACAATATACTTTAACGAAATGATTAGTCTATTATGTCCAGTTGTTGGGTATCCTGTACCGTTATTTAGGTAAGAAAATATCTAAATCGTCATTAACAGCAAGGGCTTGGCAGTTTTGTATTTTTTTTTTATAGTATGCTCCTAATTTCCTAAAATTTCCGTTTCTAGAACCTACCAATAATATTCCTCCTAAAGCTTTGGATAAAAAAGTTGGTTTCACACTTATTTCTTCGGGGTTAAACGAGGCGACTTTTCTGATGTGCCCCGTAGTAGGGTACCCTGTACCGTTGTATAGGTACGTAGTAGATTTTTTTATTACTTTTAGAGCCAACGGGAAAACTGGCTCCAAAATTACCTGGGCAGAAATATGAAGGGGGCAAAATTGTTCGTGTTTCCTCCAACAATTTAGCCGTACTTACTTGCGACGTTGTGGGATATCCCGTACCTTTATACAGGTAAATTAAGAAATTTAAATCATTTTCTTCTAGTGCCCGTTCTTTAATCAAAAACCACAAGTTGGTTAAAGCGTAGTAATAATTTTCAGAGCCTACTAATAACGTGCCTCCTAAGAAAGTTGGTGCGGAATTTGGTGGATGGAGAGTTATTTCTGTATATCAAAATACAACTTCCTGGTTGACCTGCCAGGTCACAGGATATCCTGTTCCCAGGTTCATGTAAGTTTCTTTGCCTGGCCAATGTCCACGTCTTAATCCTGTCTCGTTAACATAATAAAAAGAGGCTTGGTGCTCGTTCGAAATTTTGTTTTACAAGCGCTGTTAGCACGTGTTCATTTATTTGCAGAACCTACTAATAATGTAGCCCCTAAAAAAGATGGCGAGAAATTTGAGGGCTGGAAAGTAGTTAACGTTGCAGATAATGGTACCGCTTGGCTAACGTGTCAAGTCACTGGGTACCCAGTTCCACTATATTTGTAAGAATTTTTACAAACCATTTTCTAATTAGCCGAATCTGAGTTTAAAATTTTCACAGAAGTTATATTAAAATGTTATTAATGGTCTGTGGACCACCAATGTTTTGGACAGAGCCTAATCGTACTGGTGTTGTCATCATTATGAGCAGCTCGTTTGTGGTTTAATGCCATTGTCACGGTGTTAATATGAATTGGCTTATTTTACTGATTTTCCATATTTATATTTTATAAATCTCTAAATCCGAGTTAGAAATTCTCCACTAAAGTAAACTAAAATTAAATTTGAGATGGATCAAAATCGCTTGTTGACCGCTGTTATTGTAGACAGAGCAATTTAGTTTTAGGATTTCTAAGCTTCTTCTTAGACTAAGGTTAACTTAATAACACTTCACTGCCTTCTACATTGCTTCAGCATTTATGCTTTTGTAATTTTTCCCAAAGACTGCATGTGGAACCAGCGTTAGGGATTCTGTATTTTTTTCCTGCTTACCATTCAGCAATATGTTATCATAATTTTGTTTTTAAGTATTTTAAAATTAAAATGCAGAATCCTAATGGCTGGTTCTTTTCAGAACCAACCAATAACATGCCTCCAAAACTTGTGGGTGAAAAAACAGCTTGGAAAATACTGGTATCGCCGGAAACCACCGGTATTGCAGTATTATGTCCCATAGTCGGTTTTCCACACCCTATTTACAGGTAAGTGAGCTTTTTCCTCTTTGAGCACTCAAACGAAACCTTTTTTTATCGTTTAATAATTGCCTGCAATTCGAAAAATAATTATTAATTGAGGGTTGACAAATACTTACCCTTATCACTCCTGTCCCAACACAAATTGCAGCCTAATGTTTATCCTCGATTCTACAAAAATAATTTTTGGCAGAACCCACGAGTAACGTTGCCCCGAAATCGGCAGGGCGAAAAATTGATGGGAGTATAGTCGTTGAAACATCCAAAGGACATAATTTAGTCATTACCTGTGATGTAACAGGGTACCCTGTTCCACTTTTCAGGTAGGATTCTAATTATTTTGACGCAATTTATAGAACCTACTGGCCAGACAGCTCCAAAAATTGCTGGAGATGGTCTCAATAAACTTGCCGCAGAAGAGAAAAATGATATTGCTCTTCTATGTGATGCACAGTCTTTTCCCTTTCCTAGGAAAAGGTAAATTAATGTTTTTGCTAAGCCCTGGTAGAATTTCTACCAGATAAACAGTTTTCTATTACATATTTTTCTGAAGCCAGCAAATGTTGAGGTAAATTAAACTTTGTTACATTCTTTTCATCATGACATAAATAATTTTCCTTTGTAAAGAAACATAAAACATAGGTTTTAAAAAGCAAGGGACCCATTTCCATCTCTGTGTGTTTGTAAGTAGTAAAAATAAATTTTTTCACATGCATTCTCAGAACCAACAGGAGCTGTTGCACCAAGGCTAAGTAACGAAATTATAGACATTCGTAAAGGTACTGAAGGGGGTACTATTGTGGCATTTTGTCCTGCACAGGCATTTCCAATGCCTATTTTCAGGTAAAAAGGGCGTTTTGGAATGGAGCGTCTTGTTTAAAATATTTTTTGTAAAATACAATATTATTTGTGATGCCAAATTTCGAACTACTTTGAAAATCTAATACATTGAACTATACCTTTCTGCAGTACAATTGTTGAATTAAAATTTTAATTTAAATTTAAATCATTTTCGTAGCTATGCATTCTGTTTAGCAACCTTCAGGACACCGGGAATTAACAATTACTAAGTTTCAAATTAAAAGTCTTGAACTGTATATTAGTGATTTATTTATAGTTTCATTTTTATTTAGGCATAATTAAATTATATGACTGTTCTTTTTTATTACTAATAGGGGCTAAAATTAAATTTTAATGCAAGTTTAAGGTCGATAAACTTAATGTTTTATAAAATATAATAATTTTGGAGAAGAAAAAAATTATTTGTAGTTATGTAGCAATGATTTTCCTATGTACAGTCAAAATTTTGAGTCCTATGGACACCTTAAAGGGGCCATTTTGTCACTGTGCAATGTTTAAAATAATTAAAATACAAATCAATTCTTTGGCACAATTACATTTGAAACGTCTTAATTAATTATTAGTTATATCTCTTCTGATATAATTGGTACATGCACAGTACTTACAATAATGAATAAATTATAATACGATATTTTGTATTGTTTCAGGTGGTATAAATTCATAGAAGGGACGACTCGCAAACAGCCTGTACAGTTGAACGAAAGGGTGAGACAAGTAGCTGGCACACTCATTATCCGGGAAGCTAAAGTAGAAGATTCTGGAAAATATTTGTGCGTTGTCAACAATTCTGTAGGGGGTGAAAGCGTTGAAACCGTGCTGACCGTAACTGCCCCACTTAAAGCGTCCGTAGAACCTGAAGTGCAGACGATTGACTTTGGACGACCGGCAGTATTTACCTGTCATTTCCAAGGTAAGCTCAATAATTTAATCATTTAACCGTTTGATAACTAAAATAAATGTCATATTAAGGCAACCCAATCAAAACTATAAGCTGGCTAAAGGATGGAAAATCTTTGGATCACCACGAGGCCATTTTACGGATTGAGGCTGTACGCAAAGAAGACAAAGGCATGTACCAGTGCTTTATTAGAAACGATCAGGAGAGCGCAGAAGCAACGGCAGAACTTAAACTTGGAGGACGATTTGAGCCACCGCAGATTCGTCTTTCTTTTCAAGAAAATACCTTACAACCAGGACCACCTGTTTTCCTGAAGTGTATTGCCGCTGGCAATCCAACCCCGGAAATAATTTGGGAATTGGATGGGCGACGTTTATCTAACAGTGATAGATATCAGATTGGTCAGTATGTCACTGTAAATGGGGATGTCGTATCAAATCTAAACATAACTACAATTCACACGAATGATGGTGGTTTATATCGTTGTGTGGCAACGAGTAAGGTCGGCTCTGCGGAGCATGGTGCAAGAATTAACGTGTACGGGCTTCCATACGTTCGATCCATGGAGAAACATGCCATTGTTGCTGGAGGGACTCTCATCGTGCATTGTCCAGTAGCCGGATATCCAATCGACACAATTGTGTGGGAAAGAGGTAAGACTTCACAACAAATTAACTCATTCAGTATGATATTAAAAGCCCCCTTATTATTTTTAATTGAAAGTGAATGCAAGGTTGTTGACATTCTTTGCTAACATTTTTTTTAGATGGTAGAGTGCTTCCAATAAATCGCAAACAGAAAGTCTTTCCAAACGGTACATTAATTATTGAAAATGTTGAACGTGCATCGGACCAAGCATCCTACACATGTGTCGCCAAAAATTCCCAAGGTTACAGTTCCCGTGGATCGCTTGAAGTACAAGTTATGGGTAAGTTATAACTTCATTTTACCTAAAAGCTCTTCAAAATGTATTCATAGTTTTCATTCAGAAATAATCAACAGTGTGATCAAATAAACTGTATAATTTGTTTGAATTATTTTATTGCCAGTTGTTATTAATAATGCTATTAAAATAGTCTCATTTGTAATAAAAATTTTCGCCAAATTAGCATATTAAAGTCAAATTTTAGAGGAACTTATTTTCCTTGTGTAGATCCTCATTAACTAGAAAAAAAGAGGTGAAAGATATCTTTGATTTCCTAAACATTATTTACCCTCTAAATTTCAGTACAGTTCACAAATACATAGGAAACAATCATTTAGACTGTTTTTTTACATTTAATTTTTTATATATATACATATTTTATTTGGTTCAGCTTCTTAATACATTCTCGCTTTGATAACCCCGAGGAAGGATAGAAATAAATCCGAAATATTGGTGATCAACAAAGAGTTTTCTTTATGCCCCACTGAAGTCTTCAGTAAAGACCACAAAACCCATTAAATATATTTACATATTTTATATATATGAATAATGTTTTAAAAAATTATTATGACAATTTTGTTCCATATATCAATATATATATTTCAATTTTCAAGCTATTTATACTGTTTCCACGTTAAAATCGTCAAAAACACTGTTTTAGTGCATTTAATTAATAGCAAATACGGAAATGTTCTCCATCGTGCAGGAATAGGGGTATTTCCCAAGTAGTAAATTCCTGGAATACTACAAGGGGGGATTCCGCGGGTCAATGACCGTATTCATTCATAAAACCATTGAACAATTATTTTAAGACTAGCAGTTAGCCCGTCCTAAGACGGGAATATTGTATATCTTAAATTTAAATTATTACTTTTTATAATCCCGTGAGCTGCAAGTTAGACACTGTTATGTTACCCGTGAGTAAAAATTTACGGTTCATTAGACACAACTTAGTCGGTCAAATGAACCCATAGTAGTTTACTGCGTCACAGAGTCAGCCTGGACTTTAACATATATTTACTAGCACTTGGCCCGTCCTAGGACGGGAATATTGTATATCTTAAATTTAAACTATTACTTTTTATAATACCGTGAGCTGCAAGTTAGACACTGTTATGTTAACCGTGAGTAAAAATTTACGTTTCATTAGACACAGCTCAGTCGGTCAAATGAACCCTTAGTAGTTTACTGCGTTACTATATTCATGCGTTACAGATAGAGTCACAGACAGATAGATAGACAGAGTCAGGCTGGACTTTTATATATATTTATTATTATTATTATTATTTATAGTTGCAATTTAAGGTGATAACCTTGTCTCTTACATTTCAAACTTTTGACGTTTAACCTATTTTAATGACTTACGTCAAAACAAACACTTAAAAAAATTTCAATTGCAAAATAAAAACAATAATAATGAATAAATGCATAAAAATGGAAGTAAAATATAAAAAGGATATGATAATACAAAATATTTACTTGAAAGTGGTATTTAAAAAAGACTTAAAAGATACTTGAAAATTTATTTTTTCTTCAAGGTATGCACTGAGAACACTAAAATGGCAATAAAATGATTTTGAACAAACTATCATATATCTGTATTTTTTTTTAAATGATGTTATAAAAGGTCTTATTGGTAATTTATTAAAATTGCTATTATAAATAAGTTTTTCAATAGTCAATGGTTATTTTAAAGTAGCAATTCGATGAGAAATCTTCGTGGACTTTAAATTTCGATGTGTTTATTTCAGAGTAACTTAAATCGCTCTTAAGGTAAGATCACAAATCATGATGTGAATTCATAACTTTTGTTTACCATACGCTAACAAATCCATTTGTTAGGTGTTTTTGCGACTACATTTTGCTCGTATTTATACGTTGGTTTTGAAATGTTTATTACAGTACATCCAGTAATAAGTCCTTTTCAATTTGATGGTCCATTAAACGCTGGGGACAGTGCCCAATTATTTTGTCATGTAACTAAAGGTGATAGACCGCTTAAAATAAAGTGGTATCACAATGGCAAACATATAGCTCATCATGGTTTTGGTATTTCTACTTCTGCTTTTGGTACCCAAACCAGTATTCTTATGATAACAAGTGTCGAGCCAATTCATAGCGGCGATTACACTTGTGTTGTGTCGAATATTGCTGGGAAAAGCGAATACACAGCAACTTTAAATGTTTTTGGTACTTATAGGTGTTGAATTGAAGTAGAACGGCTTAATTTTGGTGTTTTTAAGTTTGTTTTACAACCTGCCCATTGATTATTGACCTTAAACCTTGATTTTCCGATTATGGGAAAATTTACAGTTGCTCCACAGATAGTGCCGTTCGATTTTGGCGAGGACGTTATTAACACTGGCGATATGACTTCACTGCAATGTACAGTTTCTAAGGGAGATTTTCCTATCGAAATATCATGGATTGTTAATGAAAATCCTGTTGGTAATGTTCATGGGATTACTATCGGCCAAGTTAATAAACGAATCAGCACTTTAAGTATAGAATCGGTCGAAGCCAACCATGCTGGCAATTACACGTGTACAGCTAAGAATTCTGCTGGATTAGCTAGCCATTCTACAACTTTAAACGTTAATGGTACCCGATGTTACTGTTCAGTACCATAATTATTTTTCAGTTGCTTTTATTATCTCTCTCTTTAAGCCAGTCCAAACACAAAAAATTGCCGAATTAAACTAATAGTTCATTTCCACTTTTACCCTATAATTCCTCTCCTCCTCAATTACTGTTGTTTAAATTCGTCTTATAGTTCTACCCCAAATTGCTCCTTTCGACTTCAGTCACGGTGAAGAATCTGTTAACTCTGGTGAGACAGTAACTGCACAATGTACAATTTTAAAGGGGGATTCTCCGTTGAACTTTACCTGGGTGTTAAATGGTAAAAAGATTGGAAAAAATGATGGAATAACAATCACGAATATGAAGCGATTTAGTATTTTGAGTATAGATTCTGCACAGGCCGTCCACAGTGGGGAATATGTGTGTACCGCAACTAATAGTGTCGGAACGGCCAGTCATTCGGCGTATTTGAATGTTAATGGTACTTAATTTACTCGTGTCAGTTTTGCTGTGTTTGGGCTTTGTGATTAAAAATTTTGCAACAAATTTTTTAGGTTTATTTTTTAATAACCAATCCAATCTTAACCAGACTTTTCCTGTCTGTAAAATTGCAGTAGCTCCCCAAATATTTCCTTTCACATTCGGGGACGATGACATTAACGCGGGGGACACAATCTCCGTCCAGTGTACCATTTCAAAAGGTGATAATCCTTTGAACATAAGGTGGACCTTAAATGGCCGCCCTGTTAAGCACCTTCAAGGAATATTTTTGACCACTACAAAACGTATAAGCTCGTTAAGTATCGATTCAGTACAGGCAGAGCATAGTGGAGAATATACGTGTATAGCCTCAAATCCAGCGGGGACAGCTGAATACGCAGCGTATTTAAACGTCAATGGTATATTTTAAACTGAAATGCTGTTTAATTTTATTGTTACTTTGCGATTCTATCCCTCCCCCATCCTTATACTTCAACTAACAAACACATTTTCCAACATCTTTAAAGAGATTTTTCATCAGTTGCTCCTCTAATCTCGCCGTTTGACTTTGGAGAAGAGTCCATCAACGAAGGTGATGGTGTTTCTGCACACTGTACGGTAACGAAGGGTGACTATCCCTTGAACATCACGTGGATGTTGAACAAGGAGCCCATTAATAAAAATAATGGCATTACAACTGTAAGAGCATCAAAACGATTGAGTACAGTTAGTATCGATTATGTTACATACAATCATATTGGAAATTATACTTGTGTTGCATCGAATTCAGCAGGATCGGTAACCTTTACTGCAGTCTTAGCAGTTAATGGTAATTGCAAAAAGGTTTTGTTGTAACTAATAATGCTCATCCCTTAATTATTATTTTTATTGCTTAAATACTCCCTATGGAACCCCATAGACCAATCCAAATATCCATAGATTCTACCATGTACAGGCCAAGTATCTACATGGGTATTTCTACTTCAATTTATAAGGCTGTGTAAGTCATAAATCACAGTATTTTTACTTAAAATACATTAAATAATAACTATCGCCATTTTTAACGAAGCATGTACCTTTTATTATCCAGTTATAAAGCTTATATAAATATCCATCGAATGACAATCGGCACTCTACAAATGCGTATTAGAATCAAGTATATCATGCTTGCAGCAACAACTTTTGGATGACTTTAAACTTTTTAGTGTAAATTAAGAACTGCTTTATCAGATGTAGTCTAAATTTTTGCAAAATAATAATTTTTAAGAAAGTTATTAATTTTTTTTTAAAAGTAAGAAAACATAACCTCTCATTTTGAGTTCAAGTTTTGGTTCTGAAACGATACAATAAACGTATTAATTTGATTCTAAGAATGTGTAAAGTGTTTTGTGGTATTGTATAATTATTGAAAAATATACCAAATAATTGGGGTTGCTAAGATTTGTACGTTTATGATAAAAAGTCATAAATAAAAATTGTTCTACACTGCTTTAAAGTTCTCTTTCAACATTTTTATCTTTGTAGTAATACCACAGATTATTCCATTTGATTTTGGTGAGGAATCCATGAACGCAGGTGATACTGCTTCAATACAATGTACCGTTACCAAAGGAGATCTCCCTTTAGAAATTCAGTGGCTTCTTAATGGAAATATAGTCGATAAAAATGTTGGAATAATTATCAGTAATATAGGCAAACGTGTTAGTACTTTAACTATAGAGTCTGCACAGGCTAAACATAGCGGAGCATATACTTGCAGGGCCACCAACTTGGCTGGCCACGTTAACTTTACAACGTACCTTAATGTTAATGGTATTTCACATAAATTTTAAGCATGAATGACTTTTTTCACTTCGATATATTAATACCTTTATGCTTTATAGTCCCACCCCAAATTTTACCTTTCGATTTCGGAGAAGAGATCGTTAACTCCGGAGATATGGCAACTGTACAGTGTGCAGTTACTAAAGGGGACTTTCCTATTGAATTTTCTTGGTTACATAATGATCAGGCCATCGGTGCAGGGATTTCAATAACTAAAACTAATAAACGCATCAGTACGCTGAGTATAGAATCAGTGGATGCGGTGCACAGGGGGAACTACACGTGTACCGCCAGTAATTTAGCGGGGACGAGCAGTTTTTCAGCTGTTTTGAACATTAATGGTATTTTAAGTGCGCTTTTATCATAGTCGCTTATTTTCTTATCATTTCGAACCTGTTTTAATTTAGTATCCTACAGTTCTCCCTCAGATCTTATCCTTTGATTTCGGGGACGAGCCGATAAATACAGGGGACATGGCGATACTGCAGTGTGCTGTTCCTAAAGGCGACCTTCCTTTGAATATAACATGGGCCCTGAATAATAATTCCGTTAGTGAAATTCACGGCATTACCATAGGCCAAATGAATCAACGCATTGTTACTTTAAGTATAGATTTGGTCGATGGCCACCATGCGGGCATTTACACATGCCTGGCTAAAAATATGGCTGGCACAGCCAGCCATTCAGCAAGTTTATACGTCAATGGTACATGGTTTCTTTTTAGAAATAGTTTTGTGGCTTTTTAATTGTTTTTTTTTCATTCCTACGATTTACGATTTTTTCCAGTCCCTCCCGTAATCTCTCCCTTTGATTTCGGTGAAGAAACTATAAATTCAGGGGATGCGGTTATCGTAATGTGTGCAGTTACCAAAGGGGACTTCCCTATTTCAATTATTTGGTCCTTGAACGGACGTACGGTCGAAAATGTGGATGGCATTATCGTCGCAAACACGAATAAACGAGTGAACCAGTTGAGTATCGAAAGTGTTCAGGCTCATCACGCTGGGAACTACACTTGTCTTGCTAAAAATGCTGCCGGAAGTGCCAGTTATTTAGCAAGCCTGAACGTGAATGGTACTTTGTAGTAGATGATTTTGTGGTTGATTTAATTTTTTTGCCTAACCATGACCTTTGAGTAATTTACCACTCCTCAATCTCCCTGTATAAAAACATCAAAATCGGTATCAAATACAACTTGTCATATTTTTTTACATGCGCACATGTATTGACTGCAAAAAAGTCTTCTTTTTAAATAGTCTTAAAAGTTTACTACAAAATTTTTGTTTACTATCATTTTTCAAATTTTTCACGCAGTTCTACCCCAAATTTTGCCCTTCGATTTTGGGGAGGAACAAGTCAATTCTGGCGATCTCGCATCGTTGACCTGTTCCATTAACAAAGGCGATTTACCCATCGATATCCGGTGGTTACATAACAATGTAATGGCCACAACAAACAAGGGAATTTCTGTCATGAAAGTGAACAGAAAAATAAGCACGTTGAGCATTGACGACGTACAAGCCGAACATGCCGGAGAATACATCTGCGTCGCAAATAATTCTGCGGGTGTCGCTACGTACAGTACACACTTGCACGTTAATGGTAAAAAAGTTGACATAAAGTAGCACGAAAGAGAATGAGACTAATTTTTGTTGCTTTCATATTTTATTTTATTTCCTCTTCCTTACTGTAGCCCCCTCCAAATTCTCAACTTTACACCATATGTTTGCCTAAAACATTCTTACCTGGGTTTGTAATTGTTTCTAATATTGCTTCAGTTGTGCCATACATTGCGCCTTTCGAATTCGAAGGTGAAGCAAACACAGGCGATAGCGTGCAGTTGACTTGCCATGTAAGCAAGGGCGATTTACCGCTAAGCATTTCTTGGACCTTAAACGGCAAAATAATCGGCGGTCACAGCGGTATCTCAATGATACCAATAGGTGGCAGGACCAATTTATTGTCTATAAACTCAGTCGAAGCTGAACATGCTGGGGAATACGTTTGTGTTGCTTCTAATAATGCAGGAATCACAACTCACAGTGCACAACTTTATGTTAATGGTATTTTATAGTTTTTTTTTTTTTGACTATTTGCACGTTTTAAATCGCTCCTAATATTTTCTTTTGTTGCTTAAAACCTTCCAGTATCCCCCCAAATCGCACCGTTCGATTTCGGGGAAGACCCCATAAATTCTGAAGATATGGCAAATGTGTTTTGTACTGTAAATAAAGGGGACTTACCTTTGAACATAACGTGGACGCTTAATGGGCATTCTTTAGCAAATATCAATGGTGTATCGGTACTCAGAACAAACAAACGAATTAGCCAACTTAGTATAGACTCTATACAGGCGCAGCATGCTGGGGAGTACGTTTGTACAGCAATGAATCTAGCAGGCACTTCAAGTCATGCAACAACCTTACATGTCAACGGTATTTTTTTTGAAACAATAATGCTTGTAGCTTCATTTGTTTTTTTTTGTATAGTTTTTATTAGATTTCATGTCCTTATAGTTCCCCCCCAAATTCTCCCATTCGATTTTGGCGAAGAAACTCTTAATTCCGAAGATATGGCTTCAGTAACGTGCACAGTTAGCAAGGGAGATTTCCCTATTAATATTACGTGGACTCTAAAGGGACGTCCTATAGATACTTTCAATGGAATTACTGTTTTACGCACAAATAAACGAATCAGCCAATTGAGTATTGAATCCATACAGGCCGAGCATACTGGAGAATACATTTGCAGTGCTAGTAATCGGGCAGGAATTTACAACCACTCAGCGACCTTGAATGTTAACGGTATTGGTGTTAAAGGCTCCAGCACTTTGTAGTTTTGTTTTTTAGTGATTTCGCTTTTTTTAAATTAATTTCCCCTTACAGTTCCTCCTCAGATTGTTCCTTTTGACTTCGGGGAAGACCCCATTAATGCAGAGGATATAGCTTCGGGGATGTGTACAGTTATTAAAGGCGATTTACCTGTCAATATTACTTGGGCTCTTAACGGTAGACCTGTGGAAAGTGTTAATGGTATTTCGGTGTTAAGAACAAACAAACGTATTAGCCAAATTAGCATAGATTCCATTCAAGCAGAACATGCCGGAGAATATGTTTGTAATGCAACGAATCGTGCAGGAACAATCAGCCATTCTGCTGTGTTACGGGTCAACGGTACTATTTTATAAAAGTGTTGTTTAGTAGTGTTAATTTTTGTTTGAATTTCCATACCCCTTATGATTTTGCTATAAATTTCCAAAAAAAATCTGGGTCTCTTATGATTAATAAGACAATAAAATTAACATGATTGCGTATCTCCACACATATTTTTTCACCCCTAGTTCCTCCTCAAATTGTTCCATTCGATTTCGGCGAAGACCCCATAAATGCCGACGACATGGCCTCAATTATGTGTACTGTAAACAAAGGGGACATCCCAATAAATATCACTTGGACACTTAACAGCCAACCTGCCGAAAATAAAAATGGTATTACAATTCTACGCACCAATAAACGTGTCAGTCAGTTAAATATTGAGTCGATACAAGCAGATCATGCAGGAGAATATGCTTGCATAGCCACAAATTCAGCAGGAACCATTAGCCACTCAACATTTTTACACGTTAACGGTATACTTTTGTCGATTGTTTCGCATGTAATAGTTTTTTGTTTTGATTGTGTTTCTTTCAAATCCTTTCAGTATCTCCTTACATAGTACCGTTTGATTTCGGGGATGAATTCGGGTGCAGTTTTATTGCCAATAACAGTTTGCAAAATATTTAAAAGGCCACCGATGCTGAACGTGTTGTTTTAACTCTATCGAAGCTATTGCTAATGTTTAAATAAATTTAAAAAAGTACAGGTAAATAAACTTTTGAATTTAAATAAATTTGGGGGCCCTATGTTGAGGTTGTTGTATTTCGGCCTTCTTTCTAGTTTATAAATCACTTCACCGCAATATTGAACTTAAGAATTTTGCGAAATTTACTTATTTTTGATTGTTTTGCACAGTTTTACCCAAACTTCTACCATTCACTTTCGGGGACGAACCCTCGTATCTTGGTGACTCCACAACGGTGCAGTGTAGTGTCTCTTCCGGCGATATGCCTGTTAAATTCTCTTGGACTTTAAATGATAAAACTTTGTTCGATATTCAAGATGTAAGTGTAGCATTGTTTGGTAAAAAAACATCTGTTTTAAGCATCGATTCTCTGGCCGAATACCATGCTGGAAATTATACCTGCCTTGTAGAAAATCACGCAGGAATTAGCACTCATTCAGCAGAGCTGATCGTCAAGGGTATACTTTAAACTGATTTTGTTGCTTCGTGCTTTTAAATTTATTTTAACTCATCCTGCACATTCCGATTTATATCCTTTTTCTTCTTGTTATTAGTACCGCCAAGGATCACTCCATTTAGTTTCGAAGACAATCCTTTACATAGCGGTCAGTTTGCCCAGACAAACTGCATCGTACCCGAAGGTGACCTACCCCTAGAAATAGTCTGGAAGCTTAACGGCAAAACTTTGGTTGATTTTCCCGAAGTCTCGATTGCTAAAATCGGCAAACGCAGTTCGATACTTACCATCGAGTCGGTTTCTTACACCAACGCCGGCAACTATAGCTGTGAAGCGAAAAATGTAGCTGGCGAGGCCATGCATGTAGCAGAACTTAACGTCAATGGTTACTTTTTTTCCTGAATATTTTTCTTTTTTTTTTTCGTTATAATTTTCCTAATTTTTTTTCATATTTATTTGTCCTTTTTCCTGAACTGTTTACCCTTAATATTTTTAATTTTTTTTTGTGGTAAAGCTACTTTAAGGAAAATCTTCTTTTGGGGGCAACTTCGAAAATTTTTGTAAAAACTCACTTCAAACTATTTAAAAAATGATACTCCTACTAAATAAACATTTAATATTGACAAAGACATTGGAGAGGCAAACATCACTTATTTAAATCTTTTATATACAGAGTGTTTCAGAAAGAATTTCTCTGTCTTGTAATTTTTTTTTAAGAGGTATAACTTTGGTGTTGAGTACAAAAAACAAAGTTTAATCTCTTAAATTAACAAAGTTAAAGGGCTGTAGAGTTCTTACTAGACACACACGTGTCTAAGATTTTTTAAATTATCAATTAATGGGCACCATTTTTATTAGTTGCACCAAGAATGTCTCCGTTCTCTTTCGAAGAAAATCCAGCAGAGGCCGGACAGTACGCTACAGTTCAGTGTACCGTTCCTTCTGGAGATTTGCCGTTAAAGCTATCATGGCTGTTTAATAACATCCCGATTTCTCAAGATTTAGGCATTGTCGTAACTACGATTGGAAAACGAAGTAGTACACTCACAATCGATTCAGTTTCTTACAAGCACGCAGGAAATTTTACATGCAAGGGTGAAAATAAAGTTGGCTACGCCGAATTCGTGGCAATTTTAAAAGTGAATGGTGTGTCCTGATCTATCGACAGCCTATTTTTCCTCGTTTTAACATTTTATTTGCTTCCATCCTGTTAATTTTAGTTTCCCTGTTTCCTTTTTTTAGTGAGGCCCCGTATTGTGCCATTTGCTTTTGGTGACGAGCGAGTTTATTCCGGCCATGCTGCCCAAGTAATGTGTTTAGTCTCTGAAGGAGATTTGCCCCTTGATATAATGTGGAGCTTTCAAGACGAAACGCTCTCCTCTCAGAATGGAATAACGTTGACGAAAATTGGACATAAAAGCAGTGTGCTCGTAATCGATTCTGCGACAGAGACTCAAAGTGGGAATTACACGTGCACTGCTCGAAATAAGGCAGGCATTGATGATTATACAACCTCTCTGTCCGTTTATGGTACCGCCATTTGCTTTGTTTTGCCAGTCACATTTTCATTTTGTGCTTGATTTTATGTGCGATAGCTTTTAAGCTTCTTGAGCACTTGATATTGCTCTTAAAATGATGCAATGGAACACGATTATGTTGGAAGGGGGCCTTAAAACTAAATTTGTGTTTGGTGGGGTTTTAAAAAAACATGGAATTTATGTTTGTATATAACGTAAACAACACAATGATGAGACAATCTCGAAAACTATCCGTTTTATTCCTTTCCTAAGCCTTATCCAAACTGAAATTGATACAGTAAACATTCATCAGTTTTCCTTGTTCGTCCATCCGTTTTCACTTTTCCACTAACATATTCTTTTGTTTTTATTTATTAATTCAGTTACATGCATGCTTTTGTTTTTAATTTTGTCTAGCAGTCTTTTCTTGAAAATACTGTAAATTGGTACATTTTTACCTTAAAAGACATGAAATATTCTTAAAACGTTTCAACAGAAGATGCTAATTTAATTCTATTATTTGTCCTAAATCTCTTTTCTTTGCTTATTTTGCTGTCTAATATTAATGTTATAAGAACGAGAATCTTGTGTTTGATACTATAATTAAATTAATCAGTGACTAACTACAAACAATAGATTCTTGTGCTTTTTTATTGGTGAAGCATTAATTTTTTTAAACTAGGAAACTAGATGATTAATATTAAACACAATCAATTCATGATTGTTATTTGGTATTGGTTTAATTATATTTATTAAGTAATTCAATATTTTTAATTCAAAACTGGTGCTGAAAACGTAGAATCATGCCCCTAGCAATTTTTTAGTGCTTCATTGGTTGCATGCTTACTATGTAAACGAACACAATCAAAATTCATTTTATTAAAATATTAAATTGCATTTTAAAACTAAAAATAATTGTATTAAGTATTGCAAATTTTGTTTTGGAAGTGCATGCTTATCAAAGCTACGTTTTGTAAGTTCACATGAACATTGATTATTTAATGTTTTAGTGCCTCCTAGATGGATTCTTGAGCCCACTGATAAAGCATTTGCTCAGGGCTCTGATGCTATTGTTGAATGTAAAGCCGATGGCTTCCCCAAACCCTCAGTGACATGGAAAAGGGCAACAGGTACATATTTTTAATTGTGTTTAACATCGGAAAAACTAATATGCCAAAAAAAATTAATTCTAATCAAATCTTATTTTTTTTAGGGGTAGCACCAGGCGATTACAAAGATTTTAAACCAAATAATCCTGACATCAAAGTAGAAGACGGTACACTAATGATTAATAATATCCAGAAAAATAATGAAGGCTATTATCTTTGCGAAGCTGTGAATGGTATTGGCTCAGGTCTATCAGCTGTTATTTTAGTTAATGTACAAGGTACGAATATTATTACTATCACTAAAAAAATGCCCTAATGCTCTCGTTTTAGCTCCACCACAGTTCGATATCAAGCTTCGCAATCAAACGTCCAGACGTGGGGATCCTGCCGTATTGCAGTGCGAAGCTAAAGGAGAAAAACCAATCGGAATACTGTGGAATGTTAATAACGTTCGATTTGATTTTAAATCACACACTCGATACACTGTACGTGAAGAAATTTTACCAACAGGTGTCATTTCCGATCTTAGTATTAAACGGACCGAACGGAGTGACACTGCGTTATTCACATGCGTTGCTACGAATGCGTTTGGCAGTGACGATACTAGCATAAATATGATGGTACAGGAAGCTCCAGAGGTTGCTTACGGTTTGAAGGTGCTGGATAAATCGGGAAGATCGGTGCAGCTCTCGTGGGTAGCACCTTACGATGGCAATTCGCCTATTACAAGGTAAAACTGCCAATATATATAATAATAATTAATAATTTGTGTGTATAAAAAAATAGTTGCGTACATAATCAGTAGATGATTACAGCTCTGTGGCTTCCCTGAGATGCTTTAAACCATTCTGTGTTCAGCCCCCATTGCTTGCACTTATAATTAATGTAACATTTCAATTTTTAGATATCGTATCGAGTATAAACAGAGCAAATCCAACTGGGAATCGGGCATGGAACGGGTATTAGTTCCCGGGGATCAGACCGAAGCTGGAGTTTTTACTTTAAAACCAGCCACAACTTATCACATACGCATCGTGGCTGAAAATGAAATTGGTGCGAGCGATCCATCAGATACGGTCACGATAATAACTGCAGAAGAAGCACCTAGTGGTCCCCCTACTGCTATACGAGTTGACGATAGCGATCAGCATTCTCTGAAAGTGTTTTGGAAGCCCCCGGTGAGGTCCGATTGGAACGGCGAAATATTGGGTTATTACGTTGGCTACAAATTGGCATCTTCAGATAAACCGTACCTGTTTGAAACTGTCGAGTTTAGTCGGGAAGAAGGAAAAGAACATCATTTGCAGGTATTTCAGATTGCGTCTTTTATTTATTTATTGAAATAAAATTGTGGGATTCATTATTTGCAAGCAAATAATTTTTATCGGTATCACGACCAGTTAATATTGATGGATTTAATATTTGATGCAGATATCGAATTTAAAAACATACACCCAATACTCGATCGTCGTGCAAGCATTTAACAAAGTTGGAGCAGGTCCCATGTCCGAAGATATTAAAGCATATACTGCCGAAGGAACACCAGAGCAACCACCACACGATACGATCTGCACGACCCTTACTGCACAAACGATAAGAGTTTCTTGGAATTCACCGCCACTTAATTCAGCCAATGGTGTTATAAAAGGTTACAAAGTTATTTACGGCCCATCAGATTCTTGGTATGGTAAGTATTTTTTAAATAATCTTGTTATAGTACTTGTTATTTAACGGACTTTTGTTTAGATGAAAACACCAAGGATACAAAAATAACTCCATCCAGTGAAACGATTCTGCATGGCCTGAAAAAATACACTAACTACAGCATGCAAGTTCTTGCATATACGTCTGGAGGTGAAGGTGTGCGGAGCAGCCCAATCCATTGCCAAACCGAACAAGATGGTACGATTTAAATACGTATTATAATAAGTAATAGAAACGTCGTAGTTTATATATTTCTTCTTAAATAGGGTTTTCCATTTTAAGACACAATACAGTTACTCCCATTGTATTTCAAATAAAGTTTTGTTCAATATCTTTTCGTATTTGTCAATATAGTCACTAAAAATGTAAATTATTTTGCCATGCCGATTTAGGAGTAGCAATTTTGTTACGGGTCAATAAAAAGAATACTACGGGTCACTAAATGACCCTTGGCTCATATATCATCAACCCTCGATCTATGAACTTTATTAATAATCGACATTAAATTTTGTTATACCGTAAAAATACAAAAATTTATAAAAAATAATTATAGAATTTCTTTTTTATCTTTTCATTAGAAAAATTTATCAGAAATAAAGATTAATTTTTGTGGCTCATAATGATTTCACTTGCCAAATAAACTGGTATTTTGGAAGGATGTAATTTATTTGAATTTTTTTAGTGCCCGAAGCTCCAGCTGCCATCAAAGCTGTAATTATGTCGATTGACGCAATCCTGGTGAGCTGGAAACCTCCCGCCAAGCCCAATGGCATCATCGAACAGTACACAGTGTATGTCAGAGAAATAGGGCCCGCTGAAAGCGAACAAACGACTTCAGATGCTGCACCACGCACGCAGAAAATTATTCCAAACATGAAGAAGCCAAATCTTAGTTTTCAAGCGAAAGATCTCGACACTAAATTAAAATATGAATTCTGGGTGACTGCGTCGACTAATATCGGTGAAGGACAGCCCTCAAAGAGTGTTGTTACATCGCCCAGCACCAGAGGTAATAAAACGCTGGTCACTATTAGTGGTTTAACGTTTCTTTCCAAAAATGTTGTGTTTATTTATTTTTTTTCAGTACCAGCAAAAATCGCATCATTCGATGACGTTTTTACCTCAACGTACAAAGAAACTGTGACCCTGCCTTGTCTTGCCGTTGGCTCGCCACAACCAAACATCACGTGGAAAATTAAGGGCAGCGATCGATACCGACAACAACCCGATGGTTCGCTTTTCATCAATGATGTAACACGAAGTGATGCCGGCGAATATTCCTGCCACGTTGAGAATTCCTTTGGGCAAGACTCGGTTACTCACCAGTTGGTTGTTAACGCTCCTCCTCATTCACCACAGGTAAGTAAAACTGTTCCATAATAAATAATAAAAGACGTTATTAATTGCACCTTTTGATGCAGGTTGCGGTGAGCTCGGTTACGACTAATTCTCTTACAATAAAAGTGAAACCACATCATGAGGATAACGAACAGATACACGGATATAATGTCCATTATAAACCAGAATTCGGAGATTGGGAAACTGTGGAATTAACGAGCCGCACCCAGTCTTACAATTTGGAGAATCTTTTGTGCGGAACGCGCTATCAATTATATGTTACAGCATATAACAGGTAAAATGAAATATGAAATGGTATGGCAACGTAAAAAGAAGTAGTTTTCTCCCTAATACTATTCATATTTTGTCCTAAAGTACTTATAAAACAATTTTTTTTTTTCGATCCATGGCTCGCTAATAAATGTCGTTATATAAATATTAAGACTGTCAATATTTTAATCAGTTCTGGTTGTTGAGAGTTATTTTTATTCAGTATTGGAACTGGAGATTCGTCCGACCTTATAAACTCGAGGACACGTGGAGAAAAACCGATTATTCCAAGTGCTGAAAAATTAATTGAACCATCACCCAACAGTGTCTTATTACATTTGAACACTTGGTCTGATGGTGGTTGTCCCATGCTGTACTTTGTCGTAGAACAGAAGAAGAAGTTAGTTTCTTTGCTCTTCATTAAACATTTTTTGCATTTCAATTTTTTTTACAGAACCGGAGTTGCTGAATGGACGCAAGTGTCTAATAACGTTAAACCTGGCACTAATTTCCTGGTTTCTAATTTAGAGTCCGCCACGTGGTATCTTCTTCGAGTAACGGCTCACAATTATGCCGGTTTCACTGTAGCCGAATACGAATTTGCAACATTAACTATTACAGGAGGTATTTTAGTAGCTTTTTTGATGTAAAACACTGTTTTTTTTGTGTTCATATGAGAACAAGAGCTGCTTGTATTATGCTGCAGTTTTAATTTTATTACAGCCACGGCTTTTGGTGTTGTATTGTGATGTTGACAAAAGTCTTTGGATTCGAAACTCGTAAAAATATATTTAAAGTGTTTCAACTTGTTTTTCCCAAGCATATGGAAAATGGCTGACCCACAGATTTAAGTACATGATAAATTATATTGCTCTCGATCAGCAAGTACATGTTAATCATAAGCAACAATAATTTATTAGTTATTTTTAATCTGTGGGTCATGTGTTGCACATGCTTTGAAGAATCACAGTCGAAACACTTGCTTTTGGTTTTTATTTTTTTGGTGTTGCAGTTAAGTGTCTGCAGAAGATTATAAATTATTTCATATTTGCTTGGGACATTTTTTAAGGCACTTTTAAATAGTAAAAAGTAGAAATTTAAGCTTTCATGTATTATCAATGTGTTTTTGCATGTTATATTTATCCTCTAGCGCTTGAAATTGATGCATATAATAGCAATAGTACCTGAATATTTAAACAGCATTTAATTCTAACACATATTTTCATTCTTGTACTTTTTATTTCAGGTACTATTGCTCCGGCCCGAGAAATACCGAAAGAAGACACTATCCAGCTAATATTGGCCAACCTAAACTTAGTAGTACCCGTAGTGTCAGCCATCCTTGTTATTATTGTAGCCATCATCCTGATATGTGTATTGAGAAGCAAACGGCACTATCATAAAGGTAAAAATCTTTGTCGTTGTAGGTACGATTGCGCCAGCCAGGGAGACTCCCGATGCAAAGTTACTGTTTCCCTGGCTACCCGATTGGATCGACCTCAATATTATCGTGCCAGTTACGGCAATGGTTACGGTTGTTGTGGTCGGGATTGTGGTTATATGTGTCGCTATATCTCGTCGAACACACGGACCACAGCAAACTCGACTAAGAGGTGACTGTATGTGTCACAGTTTCGAAAATATTGTTATTTTGATTAATCCAATTTGTTACTGAAATAACACTCAAAATTTTATTTTTTTTATTGTACAATTATTTATGTAATTTTTGAAGTACATATATACTTTGAGTTGTGAAATAACAGGACAAGCGATTTAATACTGATTATTTTTTAGATGATGTCGTCTACAACCAATCTGTTAACGCCACTTCTACTTTGGATAAACGTCGTCCTGATCTTCGTGACGAACTGGGTTACATCGCACCCCCCAACCGAAAGCTACCACCTGTCCCAGGCTCAAATTACAACACTTGCGATCGAATTAAGAGAGGTACCGTTTTAAGTATGATTATAGCAGAGCTCACAAGCATGCACCCCTCCAATCATCTCTTAACAAAATTTCCTTTTCATTTTTCATTACGTTCAAAGCTGTGATAACTTCATTTTAATCTTACATGTTGGCCGTTTTCTCGCATTGGATATTTGTGGACTGTATCCAAAGTTCGTTTAAAATTGATTTGCTGTAACGACTTTTAGTGTGAGCAGAGTTCTTGCAGGCATAAAAGGTATTTGCGCTTTTTACTTTATGTTATACATTGATAGGCCCCCATTATCGAACACATTCGACTTGGGATCCACGGAGGCACCTGTACGAAGAGCTCAGCAATCAGCGCAGGGGTTCTAACGAAACTATTCATACTCATCGAGGTAAAATTTTTTCTGACAACCGTATCAGCCTTCTCAGTATGTAGAGTTGCTATTTGATGCCGATTTAACTTTTTTTTGCCATTGATATTGGTGGTGATTTTTGTTTTTTTTTGCATATCTTTTTACTAACAGCTGCCTTTTTATTTACTTACTAACCACTTCTACGAATCTTAATCATTTAAATGTAGTTAACTAAATGATCTGTTAAATATGTCCCCCGTGATAATGCTCGAGCAATATTTTAATGAATAATAACTAAATTATTACCTTTTACTGACTTAATAAAATTGTTGTGTTGTATGGGTTGCCATATGCATGGGTTATCATTACTGTCAAAAGTCTTGCTTCAAAATTTATTAAGAAATTGATTAAAAAACTCAGTTACGAATTAATTCAGGAAGTGAAATTAGTACATGAGAGTCTGGATGTTAAATTTAAACACTTATCAGGTCTTTGTCACATTCAATTATTTTATTTGAGCTACCCTGTACATTACTTAACGCTGTGCGTATTGTATACAAAGTTTCAGTCATACTGTACATGTTTCTTAGTTTCTTGTTGTAGTTTTATTCATGGTACTGTATTATCGGACTATTTATAGTCGTTTTATTTGCATATCTAACATCGTCTTGACAGTGCGAGTGAAATTGCGTCTTGTAAACGTAAGTTTGTCATGAACAGTGAAGTCTCTCGTGATCGTTGCATGAAAAAGAAAGCATGAAATTTTATTTTCGTTGTTTATTTATCATATTTAATGGTTGTTTTAAAAGTATATTTTAATTTTGTTATGTACAAGTTGGTATAATCATTTAAAAATAAATACGACATGATGTGAGCGGCCTAAGTTAACTTTATCATGTTTATTGTTTATTTCGATTTCTTCATTAAAAATTTTTACCTTTTTCCATCTCCAAATCTCATGGTGTCCCACCCAACTGAGCTATAAATTCTGCTTAATGTGTGATAATTATGTACTTTAAAGAGTTTGTTGGTCACGTTTAAAATCATTTTTAGAGATTTAATACGTAAGTGAGCTTACATTTACTCAATGTGGATTTAATTATATTGTAAAGTTAACTCTAGCATTTAAAGTGAAGTACTTGCAATTAATGTTTATACAATTTTAATATCCAATGAGTTAAATAACAAAATTGAAATCAAAACCGATGAATGTTAATAGCAAAAGAAGGGAGTCGCATCTTATTTTAAATGTATTATTGTTTGTAGGTATGGATGACGAAATATGCCCGTATGCTACATTCCATTTGCTCGGTTTCCGAGAAGAAATGGACCCAAGCAAAGTTCAGCAGTTTCAAACCTTCCCACACCCCCACTCAGGTACCATGGGCCCCTCTGGAATGAACACACCACATCAGATTCACTCCCGTTCTGGCTCCCAGTCAATGCCACGCAGTAATAGACGTTACGATAGAACTGGATCTCAAGGTAGAGGTACTATGTCGTGCCTTTTTAGTTTATTTTATATTTATTTTACCATTACTGTAGTGAATGTCAAAGACTGTAGTTGGGCAACGATTTTTAAGACATTTTCTATACAGTTTGTGAGGTCTGTACAAAAAAAACGCAAATTAAGAAGCTTTAAAAAGTGTTTCAGTATATTTTATGGTTCGAATTAATTTTTAAAAGTATGTTGCTACAGAAGCACATAAAGCCAGATGGTTGCATAACTACAGGCGTTTCAGATGTTTGGGTAATATTTTTACCTTTTTATTTTTGTAGGTAATGGTAACATTTATTCACCGGGTCCAGAATATGATGATCCAGCAAATTGTGCCCCTGAAGATGAGCAATATGGATCTCAGTATGGAGGTTACAATGCCCCGTACGATCAATACGGCAGTCGCGGTTCAATTGGACGGCGATCTTTGGGTTCTTTGCGCTTGCAACCCAGCAATGGTAGTCCAGAACCGCCTCCTCCCCCGCCTCGAAATCATGATCCGTCTTTTAACGATTCGAAAGATAGCAACGAAATCTCAGAAGCCGAATGTGATCGCGATCAACTTATTAATAGTCGTAATTACGGTGGTAAGTTTCGCCCAGTCGTTACTTTCTTTAAGGGTAGCTTATAATGTTTTTTTTTTGGCTTACACAATGGTGATCGCTTTTGCTTGTGAAATAAATTAAAAACTAAGCTATTTTCGAATGTACGCTTAAATGGAGATACTTTTTTTTTTGACTCAGTTGAAAAAAGTTTGGGATGTTTCTAGTCACATTTTGTTACAAGGATAATTTATTTTGCCTTAAATGTGTATATTTTAATATAAATTTTCAATATTTAAAATCATATATTATAATTTCATTGAGCAGTTACCATGTATAATTTTTTTCTTTTTTTTTTAATATCCAAGAAGATTATTCAATTTATTTTTTGTGCAGTGAATGCTCGAGACTGCCTTATTTTTTTTTTATGTATTAGAAATACTTTTTAACGGAATGAAGTAAATGTTTCCATGTTTAATAAAATCAATTTGATTTGAAAAATTATTAGATATGTTAAATTTAAAAAAAAAATTGTAGACACTGTCTATTTTTAAAACAAAGCATATTTAAGTTTTAAGTTAAGTATATCGATTGGCTTACAAACTGAATTTCATAGAATTATTATTTGTTTTCAGAAAAAGACGATGGTAAGTACTCGGTTGAAGTGTCTTGACATGTTTATTCTGATCATATATAGGGATATCTTTACCTTTATTCATTTAACCATGTTTTTGTGATTTTCTCCATGTTGCATGTCGATTAATATACGTGTTAACTGCATGGATAATTGTTTATCGCATATTTAATCACGTTCACTCATGAAAACTTGTGCACATTGATTTGTTTGAGTTATTTTTTTTTACACGTTCTGTTGTCGTTTAAAATTGTTACTACATTCTATGAATGCTTTTGAATTTTAAATTTTGGATGGTTTGACTAGGGCCGAATTATTGGAATGTCAGAAATTATTGCTATAATATAATAGCTGTTGTCTCGTGGTCGTGTTGTAAATGTGACTTGTTTTCAGTAATGAGAGGTAGCTCTAAGGATGGCATGTCACATGAGGAAATGCGCAAACTGATTGAGAGGTTAGTAATTCTGTTATCTTTCACAAAAAAAGTACATTTCGCTATCATCTTGAAACATATCATGTCATTTAATTGGTAAATTAGTAAAACTCAAATTTGTAGTTCATAATGATCCGTACTTGCATGATGAGTTTCCTAAAGCTTTTGTCGAGTTTTAGATCGAAGTCGAATGAAAGAAAATGGTTTCAAAGCATAGGAGGACAAGACAACTTCTGTGCTTTTAAAATCAGAATGTTTTTATTCGATTTCGAAAGCAATCGACATTGATTTTAGTTTACCTCTCAAAAGACACAGAATTTTTGTAGTCCAGATTAATTTTAAATAAATTAGTTATGTATTATGACTAGAAGGGGCGTTTTTTTGCTCCATTTGATTGTTAACGAAAGCACATTTTGCTTTACATTGTAACATTATTAATAAATTTAAAAATCCATTTTTCATTATTTAATATTGACTTAAACTTGACTCATTTTTAAGAGATTTTTATTTTATAACAAATTTACTCTGTTTAATAAAACAGCACTGGATTCATAAAAAAAAATTGTATCAATTTGTCATGCATCTTGTAACATAATAAACTAATTGTATTCATCAGTATTATTGTTACTTACAAGTTAGCTTAATGTAAATCGTTCTAACAAATAAAATATATTCATTTCATGAATTCCTCTCAAACAGGAAATCGTAAGTTGAGTAATTAATAATTGCATGGCTTTTACTTAGTTGTAAAATTACTACGTGTTTGTGATTTATTGTAACAGAAAGTGTATGATGTATTGTTCGCCAATGATGTTTTTTTATGTAATTGTTTTTTTTTTTTTGTAACTTGTTGCATCATTAGCAAATGATATAGGTAATTAAATGCTGAATAGTTGGCACTACAAGTACTGATAATTAACTCTATAACAGATGTAGTGTAAGGCGTGCAAGTGATTTTAATTTTGGTGGTGCATTAGAGTTTGGATTGTGATGGTTTATTGTGATTTTTAATTTGAAGTGGATCGTTTGGGATGTCGTAGTGTAGAATCATGTTTGAATTTTTCTAGAAACGAAGCAACAAGCCACCAAGCAACAAACGGGGGACTCACAACCTACGATACTGTGGCAGTGTAATCTGTAAGAAGGAAAACCGAAGCTTCCCAACACTACGTACTCTTCCCTTTTGTTTAGGGACGCAGCAGGTATATTTATAATACCTTTCCCCCCCCATTAGTCTTAAAGTATGTTATACATTTTTAATTATTGTTAGTCCAAATGTCTCGCTGCAAAAATTAGATGCGTCCCTAAATGATTTAAAGTATTTACGAAAAATATTCATTTTTTTCCCCTGAGACTGAACTTTGTAATTTTTATATTCGTTTTATACGTAAAAATTGCATTAGCACAAATTACTTTGCGTTTATGAATATTTTTTGTAAATCCTTTGTTCAAAACCAAAAATTTATTATTTTTTGAGCCAAGATATGTGAAATAACGATAGGTACACATTACGCCAGTTTTGAATTTAATGTTTTATGTTTTCGTAAGATGGCTCAATGTGTCATGTGATATTTTGAGGTTTGTGACTATTTAAATTTTTTCTTTTTATGTTTTCTGCAATCGGTCAAGTTTTAGTGCCAAATAAAGCTCGACACATTAGTTGAACGGTTGCAGGTGTAGAAATATTTTTTATAGGTAGGTTCTTGTTTGCGCGATTGATTGCTATGCTACGGTTGTTTTGTTGGTTTAAATGGGGAGTTGGCGACTTGATTTATCATCTCGGTGTTTTTCAATGTTCGAAAGGTTGTGTGTTGCCAACTGTTGCTAATTTATTTTAGCTAATAATATAGACCTATTAATGCAAACGAGTACTACGCAAAAGAATCAAAATGAAATTAACTAAGGCTTAATTAAAACAAACTGATATTAGGTACATTTTTGAAATGGAACACTTTGTGTGTAACGAATAATTTTGTCTGATTGAACGTTGCAAAATTTATTTATTATTTTTCATACATTTAAGTCGTGTAGCTTGTGTAGGAAGCGCATTATGACATGTTCAGGTTCTTTTTTGATTGAAATGAACAGAAATCATGTTTCAAAGTTTGTCGATAAGTTCATCAAGCAAGCGCTACATTAATTGAAGCGCAATAAGATTTAAATCGTAATCTATTCAAGTGGAACTCAAAGGAAAAATATTTAATGTAATTTATTATAATAATTATATGTGGTGCTTGTTTTTGTTAATAGGGTCTGTAAGGCTTCTTTAGGTTTTTTGTTTTACTAGGGTGACTTCATATTACAACAAGAAACAATATCAGTGTTTCTATTATAATAATATAGCATGCTATAGTTGATTATACATTGATGTAGACATATAAAATGCATTTTGGTTTCAACATAATACTATTTAGCTAGGCATTTATTTAAAATTTTAACATAATACTCAACCGATTTTAAATGGCTTAAAATTACTGTACCTTAGAATGTTAACATATTGATATTATATATAACATAATGCTGCTACCTTTTATCAAATTCACTTAAATATACGGCATTAGTAGTTGTTTTTCCAATAACAATGTTTAATTTGCTTCGAAAACAGTCTTTTCTGGATAGACATACTTTATCAAAATTGCTATAAACAATTTATTGATTTTAACGATTCTTTTGAGGTAACGGCAATATATGCAATAAGTTCCTATATTATAATTTTGATAAGGTATGTGTTGGAAAGACACAATTGGTTACCCATACTTATCCTGAGTATTTTTTTGTCATTGTAGAGAAACTAGTCATTATTCTAGCTTCATTTATCTGGCTTTGCTATTAAAAAATGATGAATACAGATCTTTTTTTTCAATCTTATGATGCATTTACTTACTAGATGTGAAATGCCATAATAGATGTATTGTAAGTGTCTAAAAATAGCATATATAACCAATAGTTATAAGGTTGTCGTTTTTTTATTTACAAATGTACTTGTCAACTTATTTGGGTGTGTGGTGAATGCGCCGTTTTGTGCAAATTAACATATACCAAAATGTTTGTAGAGTACAATTTTAAATCCCACCTTTGTGTGTATATGCAGGTTGATTTGACTTGTGGTTTTAATTATTAATTTTAGCAATATTTTAATCTAATGCACACAATGGAGAATTCATTATGCAACTACCAGTGAAATCGTACTTAATTACATCATTCTTCGTTTTAAAGCAATAAATGTATGTGTAAGTGCTTAAACTAAATCTAAGGCATACGGAAATAACATTCGTGGCCTATAAATAGTCTAGCCTTACCAACTTGTACGTGATTTATCTAAATATTTCACCAAAATTGACGGCTCAAATATGTTAACATTAGGTTTATAGTTTAAAATTAAAAATTTAATTACCCCAACCTCCCTTAAACGTGGTTTAATAAAATGCATTATGTTTTACTGTATTATTAATTTTAAGTGCGATTTCAACTGCAAAAATGTGTCGACTGTAAAATTTGCCTAAGGTAAAGTTTATTTCGTAATCGTATACAGTATCCGGACATAAACGTTTTGTCCCCAAGAATCAAAATATGTGTTTGAACCTTTCTGACACAATACCATGTTCTTGATTTATCACATTTGTACCAAAGGTTATACTTCTTTGTGTTAATAATAAAACTAATTTGACGATACTCAATTTTTTATTTTAATTAGCAAATGCACTTACAATTTAATTACACTCCTATAAGAGTACTTAACATAAACTTACATAGCACATTTATTCTTAATAATAAATTATTTACATAATACGTAAGAAAAAGAAATTTAGTTTTATGTATTGATGCCATACTTTGATTTCATTTTTTCTAATTCTTCTTGTTTAACGTCGAGATCAACCTTCTTAAAGGCTTTGCTTGCTTGGTAATAAAGTACTACTAGATACCTATTACACACGTTAAAGCCTGATAAATGGTCGCAGGCATTTTTAGCATCAAAAATGTCTTCATACACAACGAATGCAGTACCTCTCGTTTCGGGGGTATTTCCTACTCTTATTTGTCGTATAGCTCCATATTTACCAAATATATCATACATTTCTTCTCCTGTTATCTTGTAAGGCAGATTTCGGATGTATAATATCCTATTAATTTCAGGAGGTAACCTAACCTATAGTGACAAAATATAAGTTTTGATCAACTGGAAGTTTTGAATAACATCACTTACATTAGCTTTCCTCTGCATTGCCAGTGCCATTTTGGAATAATTAGAAGATAATGAATAAAGCTGGAATTAATTCTTGAAGTAATATTACTTCTAAAAATATTTTGACATATTCTATATGGATCTGTATGGATCATAGATAAGAAACATAATATGGATTCACGTCGTTGAAGTTAGCTTGGGCTTGGGATTTGGATTGGGTTCTGTTCTCGGATAACCCATATTACGGTGGACCAGATAATATGTCAACGATTTTAAAACCATTAAAAAAATACTTCAATCGGCTTTATCACAATGTTTATGCAAGTAGTGCATTGACGTGTCTCATCACTGTGAATCGTACCAAATAAAAACAAAATATTTTACAGAGATTAAAATGTTTCACTTTAATTCAAAATCTTTTAATACACACATATACAAAGCACCCTCTTAGCTGAGTTACAAAATATTTTTTTTTCGAGAAAACAAAAAATACCTTTATTTTTATCTTTTACACACTTATCAGGTAGGCCATTAGGTCTTTGAAAATAAATTTTGAACTGGATCTGCCGTGGGGAAAACCTCGAACGAATACGAAAATTGTTAAGACATTAGCTTAACATGCCCTACAATTTCAAAATGTTTTAACGCGCCGTTTTGATTTTATCTAAGATCGTAGGAAGGGGGTAATTTCATGAGTAGGTATATACAAATCTGCACATACTTATGCAAGAAACGCTAAAACCTGTTTTATTTTTTTGAAATTTTGACCACATCTTGAGATACATTAGCTTAACATGCCCTATCAATTTCAAAATGTTTTAACGCGCCGTTTTGATTTTATCTAAGATCGTAGGAAGAGGGTAATTTCATGAGTAGGTATATACAAATCTGCACATACTTATGCAAAAAAAAAATCACAATTTTCAAAATTTTTAATTTTTTAAATAATTTTGTAAATTAGACTTCAAAATAGTTGAGACAAACGGCATTATACTTGGAAAAATAAACTCTATAACATACTAAAATTTGAACAAAATTGAACGAGCCGTTATCGGAAAAAAATTTAAAAATTTTAAAAATGTGCAGATTTGTATATACCTACTCATGAAATTACTCCCTTGCTATAATTGCATAAACATTGTGATAAAGCCGATTTAAGTATTTTTTTAATGGTTTTAAAATCATGTTGATTATCTGGTCCACTGTAATATGAGTTATCCGAGAACAGAACCCAATCCAAATCCCAAGCTAACTTCAACGACGTTATGGATTCGCGTTTTGTTTTGCACGGTGCCTGCACCCTTATGGGCAAATTCTAATACTAAGCATAGAATTCTTCTATGACATATAAGAAGCTCTGTCTTAAAGGTTGGTAGTTATAATAAAAATTTGGTGGTGCCATCTTTTAAATTTAAAATTAATATCTCAAAATTAAGTGAAACCTAGTGATGACAACAACTTACACCTGACCTACAAATTCCATTGTATATTATAAAAAAAATAGTTTCATGGATAAATTATGATAAGATAACAATGTTATGAATTTATTTATTTTTTTGTTATAATATAATTGCATACAAACATGTATATCGTTCGTGAACATGGATTTGGTTTATTTTTAATAATTTTACAAATTTATGGGTAAGTCATACTTATTTTAAAAATCATATTCAACACAAGTTTTCAGTAGCAAAATCCAAAATACTAAAGTAGGGCTTTTGTTTCCATAATTTAATGTTTTATTTTAGGTACATCACTGCTTCGGTCGATTTGGACCGTGATTATGAATGGGAAGTCTTAATATTTACTCAGCGTTGGCCATCGACTGCCTGTTTACAATGGAAAGAGGAAAGTAAGGACAACACATGTGTATATCCATCAATAAAAAATTTATGGACAATTCACGGTATATGGCCTACAAAAATCGGAACAGAAGGTCCCAACAACTGTAATAAGACATGGCATTTTGATCCAAGTCAAATACAATCAATTCAGGATGATTTAGAATTATACTGGACTAACGTAGAAAAGAATACCCAATTAAATTCTTTATGGAAACACGAATGGAGCAAACACGGTACATGTGCTGCTGCATTACCCCAATTGCGGGGGGAATTAAACTACTTTGAACAAGGTATTCAGTGGTTGAAGCAATATGAAATGACTGAAATTTTATCAAAAAGTCAGATACTGCCAAACACGAATGGATATTCGCTGGAAAACATTGTAGAGGCTGTAAAATCGTTAATAAATGCTAATCCAACTGTACAATGTGTTATCGATAAAGACACAAAACAGTCTTTGTTAAGTGAAATACGCATTTGCTTTAACAAGACGCTCAGTTTAATCGATTGTGATATTTTAAAAAATATTGACGATACCCAAAATGTATTGACCAACTGTAATTTAGAAAAACCAGTTATGTACCCTAGTCAAAATACACATTTAACGATCTTGCCATCAAGCACAACAGAGGAGCCCCAGTATCCCTTTACAGGATCGCCCAAAAATGTTGAAGTGTGGATTGATTTTGAAGAACCACCGAATGTATACACAATGTATATTAAAAATCATTATGAAAACAGGCATCGTCATCTAGTAAGCTTATATAGGATATTACAGTTTTTAATTTGGGCAACGATTTAGTAAGAACAAATTTCAAAAAGATTACTTGAATTTTAATAGAGTTTCTATGTAGTAATTTTTTTAGCTGGAATACGATTGTTCAGGAACTTTTTTTAACTAATCATGAAGTAATTCTTTTAATTTTTGTATAGGCTTTATCCAAGCCTTAAGTAAGTGGCAAAGAAAAACGTTCACAAATAAATCCAAAAACAGTTGCAATATCAAAAAAATTTTAAACTTGCCAACATTATCAAATTTATGATTTTAAAAGATACTTATAGCAAATAGGAAATCGGTGTGGTAGTAATAGTGTAAATAATTTAAGTAAATTTTTATACACCCCAGTATTTTTATATATATAGATATATAAATATTGTATACAAAACTTTTGTAATTTGTAAAGGGGGTTGTTTTGTAAATAGGCACTTGTAATTAATTTTTACATATAAATCTAAGAGTTGTGACTGCAAAATGGGGTTATAGTTTTAGAGATTTCTTATACAATTAAAAAATTAAATAAAATTTGATTTGCGTTCTTAAGAAATTTATTCAAATAGTTAACAATAATAGCAAAACGATGTAACATCGTCATACAAAAATGCACACGAAAGTGAAGACATCTTCAAGCAAATGAGATAGTTATCTGATAATTAGTAATTGCATATTTGCATCAAATAATCATAAATAATACATTTTTCACTGAATCAAATACAGATTAAAATTCTTACCATTTCAATGTTACGTTTTAGATACAATTAATACAGCAGAAGGGGCTAAACCTGCAACAATATTTCATATTAATTCGAATTGAAAATATTTTTTTAAATTGATGACAGGCTCAAACATTTTTAAATTTGATTGCGGAATTCACAATAATTACTTCAATAATTACCTAATAAATCCAACGGTTTATCATAATCGTCCATTCCAAATATTTTCTTAGGGAAATTAGTCATAAGTGAGAAAGGACCTGGTCCATCGGTTCTATTAATCTCAACAAAAACTCTAACAGCTGAAAGTGGTTCTTTTGCACCAAACGTCTGCGTAAGTGACGTTCCATTTGGTAGTCGTATTTGTAGTTTAACTTCTGAATAATTTTGTGGTGGTGCTTGTGCTTCTCTAGTGACAGCACTGCTTGGAGGATTGTGCCTTACTTCCGGGATAACGGTTTCATTACTGATGGAGCTGAACTTTGCTTTTCGAGCCAATTTATCTTGTTCGATTTGCTGTCGCACTCTCTCTCTGGCTAATTTTTCTTCTTGTTTTTCACGTTTTTTTAATTCGACCATTTTCCTAATTTCTGCGTCCTCTTGTTTTCTTTTAGCCTCCAAAATTTCTTTACCGGAGCGAATTCTGTTTTTCTCTTTGTCTAATTCTTCTTGCTTTTCTCTGGCTTCACGTTCCAAACGACGCTGTTTGAGTTTAGCTTCGATATTTGCCAACTGATCCCTTTTTTCCTCTTCAGTTAATGGCTTTTTCTCCTCCGTCGATTCAGAAAAATTTTCATGACCTGGATATAGGAAAGTAACTTAAGAAGAAACAAAAAACTTGAACTGGAAATAATAAACTGCAAAATAATTGTGTTAAGAATCCATCAACTCCACCCTGAATATGTCACTGATCCTTACTATTGTTTTAATCTTAAAAAGGTAAAGATCTGGCAATAGATACATTCATTTCGTACTATGATTTACATGAATTCAAAGCATATTATAGCGTCTACTTAACTTCATCGACTTACCCGATTTTGCTGCGTGGAACTCTACTTCTGTTTGAGTGCGAAATAATTTTCCGCAATCGTCACACTTGATAGATCTTGCTTCTTGCGCACCACTAGACTCCTGCTCTACCTGTTCATCAGAAGGCAAACTTATTGAAGGTTCGGTAGAATCGGTGCTGCTTTCTTTTGGGTTCGTATCTACTGGTGCATCTACGACTGCTTGCACAGTCAGTTCGTCTTCATGATTTAACAACCATTCCATAGCTTCTTGAACATCTTTAGCATTCGTTTTCGAAATGGCTAATTCACTATTAAAAGACATAGTATAGGTTATAAGGCTAATTAACATCAAAATTTTATGATAATATTGTTGTACTTACGCTCTTGATTTTGGAAAACCCATTTCCACTAATGTATTAATTATCTCCGACATTTTCCTATTAAGATAAAATAAACTTTGTGAATAAAATATTAGTATAAAATAATAATTGGGAACCCCGGTACACTTAACAGTTTCTGACAGTAAATTTGGCCAACATAAAAAATTAAAATGTCCATAGAACAGCTGATCCCTATCAATGTGTGTTAGGCTGTCAAAAATAAATGTGATACTTATTAATTAAATGTAAAATGTCGTGTCAAATTAAACTAACTGCTTGCATATCGGATATACCAGGAATACGAAGGTGTCTGTTTCCTACAGACGATTTACGAGGTATGTGACTTTGGAACAACCAATTGAAAACGTCACAATGGTTTTGTTTAAGGTACGGATAGCTGGTTACAACTGTGCGAATCTTCAGTGTCACCTACTGGTGATACAATTGCCATAGCAAATGAGAAAAGGCTGGTGGTACTTACAGCGAAATGGGATTCATTGGCTTGTCACAATCGCTTTCAAACTATTTTTTCCGGCTCTCTTAATGACGATGAATCCATCAGATCTGTACTTTGTTTACCGGTTGTATCGCAAACACAAAGTTCACACGTAAGTAACGTGTTCCTGTTAAGGAGCTTTTTATTTATTAATGTAATTGCAGGTAGGTCCGGATTGGACGTGTATTGCGATAGGTTTTGAATCTGGGTTCGTAAGGTTTTATACCGATGATTGTCAACTTTTATTTAGTGAGCAGTTACATAACGAGAGTGTTTGTAGTATAAAATGTCAGTCACAACATAGTCCACGACCAGACGTAACTTTTGAACTGAAACCAGAGGAAATTTATGTACAGTATCCCAACAATGTGTGCATAATTAGCGGTAGTCACTTATTTAATACGTTAAGAAATTGTCGAAGCGTTTTAGCACGAGGTAATTTTTATAATTTAATCTTTTAGCAGTTCTTTCAGTTCAATGTTTTTTAAATTCAATTAACAACCATGTTTCAGGTCATATAAAGGCTGATATTACAGAACAAACATCTACATCTACAAATTCGAAGAAATGGGGATTTGTTGATCAATTTATCGTCAATGACGCGGTCGTTGTGGGTCTGGATTTGGCCAATACTTTCGATCATCTTTTAACGGCTTCGACAAACGGAGGCTTCGATACCCGTTACAGAGCTATGGCACCACACAACAACTTGGTCCTTGGCGCAGGTTCTAAGCCATTTATCGGTTTTCATTATGCTTTGGAAGGTGGTACACAGCCAGTGCTTACTGATGTTGCAAAAGCTGTTGCTAATAAATTAAAGTCTGCTTTGCCGTGAGTATTACACAGGTTGTCCCAGTAAGAACTTTCCAGTCATGTATTTAAAATTTAGAAGTCTTTTTGAAATATCTTATCGAACTTTATTTGCATTCGAATTGCACACTCCATTTTCAAATACGTCGTTAAAGCAATTGAAATTTTCTTAAAGGATAATACGGGAATTGTATTAAAAATTAATTTTATTTTAGTGGCTGGTTGACTGGCAACAAAACACAATCAGAAAAACAAATGACAACAGCATCTCAGCCATCCGAGCCAATGGGTTGCCGTTTTGGAATCTGTGATCTTCGACGCACTGCCGTCAGTATAATTCTTTCGCCGGATCGAAGATTAGCAGCGGCAGCTGATGCTCTAGGTCGCGTCATGTTGGTAGACTCTCACAAAGGTGTTGTTTTACGGATGTTAAAAGGCTACAGAGAAGCTCAATGTGCGTTTATTCAAGTTCCTGATGAAAAGAAATCGAAACACAGGTCCAGCACCCGTGTGGCGATGTTTTTAATTATATATTCACCAAAGAAGGGCACACTAGAAATATTTTCCGCTCAGCAAGGTCTGAAAATTGCTACGTTTACTGCCTCAAAGTATAGTTGCTTGTTTTATATCAACTACGGCCTAATGGGTTTTAGTAATACCTCAAAATCCAGGTACGTCTGCCAGTACACGTGTGTGTTGATGGATTCAGATGGGCAGCTTAAAGAAATTGTCATTCCGTTTCATTATGCTTTGACCGAAAAAAACAGTAAACGTGCGAGGGACATCCATTTGCACAAGAGACTGAAGCATTTTATAAAAAGTTGTACTTATAGCGGACCCCAGTTTACATCAGAAGCGTTGAATACTTGTACGGAGCTTAAAACCAGTGAAATAAAATTGCAATGTCTCGAAACGCTAATGAATAGCAAAGAAATTGCGCCTGATGTAATTCTCAGATGTTCCGAATACTTTTTGCAAAAATTAAACTCACTACAAACGGACGAAGTCGATTCGGAGACGAGAAACCTAATGACTCTCTCGGAAAACTTGCACCAGCTAGTGGAGTTTTATATTTTCGTGGCCGACGCGCTCGGCGAGGAGCTAGACGAGGAAAACGGAAACCTAGTGGACAGTGATAGTTTAAAAAGTTTGAGTTTAGGAAAAGCTGACACGAAGTTGGTTATAAACGCCAAAGATATGCACAATTTACAGCGATTACTTGACTTAAGCACGTTGGACAATATGAAAATGTCAACAGAATTGAAAGTCTCATTTCACGACCAAGTTTCATTTAGTTTTTCGCAATTCTTAAGCGTTTTCGAGCTCTCTGTTGGTGGAAAGATATTTTTAAAACGGAACCTGGATGAAGCTAAACTGTTCCGAGCGTCTGAAATCATTTTCCAAAGGTACGTTTCGCTCAATCAAAGCAATTTTGACGCATTGCAAAGCTGTATTAATCAGAGTAAAATCGTTATCAAGGACTTATTCGAACTAGCGCTGTATTATTGGGTTAATCGGCCCTTAAATATTGGAGTGAACTTGGAAAACGAGATGCAAAATTTAAGCCAACTGATTTATACATTATCGAAAACGACTAATATCGATGATATGACGGTTAAATACAACCGGATGTCACCATTTTGGGTGGAAATACGAGACATTTTAGCCAACTCTGCTAGGCCATTTCCTTCTTTAATGGCGGCCTTGATTTGTCGAAGCGTAGCTCAGAGAATTGAGTGCGAAAAAGAATTGCAACAGTCGGGAACAAGCTTAGAAGACGAAAATATCGAAATATGGGAAAAATTGTCGCAAGAAAATTGTGAGTGGATGTTGCTTATAGGGAAATTAGAAGACGTTTCTTTGTTAAATATTATCCTAGCGAATAAACCATTTTGTGATGATCCCGCATGGTGTTGCCTGCCTAAATTAAAATGCGACCAAGTCGACATAAGTTTAAAGTATATTTTACGGAAGGGAAGAGGTTCAGTTAGTGAGTTGGTAGCAACGTGGCTGGCGTCAGCTGGTATTAGCCCCAAAAAGATAATCGACAATGACTGTGGTCCGGACGATGCCTCGCAGACTGGTTCAACAAATAAATCGTACGAGGAACAAGATAGCGAACGGCTGACAGAATTTGACCAGCCGATTTTCGAACACTTAAATATAATTAAGAAACAATTTCCTTATAGTGCACAATCTAGTGTATTAATAGCAAATTTATGTTGGGAGTATGCTTTATCTTGGCAGAAACAGATACAGGAGTTTTCGTACTTGGAATCAGCGATGAGCTGTCTGAGCTGTAACACCGATGCTCACATCAGGCAGGGATTGCACAATCTCGTGTGGAATACGCATTTAAAATTAATATTCGAAAGTTCGTGCAAGTTAATAAATAAAGTGGGGAAATTACCGAAAGAAAAATTGTGTTGGCAAGATACCGGCTTATCCGACTTCCAAATTGTGCGCTTTATAGAAATTTGCACAGACTTTTTCGATGCATTCATGGACGCTATTCAACAGAGCTGCAATTCCCCGAAAAAACCTTTGAAATATGAAGCGATTTGGGAAAACGGGGGACAACCGCCGCTAACCGAACTAGCGCTGCAACAAAATCAAATAAACTACGACTTGGTACATTTACATTATCAACTCAGTCTGGTTATGCAGATGATGACCAAGTTTGTCATAAAACACACGAAACCCATCAACAATTTATTTGATAACATAGTGGTGGGCCTACTCTTCACCGATTTGCAACAGAAAACGCAGATTAATTGGCACAAATCGGAGTCCAAAGTTCTTTCATCGAGGACACAGTTCCTAATTAAAGTTATATCGGCCAGTATTGAGACCGTTACAGTGAACGAAAATAAGATTTATTTCACGGAACACGTGACTTGGATGTCCAAGTGTCTGTCGTTAGCCAAAGTCTGGAACTTGGATGTGGATTTGTTGAAAAGGTATCAGATAATCCAGCTGTTTTCCAATGGTTTCGATTCGTTGGCAGAGGAGCTACTCTCAGCGGTGACAGATCTAAACAAACTAGGACCCGATTTATTGGTTGTTTGTGGCAAAAGGTTGTCTCAGTTAATTTCATCATCGTCAGATTTAGGAGAAAAAATTGCTGCTCTGAGCCCTAATCTAACTAAATATTTAAACACTTTGGTGAGTGCTAACCTTTTTGAAATTTTTTGCAGTTGTGATTTCTTTAAATTTGAGAATGTAATTTCATCGCAGTATACAAGGTCGACCAGAGGGGGAAGCCGGTACAAGTTTTTGTCTTTTCGGTTTTTAACTGGCCCGTCCTTCTGGGGGGCCTGAAATTTTTTTCCACCAGTACCGGAACCCGCTCTGCACGTCTCTGCACAATTACACTAAAATTGGGAGTTCTAAAAGTAAAATTTGTTTCTAGAATGGAGACTGGTGTGCCCCCAGTTCATTAGAAGGGATAGTAACTGTATCAACTCATTGCATAAGCTGTCTTAACGACGATCAAGCAGAACAAAGACTTGCCAATCAATTACTAGAAGCATGTTTAACGTTACAAGATGTGCAAAGACAATGTTGTTGACAAATATAACTTAAAACCTGTAACTATTGTGATGGTCAATTTTACATTTTATTATTAACTATGAATTGTAATAAGAAATTTTAATTCCTGTTAGATAATTATAATTGGCGTTGTTAAAAGCTGTTTTTATTGTAGTACATATTTAATAATAAGCTCGATCTTTAAAGTCTACAAGGAGAATAAATTTCTTAGTAAATATGGATTCGCAATGAAAGACAAAACTATCAACAAAATAACTGATAATAAAGAAGACTAATTTGTCAGTTCAGTCCGAATCTAGCGATATTATCGAAGGCAGTGATTCGTTTGCAACTAAAAACAAGTAATTCAGCAACAAATACGAAGTGTGGCGACTGGTGAGTAATTTATTTAAAAAAATTATTACACTTAAAACTAAAATGCTTCGGTATTAATAACACATGCCTTTAAATGTTTCATATTAGCCTAAAACATTTAAATAAAAGTTTAGTTCGTAGGTGCCACACAATTATAATGATATTATCTAATTAAAGGACTAAAAAGATCCAAGTTAACTCTATATTAAGTAGTCGCCTAAATGTAGGCAACCAATTTATATATCGGGTGATCAAAAATGATTGATGCCAAGAGTGTTAGGAACTTTGTTCGAACAGATGGTAACCCATAGGGGAAAATCAGTGGCGTAGGAAAAAAAGTTTGTACACAGAACGGGTAATAATATTCTCCATTTAAATACGACAGCTACAGTTTTTACTGACAAAAAGATTTGCAAAGCTTTTTGTTTAAAAGAATTAGCTCCATAAAAACAATTAAGTGAGGCTACCTTAAATCAGTTCCTTTATTAATATGCATACATATGTAAATATTGGTCACACACGAAATGACAGAACAACCTGAACGCACAGAAAACGAAAAACTGATAACTGATTTTTACGAAAAGATGCAAATTAAAACGAAAAGCTACTAACCGCACACGAAATGACAGGTCAACCTGAACGTCACAGAAAACGTCAATAACACTACGCCACTGATATCCTAATTTTACATTGAGATACCAACTAAAACTTGGTTATTTTATTTTCGGTCTGAAGTTAGCGGGCATCAGTCATTGTTGATCACCCGATATTTTCTTTTTATTCAATGGATATTTTATATTAATCGCAACAACGAATAATACCTTTATAATCTCATATTTAATTTTGTTATTAGCTATTATTAATTTTTCAATGTAATAGAAAAGTTAAGATTAAATTTTTAGTAAAAAACTCGTAAAGAAGTAATTTTTTTATTGTGTATAATGTAAAAATAAAGTGTTATAATAATTTCAAAGTTAACTTATGTTTTTTGCCGTCAGTTTTTAGTGTTTATGGAAGTTTTAGATCCTCACTTTTCTCCGGCTTTGGGAGTTTTTTCTTCCTTTTTCAGGAGAATATTCGTTATTCCGTCAGGCATATTTGGTTGAATCATCTTAATTGGTGCGGGCATAATCAAATGTTGATATACAGGAATCTGCTCAAAATTGAATTAATTAACGAAAATCATTTTGTCTCGACTTTATTTGCAACGTATTTTTTTAAATGTAGGAATAATACATACATAGGCAAATGATGTGTCTAGTTGACATTCGTATCGTCCTGTGGTTTTTTCGGGCAACTTGTAGTAATGTCCAAGTATTGGATCTTCGACCCTTTTTCCATAAACTCCTCGTGATATGTCCGTCTGAGTAATTTCCTTTTCCGCCTGTTGTTGTTGCTGTTTTTTAGTTAGTTTTCGTTCATACTTTCCACCCCTTAAAATCTAAAAATGTATGTATAAGTATGTATTGACAATGACATACATGTTAAGTTTGGAAACTAAACTTTATATGTTGTCGAACTAGCAACTCGTTTGATTTCTGGTGGGAATTTATATTTGTGATCTTCACCTGGTGGAGTATCAATTGCTAAACAGTCCCATTTCTTAAAAGAACCCAGTGTTCCTAAATAGCGGCCACCAAGTGTCCACAAACGTGTACTGAAGTCGGCACTACAACTAAAAATATTGTTTGACTAACAATTAATTGTTTAAAAAAAAATTGAGCATTCTGTTAATAGCTTCATATTTTTTAAAATTATTTTTCGTTTTACACAAATGTACCTTAATAATATTTTGGCTGTATCAATGTAAGCCAACCCCGAGACAGGCATTAGATGAGCTTTATGACTTGAAAGCAAAACTGGTTTCAGTTGTCCCCTGTTTGCCCTTTTGGCACGTCCTTCAATCAAATCCCGCCACATAAACGGAAACATAAGTCTATATTTTGGCATACAAACATGCTCATCATACTCGGGTATCGTAGCGTATCCCTTCATTAGCCATGTTATTATATAACCGGCACTAGTACCTTCATACAAATGCAAAAATAATTTTCAAGTTTGTTGCTTCTCAGACTTACCGTACCAGTAAATAAAAAATCGTTTTCCTCATCAGTAGCCATCGAAATGACATAGTGACCGGCCGTATGGATCGCCGCAAAAGATGTTAGAAAACCACTGGCAGGATGGTGCGACCAAACCTGAATCGAGCCATTTTCTAGTGCAACTAATAATGTGCCGAGACCAGGTAGCATTGGTCTTGCTGAGAGGAAGAGCATGCAGTGGACGGCAAGACTTCGTAGGGGTACACAAGTTTCAGGCACGTGGACAATCGAAATTTTCCGTGCCCTCATTGCCGGACCAGCTAAAGTTGGCTGATCGCTTGCTGCAGGTGCAGCGGGCCTAGAATAGATACTTTGTTTCCTAGCGTGAACACTAATAGCTGTACCACGAGTTTCTCCTTGACGATCTGGAGCTTGGCCTGCAGATTTCGCGGCTACCTTTGCCCGACTTTCAGCTTTATATTCCAGTTTAATTCGTCCTGTGGGATTGGCGACGTTATAACGCTTGTACGGCTGGCCTGTTTCTAAGCGCCAAAAAATCAGTTCGCCATTATAACTGCTCGTTGCCAGTGTTTGGGGGACTCTAGCTGCAGCGCACAGCACGTCTTCGGTATGTTTCGTGTCCCATGGTTTACTAAACGAACCGGCAAAGGCAAAACCACCGCTGTCTGCGAATTCTGTGATGTGGCGATTCCAGCCGATGGCTAAAATTCTTCCCTTAACCCAAACCACCGAGGTAACCTCACATCCAGGTTCGATATTCATGTTACGTAAGCAAGTCCCTGTATTAAAATTCCACATTTTCAGTGTTCCATCGCTGGCGCCAGTCAATAGACGCTGGTAACCAGGATCGAAACAGGCAGCTGTGATATCGACTGGTATTATTTCCCCATGGAGCTCTCTCGTATGGGCCTCTTTTACAACCGACATCCTTCGACCCAGCCAA
This sequence comes from Elmis aenea, assembly GCA_947652605.1. Taxonomy (NCBI): domain Eukaryota; kingdom Metazoa; phylum Arthropoda; class Insecta; order Coleoptera; family Elmidae; genus Elmis; species Elmis aenea. Next base: position 60,041,071 of record OX393579.1, read on the forward strand.
GGGTCCCAGACTATTATGAAACTGTCCAAACCGCATGTTATGACGATCTTGAACAGAGGATTGTATAGAACCACGGATACTCCTAGGGAATGCGTATTCCCATCGGTATGTTCGCCGCTTTGCAACGGACACAAAGATATGATGGCAATTGTAACACTCCCTATAAGTAGTTGACGGTTGTAAGGATTATAAAGAACTGTTAGTTCTGTGTGTTCTCCCAATTCTGATGGTAAACCTAAATATGTTTGCAGGCAACTGTTACCAGCAACATCCCAGACTTTGATGCACTTATCCCTAGAAATCGAGCACAATTTTTTGCCCGAATCTTGGAATGTTATGAATATGATACCCGCATGGTGACCAGTAAATGTTGCGTTGGGTTTATTCGGCACAAAAGGATTCCACACACGTAGAAGACAATCTGATCCCCCGGTAGCTACAAGGTGAGCCCCTTCGGCTATTGCAAAACACCAAACGCCATTAGAAATTTTATATACATAACTAACTTTAGTTTCCGTCTCGTCTCTTATTAAAAGGGACGCATTGGAGCAAGTGGCACAAGAAACGACACTCTTTAGTGATGGATAATATGCGACCTGTCTTACCCAGTCAGTGTGAAGACCTTTTAATTCGATGACTCTCAATCCGGAAACTAACCCTTTTACAACTTGCTCATAACGCACGTGCAGTAGAGGAATGCCAGGCTTACTTTTGAATGGACCTCTTGCTATTGCGGAAAATAATATTAACTTAACGCAGCCTCCCATATCACCGGCAATTACCTTAGATTCTACATTAATATCTTGATCAAATACATAAGATAAAGAACACACAGCATTAGGCAACGAAGTAATCATCACCCGTAATTCGAATTTCCTGGCCGATGTATCGTAAAAGCGAAGATCTCGTTCTGAGCTCGATGTACACACAACACTTACGTCTGGTAAACATACAAGGTCTAATACCCAAGTTGGTTGCACTTTTAATTGAGGGCATGTTGACTGAACGCTTCGTTCTAACTGCATGTCCAACGACCAGTAATTGATAATTCCATCTTTGCTGCAGGTCAAGTAACTACCATCACCGTAACTTGCAGAACGATCTGGTTTAACGGTGGCGCAGAAGGCTATACGATTAATGGGGTGCCTATGGTTGCTGCGAAGCATACGTGGCACCTTTGCAAGAGGAGGCTCCAGGGACTGGAATTCGACAGATATTTCTTGTTCGTGGAAAGCTTGAATCAGGTATGAAATAAATTCGTCCCACGTAACAAGACCATCTCTAAACAATAAAATATAAGGTTGTACGTTATGTGATTGCTTGTGTACAAATGATAAAAGCATTTTTAAGAAACTCCAATATTCGAGCGCTTTTATAAAGCTTTTATTTAGACGAGGATGATCATCGAATAAACCAATAAACAATGAAATTAATTTTTAGTTTTTTGGAATATTCCAATAAAAGTCATATTGGGCATCCCAATCAAAAATGTATTCATTCAATTTTTTCCTAGATAGACTACGTTAGAACACTGTTGGTGGTCTTTAAATGCAATAAGCAGCCGATTATACTGCATGAATTTCTTTGTTTTAGAAAAACCTGATACAAAGTTTCATATAGTAAATATTTTATAAAGTGTACATGACAATTTGACAAATGTTGTATTTTAATCCACATAATATTACTTAAACTATTAATTGATTATTAACTGAACATTTTGGCAATGATTTACCGTTTAGTGTTCATTCTCATGAACATTAATTCGAATTCATTTTTTTCATAATTCACACTGGCCACATCCAACAGCAATTTCTCTAGTCCTTTTTCATCCATTGTGCCACTTTCAATTTCCTGAAATGCTTTATAAACTTTTTGGATGTCAGACTCCTCCAGCTTTTGATGTAAGCCAAGTTTTATAATTTTTTTCTCATTTTCACCTGTATCTTTCCCATCCTTTCTTCTACGAGATGGTCGTTGTGAACTCATTGTTATATTTAAATCTTTATTTTTAAATATGACATTGACATGTCTTGGTAAAATCGATATATCGATATCTAATCTGGTTTCTATAGTTTGTCTATACAAAAACAATTTGCAGCTCTATCAATAATAATACTACATTTTAAAATTGATTGTTTTTAGTAATTTCGTGAAAATTTTAGTTTGACCACAAATGAGTGTGTAAGATATTTTTTTTAATGTGCCTCTCATAAGCTTTCAATCAATTAATGTTTTGTAAATTTCTTCCAAAGGTAATGAGGTGAGGATAATAAATTTGTTAGTAAATATGGATTTGCAACAGAGAACAAAAATAGACGAAATAACAGTCCAGCAGCTAAGTGAAGCAGTTAAATCTAAATCCAGCGATAAATGATGTTGAAGATGGTAATATTAAGCGGTTTATAGTACCAGCAAATGTAATACTAGCAGTAGCATTGACAGAAAGCACAAACTTCCAATCACTAGTGGAGTGGAGTGACTAATTTTTATAGGAAATTATTTGCAAGTGGTGTGAAGAAATCAGGGATGAAAAACGTAACGTAATGATACTCGATAGCGTTATTATAACGATTTAACAATAATTTTTCAAACAATAGCGTGCCGATATTTTAATAACATTATAATAACCAATTACGTAAAATAAAAGTTTATTTTGTAAGGTTACTCTATGTTCATTAAATTTCAATTTTTTTAAAGCTTAAATGATACTTTGTTTTTCAAATATGAATATCTAAATAAAATATGTAAAGCTAATTTTGTACTATTTATTAAAATTTACGCTTTAAAGATCCCAAATGTAATTACAGTTACAAATTATATTTATTTATTGTAACGTTATATATCGTTATTCACATAACGTTATATAACATAACAACTAATTTTTTTAATGTTATTTGTAATGTTATGTAACAAAAACAATTAATAAATAACGTTATACAATAACGCAATGATTTAAAATATTATTTAATCCCTGGAAAAAATTGCTTTAAAATAAAGAATATTATTCGTATTTTATACTAGTTTAAAACAATTAAACAAATTCACTGGCTAGTGGCCTCGTAATTTTAGAGAAGTTTTTAAGTATTAGGAGTAATACATTATTTAAAGGTAAAATGTTAATTTTACTGTAAAATGAATTATCGCCTTCAGATATAGGCAGCCCAACTTACAGCAATTTGTTCATTTAGTATTGATCAGTAAATGAACGAGGCGGCACATGCGTAATAGTTTTAATTTTAATAATATATTTTTAAGCTCTAGGTTTATAACATGAACATGTATAGTTATTGTAATAAATAAATTAGAGTATTTTGTGCACTTCTACCTTTGGCTCGTTCAGAAACGGCCTAAAACAACTTTTTACAGCTCCTCAAAGTTTTTAAAAAGTTCGTGGACTATCACCTTGCAATGTTTTTCATAAAAAAGTCGATTGTTTTAAGATGGTCTTTATATTTTCTGAAAATGTTAAAGACATCCTGAGCAATGGATTTCCACCTTTGGTTCGTTTTTATGTGTCTACCTATAGGATTTTTAATAATACCTTATGTAATTCACTTTTCGAATCGTATTTTAAGATTTTATACATTAGTATAATAATAATAATAATCTTTATTTGTTCTGAATATCCCAAAAAAGGTGTAGAACTTGTCACAATAATAATTTACGTACATTACAAATAATATACATAGTTAATAAAAAAGAAAAAACACAGAAAAATTATATTTAAATATAACATTTTACAAAGTCAGCATCATTTAAATATTCGCTTACTCCATAGTAAGCTTTAGAAATCAGAACTTTTCTTAATTTCTTCTTCAATTCGCGGGTGGGAAGATTTATTATACTCTCAGGTGATGTGTTAAATTTATTATATATAGCAATAATTGTTATTACTTCATCCCCTATATCTCAAAAACTAAAAAAGCTAGATAAGTTCTGTTTGTGACAAAATATTAAGCACCTGAATATACAACTTTGCCCTAATTTAACCGAAGTCGTAACTCTTGCGGTTTACGAGATCCCCATAGTGGCCCTCGAAAAACGAGAAGCCTGTATTATATAGTCTTTAATGTTCAGAATCTGCTCTCTTGGACCGACGTTTCGTCCCAGTTGCAAGAAACTGCTTCAGAGATCTTCATTATTGGTTTTTTGTAGCAAAAAAAAGAAACATTCAGATTAGTCTAGACAAATTGTTGAACAAATGCAAATATATACTGCCTTTACTCACAGTATGCAGACCCTCTAAACAACGATAATTCACCCTTTGGTCTGCTCAATTTATCGATAAAAAATGTTCAACAAAACTTAAATATTATCAACACATTTTTTTACGGAAAAATAAGAACATTTTTGAGTTTAGGCCTCTTTACAGAAAACCAATTTATGGTAGTTGTGAATTAATTATTCAACAGGTGCTTAAATAAAATCAATATTTAATCTGGTTGCCATGGTTGGACTGCACAAACAATAATTAAGTAATAAGCAGTCTCCTCACAGCTGTCGAAGTATAAAACTGTAATAAACAATGAATTTGCTGTACGAAGCAGTTAGTTCATACCGGAGAAAAAATTATGATAGGTGTATCGAAATTTGTACGAATATATTAGATAAACAAGCGCTAGATCAAGCCGTTTGGTGTTTGAAAATGAAAGCTCTTACAAAGAGGGTTTATGTGGATGATATTGAAAGTGAAGAAACTACTGTAGGATTTTTGTTTGATTCTGATACCCTGGCTAGTGCCCCACGACCTGGAACTTCAATAAAAACATTAATGCAAATTTCTTCAACAGCTATGGGGTACGTTGCAAGTTAAATAATTCCATTGCAAATACCTATATTATTACACCAAAAGCCAGATTTCGTACGGAGAAAACACCTCGGGTCACAAAAAATCTGTCCCAGATTTCTCAATCTGATATTAAAATGTAGCCAAAAGATAGGCGCAGCTGATGACGTGTAAAAAGTGTATGTTTAAAATTTTATAGTATCTAAATCTATCTTCCTCGGGCGTCCGAAAATGGTGCTTAAAAATTGTAATTTTTGTGATCGCGTTGCCTATGGAACCGTCGTGGAAAAAATTCAAAATTTCATATTAGCTGATGTACGCATGGTTTGCTAGTAAAACTGCGCAAGGTTTCTGTAATTATTTTAAACGGCTCCGGAGAAAAACGCGAAAAACGAGACCCCTGCAAAAGCCGGAGTTCGTACGGAGAAGAAAACATTTCGGGTCACAAAAAAAATCATAACCTTGTTGTTTTTTGTCCCAGATTTTTCATTCTAGTGTACTAATCAAAATGTAGCCCAAAGATGGACGCATCTGATGACGTGTAGAAAGCGCAATTTCAAAATTTTTTAGTATTCTTTACGGCCGTCCGAAAGTATGCCTAAAAATGGTTATTTCTGCGATTGGGTTGGCTATGGAACCGTCTCAAAAAAAAAAAAAAAAAATCCTTATTTTCTGATACACGCATCGTTTGCTAGTAAATTTGTGCAAGGTTTTTATAATTACCCCCAACGGCCCCGGAGGAAAACGCGAAACACGAGACCCCTGCAAAAACCGGAGTTCGTACGTGTGCGTGCGTGCGTGCGTGCGTGCGTGCGTGTGTGTTTTTAATAGCGTTATCTTTTTAAATTTTAGGTCTAGACCACGTTCTACGACAGGACGCCCAATATCAGGAATAGCTCGAATAGGCACACAGAACCGAATTGGTTCTGCGATGGATCGTTTAAAAACTGCTCGTCCTGTAACAAGCCAATCCTCTAGGGCTATCCGTTTAGGTACAGCCGCAATATTAAGCCAAAAAGATGGGCCCTTTATACAAGTATCAAGATTAAATTTAGCAAAATACGCCAAAAATCCATGTCTCTCAAAACCTTTATTTGAGTATCTATATTATCACGAGGGGGATGTTCGTAGTGCGATGGAGTTGGCTGTACAAGCAACACAAGCTTGTGAATTCAAGGACTGGTGGTGGAAAGTGCAACTAGCTAAATGCTATAACGTTTTAAATTTAATAAGAGATAGTGAACAACAATTAAGAAGTGCAATCAAGCAACAACGCCACTTGGAAACTTTTTTGCGACTCTCTAGACTTTATCTCAGATTAGGTTAACTCAAAGTTGATGGGCGCAGGTTCAGATCCTTGAGCCGGTCCTGAACTCAATACTTTATTATGCCTAATATGTTATTATTTTAGATCAACCGTTATCAGCCATGGAAATCTGCAAATCTGGATTAGAAGTTTTTCCCAACGATGTATCGGTGTTAATGGAGCTGGCTCGTCTAAATGAGGCATTGGGGGATGCACCCTCTTCAGTAAAATATTATAGGAACGTTGTTATTGAAGACGCTACGAATACAGAAGCGATCGCCTGTATAGGATTGTACCATTTTTACAACAACCAACCAGAGTTGGCCTTAAGATATTACAGGTACAGTAACATACTGTTACTGACATATGGTCATGATTCAGGCTAAATTGTTAGGCGTTTTGTACAAGAAATTGTGATTTTTTTTTTTAAACGCTTTTAATCCATTTTCCCTGTCCAATATTCAACTATCATATTATAGGGCGCAGTATTTTGAAATTATTTTTTATTTCTAGACGAATTCTGGTCATGGGAGCACACTCTGCCGAACTGTATAATAACTTGGGGCTTTGTTGTCTTTATTCTCAACAACTGGATCTAACTTTGGCCTGTTTTCAACGAGCTCTAGAATTAGCAACGGATCCATTTATAAGAGCAGATGTATGGTATAATATTTCGCATGTTGCCATCGTAAGTATTTAAAAACCAGTTAGAAATAAATATTTATTTTTAAAAAAACAGGAAAAAATGGCCGTATCGCGAACAATCGGTTGAACGAGTCCAGATCACCAGATCTGCGTAAATGCTTCCACGGTTAGAAAAATTAACTTTGTATTTACAACGCCGATAGTTCACAACTCGCCTGTTAAATATATATTTCCGATAATGTTTAATTATTGTTATTTTAGGCGTCTGGAGATAGCGAATTAGCCCTTCAGTGTCTTAGTTTGAGTCTTTCAAATGATTCAACGCACGCATCTGCATTTAATAATTTGGCAGTATTACAACACCAATTGGGCCGCACGAATTTAGCGAAAGCATATTTCACAACAGCAGCAGGATTGCAGCAGGAAATGACAGAGCCTGGGAAAAATTTAGAATACATTAAGAATACTTAATGTAATTTAAAAATATTTTCGAAAATACAAACGCAAAGTTATTGTCGTAGTTTTACTTTTTTAATGCGATAAAATTCACAATCGTATGCAGCGTAAGCGACTTGCCCGCCGAGTTGCTAAACGATATGGAACAAACAATATTCTTCAGTAAAAAGTTACCTTGGGGTAATTTTTTTTTAAATAGAATCCCTCCGTAAGTGCGTGTGAACAGATGCATGCATCATCAAAGCAATTTAGTGACTAATAGATGAAAACTTTTATTTATCACTTAAAGAAAATAATCTACACGAAATAAGTAAAATTTCCTGCAATGGCTGTTGGAGGAAATTTTCACAAAAAAAGCTCAAAAACAATCTACAAGAAATATGGCGAAACATAAGGTATATTAATGTGCTAAAGAAATTTTCATTTAAGACAACAATCGGTTTGCTAATACCATAATACATTTTTTTATAAACTACGTCATTTATTGAGAGATAATTAAATGGCTGCTTAATTATCCTCATTTCATAAATATAATGTTATTATTGATATAAGAAAGTACAAAAATCTTAACTTCGATATATCCTTTAACTGTCCTACAATTATTTATTTTTTGGTCATTTCACATTATAAGGTTACCAATACGTTTAAATATGAATAAAATAATCACATTTACAAGCGAATTTAAAACACTGCTTTAAACTTTTCAAGATATACAGGGTGCGTCACATATCCATGCACAAAAAAAAAATGTTCCGAGTCTAGTTGTTATTTAAAGAGTTCTCCGAAGAATACAGAAAAAACCCACATAGACAAATCGTTAAAAACAAAAATTATAAAACATTTGTAGTTTTACTTTTAGAAGAGACACTGTGCTTGCACGAACTCTTGCGATAAAGATAATTATTTATAATAAAAATATTGCTACCTCATACAAGTTTTACGTTATACTGTTGTAATTTAATCTACTACGTGTTAGTAGAGGTAATCTATTATTAATCGTCGTAATTATCTTTTCAAAGAGAAAAAATTACACACAACTTACGTTTAAGAACAGCTGATGACCCATCGTGAACTCTGTTTGGGTAAAATCGGCATAACATTTTTATTGCTCGTTTTGCAGTTTTAACAAATTGATTAAAAAAACTGTGCGTATATATTGCCAAATTTACTCAAAAGTGGCTGTTAGTGCACAAAAATGACCGCTGTACGTTAAAATAAGTTGTGTAATTTTAAAATAGTTCATCGAAAGTTAGTTGCTGCAATAAATACTTTTAATGTTTAACACTTCTTAAACTACAAACATTTAACAACAATTTACAAAGACATTCAATATGTTATATATACTTCTCATGTTAGTAACTACAGTTGTTTAACAAGGGCTTAACGTATGTTTTTGAGTAAACGCGAAAAAAAACGAGGATTTTAGCGTAAAACTGGCCTACAAATATAAGAATGAAATAGAGGTGGGCTAGTTTTGTGGTGAACGCGATTTTCATATAAAGACTTTACAACGAAAAGCTTTTTTATCTAAGCCCATGTTTTAAACAAGGCCTCACTAGTAACGTTTATTCTTAGTGCCACGTGAGAATGGTCCTAATCAAAATTACATTTAAACGTAATATATATCAAATTTTGGTGTGTGTCGTGATACTCAGACTTCCGCTGCTGGGGTATGTGGGCTAGTCGGAGATTCTGGGGTTGCTAGTCGAACCTGGTTACTTTCTGACTGCACAACTCCATTTACTTGTGCCCCCAGTTGAGTGTCGCTCCAAGGAGTTGTTAAAATTTGCAGTCTCTGAGACGAAATAAAAAAGTACATCGATCATTTTTATCTTACTATAATCATCATTTTAATTTCTTCTTGGTGATGAAAGGTTTTGCTGCGCGTAAATGTTCAAATTTATTGAAAAATCGTTTTTCGTACCTTGAGGCAGGATCCAGGTGTTACGATAAGTTTGTAGATAGCAATAAGTGGAATCATTGCAACTGATGATCCTGCGATGATCCAACCTAGTATATTAGCCCAGGCCGGATAAATGTATCCCTCGTAGCTTAGGGGTTCATAACCCAGCAACCCATAGACTATAATAAACATAAGAAATAGAGGTGCAGCAAAACGCCAGCAGAACCTCCAATAAATTCCGGGGCTAAATCCAATCATATCTTTAATATCATCACAGAAACGTTGGGTTCCTAAAAAAACATAATAATCCTGATTTTTAGTTTGTATAAACAATATTCTAATAGTTTGTTGGGTCGATTAATTTTTAAAAAACAAAGAGTTAGTGGGTAAGTTTTTTGTTCCGATGAAATAATTGTTAATACGCAATTTTGAATTTGTCGAAATGTGCACGTTTAAAAATTTCTCTGGTCACACCTACCGTATATCCAAGATATAGTTATAGCCTCGAAAAATACCGCAAAAAGCATTGAATAACCTGCAGCATAACGATCAAGAAGATGGAAAAAATAGAATCCTCCTTGGGAACAAGAAGCCAAGCCAACTATGAAGTATAGCGAAAACAGACAAGCCACAAAAATCTCTCTGTGTCTTCCAATTCGCGGAAATTCGTCACTCAGAGCTGTTATTATGGCCTCAGAACCACCAAACTATAAAACATATAAAAGTTATCTGCAACCAAACGCACAAAGTACGTTTTATTACCGAACTATCTAAGCCCAAAGTTAACAACATCATGAAGAAAATTAATGCCCAGAAAATGCTTCCCGGCATTGTTGCTATAGCTGCAGGGTATACAATGAAAACCAACCCAGGTCCTTCTGTGGCCACCTCTTGAATGGGTCTTCCTGCCGCGTGGGCCATATACCCCAACACAGAAAATATTACAAAACCTGCTATGAAACTCGTCGCTGAATTAATAAAACTCGTCAGAAGCGCATCTCTGTAAAAAAGAAACCTTATCATATCGTTCTAATTTCAAAATTATATCGTTTTTGTACGAAATTTTCAAATCAATTTTCTATGATTGTTCTTAAAAACAATTCTATTACTCTATTTGTGTGACGCTATGGGAACAGCAACGTGAGGAAAAATCCCATTTTTGCAATCAAAGTTTTTATCGAGGGTGCGTTTTCCACGCGAGCAAATCTAAGTACACATTTCACGTTCGATAAGAAACATATTTGATGCAAAATCGCTACAATACGAATGCAAAATATCCTATTTTAAGCTGGTTTCTTTCGGAATTAAACGAAATGAATTTTATTTTAATAGAGCTTTTAAGTTTCATACAATTTTGAATTACTCGCGATGCTGTTAAGAACAGATAAGCTGTAATAAATGCACGGATTAACGCAGATTTAAGTTCGGTTTAAACGGGGTTTAATCAAAAAACAAATCTGAAACTTACTTGTACACGTTGTTGTGATATTTGTTGTAAGAAGCGTAAGCTAATAATACGCCAAAACCAGGACCTAGAGAAAAAAACACTTGGGTAGCTGCATCTACCCAAACCTACAAAGAAACCGACTTATTAACACAGCTAAAAAAAAATGGCCTGTTAAAATAATTGGGACGTGCCATGATCGATATTCTTGTTTTACTAAAAACGTTTTTGTTAGTTTTAACGCTAAGAAGAAGAACTGCATTTACATCAAAACTGTGCATATAATGCAACTGTTGCTTTAAATGTCTGAAACTCATTGCTATTTCTAGTAATGAAATTTAAATGTTGGTGTTAAACTTTGGCATTTTTTCGAACCAAGTATTGTAAGTATTAACAGATATAAATCTATAAATAAATAACATCAGCCATAAATAATTATTCATTATATTTCACACAGTTTGCAAATTAGCGCAACAATTTCGTGTAGCCTCTCTAGATCATATTCGAGACAGCCTACACAAGATTTCCATTCAAACCGCAACTTCTTTTCACGCAACTTTTAATCATGGTCACGTATCAAATTTTTCTCACCTCAGCTTTAGTAATGACGCTGAAGTTTGGATTGAGATAATATTTAATTCCTTCTGCCGAACCAGGCAAGGTAATGCCCCTCACCAGTAAAATAAGTAAAACAGCGTAAGGAAAAAGAGCGGTGAACCATACGACTTTTCCGGAAGTGGAAATGCCTTTCCATAAGGAAAAGTAACATATGACGTAAACTGCTAGCAAACATAATGCCATGTCCCATTTAATAGCGCCCAAATCGTGTAAGCCCTCGCTGCGATGTAATTCTAAAATTGCTCGGCTAAAACAAATGGAAACTTGAAGAAAAAGGAAAACTTAAAAATGTAGTTGATTTGCAAGCAAACATAAAAAGTAACAAGATGTTTTTATTTTTGAAAACTTACTTGAAGTACTCAGATGCCGCTGAAGCAAACCTCGATTCTTGTCCTGGAAGAGTATGGACTGCCAAGTCTGAAGTATTATAATCAGAAAAATTTTTTGATGGAAAGTCGAACTAAAACATTAAGGGCCATCTTAAGTTGTCAAGGATTAATTAGTACTAAAAGGTCGAACGAATACTTAAATTTTACAAGAATAGAACATAATTAAGAAGCTTCATAAACTGCTAAAAAAAACATCTTTAATTATTACTTAATAAATAAATTATTTATCAAATGATTAAAGTTTTTAAAAGCGATGCAACATCAGATTGAATAATAAAGTAACTCATATTAAAACAAATTGGTTGCAAATTTGTCTTTTTTTATTATATACGTACCGGTTTACAGAGCGGTGTATTCCAAGGGTTATCACACGTAGTCCATGGTAACATACTCGTGAAGGAAGCAAAAAAAAATCTTAAAGCCCACGCAATTATGACGTTATAGTAAAAGTCTACATAAAATGCTATTAAAACCACAGCATAACCAATACCTGGAATGGAAAATAAAATATTTCAGCAATGGATTCAGAAGACAAATTATACTTGCAGGGCCGTATCTATCTTGAACTTCAGGCCCACAGTACGCAGTATAATTGTGATCCTATATATTAACAAATAAATAAACGTGTGTTTTGGAATAAAAATGTTCACGCAATGAGGAGCCCATACTAATTGTTTCAGGCCCTGAAACAAATAGATACAGCCCTGCCTACTCATAGTATTAATAACTTGAAACATTTCTTAATATTCTAGTAAATAAAAATTCTAAATGTACATTTTAACTCCAACTTCAAATCCTTTTTGCAGTTACTTAAAAAAATGTGAGGAACTAAAGAAAACCTATTTTAAAACTTCGTATTTTTTTAATATTCCTTTTTTAAATACATCTACATAAATATGAATTTCTGAACGGGTTGACAGCGAAGCCGGTGCACATTTATAAAATCTTTTTAGGTTGTAGCATTATTCTGACACATTAAACTCTTTTATAGTAGTCGTAACTCGAGCGACTCTAAAATCATCTTGAAAGCTGGTATAATCCCGAGGTGGTCTCGCCTGAATGACCATTCTTTTCACACTTAACACGGTATAACTGAAATCCCGTTGAATATTGATGGTTGTAGCATTCTCCTGCGTTAGTCGTAATTCTCAGAGCTTTCTCTCGCTCCCACAAAGTGGAAACTGAAAAATGTCTTTTGTGGGAATGGCAAAGACGCACTTACAATGCACTCCGCTCCGTGATTCCGGACCGCGTTTCCGGAGATTAGCGGGAGTGGATAATTGACTTCTTCTCCGGTCATATTCGTGGACTCCAGAGAAATTATTTAGGGTCACAATTGTGTCGACTTGTTGAGTGGATTATGTACTGATTGGGCACCTGTTGTACATGAAATTCTCTTGAAAAAAATTGCGATAAAAATTATGCCTTCAACGTGAATCATAAACATCATTTTGAAAAAGAAATAACAAATTTGTTTAACTAATCATAGAAAAACGCTTTTGAAATAACCGCTATTGTAAATACGGGTTATTTAAAGTATATGAACTTTACACAGCACGAAAAAATAGTAAGCCAAGGCGAATATTCAAGTACAATTTTGAAGATGTGTAATGAAATGTGATGTATGAGATAAATGGGCCAATTCTAAAAACATTTTTAACTGAAACGTTTTTTTAAGTTGAATAAAACAGGAGGTATAAAAGAAATACGCCCTATACTTTACACAACCATTTTTTATTCCGATTAGATTTTACAACACTTCTTTTATACGCAATAAACTCGTGAACGTGTGGCAATTTTCAAATCACAAATCTTCCAATTTACTACACGAACAAGGTAATCCGTAGAGGTGCCACAATAACATCTTACAAGCACAATGACGACTGTTTTTCCAATAAGATATAAAGGGAGAGGCAATTCGAACGAATGAAGATTCTTTGGGTACCAAATTTGTTAAAATGCAACACAAAAGAGCGAGGAAACCTTCAAGTTTCAACCCAAAATGTCAAAACTATACGAGCGTAACACTGACAAAAATTAACGAGAATTAAAATCCGAACCAGAATCTTAAAAAGCGCATCGTTGGGTTGTATTATAGATGTATGTATTTAATATCGAACTATTCAAAACTTTTACCAAGAAATGTAATAGATGACTTAAAATAAAACTTAAAACTCATCATTGTTGTATTTTTAACTAATACTAATTTTTTCAAACAAAAAGTCTTACTTAAATTAACTTACCTTTAAATAAGGGGCATAGTCGTCCCCAGCAAGTAATAGCACCTTTACGATGGAACTGGCCCAACGCCAATTCCATATAAAATAAAGGAATTCCTCCAACGACCAGCATTATACAGTATGGCACTAGAAAGGCCCCTGCAAATGAAATTAAAATTGAAATTGATTTATTTTAAGAAGCAGAACTACTCTACGTTGTTGGGTTGTTGCACAAGAATATAACTTAAACAAATATCGATTTAGATGTAAAATTTCCAATTGCTACAAAAAAAAAATTATATTTAAAAAAAAACAATATTCTTTATCAATCAAAGTTTTTATTTATGTTAGTTCTTTTTCAATTACTGAATATTCTTTTGTCTATAAAAACTGTAATCGCGATTTAACAGAGAACACAATTATCTTGGGATTTCAGATTTCCTTTAATACTGGCTTTAGATTTTGAATCTAATTGCTTTTACAAAGTGCATTTACTACAGACGTACAAAAAAATGGAATGTCTCACTTTTTAAAGTCGCATTATTTTTTATTTTTACGACGTGAATTATTGACGTTGTCTTTCATAAAGGTGAAAAATGAAAGTAAGATCAAATGCTTGTTGAAGCATGGGTGACGCATTTCACATTTTTCAATTAAATATGCGATAAATTGATGCAGGCTACGACGTCTTTGATCCTCTGAATGCCACTTTAACTCTATAATTTCATTATCAGCATCAAAATCAAGGGAGATATGCGCGAATATTGGCCTTTTAGTGTGGGATTTAAAAGTTCTCATTCGATTTAGCTAACGAAAATGTATGTATTTGGAACAATAAAAATGCATACGATCTAATGCTACTTAATTTTTATTTTTGTGACAAATTATTATGCACGACAATTAAAATACTCTCGAAAACTTTGTAATTGTATATTGTAATATCTATGAGGATAATCTACAAGTAAAGTGTCTATGATATCATTTTAATTCAATCCATCAAGATACAAGTGCTGTATCAATTAGCTCTGTTGCTGTTAATGAGAAGAATGGAGCCAATAGAGGCATCTTTCTGCGACAATATACGTGTAACTCAATTTCCAAGCCATTAGAGTTGCTTCTGGCCGTTATTACACCGATACTATCCATACAGTTAAAGACAAATTGTGTGTCCCACACAGATATCCTTTTTATTTCACTATGTTGTTGCATATTACTTTGTTACACAAAATTATCGGAAAACTTAAGAAATACGAAAATCTATTGGGTCTTTATACTTATAAAGGTAGTATAATTATTTACATTAATTGTACAAACAAACAAATTGCAAATATTTAAAATTAAAAATTTTGAAAATCCATTTCGAAAACGGCACAATCAGTTTTTTTTTAAACGTCTGTATGTTACAGAGTTTATATTTCTCAATAAAATGCCGTTTGTCACGATTATTAGCCTTCAAATCATTTAAATTACCATTTTAAAATTTTAATGAAAAATTGATACAGTGCAAAGGTTATAGCCTACACTTTTTTCAATAAAAAATCTAAAACTTCTTAAAATAAAGCAATTGAATTAAAACTATACCCGTTATACCTGCAATATGATAAGCCACATAACAATTTTTAAATAACTTAGTTCCTTTTTCTAAGATAATTGCTTCTTAACAGCCATGTTACTATTAATCGCCAATATCTTTATTTACGGTAGGTAGTCTAGGTTCGTGCATTTATTCCAAGTTGGATACTCATATTTCTTTGTCTGCACTTTTAGTGTTCGCGAATTTCTGTAATGTCCGGTTGTCACTTACGACGAACGTTGTGCCGCGGGCCCTTTTATCTAATTTCCTGCGTAGTCTCAAAAATCTTGCACACAAATATACATTTTACTTACCGCCGCCGTTCTTGTAGCAGAGATACGGAAATCTCCATACATTGGCAAGATCGACTGCAAACCCGATGACAGAGAGCAAGAAATCGACCTTCTTGCCCCAATGCTCGCGGTCATCGGTGGCACCTGACTCTAGGCCACGAGGAGTTGAGCTTTTCGTTGCATTTTTGGATGACATCTTCACGGCAGACGTTTGTCTTTAATGCCGCGAGAAGATCTACGAAAGTGCATACACTTTAACTGGTGCAAACGTTTACTCCATGATAATGCTTCAAGCTCTTTGATCTTTAAAGCTACAAACGTGTAGGACGAACATAATGATAACAATTCGCTACCTTTTAAGCGCAGCAAACATCAAATTACTCCTTTTTTTTTCTTTAACTAGGCCTGAAACATCCAACAACTAATACAACTTTAAATTTCGCACATTTATAAAAATTATGCAGTTCTGGCAATTGCAATTATTCCGATGGTTATATCACACTTAATCCGAAAATAAAGCTTTAAATTATAGGGAAATAATTGGAAATCATCAATAGTGCTTTTGATGCGGCCACAAAACGTGTCAATCCTATCTGTGACACACGTCTGTCCGTTTAGGTCGCCGACCATCACTGTCGATGATTCCAAGAACACTTGAGCGAATAACAAGGCACGACAATCACCAATTATACACAGAATTTGCATAAGTATTTTATATTGGCTCAAAATATGAAAAACAAATGTAGTATAACAAACACCAGTTACGATTCTTAAATAAAGTAAAAGAAACATTTCGTGTTCCATAATTTGTACATCACATTATGTTAATTTTTTTTTTTTTTAAATGTATAAAGACATACTCGTTACTCTCTTTGAATGTTGCAAAATTAGTTTATTAACTAACAGATAAGAAATTCAAAATTTTTAGTGAATTTAATGAAACCCTTAACTTCGCATTTTTATTAAGTGCTTGCAGTTTATATTTAAGACCAGAAACAAAATCGAAACTAAAAATGATTAAAGGGCAGTCCGAGCAATTGAAAATTGCTACTGAACACTTATAGAAACGCTAGTACCAAGAGACGGACAATAATATTGAACTAAGATGTTAAACAGGAAATGAGACCTAATTCGCGTGTAATTATTATGTCAGATGTATACGTTGTAGACCTTGCAAATTGCAAATGTGTAGCAATTGCCTCTCCACCTTTCTTAAAAAAAAAAAAAAAGAAAAATCACGGAGTCAAGCCAATCGACGAAGTCGACAAAAAATTCTTCATTATCTTTCACATTTATAGCCAAAGTCAATTTGTGAACACAGGCCCTTACTTGATGCCCTTATTTGTAAAATATATAAAAATACGATTTATCTCATAAAAATTGAAATATTGTCCGTAATTTTATTTCAGTCGTAAAGTTATTGAAGCTTTTAAATCTAGATCGCGGCGTATAAATTTTGAAAGCCTATAAAATAAGGCAACTACTGAAAAATAATAAAATGCCAAAAACGCACTTATAAACTAACAAGCAATAATAACACAACTTAAAGACTTACAGCTAACAGTACATATTTTTAAACCAAGGTAACGTAACATGCAGATTTGCGTTTATCACACAAACAAACTCGTATCACCTGACTTTAACAAAATATTAATATTCAAAAGTTTTAAAAGACAACGCAAATTAAAGAATTTTAATTTTGATCTAATAATTGCACTAAATACTGCTGGAAAATCACACTACGGTTGTTTATTACATAGACGATTATTACTTCTGTTTGTCGCTCCAAAGAAACTTTTTTCAAAAATAATGTTCAAAAATAATCTACTTACTGTTGTTGATCTGATGTGATAACCAGCATCTCCACGTCTAACGCCACAACGTGTAGATGAGGGCAAAACTCGAATCGCTCTGCCCCATGTGGTGTCTTCTGCGCAACAAAGTCGAGATGAAAGGCCAATCTGGCCTTCCGGAGTTCCACCAACGGCATTTTCAAAGAGGGCATGCGTTACGATACTCCAATTTTCACGAAAAAGCAGACGATAGAATAATTCACATCGCCAAAAATTGCTTGATTTTCAAGAATTTTAACCCATACGCCTATTACACCAGTCAAAATAAATCCAAATGCTTAAAAGGGTTTGTACATGTTAATTTGTTAAATAGTACAAAAACGAATCAGATAGCAAACTAATACAAGAAAAAGCGCCGTAGAACAGCATTTCGTAATCTTTTTTGCTATTCAACCAACGCCACATGGATGAACCTTATGTTACAGGTATTTAAAAAAAACACACACAGAGGGGCGGGCGCATGAACGGTGAAATGTCTTAATCAAAAATGTGAATGGAAATGAACAATTTATAATTTATCACTTTGAAAAATTTAAAGTACATACAACTGCTGTCGAGGAATACGACAATAGCAATTTCACTCTAATAAAACGCAGGAAGCTAAGATCACTACCTACTTTTTTTTACAATTAAGTCACTTATCAGCTATTTTTTATAAGGGGACGATGCTTATCTAAAACTTACTTATCTTTATATTATCTTTTTTGCTACAGTAAACTAATTTTTGTTAACAAAAATAAGCATTAATCGACTTTTTTTGTTTTCAACAACCTGAAAAGCACTTTTATAGAGTTATGAATCCTTATAGCATGTATAAACCAGGAAAAAGTGTCAACTAGGTTTACTTGCCACGGTGTCATAAAATACCGATTATTTAACGCGAAATGTTCACGTCCTTTTGATAAATGACCTTTGTAGTAGTAGAGAATCATGTATGGGTGGTTTAAAGCGACTACTATACACTTCATGTGATGGATAAAAACTCAAGGGAAATTCAAATTAATAGCAAAAACACCAAAATTTAATCAATAGATTTACATTACAATATCTTTATTTTTGTTGTATTTCCATTGTCAATTATTGTCAAGTTCTAATAATTGCATCACATTTTGCAATTAAAATTTAATAGGCTACGTTATCTTATGTAATGTTAATGTTTTTGCGTAGTAGATATTGTTATCATTGACAATTTTCATAAATTACCACACTTTTTATCGTTATACAGGCACGCTCTCTGATTGGTTGAAATGTGTCTACCTGGACCAATCAAGTGTCAGCTACTACATTTATGATAACACTGACAGAACTACGTTTTGCAGATGGATTTGTCAAGTAAACATAAATAAACCTCCATAAAATGGAGTAATTCGGGGTACTTAGAATTCTTTAGACAGTGGAAGATTATTTTCTGGTGATAAATTTACCTTACTAAACGTCCAAAACCCTTATGAATCAATTTTTAATCCAACTACGCCTACAAAAAGTAGGTTGACATATTGTATTTTGTGCCACATTTGCAATAATTATGGTGTTTTTAGGTAACTACCAATCTTTAAACTTATTTGTGTACAATATATATTCAAACTAAAATGGGTGATGAAGGTTTCGATCCCTGCGAATGTGTTTGGGGCCACGAAATGGCCATGAGACGGCTTATATCATTGGTAAAATCTGTTTCGATTAGTGCATATTTTATTGCTACATAAATAATTTTTAGCTAAGACAGTCTCAATCCTATTGTACAGATTCGGAATGTTTTCAAGATGGTAAGTGTGATACGAGTATTAGTTTGTTCTCTGTACGTGGTGTCCCAAATTCGATGGAATCGCAAAAGAATTCGGCAAAACGCATGGGGCACCTTATACTGTTCGAAACATGCTAAATATCAATCTTGTTTTAGTAATTGCCAACCGAAATCAAACACCAGATAATAACTTCATGATAATGAGCCTCTTCCTTGCTTTTGCTTTATTAATGTACTTCTTAAGACCGCAATCACAAAGGAATACAATGTTTGACAGTCCATCAAAACCAGGAAATGGCGATAGTGTAAGTTTAAATGTAGATCTACCCCAGATGATATTAACATTTTGTTGTCGATAGGGATTTAATGGTCCGCCACCAAATCCACCAACAGCTTCCTAATTTAAAGGAATATGTGATCCAGATTTAGCTCAATTTTATACTGGATTGGTATTATGAATGATTTTAACTAATTTTAATATAAGTACAGTGAAGATAATCAACTGATATTTTTATAGTGGCAATCTCTTTAGATAGAAGTGGTCAATAATCAAGATGCTTTTAATGGCTGAATTTAATTTACTTTTAATAATTACCAATTGTTACATTAAAACAATGAGTGATGGGACTTAATTAAAAAAATGCCTGCATGTATGAAGCTATATTACTTAAATTTATGATGTTACAAGTTACAAGTCTTTTACTCTAATGAAAATTTTAACTAAAAAGGCAGTTTTTAAAGTATTGAAAATGTATATTTCTACTTAAGTTACTCTGAAAATATTCAGTTATTATCAATGTTCAAATTTCTTTTTAAATGGAAATGTTAAATACTGTTCAGTGATTGGGAAAAAACTTCACTGTAAATGCGATTTTAAAAAACAAGCCTGGAAACAAAAGCAATCTAGTGGTGCAAGCATTACGAATGAAACGACAACTTTTTTGTTTGTAAAAGATTTTAAGGTGTTCTACTTTTTACCAAGACATGAAAATTTAGACTGTTTTTTGGGGTCATATCTTAGCCAGCATTTTTTAAATATTTTGGTTGTTAGGGCTTAGGTTATGTGCACAAATGTTAGATTATATTCTAGATTTCTTTTGCACTTGTCGTATGTTAAAGATTAATTTTAAAGAAGTGTATTTAATCGTGACCAATATTTTTAACATCACTTGCTATAGTTTAATCTATCATTGCATTTTATTAGGCAAATTTCTGAAAAGGCTTTATTACATTCCCTGTAACATTGTTGCCGTAATTGTATTTTTTTCTTTACAAATATATTTGTTATTTGCTTTTGTGATTATTAAAACCCCACATTATGTGGCAAAACTGTATAAAATGTAAAAATAAAGATATGTAATTATTTTCTCAATATTCACTTGAAATTTAACCAGTCCGGATGTGACCTAACTTTACAGCAAAAAATAGCAGATGGGTAAAAGGTAAAAGTATATGACGGCTGAAATGCAAAACACTATTAAAATATTTTATTACCATACAAATACAAGACAGTTTTATAACAAATGAAAATACAGTTTTTTCCTTAATTTATATTTAATAAGAATGTTAAATTTTGTACTACACTGAGTTGTACTCATCGATTTTAATATAAAACTATTTATACGATTACTTTCATGAATGCATGTCAAGATTTACTATCATTAAGGAGTTTTAAAGACCTGCGTACTTTTTGTAACACTCCTGTCATTTGTTCATATTTACCGGTGGAATTTGGAAGATTTTCAAAGTTTATAACTTGGGAAATATTCTGAGAAAAGTTTTCTGGCTTTGGTAGTCTCGAATAAGGCGAAGCGCCTTTGATAATCGGAGTGCCGAATGCACTCGTTAACACTGGATTCAAACCATTAGCAACAGGTGATTCTTGAACTTCATCGCGAAGACCGTTTTCTCTAGCTGTTGTTTTATCAGTTGTTATAAAACTGTCTTGATTTGATGCGTCTTTACTGCTGTCTGTCCTACACTCATTTGATTTTGTATTTTCGTTAACTACGACTGGATTTGCAGTTGTTTCATTTGTGACAATGACTGACTTCGCATAATTTAGTTCTGCCAACAGTTCTTTCTTCTTCGATTCCAACTCTAAAAGCGATGGCGATATGTAACCGGCTGATTTCTTATTCTTTTCCTGAAATAAAAACTATTAGTTACGGTTAAAATAAATATTCCCATATTAAAAAACAGTTTCCTTCATAAAAGTTAACACGAAATAAAGTTAAGCACCTGCTCTGTATCCAGTTTACAACCAAGAGGTAATGATTCTATTTCTTTATCCGAGTTTGTAGTGTCCACTTCCATATCGCAAATGGCTAAATCGTCTTGACTTTTTTTCTCCATCCTCATGATAAACTCGAGCATTGCTTCTTTACTGTAGTCTTTAGAAAACGGAGGACAGTCATGTAATTTATATTCCTACAAGATAACAATAAGTTAAGTCGTCAGATAACAAAATAAACACTAATACTATTAACTTACATCTTTCGTTCCTTTTTCTAAGGGCATATTAAAGCCCGGATATTCGACAATTTTTTCTGGATCTATACTCAATTTAAGTTTAACACTACTTTCCACTCCTTTACCATCAAAGTCGAACAACGTTAAATCTGATTTTGTTATTTCCGCTTCTTCTATCCAACCAGGCGGATAACCAAATTGACGCATTTTATAAATATGCGAGGGTATTTCATTTTTTCTTAAACCAAGTGCCTTTCGTAATTTTTCTGTAATTTTTCCTGGTGATAAATGGCCATATTTTTGGTCGTCTTCTAAATGATACCTCCTAAAATTGAAATGTTTAAAATTTAAATGTCGCGAACGGTTTTAGTTTCAAGCATAAATTTGTAAAAACCTTACGCAGACTTAATTTGTTGCGACTTAAATTTTTGTCTAGCAGCGTTTATTCTGCTTTGGTTCCTTGGTTCCGGACAATCTTTTAAATTATGACTTTCTCCACAATTAAAACAGGAAGATATTACTGCAGCCTTAGTTACTTCTAGACTACCATTTTTATTACTGCCATCTATGATTCCAAAGCGGCTTTCATATTTTAAAACGTTGTCTTCTTTGGTAGATAGTGATGGAGCGGTATCCAACATAAACAATTCACTGTCAGACTTCCTCGACTTCTTTTTATGTTTCTTCTTTTTCGACGGCGAACTTTCTTCTGTTTCAACATCAACTTTATCAATAACTATCCACTCGTCTGCTTTTATTGCACTATCATTAAAAACATCTAGTGTGAATGTATTGTTTTGTGTTATGTCAAATTCGACAAAAGCACTTAAAAATCCCACAAACTTAGCTCTGTACTGTTCCGCAATGTCTTCGTTTATAAATTTTACACTTATAATAGGTACCTCTTCCGAATTAAACGAACTGATTAGGGCTTCTGCCTTTGTACACTGGCAAGTTCTAGATTTAAGTTCTTCGTTTTCACTTTTGAGTTGTAGCAATTCTTTTTGCAACGTTAGCACTTTCTGACTCAAATCTTTTACTGGATCATCGTTAATTATTTCCAAACTGCTTTGTGAATGTAAAGATTCGAGGTTAGAATCGGAATTTTGAGATGATGTTATATCAGTGCGAGGAACTTTGGCATCAGGCTCTATAATTTCTACATCTGCTGATTCTGAAGACTGGTCCAACTGCGTAATATCATCATCACTTATTTCCACAACAATTTCATTAAGAGAATTTTTTCTTTTCCTAATATTTATGTCAGCCATTTTCTAAAAATGACATTTGACAGGATACAAAACAAAAGCTACGTCACGTCAATAAGCGCGCAAATTTAAATTCAAAAACTTGAAGTTCACAAGTATGACTTTCGATATAAAATAGCAATAACTACTTTAAAAATCACTCGTACGTTTACCTCTCTATATCGTAAAGCAGCTAATCGCTTGCTTTAGCATATTAATTTATTAAAATTTAATTTAAAGTTCGTCATATTGATATGTAGAATTTTAAAACTCACGTGCGGTTGCAACTTATATCTTCGCGTGTCGAATTTTTATGTATTTTATTGACTTAACAAAAAAGAAATTTTAGTAATACGAAATCGATTGCATAATTTATTACATAATGCCTTTCTTAAAAGATAAACGAAGACTCCAACCGAATTCTCAAAGACTTATTAATTTAGCAAACAAGAATGGTTTAAGGCACGCTGTATTTAATGTTCCCGGCGATAAATACGTAGGAGAATGGAAAGATAATTACAAAGAAGGTAAAATTAAGTATTCTGCTATCTAAATCTGTAATTTCTTTCTATAAATACACGTTTGTAACTTCCTGTATGGTTCATGAAAACTTTTTCCGATTTTAAGGAAAAGGAACGCTGTTAACTAGGACAAGAAGACTCTATGGAGGTGATTGGGAAAGAAATTATCGTCATGGTTTTGGAGTGTTTGCAATAGGTAAAGAAAAGGTATTTATTTTACAATATAGAGGTGACTGGAAATTTGGAAAACCGAGTGGCTACGGTGCTTGGCACTATCCAGATGGTGGCTACTATTTGGGAAATTGGAAAAATGGTAAACGTCATGGTTATGGCCAAATGTGGTATGCTGATGGAGCCTTTTATGATGGTGATTGGTACAAAGACATGCGTCATGGACTGGGGATGCTTGTGAGGGCTGATGGTAATCGTTATGAAGGTGCTTGGAAGTGGGATTTGAAACATGGCAAAGGACGGTTTTTTCACTTGGACAGCGGCCAAATGCAAGAAGGAATATGGTATAAAGATTACTGTATTTACAGTTTTGTAGTCGATATACCGTTCCGACAAACTGCCTTGGAACCAACACCATATCCAATAGTCCCTGTAAGTATTTTGTGGTTTGTTTACGGAATAGTTTTTTATTATTTACAATTTCAAAAATAATAAACTTGATTGCTGTAGTTTAGCACAAAAAGTTCACAAAATTAGTGAGAATATACACTTAAACCAAATATTTAAGTTGTTTAGTTCATGAATGTATTTTTAGATTAAATTAGTTTACACCCAAGAAGTTTGTGATAAGCGGGAAAGTGAAGCTTTGGCCGAACAACTTAATTCATGCCATAGTTTACAACAAGTTTCTGTACAATCAGAAGAAGCATAAATTTTTAAAAAGTGTACTTGGCAGTAATAAAATGTATATTTAGTAATAATAAATAAAACAGAAATGACAATACACTAAAATTTCCATAAAACGACAAAATATAATCCCAATAAATTTCGTTGATTTCGTAGCAAAGTGGTACATACTGAAGTTGTATAATGAATCTGCAACATATAAAGATAGGTACTCAAAACTTTTATTTCAAAATCTTATACTCGTACAAAATTGGGGCCTACATGTCCATAAGTATAATTAATTAATCACAGATGATCAGATCAAATATTAACAATAATAATGTACAATTGTGAATATTTAAAAAAATAGTTCCCAATCACACGCACATTTTCACAAAACAAACACACATGCAATTCTAAGCAAAACCTACTCGCATACGACACAAATCACACTTAATTAAGTATTGCCGATAAATTCGAAAAATATCAGATACACAAATATCACAATCTCAAATTTGCCGTCACATTACTGTGGACGTTTCTATAAATTAAAAACCGTTTGTCTTTCATAAAGAGGTCGTTCAGACAATATGCACTCCTGATAATAAATCGCCATTTCCTCGGTTATGATCCATGTCGCCTTGTTCAATTTGTTCCTTCAACAATTCCAGTTCTCTGATGCCCGACACAGTCATCTCATATTTGTGAGCAACTAAAGACCGATAAAAGTGAACGGCAAATGCCAAAAAAATAAACAGGACTGGTATAAGTACTATACTGGCCGACCAAGCCGCTGTTGTGTTTATATCATAAAATTTAACCCAACAGAGTACAGCGATTTCAGCTAAAAACAGCAGTAAACCAAGAAGGGTCGAAAAAGCCCACGCTGTTTCGATATACCAGTGCAGTTTTTCATGTGGGGACTCCTCCACTAAACTTATCGATTCCAAATTACTTATTGCTTCAATATTTGGCAAAATACAGGTGCTAATCATGAGTGCCAACATATGAACGGCCACCAGAAGTGTCGTTATAACAGCAAAAGCCACCAACATTTCATTCGGAATGGCTGTCGGATTTTGAATTTGGAGTTCCACCATGGCGACCATAGCGAAACCAGAGAGGAGAGCCGAAGTCTTGCTGGACGCTTTTAATTTTGCTCTGCTCAACTGTAGCTTTCGCCATGATAAATATCGGGGTGTGTGAAATTCATCACCGCTTTGTGACATTTTATGATTCTGAAAAACATACAATACATTAAAACTAAAAACTTATAACACGTTTAATGATTATGAAATAGCAAAAAAATGTAAATGAGGTTCTTAAAAAATATTAGGGCATTTCAAGGGCTCAATCTGTTTGAACAGCAAATTACAGTAAATGCAAAAAAAACACATTTCTGTACAAACTACAAACATCTAAACAAAGAATAATAATTATTATTGTAGAAGCAATTTATCAAGCGATAAAAAATAATCATGACCTCGAAGTATACCTACACCACATACTTCTGATAAAAATAATCTGTTACTATATATTATAAATATATTTAAACACAAAAAGTGAATACGATATCGCTCAAAAACATGATGGCAGGAAAGTTGTAAAACAAATAAATGAAAAATAATTCAAATGAAAGAGCAGTAGAAATTAATTTAAATATTAATTAAACCTCTTTTTTGCAACAGCCCTCCAAAAATGTCTACAGTTGGGGGTTGGGGGTACCGGAGTCTTGCTGTTATTAATGCATTAGAAGGTCACTTGTAAATACAAAATTACACAAATTGATTCTATGACCTTTACTCCTAAATACAATGGTTTATGTAAAAATAAATTTTACATAAAAATATACGCCATTTTAATGGACTAGAACTGGTCTAGCACATGCCCAAAATATAAAATGTACTCGTTGACTATTCACAAAAACAAAAATGGAATTTCCGCTGGCTGTTCCAACTGACTGCCCTATTAAAGTATAACGAGACAAATTTTGCTTGGTAATGATATTTTGCTAGTCCCACTAGACTTTGATCACTGAACCATAATAATTGTGTTTTTTGTTATTCAACAGCAACAACATTACCGTAACAGCTTACCAATTCCGATTATAAATACAATAGTTTAATAAAAATTAATTAACCTTGTTTTCCAACAGATCTTACTTTTGTTTTTCATGTAAATTTTATTGCATATTCAAATTTTAACTGCGAACATGTATCCAAAGAACTTTACAGAAATATGTAGACTCACATGCAACTGCGTTTAATTAAAATTTCGCGAAAATAAGCATTTTTGAAACAGATATATGCGTGCATCCAAACATCACCGATTTAATTGCTGGCCTGTTAATACAACCTTGCTCTAAATTTTATAATGTAAATATACTCTTTGGTAAATACATTTAATTGCTACTAAAATATAAATTATTACATCTTTAATTCTCCTAATAAATAAAATACAAATAACAGTGAGTGCATAAAAATATGTAACGAGATGAATTTTTTTCTTTGTATAAAAAAAAGTTTTTAAAATATATTAAAGTATGTAGTAAAACTGTACTGTTCATCATAACTTTGAATTTTTTTTCGTTTGTTACTGACAGCTGATTTAAAACACTCAGTAACTATGAATCTTTACAAATATTTAAAGCAATCAACTTTTACTTCACATTAGAAATTTATTAACTATTATCTGGTAGTAAATTAAATTAAAGGACGTCCTTTCCTTACCATTTCCAAGTATTACATCACACAGACACAAAACCTTGATTTGATGCACGCTCATCAAACTTAAATGTCGTGAAAAAGTTTGAAACTTGCACTGTAGTTTATTACATAATATAGTCAATTATTTATCGGCACGTAAAATTTGTTAGTATTCACTTTCATATGTTATCAATAATGGTGTTCTTAAGCGACTGATATTAACTTACTTTAAAATGTTTAATTTTAAGCAATATCGACTAAATATTTAAATATTAATTGCTGGGTTGAATAATATAATATCATTATCATCGGCACATACAAACTATAGCATAAGTAGTCTTTGATATGTGTAACATGTAACCAAAAAATTACAAGCAGCAACAACTTAAAAATATTGTTGCAGACACACGGTAATCAATAAACAAAGCCAATAATTAATTACCTTGTTGTTATTATGTGTCCTGTAATAAAGATGTGCCGTGCTACAACTACAGTCAACACATTTACCCTTGGTCAAATGATTGTTGCCTACTTCTAGGCCTACTGTGCTGGTAGACCAAACAGACATGTGGTCGCCTGCAAAAAAAAATTATACATTATATGTGATATTCACGCAGGTAGTTTTGGTTGGTTGATCAGAATAAATAAATTTCCCCTGTCACGTCAATTTGTATTGTTTCAAAAGTGAAATAGTTTCACAATTAACAACACTACGATAAAATAACTTTAAACCGGGTGATAACTTTAAAAAAAGTTGTGACTAACAACTAGATAAAAAATTAAACATACAAATATCGTAGGAACGATATAAATGAAACGTTTTAAAATGTATAATTACAAACATAGAATTTATTCTAGGTACAAAGAATATATATGAAATAAAATGCTGTGTCACAAATATATATGAATACAACACATTTTCTATAAAATTGAAGACCTTGGTGCAAGAAGGGGATATGTGCAAAAATGTAAAAAAAAAAAACTTGTACAGAAATGGGTTTTAAAATATGCGCTTTTCATATGGTGCAAATGTGGGATAAGTAGGGCTTATAGAAATTATTTTTCTAAGCCCTACTTATACCACATTTGCACCATATGAAAAGCGCAAATTTTAAAATCCATTTCTGTACAAGTCTTATTTTTTTACTTTTTTGCACATATCCCCTTCTTGCACCAAGGTCTTCAATTATGCAACCATCAACGAATTATTAAATGTTTAGACAACAAAATTATATTTAAAGTAAAGCGTTATCGCTAATGACGACCTTGCTAATTAAAATCATAGTTTAAAAAGCAATACACACAGACAGTCAGGGAGATTTTCCATGGCAGTGAGTTTAGTTAAAGTGATACACAAAAAGTACGAAGCGGCATATTCAGTCTGAGATGGTTGCATATCTAGTTTTTGTGGCACCTGGTCTTATTACTACTCAAAATTGGCAGTGTTATTGATTAAATGCCGACTTTTGTTTAGACCCCTAATATACATACCTGGATGCGCCACTGACTATGGTAATAAACATTACAATTAAGTGTTTAGTTTGATAAGATTGTTGTTTCAGCGGTGCATTGAATTGGCTTTTGTTGTTTATTTTTAACTTTAAGAGATAAAAACATATCACATGTCTATGAACACATAATTTACGCATTAACGTCAATTCTGCGTATAAAAATTTTGAGATTTTTTGAATTCTAGCGCGAAACTACGCCCGAGGGTCTACTCTTTCGTTGTAGGCGTCGTGCGATGCCATGTAAACATACTGCAGCATGTGAAAAAGCATTGTGACAATAAGAACGAAACGTTTAATCTACATAAATTTTCAAAATTTGCTGTAGCTCTAAGTCTAAATATATTTACCATTTTAGAAGACTTTTACTGTCACCTTGTTGGAAAATATTAAAATTTAACAACGTAGAAAGAATTCAACCACTTGCTATGTAGCACGTATCAAGAATTCGTGCCAACAAAGCATCACACTTTCGTTTGATGTCGTTTTTCTTTCGGTGTTAGTATCGAGTAAACGACTCGTGCTATTAGTCTCTGCACACAATATAGGAAATATTGAAAGATACTTATTTTTTAAATACAATAATGTCTGAATTAAAAGCTTAAATACAACAATTTATCCAAGGTGGTTGCGAATGTTGCCAATCAAATTTTAAAATAAATTTGGCATTGTAGCATGGCCAAGGATGTTAAGAGTATATTTATATACATACCATTGTGGGTCGCATTGTCCTCCCATTTTAAAGATTTGGGGATGTTAAATATGTATTTCATTTCCTTTAGGAAAAAACGGAATTTTTATATGGCCAAAAAATTATGAACGAAATAGGGCGTACAAAGTTTTGGCCCTGGGAAACTAAAAGGAAAAAATGTTTCCTTTTAGTCCCCTGGTTATCGCTCTTTTCCTCTATGGCAACACAAAACCTAATAACATTTTAAATAACTGTACTTAAAAAAAACATCAGGTATGTATGCTAGCCGAATTGTAACCGTTAATATAAATTGGTACCACAATTTGATCGTGATTCAAAGCACTGCAAGATGGACGCATATTTTAACGCCCCACAATTTTTACGTGAAGTATCGTCTGTTGGCAAAGAGTTTCCTGTTGTTTAAAAACGAATTATTACGGCAAAAACAATTTTTTCCTACTCGTTTACGCACTTAATTATAAGCAGTGTCGTTTTAAGTATAATTTTCCAGCAATAAAAATACTTTTAGACAGTAATAATGCTTTTTATCTTATATCAATTTTACATTTTAAGTAACACACACAGGGTCCTCATACAGTTGCGTTTAGGCCTCAAAAACGTAAGTACGATGCTGCATATAAGTTTAAAAAATACATAATGTACGTGTGACACCAAATTTGGCCAATCTATAACAAAGATCGTTCTAAAAGGCTCAGAAATATTTCACGTGTAATAAATTATTAAGTGTTAGCATTCGTTCTATTATTGTTAAAATAAATACCGCTGTTGGAGCAATACGCTTACCAAATTCATCATACGATTTAATTCAAACAAAATAATTTACACATGCAGCAATTGCAGCTGTACTATATTAATTAACAGAGAACACATTAAATGTTTGGAGATGTTTACCAAGTTCATAATTGTAGTGTGCCAATTAAATTGTTTCACTTAATCTAATTTAATTTGCAAAGAAATGTACTTGCCTGCTAGTAAATATTTTTACGCACTTAAGTTTTCAAGTAGTTTACGGTTCCGTTTAACAAAAATTGAAATATTCAAGCGTTCTTTAAGGATACGAACACCATAAGAACGTGCGGTTCTTTATTAATTATTATTGATTAGTAATTAACTGTTTCATTTTAATTAATAAGCCATTTCTATTCAATTGCCCTCTTAAATAACGGTTCGCATATTGTTTAAGACACTCAACAAACATTGATAAAATAATAATGTTATGAACTTGTTTATTGTTAGTGCTTATAATATACAGATAATTAAACAGCAGCAAATTATTCCTGAATTATGAATTACTCTCTGTTTTCGTACGCAAGTTACACATTAAACTAAGTATTAATTTCATTCAATAAGGAGTAAACACTTTAAAATTGTTCTTACCTTTTTTTAACGTTTTTAAACAAAAATATAAAAGGTTTGCACCGGTTGCACTGAGAAGGTCGTAGTTTGTTTCTCATGTACAAAGAGTTATCGCAAGACTGATCGGCATCTCCCACTCACCAGGAGTCAGTTAAAGCTAGAGTGCCCACGGCGTAGCTGTTCGCGCTCAACTGAAGGGTTAAATTAAAAAACGAAATATCGAGTTCACAGATCTGCGTGATTATCAACATCATACAGCTTGTTCCATTTATTCTATCAACAGACGCAGCGCTATAAGTATGCAATAAACGTCTTAGAATTGCATCACAGGAGCGGAATGGATTTTTTTCCACTTCATGCTAGGAACTGGGGCAACATTTTGAAATGAAACTGAATTCAATCTCAATCTAATTACAGAATTGCCTGGACACATAAAAAATGTACGCAAAAAATATTTTATATGCGTAATTTAATAATCGAGCACCAAGTCCAGCCCGTTCCTGTACTATACCGTTCTAATTCTAACAATAAGATGGGTAGGAATGTTTAAAAAATTCCTAAACGCAAAATTTCGCGTGGGAGTTCGCGTGTGTTCCTCAAATTCAGCTTCAAACAATTTTTTAAATTTATTTTTCTATCATAACTGATCATTCTTTTCTTTTAAAAAATTACTTGAATGAACGCTTTTTCAACACAGTTACGTGCATAAATGCTTTTCATGGCAATTTTATACATGGTTACAACAAAAACCCAACATTATAACCCATTAAAATGAAATTATAGACAAGTGATTCTGTATTAAAATTTAAATTGTTCAATAGTTGTCCTGTGTCATCTAAATTATGATTGATTGCAAACTGTTTGTTTTACCTTGTATTTATTTTTGTTTAGCAAGGTCCATATACGCCAACATTATTTGATATACCTAATTAACTTGTAAAATTCTGAAAACAACGTAGTTGCATAAATATAAAAGCTGTGGATTGCAGCAAAAAAAAATGATTTAACCAATTTGAAAGAAGTGCTTGAATAATAATGTTATGTATAATTTATTAAATTTCATTTAGCCACATATAAACTTGACCGCAATTTTATTTCCTGTTTTTATTTTTAACACACACACAAACTGGCGAAACGCCTGATTTTTTAAATTTAAAATAAAAGGCAGTATTTGATGGGAATATGGAGAAAATACAAACTTTTTTTACTTCGTTCTCCTTCAGTTACAAGCACTACAAAATGCAAAAACTATTTTTAGCTTCATTAATTTTCAGAATTTTAATAAAAATGGGTCTACATATTATTTTAAAGAAGGTTATTAATCTAAGCAAAGTTATATAGTTTTACTAATAAGGTTTGATGCTATTTACGGAACAATAAAATTGTAATAAAGTTGCATAAACAAATTTTACAAGATCATAAGTATTATTACTTATTTTAATCTTCCATAGCTGATTTAAAAATGTATACCACATCAGTATATCAGTAAAATGAACTCAGTTATTGAATGTTTTTAAATAATCTACCGACGAATAGACTAGGCTCGAAACTGAGAAGGATATTCTTTAAGGATGATTTTTTAAATTTCAAAAACGATAATAAACTACAAAGAGACGAGTCTGGAAACTATTATAGATTTTCTTTAAAAAGTGATTCTTAGGCAATAAGGTGGATGATTTGTTATTTCAACTAATAAATAAAAATAATATAAGTGTGGTGTGTTGCATATGAAACTTGTTTCAAATAATTCATAACTTCAGCGTTACTTTATCCATATTAAAATGTAATTTTCTCTTTCCCCACCTGTCTTTAATCCACCAGCAACTTAATTCAAGGTAGTTCTTACGTGCGATTAGATTGGACAACAAAATAGTACATACGTAAAACGCGTTCTTTAACGACGTAAAATTAACGTTCAGACATAGAATTGTCGTTATTTTCAATTAACATCCGTGCTGTTTTGTGTTTAAAATATTATTGTAAAGATGGCATCTAGTGCGCCCAAATTAATACTGGACGACGATGAGAGATTTGCATTAATGAAAGTAAGTTTTGTAAATGATCGAAATGTATTTATTGGCGAGTAAAAGTGCGGCCCGTGGCCAATATCTTCCATCACCTAAATTTCTTCGCAATGCAGGTCACTCGCTTCTCATTCTGAATTTTTGATTTTTAATTAATGTTATCGCACTTTACTGAAATGAAACCGAAAATTAGTTGGGTCACGTATTTCTAGTACAGTGTCTTCACACACAGTTGCACATTTTCCATTAATTACTAGTAGTATAAAGCTATAAAAATGACAATGGCAACAGCCCCATCGATGCGAGAGCATCGTCAAGGAGACAATTTTTATTTCAAACTTCATTTAAAACGCCGAGTTTTTCACTAAAAAAAAAAAAAAACTCTATCACAAGTCGAAACAACTCGCAAGTCCAGCAACAAGCTTGTAATTAATGTTATCAACAACACTTATCGTATGTAATTAAAGCAATCCTCACAAAGTGGAACACGTGTTTCATTATACGTTTAAATTTTACTTTAAACAATTAATTGTATTAACGTATTATGAGTGACAACTCTCTATTTAGCTTTGGGCCGAAAAGAGTACTGACAGAAAAAACAATTTAAAAAGACATCGCAGTTTAATCAATACACTTGCAATTTTTACGAATTTTGAGAAATTAATTTATTAATTTGGTTTAAGGTTTCAGTAATTTTAGCATAAGTTATGCTCACAACCAACGTAAAAATTACTTTTAATTGACAGGCGCAAGTTTGGTTTAATTAGGGTAAATAAACAAAGCTGGATTAGGTTTACTAATCATAATTTTTGTAGAAAGTCGTGCGATTATTTTGTTATATTATATTATTAAAATGCATACACACAGATTCAAAATTTTGAAACTGCTAGTCTTCGTCTTCATCGTCGCTGGCTGATTCTTCTTGTTTTTCTCCGCGTGTTATGAGGTGGTATGTTTCGGCTTCCAAAGCCAATTTTCTTATATTGGCCAGACACCCTGCTGAAGCTTCCTGAAGCTTTTCGTCAGTCGAAGCCACCGTTCGTAGAAGAAAGGGTACGACACCACTCTCGTGCATCGTTATGCAGTTAAATGAATTTTTTGACAAGTAATACAGAGCTAAGGCTGTTGTACGATGGACATTGGGGTTGCTGGCGGCCATGTAACCTACCAGAGGTGTTATGGCACCTAATCTAAAATAAATTAATTGTTAATCATGATCGACCGTTTAATCAATAAACAATTAGCGACAAACAGGTGGAAGATCAAGGATTTTTGAAGTTGAACTATTACTTTAAGTTTATTCTTCGCAGAGAATTAAAGAACGATTTACCTTCCAAACATTTTACAGTTAGCACCCCACGCGCAACAGTACGCAATAGCTGATGCCAAATGCTCCCTCAGTTCTTCATCTTCTGTATGCACCAGATGAACCAACATGGACACGACACCATGATCTGAAATGACCCCCAAATTCTCCCTATCCTGAGCAACTTCTGCAATCGCAGCACACACACATGCCAGAACATGATTGTCCGTGGATTTGAGCAGTCTTACTATTAACTCCAGTCCTCCAACGAAACACCTCACCATTTCCCCCGAATCAAGAGCATTTTTTATACAAGGAACCAGTGACCAGGCTGCGTTGGCCTGAACCTAAAATTTCCAGGAATAAGCACGATATTTGCGTGTTATTTAAAAAAAAACACACACTTTAGGAGAGCTGTTCTTTAACAACGACCAAATTAGCCGGACTCCATCTAACTCTTCGATTATTCTCATCGAATCTTCATCTTTGGCGCACTCTCTTAACACCATGGGTACGTTTTCCAGCAACGGTGGGTACGTATAATTGAGCAGATTGACGAGGTATGGTATTCCTCCGGCTCTTTGGAGCGTTTCTCGGTTGTGCTCAAACTTGAGACATTCGCTAAGTGCACCGACAACGTTGCTTAACACTTCTTCACTTTCGTCCACGTTTTCCAGCAGACTTACTAAACACTTAAAAAAGATAAACGCAAAAAAACTGGAGTTGGTGGACAAAATTTTGCTGATATACCTGTACTGTTTTTAACTGGTCGTATCTTTCGACGTTCTCTGGGCTTATCGCCGTTTTCCATATCGCGCCTGTTACCGCTGCTAGCAACAATTTATCATCGCGTGTTTTAACGTCTCTTGCCATCGCGACCAAGGGGTCTAACCCACCAGCCTGTCGTACCAAATCTCTTGTGACTGAACTTTCAGCACATTTGAAAATG
This sequence comes from Elmis aenea, assembly GCA_947652605.1. Classification (NCBI taxonomy): domain Eukaryota; kingdom Metazoa; phylum Arthropoda; class Insecta; order Coleoptera; family Elmidae; genus Elmis; species Elmis aenea. The sequence continues at coordinate 60,075,937 of OX393579.1, forward strand.
GTTTCGGCGCAGTACCTTCGTAATTGTGGATAATCCTGTTGAATCGAGTACTAATATTTACTCAATAAATTGGTTGCTTATCTACCTGTGTTGATAAATGTTTGACGATATCTTTGATCATTCCTTCGGTCTCTATAGCCAACTGATAACTAGGTTCGCCAGCGCATCGTGATATTGCACCAACCGTGGGGATCACCACATCAATATGAACAGACCTGAAAAAATCTGGTTGTTCGACAGCCACGGCGCAATTTATTTTTTTATTTGAACAGAAACGCGTAAACCTATTGACGAAAAATTCAGTACCTTAAAAGTCTAGCCAATAAGGGCACAGCACCACTCTTCATCATGACCATCACATTCTTTTTACTTTGAGAAACGGACCACAACGCTCTAGCGGAAGCTTTAGCAATATTAACAAACTCTTTGTCGTCAACACTTAGCTCATCCCATGCTGTATTTAAACAGGCTTCACTGACATCCAACAGATCAACAAGTTTAGGTATTCCGTTGCATTTCCGAACGTGTTTCCGGGCTTTTCTGATTTGAGCCACATTGTATATAGTTTCGCCCACTAGAATTTGCAGATCTCTGGCTGGATCGGCGAGGTTTTCGACCAGAAGAGCAGTTCCGCCCAAATCGGCTATGCAACGGCGTATTTCACTGTTTTGGGATAATTCAGTTAACACGCTCAACGAACCAAGTTTACACTTTAAATCTTTCGTTTCGAGAAGATTAATTAGAGTTTCTAAACCTCCAATGTCCTAAAAAAACTTTAATTAATAAGCCCAAAAGAAATTTGACCAGCAACTACAATAACGCATTCAACTACCACTACTGCAACTTTTAAATGAAGTAGACCTGTATAGCTCTTTGATTTATGTCTGTTGTTAAATCGTGATCCTTCAAACAGCATAAAGCTACCACGGTTGCAGTTTGATTTCCTGTTTTTAAATACTTAATCAATTTTTGTATGTGCCAATATTCTGGTGGTATGTCAGCTTTGGGCAGTTCTCTCGTTTCTTCCTCGGACGAAGAACTGCTACAAAGTAAACGTTGTGTGAGTAAATAATGCCATTAAAACAAGTTAACCTAGCTACGGAAGAATCTTCGCTGTCTGATTGTTCTTCTACGATAAATTCGCGAGGTCCTGGAGGACGATAAGTTGAGTCGTTGCTATCAATTGACATCTGAGTTACTCACTGGTGGCCGCAATAAAAATAAAATATGTAATTTCAATTAACGTGAAAGATGAAACGTCAAAAATAATAGACAAGAGCCTATTTTGATTCGATTCTATTCCATTCTTTTAACAACGGTGCCCGTCTTTTCGAAAAAGAAAAGGCAAAATCTAATGTATCATAGTAACTTTGATAAATGCCAATTGCGGTAAACAAACACTTCACGCGTTTATGGTATTTTAAAATTGCGTTTAAATTGAATTCGCGTGTATGTTATCTGTTATGATTAAGGAAATAAATGTTCATAACGTTTCTCGCACCAAACTAAAGAATGGAAGTTATGCAGGCCACTGCCTCGATGTACTTTATAACTTTTTGGACAGTTTAACAAGTACCATTCTACCTGCATGTGCAGTTGGGGCAATTAGAAAGGCAGTAGCACCATGTTTATAAAAAACTTATTATCACGATGGTTACAGACGACCACAAGGTGACCTGTTAACCTGCTTGTTGCAAAAGAAAGTATGGTTTAATTTGTTGCAAAGTTATGACAATAATGGCTGTCTTTAGAAGTCTCGAAAATTAAAATATGTTCTGACTGTTTTTATTTCTTTGCTATTTTTAATTGCAAACGAAAATTTCAAATAAAGAATGTGTTACACATGTCGAAATTTGAACATGTTCATTAATAAACCTATCGATTATACCAGCACATTTTCAACATTTTATGTGTTATTACACCAATTAATATTTTTTTTCCCTCATGGTATTCCACTTTTTTTACACAGACGTCAGAGAAGACCTTGAAAACAGAAGTCATCACATAAATATTCTAGAAATGAGATGAAAAAGTCCTAATTTAATTTATAGAAAGCGAGAATAATAATTTTTAGTGGGGTATCAACTTATTATTATAAAATATTCTGCATAAAAAAAACATAAAAAATGTCACTAATTAAAAACGCAATATTGTCGAATAATTAATACTCGACAATTTAACTGGCGAATTAGGTTTACACAAAAATATAACTCGCAAATTGCTAAGGTTTCATGAATACTTTTAAAAAGCAGGCAATTGTGAATTTTTGTGAGCGCACAGTACCAAAACAACGTGAATGTGGGCCAATATAATTAATTGTAAATGAATTCCGCCACTCTCTCCATATGATATTTAGTGTTACTATAAAGGAAACCAAATTATATAACAAAATTATGAAATTTCGTGTGTTCGCTAGCTTCAATGGAGAAATTTATTTAATTAAAGACAAAATGGTTTAAAATGTTAGCTAACAAAAAAAGCGAATATTGATCGAAGCAGTGATGTAACATAAACAGAGCCCCAGGGGCTTACAGAATTTCCAGTGTTGGGGCTTCTGGTAAATATACTAATCATTTTGATGTTTATAAACAATTTAAAAGCCACTTAAATAATTCGCCACCAAATATTGTAGGACAGGACACGCATCAATTAAAATTCTATCAAAACTTCATTACCAACAAACAACAAATTTAAACTTTTATATACATGATACAACGCATACATATTTTTTTAAATGTTTTGTAATATGCATATCTTAATGTGACCCACTAACTATTAAATAATATTACTGCTGGAAAAACCTGTTCAATTCTGCATTAATCAGGTTATGGTTACTATAATTTGCAAAATCCAATTATTAATCGTTAACTTTAACCTTGCACAATTTTGGCCTCAAAATAAACAGCTAGTTTCTTTTAGCAGGAAAAAAATTATAATCAAATAATTTAGAATAAAATATAACTTTATCAAAGGGTGGTTTGATACCTCTTACTTAGAAATCGAAAAGTAAACCAGTAACAATAAACAAATTTGAACAGAACCGTTTGATAGATTAAAAATAATTTTTTACATTTTTTCTAGTTTCGTAGATGTGTTGCTGAAGTACTAGAGCCTCACCACAACGATTATTTCTTGGTTCGTTGGCTTCGAGGTAAAATAAATATTTGTAATGTGCCCTTTTAGTACTTGTAAACATCTCCAAGAACAATAAAACAAACTGCGTCTATTTACAAAGCAAATATAGTGATATAAGCAAACTAAACATGTTTTTTTTTATTATTTTAGCTCGTTCTTGGAATGCTGAAGCAGCAGAAAAAATGCTAAGAGAGGTAATAAATAATCATTAAAAATAACAAAGTGTCTATAAACGGTTTTGTCCACAAAAAAAAAAAAAAACTATGTACGACAGCTTTTTACCTAATGTTTGTTATTTTAAAAGTTTAATTAGTAAATATTATTTATAGTCTCTACAATGGCGCAAACGTTGGCATGTTGACACCAAATTGAAAATCTGGGAACCCCCTGAACCCTTAGCCACCTACTACCCTAGTGGTATTTCAGGATGTGATAAAGAAGGAGTTCCTGGTATTATTTTTCGTTCTTTAAGACACGTTTTTTAACTTGAAAGTAGTAATATTTTTCACACAACCACATACAAAAAACTTTGCACTTTTTGACAATGATCGATGTAAATTGAAAATTTTCGGACAACTCTAATATTTGATTGCTCTTTTCAGTTATTATTATTCCATTTGGTGGACTGGATATAGTTGGTTTGTTACATTCTGTAAGCAAACAAGATATGATGAAATTAACCATTAAAATACTAGAGACGACATTAGATTTGGCGATAAAAAATGGTAACTACAAAGTTGTAGCAATATTTGATTTGGATGGCTTCAACCTTCGACAATACGCGTGGAGACCTGGTAATTTTTATTTTTCCCATCACAAAATATACTTTAGGTATTGAATTGCCTATTTCGTTAACGATATCTACAAATTTTAGCTGTTGAACTCATTATTTCGCTAATCCAAATGTACGAAGCGAACTATCCAGAGATATTAAAACATTGCTACCTAATAAATGGTAAATGGACGATTACAAATTTATTTAAAGCATGTGCGATTTTAGCGCATTTTCAAAGACTACAAACACGCATGTTTTTAGCTCCCAGGGTATTTTCGATTGCTTTTTCCGTTGTAAAAAAGTTCCTCAACGAATACACACTAAGCAAAATTCAAATATATAAAGCTGATCCAAAGAAATGGCAAAAGGCGCTTAGAGAAAACATATCCCCAAGCGAATTTCCTAAATATTATGGAGGAGAAATGGTCGATTCCAACGGGGACCCCAAATGTTCTTCAAAAGTTCGTTATTATTCAATTTTTTCCCTAAAAACTTGCCAAATTTTGGTTATTACAGATAAGACAAGGGGGAAAAATTCCTAAATCATATTACTCGCATAAATTTGATGATAGAAATATATTTGGAAATAAGGAACACGTGTCGACGGTCATCAGAAAGGGGAGGAAATTTTCAATCGATTTTATAATAGCTGAAAAGGATTGCTATTTGAGGTAACGAGGTTCTTAAAAAGACTTGAATTTTGAAAATACAACGAGAAAGCTCAATACGATGTTAGGTAGAAGAAAAACACGTGTACTACGCTTTTTATTCATCCAAATAGATTATTTGCAGATTTAGCATTCCATAATGTTTATCCAAAAAACAAATGGAGAATTTGGAAAAAAGCAACTATTAATTTATTTGTTTTGCGTCTAATACCCAATAATTTTCAAGTACATTATCGATTAAAATATTTATTTCAGGAAAAACTGCTATATATTTTCCAGTTTAAAACACGAACACATGCAATTGTTTTTGTGAATTTTAGGTGGGATTTTCGAACAGAAGGTCATGATATTCGTTTTGGAATTACTTACCGTGGTGAAGATGAAAGTACACAAACTGCAGTTCGTTTACATCGCGTTCCGTCACATCTGGTCGACCAAGCCGGTGTCATCGAATGCCAGGCACCAGCTACCTGTACGTATCAACGTGAAAAACATACCAGTTCATGATGTTGTAACTTGATAACCGTGAAAATTATTGCTAGTAGTAAAATTAGATCAAAATTAGTTATGTGGTTCAGTCTAATCAAATAGTCGTTACGAAATCTTGTAGCGCAAGGGTGTTATCATGGAGTATTACTTTTTACTTGATTAAAATAATAACTATTTTTAGGGTTTTAAGTTAAATGGTCAATAAGCAGGGCCGGATCTACACATTTTGGCTCCATAAATTGGGCCCTTTAAAAGTGGAACTTGAAGCGACCGCTTCATTGTAGTAGATACGGCCCTGTCCATAAATCGATGTCAATTTTAATTGTAATTCTCTTGCAGATACGGTTCTATTTGATAACACTTATAGTTACTTTCGTAATAAGAAATTGCAGTACAGCATCAGCATTACTCAACCACTAAATGAAATCGATGTATCCTCACCCGACGCCGAGCTTGTATTTATGGCAGCTGAAAATAAATCGGAAACTTCAACTGCAATTGGGCCGGGAGCACCCAAAAATCTATCAAAAAACAAAATTACTCCCAATTTAGATATACAAGCATCACCAGTTACCATGGTAACAAGTTAACTATAATAATTATAAAAAATTATTCCCACAATATAAGTACGTTACTATTGATTTTTAAGATATATTTTATGCTATGAACATTTTTAATTAATTTTTTGCTCATTCATGTTGGGTTTTGTGATAATTTTTATATTATTTGTTAAATATATAATATTTTAAATCACGTATATAGTTTTCTTCTTAATCTTCTATCGCTTTAGTTGCCTGTTTTTGTGTAACTTTTTTGGTAAGACCCAATTTTTTTTAAATTTATTCGACTTGGCACTCAAAAATTCACATTTTAAATAAAAAAGGGTAAAACATTTTTTATAGAATTGACATTTGAGATAACGTTTTAAAAATTATGAAGACTTGTGTTAAATTGTATTTATTTGCTTACCAAATTACATTTTGACTTTAATGCATAATTTGAAAGATAATGTAAAATTAGGTACAAATATATCAATTTTAGTACAATCTATTCAACATCATCAGTATACAGCATTTCCACTAAATCTGGATTCTCACATTGTTCTCCCTCCAGTTTTTGATGACTCTTCCATCTTAGTAAAGTTGGAAGCTGATTTAGCCTAGTTCTGGGATCCTTTCTAAATGGACTGTTCATCCACCTAATAGCATAACAAAAAATGTAATGCAAAGTACTAAAAAAATGATGTACCTACACTTACGCTGTTACATCACCAACTTGTACAAACACGAAATGAGAGTTTTCGGTGCATTTTTCAAGGGCGCCTTCTACGACAGGCTGGGCTGTGATAAAATACCATCAAAAGTTAATAACTTATTAAAATGTTACTCTTCTAGAATTTGTGCCGTGACTAAAATGTACAAAGCATCTACAAAAGGCTCTAGTTACAAGTTTTTTGCCATTTCCTACAATTACCACTTTAGCTTAAAAGGTCAATATCAGAGGCGACACTGTAGCCTCTTTTTCGCTCATTTAATGGTAGTCAATGAACACTGTCCATTTCAAATATGTTTTACCTTGCTTTTTAACTTTTAACTGCTTTTTACAACGTGTACTGCGCAAATAACAAACTATGACATGGAACATGTAAAGGAAGAGACGACGCATTCGATCTGAGAATGTTGTATAATTATTAAAGCCTTTTTTAGGCCACCCCGTAGCACATGCATATTGCAAATTCAATTGATATTATATATACCAAATATGTTTAAAAATAACGATGTTAATATTTGATTGGCAACGTAAAGTCATTGAGTGCTACTTGTAAAATTGTTTATAATGTAATCGCGCTGTAGAGGTGGCAATCGACTAACTTGTTGGTGACTATATAGGCTGTGGACGAAATTATAAACTTCCTTACCTCGTACGCAATCTGGACACCAGCTTTGTCCATTGGACAATTTTGTACCACTAAAATATATGTACACTAACTCTCCACCAGTAAATGTTTCCATGAATTTGCAAAAACCATCATATCCCTCAACTTGGTGACAAACAACCATTTTATACCACAATACAGAAGCAGTAGATAAACTGATGACTGATTAAGTACTACAACGTTAAGTGGATTTGTTTATTCGTGTAAAACAGAATCACTCCATAAAGTTAATTTTTATGCAACAATTTATAATCACATGTGTGACAAGTAATCAGAGACACATTAATTATCAAGTTAAAATCTTAAAGCTCCCTAATATACTTTTAATGTAGCTTCTAATCTATAGTCTAATTTATAACGCCACTAAATAAAAAATTGTAGTTTCATTGATTTGGCCATATTTTTCTCTTTCATTATGATTTTTTAAATAAATAGACCATTTCCTAAAATGACGTTTTTGATGTGAATTAAATGACAGATGTATCAAGTTATATTTAATTACAATTGGATTGTGAGAATTTTAAATCAAAAACTATTTAATTTGATTTAATTTTTTTTCCTGTCCCAAAAATAATTCTGACTGCGGCCCTGGCTAGAATCCCACTATATCTCTTTCTAAAAATGACGTATGATGCATCCCTTTCTGTTTATGTTATTAATCATTGTTGACAATTGTTGACATGTTAGGGAACGCCAACAAAGCTTTTAGCAATAAAAGCTGTTTTAATATAATTGAATTCATTTAATTTTGTCATATGTGCCAAAATTCACTTATTTTAACAATTTTGTGCATAATTTGGTAATGATAAAAACATAACCTAAAAAAAATATGGAAAACTGCCACAGGAATGCAATACAAAAAAACTTTACACATCTTGTGAAGAAGTGCAATATTGACGCGCTTTTGCCACATCTTGTGCAGAAGAATGTATTTACGAGTGAAATGGTTTATAAATATGTGGTAGGTACAAAATTTTTATGGTACCTTTGTTCTCACGTAATTATTGTTGAAAGTAATTAATTTTAAATGTAATTATTGGGCACATTTATTAATGACCAATATTGTTTTGTTATTTTAGGATCAAAGGGATTTACTAACGAGAAAGCGAGATCTGTTTCATGATATTCAACGCCGAGGACCTGACGCGTTTACCCATCTCATAGAAGCACTTCATGCCATTGGCCAACACAATTTAGCCTTAGATTTAGATCCCCTAAGTCAACAAATGCTCAATTCTAGTAAGAACGACTCATCAATGAAGTAAATTTTAAAATATGAATCAATCTAATATTTTGAAGCTGATTTTATGAAGTGACTGTTAGCTTGAACAATTTTGTTTACAGAAAATGGACACGGAAAAAAACACGCATTTCCATTTCAACTGCCAATGAACGAAGAAGCTCAAATACACAACGCCGACCACATACAAGCAATCGGATCACATCACTACGGTGATTACATAAATCTTCGGACTGAGCCGCTTCATGTAAGAGTTAGACCAGCGACTCAACTGTATGGTGGTGATATTGGATCAGAAGTTCCCGTTTACAGTACTCATTCGAAAAATCGAGGCGCAGTACTTATAATCAATAATATCGAGTACATTAACGATGTAGAACCGTACAGGTCAGGTGCTGACTGGGACAGCAATACCATGACTGAATTATTTAAGCAAATGGCTATGAACGTTGAGTGTACCAGCAATTTAACAGCTAAGGTATTTTGTAAAATATAGACACTTACACTGTTTGTTACATATTTCGTATGGTAATATGAAGGTGACCGAAAAAGGAGTTTTTAACACTTAAATGGACTTTTTAGGAAATGGAACATAAGATAGCAGCGTTTGCATCATCGCCAACACTAATTGATGTCGATGTATCGATTTTAGTTATAATGGGTCATGGTCGAGAAAGCGAGAATGTTACCAACGTAGTAGGTACTGACGGTATTAACGTATCCACCCTCTGGATTGAAAATCAATTTAGCAACATACTTTGTCCAGCGATGCATCATAAACCGAAAATTATTATTTATCAAGTGTGCCGGTATGTACATTCCATTTTTGCTACTCTTTTGTTAAACAAAAAACTCTTGCAAATTATAATACATCCTCAGTTTATGCTTTCATTTATGTAATTTGTATATGATGTTTATTTAATTATATTTCCATTAATTGTTTCAGAGGCGTAAATAAAGATCATGGTGTCAATATACGTATTCAAACGGATTCTGCCGCAAGTTTTGCAATAAGGGAAAAGTCTGATTTACTAATTGCTCATTCAACATTACCAGGTAAGTTAAATATGTTGATGGTCACAGTTTTGTAAAAGCATGCAAAATAATGCGCGTACAGTTTTTGATTTGAGTCCCTCAATTTCAGGGTTTTCTTCGCACCGTGATATATTCATAGGGACTTGGTATATCCAATTATTTTGTGAAATGTGCATGCACCACGCACACGATAAGCATGTAAGCGATATTCTTACAATGGTCGACGTAAAATTAGCCGCTCTGCGTTCAGAGGGATGCACCATGCAAACGTCTACATTTACTAATCAGGGCTTCCAACGATGTTATTTTAATCCAGGCATTTATCAAGAAGATGGTGAAATAAAATATTTTAATGTAAATATGTGATTGATTTAAAGTGATTCATTATAATACTAATAATAATAAACTTATTATACATTTTGTATCTAACTGTATGAAATATAAATTTACGAATAATATTCTCACAGCTTTATTGCACAGCCTGTAGAATTTTGTAATAAAAGTGTTGAATTACAATCAATTACCTTGAAACTTGATTAAAAATCAAATTTTATCAGTAGGTACTTTATCAGAAACAAGCTGATTTACCCGGCGTTGCACGGGTGATTACAATTTTCTTTTATCAATCACAGACTACTCGTGCTCCCAGACATTCGCGGCCGTTCTTTGTACGACGTTTGATTCGTTGGGTCCTAAATAGTAACTGTGCAAAATTTGGTCCCGATCGGTCAACGGACCTAGGATTCTATAGCGAACAAACAAGCTCTTTTATATATATATAGATTACGTGCATCAATGAAGATGAAAACAAAAAAGGCCGTCTTGGATTTACCGAGAGATTTGGTATTAATTTTAACTTAACATGCTTGAACTTGATGGCCTTGAAATATAAAACATATTTCTTCAATATGTAAGAGGGTTTATTATCCTAAAATAAAGTTCATCATAATAAGAATATGAACATCCGTTATTGTATTAGTTTCGATATCGAAGATATAAAACTCTGGATTTACTGGAACGTAAAAAAAATTAAGATACCGTTCCAGTAAATCCAGAGTTTTATTTCTTCGATAAAGTTATTCTTTCTAATAAGAACGTTAATGATAACAATCAATTAAAAATAATGCTGCTAATTTTGAATCAGTTTTGGCAAACAAAAAGTTTTAAAACTCTCTGTAACAAATATTAATAGCCATGTACTTGAAACATTTTCGCTATCAGGATTTTCTTGTGGATATAAGCAGATAAGGTTGCCGCCATTCCCATTAAATTTGCTGATAGCGTATCAATCTTATTAATTGCAAGATAAGTCACAGTTACTGAAAGTGATGTATAGAACGACCTTTGTTGTTCCTCATACATTGCATCACTAAAAATTATTTGTCATAAAATTAATCTGATAACACTAAATAGACAAAAGTAAGATATATTTCGGTCTACCATATTGAAGTTTTATTTACAAGTGTAAATAAAAATTGTACAATGTTCAGTTTTAACAAAAAGAAAAATAAAGGAGACAAACAAAAGGATGACCAACTTGGGATCCCCAATATAAGGTATTCATATTTAAAACAGTAACTATATTCATTGATCCACTTAGTTTCTAACAGGTGTAAGGTCAAAATAGTCGATTGTGAACTATGGTGTAAGTCAAAAATTGTCGATTTTGGACTTACACCTAAAATACATTTTATAAGATGCTCTGTGGTAACCAAGTGGTCCTACTTCAAAATTATGCCACTGAGAGCAGTACAAACTTAGTGTGTGTAATGTAATTTTCATTACTAGCTTAACACAAAACTTTCATTACCTCAAGACTTCAAAAACAGACTTACACCACTTGAAAACTAAGAGAGCTTAACTGCCTGACTTTTTTGGCAATATAACCAGAGCTACTTAAAGCTTTTTAGTTCGTAACCCATCGTTACTGCTTCTGAATCTGGGTACGATGATAAAAATCTAAACGTTCTTTTAATTGTAGCACAAACTACATCCGTTCTGAGAGTATACAATCGGGGACGAATATGCAAACGCAATGCACAATTATTACTTCAAAGAGTGAAATTTTCAGTAGTAGTAGTAGTAGTTCCGGTTTTCCGATGTTAGGAAGCAATTCGAGTTTACAAAACCTGCCAGGTAATTCAAAAATTGATGGTGTACTATCCACAGCAATTTATTTAAATATTGTTTTATCACACTACGTTCTCTCTTTCATGATATTTAATATTTTACAGTTGCAAGCGGTTTCACACAAAAATTTTTCACGGACTTTGATGCGACACCATTTAAAAAGACGAATAAATCGTTACCACAAAGAGAGATATCTTTACCTTCAGCTAGTATGACAAATCTGTCGACGAATTTTAATTCCAATTATTCATCACCCTATGGGGGTCAACAATTTGATGCCAAACCACTTCCAGCGACGAGCAAAATTTATACAACAAACTCCCCACAAGTGCGTAGTCCAAATAAGTCATTTAATAGACTACCAGATATACCTGCCCGAGGAAAATTGGGCACTGTTCCAAGTCCAAGCTTGGCGCAATCTTCATTTACACCACAGTTCACCACCAACAAAGTGAATTCAAATATCGAAAATGAACTTAAGAACAAACTGCAAATCAAAGTAGTGAGAAGTAACAAGTTTCACGATGATCCCCAATCAAAGGTACCCATGTACTTAATTCGTTCACGGAATCGAGGGAAACTATTACTAATTAATAATATGAAATTTATTCATGAGAACGTGAAAGAACGGAAAGGAGCACAGTTAGATGAAAGTAATATTGAGGATTTATTCAATCAAATGGGATTTTCTATTAAAAAATTTCGTGATCTAACCACCATAGTAAGTAAAAGCTGCATCTTAAAATGTTTACTTAATTGTCTGTCAATCTGTTCAGGTGCCACTTAAAAACTTTGTACCAACACTTTTTGTTAAATTTAGAAAAATTGTAATTTTCGTAAGATTTTTCCAATCATATTTTCAGCAAATGGAAAAAAGAATCCAGGAATTTCGTAGCGATAAATCGCTGAAAAATGTTGATATATGCACAGTTGTAGTTATGTCTCACGGAACTGGTGATACTAGAAGCGACAGCACTGTTGTGATTGGTACGGATGGTAAAAGTTTAGACACTGCTTGGATTATTGATCAATTCGATGGTGAAATTTGCCCTTATATGGCAAACAAACCTAAAATATTTCTCTTTCAGTGTTGTCGGTAAGATTAAACACTTTACATTAAAGTTCCCCAATTGATCCACTTGCCGAATATTTGTTTTCGTTCCCTTTCCATATACACAAGTATTCATTACTCCTCCAGGGGGTCACTAATTTACATGGTATCAAACCCTTCATTCATAAGTATTTATTACCCCTCTGGAGGCCACCAATCGAAGCGGTATCAAACCTGAGACCCCTCACAAGTAATTCATGAGGCAATCGTTCCTTGAAATTTGCATAGCCTGACCTTAATTATTATAAATAATTTAGTTTTCGTATCTTTGGAAAATTGTATATACGATTGTTTTAAGAGGAGACGACAGAGACGAGTCAAGTGTTAAAACAGACAGTATTCGCATTAAGCAACAAGTGAGAAAGATGGCCGATATGTTAGTGGCTTATTCGACTGTACCAGGTATTTTGCAATAAAATATTTTTTCAATATTTACATGTACAAATTTCACGTGATTTTTAGGATTTGTGTCCCACCGTGATGAGAAACTAGGTACATGGTATATTCAAGCGGTTTGCAAGATATTTATGGAACATGCACACGATACAGATGTCGAAAGTCTACTTAAAATGGTTGATTTTGAGCTTTCCAACTTGATCACTACATCTGGTTCTAAACAGACGACTAGTTTTGAGAACAGATCGTTCAAAACCTGCTATTTACATCCACAGTATTACGAACCTTAAGCAAATATTCTTGACTAAATTTTTTTTGCTAGCAAAAGTTTCTTTTTAATGAACAATTACCACAATTTATAATTACATTCATTTGTTAACTGTAAAATTTACACCGAAATACATTTTAAGATTTTAAATTTAGTCATTTTATAATTTGTGAAATTGTTTCCCAATGTTTTCGTATTACGAGTGTTGTTGCATGATGTTTTAAGTTTCATAAAATATATTTTGTGCAAAATTGCAACGATATTAAAGTACTACGTGTAGTTCAGGCATAAACTTTATATAAAATGTATAGCGAAGTACATTTAACAATTTTAGATTTTGCTTCCTTGTAAACTACATTGTTTCTCAACACAGTGTGGTAAAATATATCCTGGTCTAAATTGCAAAGATATTTAAATATCAAATTGATTTTAGAATAGAACTCGACGTTTAATTGATATTGAAAGTAAATTAATTTTTAGTTTCTGGTCCTTTAATGCTTTTCAAATATTAATTTTCATGGCAACAATGAAGCAACTTGATAGTTCTTAGTATTTATTTTACAATCGGGGGATATACAAAAGTAATAAATAAAAATCATTCAACTAGGTGAAAATCAAACTCATCCTCCTACTTCATTTATAATAAATAATTTCGTGATATTTACAAGACATGCAGACTAATTCAAGTAACAGATCACAAAGAGTCAACAAAGCACTTTATTATCCAACAACAGAAGTTTATCAATATTACATGATCCATAACTTAAATATAAATCATTCGAATTGGACTCGTGCGACTAACTAAAAGGTAATATCACAAAATATTTGGTCCTGTGTAGTATAAATCCTTACGTAAAAGAGTCGAACAGAATTTTGCCTTCCGTGGTGGCGTTCTGTTCCAAACCTTGCAGCTCCGAGACGGCCTGATCAAGTGATACAATTTTAAAATATACCCTAGGTTTTTCGTAAGTGTATTTGGAACTGTTTGTTTTAAACTTTAGTCCTAAAACTATATTTAAAGCAGAAGCATCATAACTATGGCAACCCGAATATCGATACTGAGGTTTTTTATTAAATTTACATCCTCCCGATTGTGCTCCAATGGGATGGATGCAATCTTGAGTAAGAGCACATTGGATCCACGGTAACATAATATCTTTATGTATGCTGGCCGTATTAATTATAATCAAACTGTTAGCTGCCACCATTTGGACGAATAAGAAATTTTCTGCATCTGTATGAAAATAGTCAAACATTTTTTTATGTGTTCGACTGGACACCGCATTTTTAGATGATATTGGCCAAGCAAGAACTCCGCTGTCCTTGGCTGCCAATTCATATAAACTGATCATCATTTCACTTGTTATATGCTTCTGTAGACGAAGGTCACATTCGAGAAACAATATCGCCCCGGTACGCTGCAAGGCATCCTACAAACACATATCTCAATCCTCTTTACAACAATTATTTAAAAAAGTTACCTGAATTACAAGGGGCCTATATGCGTGCAGGCTTTCATCTTCTACGTGAGAAGGAAACTCGTTCAAACTAAACGCAATAACTTGGCATCGACTGCTATTGCAATAATTTAAGAGCTAAAATAGAAATGACAATTTTAGCTTGTTATAACGTCTTGTATTTGAAAATGTATAGTTTGCAAAACAAAAAACTATCAACCACAACCAAATACAAAAGCAATTCAACATTAGAAAGTTTAATGAAATATTGCAACAAATGCAGTTTCACTTTTATGTTACACAACAGCTAGATGCTTGCAAAAAGTTACTTTTCATTCTGTTGTAAATTAAATAATGTAGAAACCTTAGTCATCAGCAAAACAAACAAAAATGCAACACAATGCAGAAAATCAAACAAACGCCACCATAAATCTTTAAGACATGACAACAGAAATAAAAATAGGAGTTTACGCTGCACATCAAATTATCTTTAATTACCGTTCGTGATCCATAATTTCCAAGTCCTAAGTTATAAATAAGGATTGTATTGTTAGGCAGTACTTTGCCTACGCTACTTATCAGGCCAATCGCTTGGCTTTCCTGTCCATCTCTAACGTAAGTGACCACGACGGGCAATGATGTATTATGCCAAACATCTGTCGGATACGTTCTGGGATTATCTGTAAACCCCAGCAACGTAAGGTATTTTTCATCAGCTACAAGTGATTTACTTGCAACTACTCTTAAGGTATCCTAAAAACATTTCTGTTGAGTGTTTATTGCAGTTGCGTATGTCAGATCCGTACCTTAAAATTTTGTAATTGTTGATGTGTGCTGCTCACTATATTTTGTATCGTAGAAGGTTTATGTTGGCCAAATATTATTAGCAATAAACTAATAGCCACTATACTACACAGGAATATTAAAAAATTCTTCGTCCTCATTTGAAATTAGCTGAAGACTGCATCACTTGAGATTAGAGGTTATATATCTTTTACTCATGACTTGTTTATACCTTATTTACATGGCTTTGCTATAGAATAAACTCTGCCACTATTTCAAATTACTGAAGAAACGTAAACATATTTATCATTTAACGCTCACATTTGCTCGACAGAGCATCTTTAAAAAAACAACCTTAAAATGAACAACTTGTCAAATACCACCAGGTTTACAATTTTAATTATAGGTTCCAATGATTATTTAAAATACTCTGCTACTAAAACTAAATATTAATCTCTTTAAATATATAATTATTGCTCTTATCAAGTAATTAATTAATGATTGTGATTAATCTACAACTCTTCATACAAAATTCAAATATCTCAATGTTTTATACAGGATGGTTCGTATTCTTGTGTAGATGGTTTATTTTTGTGTTATTAACTTTGTGAAATTTCACACGCAACTTCCTTGTTAATTACTTTTTTAGGATCCCTTATGCAACTTTGAAAAAAAATTAGGTCATTAAATAATTAATAAATAAAGCAATCGGTTTAATGACTGAAAAAAATTAACAATAATCTGACGAAGTTAATGTTAATATTGTTTTAAATTTAAAATTTATACGTCTTAATACCACCTTAATACACAGAACATAAGTCGCTACGAATATGGTCCACCCTGTATATCAACACTATTTGATAGTTCTTACGGGGTAGACGGTTAACCTAAAAATTAGTTTTAAAATACTTGTATTGTAGTTTTGTATGATTGTAAATTGACTTTAAAATGTCTTTTGTCGGATCTGGTGATGATCAGAGCGAGGATGGAGAATTGCAACAAAGTCCAGTCGACACAAGACAGAAATCTGATACATTAGAATTTAGGTTACATTTGTTAGATCTGTGAAAATTAAGTATAAATAACGTTTACTTTTGTAGTTTATCAGATGAGGATGGAGAAACTGCCGACTCCTTGGATATTAAACCTCCACAGGCAAGAGTTTCCCAAAGCTCAAGTCGCACTAAGCGTAGAGAAGGACAGGAGGGACGATCGCACCATAAAAAATCGGAGAGGCACAGAGAAGAAAGGAGCCATTCACATTCACATCGAGAAAAACATCATCGGTAAGTTATTACAATAGTAATACTAAAGTGAGGTACTGTACGAGGCTAACTTCTTAACTTGATCAAATTTTAATGTTTCGTCTAAAGTGAGAAGCAACTGCGTGGGTTAAAAGAGCGAGATTCTTACCACAGGGATAAAGAAAGATATTACAGAGAAAAGCAAAACTATGAACAATTAAATTACAAAGACAGCTATATGGACATGCAATACGTAAGTGAGAGATCATACAGAGAACGAAAAGACGAATTGAAAAGTGGTAGACATTCCGATTCACGTAAATATATAGAAAAAAAGATAAAAGAGAATAGGGAACAACGAGAAATCAGAGAAGTTAGATATACCATGAGAGAATCAGAAAAACACAGACGAGACAGATTTGGTGACGAAAAACGAGAAAAATCAGCAGGGGATAAAGCACTAGAGGACTTACGTGAACGACTGTTAAGTAAACGCTCCATTAAAAGTGACGACGAAATATACAAAAGTGAAAAAAGTAGTTCTCACAGAGACAGAAATCGTCAAAAGGACAATGAGTCGTTGGATTCTGTATTGCAAGGAGAAGCAGGAATGTACGTCAAGGAAATAATTAATATAAGCACTGGAGATGATCGACAGCACAAAAAAGAAGATAGGAATAGGGAAGATGATAAACTGACAGAAGAAGAAAAAGTAGAACAGGAACTGAGGAGAGAAAAATTATTGGAAGCAGGTAAATAAAATTTGTCAATTGAAGTAAGTAAAAATTTGAAAAATAATTAAATTCTTGGCAATGTATCAATTTCAGAAAGAGAAATGGCCAGACAAAAAGAGCAGTCCCGTTTAGAACGTGAACGTCGGCATTTAGAGAAACAAGCGAAAAGAAAATATGAAGAGGACGACGCATTCAGCAAGCGTATGCGAGGCGAAGATATTCACATCGTCACCGTTTCGGACAACTCTGAAACAGAAATGGAAACCGAATACGTCGAGGACGAAGAAAAAAGTGAGCACAGCGAACGCAGCGAGGCCGAGAGCAGCACAAATGAATCGGGGCACAGTCGCTACACTGAAAGGTCTGAACGAAGCAGAAGTCCGAGTAGGAGCCGTAGCACAGTATCTAGAGAAGCGTCACCCGTATCAGAAGGAAAATCTTGCAGCGAGAGTCCAGTACGATCCCATTCACGTTCACCAAAAAGTAACGGAAACACAACTACCAAAGACTCGGACAAAGAAGAAGACTGCAAACTAGAAGAAAAAGAAGAGAATCATAAAATCGAAATTGATGAAGATCTACCGCCTTATTACCCTGCTATTCAGGGTTGCAGGTCTGTGGAAGAATTTCAGTGTTTAAACCGAATTGAAGAAGGTACGTACGGAGTCGTATATCGTGCCAGAGACAAACGGACAGAAGAAATTGTCGCGCTGAAACGTTTGAAGATGGAAAAGGAGAAGGAAGGGTTCCCTATTACTTCACTTCGGGAAATTAACACTCTCTTAAAAGGTCAGCACCCAAATATCGTAACGGTAAGAGAAATCGTAGTGGGGAGTAACATGGATAAAATATTTATTGTTATGGATTACGTTGAACACGATCTTAAATCGTTGATGGAGACGATGCGTCATAAAAAACAGACATTCACGGCCGGCGAAGTAAAATGCCTTTTAAAACAGTTGCTTTTGGCCGTTGCACACTTACACGATAACTGGATTTTACACAGAGATTTAAAAACGTCGAATCTACTCCTCTCTCACAAAGGTATTTTAAAAGTGGGCGATTTCGGCTTGGCTAGAGAATATGGGTCGCCCCTTAAAGCTTACACCCCGATTGTGGTTACGCTGTGGTATAGGGCTCCAGAATTGTTGCTGTGTACAAAAGAATATTCTACGCCCATAGATATGTGGTCGGTTGGCTGTATATTCGGAGAGCTGTTATTGATGAATGCTGTTTTCCCAGGAAAGTCGGAAGTCGATCAACTTAACAGGATTTTTAAGGTAAAATTTCAAATTCCCTGTTTCCATTATTACTGATCTTAAACAACAGCTACAAATCCCAAGTTTTTTTAGGATTTGGGAACACCTAACGAGAAAATCTGGCCAGGTTTCAATAAACTACCGGCAGTGCAGAAAATGAAATTTACCGAATATCCCGTGTCTAACTTGCGGTCAAGGTTCCACATGCTGACCGAGTTGGGGCAGACGTTGCAGCAAAAATTTTTGACGTTTGATCCTGTGCAGCGGATCACGGCCGAAGATGCTTTAACACATCCGTATTTCACAGAAACCCCATTGCCGATAGATCCATCGATGTTTCCGACATGGCCCGCCAAGAGCGAACTAGGACATCGCAGAGCGTTAGCGGCCAGTCCAAAACCCCCGTCTGGTGGATGTGAATATAAACAGTTGGTTAGTTATTATTTTGTCTTGTTCCTTTTTTTTTTAAATAACGTTTTTCTGGTAGTCGCTTATATGGGTATTTTTTTAGGGTGGGGATGGAGATGAAGAAAGCTTAGGATTTCGAATAGGAGCTTCTGCCGTAGAAAACAGAAGACTGCCGATGGGCGGAGGTTTTAGTCTTAAATTTTAAACACTTTAAGAAACATTGTTTGTAGGCTTGCGTTAAGTATCTAATATTGTGAGAAAACTATAATTGCTAAATAAGCTTTTAAATTGACCTATGGTTCTGTTTAATTCGGTATTAATATTAAAATTGTTGAAGATTTTAATCACATGAGTTGTAAACAAGCAAAGCTTAAATTAAGAAAGAAACATCGCCAAAGTTGCTGTCCGTATTTTTTAAGCACAAAAAAGAAAGTAAAATTTAAGTAAACTTGTAGCGTCACACGAGTCCTAATAATTGTATTATAGTAAATATCAAATCTGATGCTTGAAAACTGTATTGTAATTAAAAAATATTGTTAAAAAATACACATCATATATTAAAAATTAAATAACATATGCTTAAATTGGGTACGATAATAATAATTACTCTAAACCTTTTAAGAAATCGACACAGCTTCTTTATTGCCTTTTGAGTCTTTCGAGTAAGGGAACATAATCCTCCGAAAAAGTATCGTCGCCAAGTGAACTCTCTGTTGCATTATTCTTTATCGGATCTTCGATTTCTTCGTCCGAGGTTGAATCTAGGCGCTGTCTCAAAGCCATTTCAAAAAGATCCTGTTCAACAACATCGGCCATAAAAAAACTTGATTCGTTTAACACATCTTTGCTGTTTGTACCTCCACATCCATTGAAATTGTTGTAATCTTCTTTGATTTTCGTATCACAGTTTTCATTTGGCTGTAGATGTTTCATGATGTACTCAGGAGCTTTACGATTTACAATATTCTCAATTATTTCTGATAAATCGCTGTCACTTTCATCTCCGAAACTAGACAAATTTATGTCGAACGAAGTGCCTAATTCTCGGTTTAAATTTTGATTTGCAATATCTACTGGCTTGACTGGGGTTGAATGATTTGCGGAGTTGATCCCAAAATTGTCTTTTTCCAATTTAGTACAATTTATAACAGTGTTTTTAAAATACGAGTCAATTGTTTTGAACTTGGGTTTGATGTCTTTTTTATCATCTGTACTTATTTCATTAATTTTTGATTTAGATTCTTTCTGTTTTTTACAAGTTCTTTTCTTTGGCAGTGATTCGGATATTGAGGTATTTGAAAGTAATTCTCTTATATCTTTTATGCTGTTGGTATTTTTTTGTTTTCGTTTGGTAGGCTTCTTGAGTTTGATTTTGGATAGTTCAAATGATTCGACCAATTCGGGATGAGCGTTTCTGACCAAATTTTGGGGTTCGACAGTCGAATACAGCTTCTCCAAGTCGCGTTCTACGAGATCTATTTCAGGTATTATTCCTTTAAAGTTGTCGTCTTTATCTTTCCAGAGAATTTCATAACATGGATCACCTGAGAATTTAAAACTATCAATTTATTATACATTAATCTACAAAATAGTGGAAAAATTAGTATAATAGAAAACTTTGCTATAATAAACAATTCAGTATGCAACCATGTTAACAGCTATGTTACGAATGAACATACCTTTAGGATTTCTGACTTTCTTAATTTTAACAGGATAAACAATTCCTTTGGGCTTTGCATTACTAAGTACCATTCGTTGTAGAAAATCATAATTCAATAATTGCCACCTTGTTAAAATCGGTAGCAACTTTTCAAACGAATAAACTTCTTCCCATTCCAGATACTTCTTGGTGAATTTCTGCATTAAAAAAATTTAAATTAGTGGCTGCGCCTGAAATAATTATTAATTCGCTTGATAATTAATAGTCACAATAATCGTTTTTCAAATAATTTAACTAAAAGCGAATACCTTACCACAAACTTAAATAAGTTCGGTTGTCTCCATTTCGTATTTAGATGTGTTATGTTATCTTTTCGTATCAGAAATTCGTTAATAAGATCCTCATTAGGAAAATTGGCATCTTGTAATGCTTTACTTCGCATATTCATTTCGAGTTTCATTTCCAATCTCTTATCTTTGAATTTTGAAAAATCACACCCTCGGGTGGTTTTACAAGAAACACACCCTATAAGTAAACACAATTTATAATTTTAAAACATTTCAGCTACAACAATCGTACCATTGTTAACATGAGACTGAAGCTTTCCATGGTGACCGCAAGAAGTACATATATTTTTTTCAGACATTTTCCGATGGAATTCTTCAAACTGATAATTATTTGTTTTCCAAGACCTTAATCTATCTAAAATTTCCTTGTCAGAAACTGCCTCAAACAGCTTTACAACTGATTCTTTGCCAATCCCTGAGACTCCCTTAAAATAATCGCATCCGCAAAGGATAGCTAAAGCTATTATTTTATTGCGTCCAAGTCCTACAAACAAAAATAAATATTCAAACTTTTGTAACATATTGTTTTAAAATATTAATTCACTAAGAAATCTGCAAGGTGTCCGTTATAGCAAACAGGTACAAAGCTTGAGCAATAAGAAATGTTAATTAGATATGCAGCTTCCTGCGGTCTTACCTAACTGTTCGTTAACTTTATCAATGTTAAAGACATCCACTGCTCCGCCAGAGCTAGCATGGGCACCTTGCTGTGATATGGAAAAATTTTTATAAACCACTTTAGCTCCATAAGCAAAACAGTCGGAATCCTGACTAATACAACCATCAACGAGCTAAAAAATAACATACAAGCAACCGAAAATTCAAGCTATAATGGTTCACTATTTAATATCTTAAAGGGTTTTAGAGGTTGATGGACTCACCCCGTCTTCATTAAGACATGCACATAGAGCTTCAGCCTCGCCGTTTCCTTTAACACAAACTAATCCCATGTAATTTAACATATCTTCACAATATTTTAATATCGAATTAAATCTTGTCCTGCCGTTATTTATTTTTGTTTTATTTGATTTTGGTCGTGCTCCTTTGAACTGGATCACAGTTCTAGCATTAATAGTGTCGTATTTTAGTTCGGGGGCTTTTCCTTCTATTACGAAAACTGGATTAACGTCCATGAGAAGTAAATAACATGTACGAAAATATAAATTTCTGAAAAAATATAAGTTCACTAAGCGATTTCATAATTAAAAATTGATTTAGATTAAGTACCTCAAGTACATTCGGGGTTGAGCATGGTATTCCGCTATATTTTGTGCCTCGCATACCCAACATGATAAATCAATTGCAACTGTTTTTCCTTGGAGTTCATAAAGTGGTTTTCTATCACAAAATGGTGTTAAAATAGCCCACAAACCTTTGATGCCCATAATAATAGGAAGTTGTTTTAAAATTTTAAAACGTTTGACATTTAAAATCACAGAACAGTGGTATAAGAATAGCCACTCTAGATGGTGCTCTAGATGGTACGCCGGTTCACTGTTTGTGGTGGTGCCAAGCGGATGGCGCAAATTACTACATGCTAATAGTAACATCTGACGCCTCTAGGTGGCTACATACAATTTAAAAAAGGGGCGGGTCTTTATCAAATTAATTAATATTTTATTACTTCATAAAAGTAAAGAAATGAAACAGATTATTATAACAATAAATATATTACCATCAAAGAAATGTACATAAAAAACAGAAATTTATACAATTAACACAAGATATCAAAAAATTACTGTGATAACCCAAGTAAAATATTTAGCATCGTAAGAAACTTGTATTTGATAAACACGAACGCAGGATAAACGATAATACGACCGCCAAATGACCGTCTAAACCTTGTAATTCATGGGTCAGATGTAACCTTAGGAAACAAGTGGGACGCACGATCTCACTCACTCACTAAGGTTAAATCTGACCCAATCTGACCCTTTTGACGGCCCTGCCTATTTATGAAATTGTATCTATATTAGGTGCGTTCGGGACGCACGCTCCCAGATTGGAGTGGATTGGACAGGATTGGAGTAAGATTGTAATCACGTGGTCTCAGAGCCTCCAAGAGTAAATCTTCTGCGTTCGGGACGTGTAAGTGCAGAAAATCAGCGGATATTTCAAATATAAAGGTAACCTCACTATTTTGTTGTAGACCGGTCTAATCAGACATCATTGTAAGTAAAACAAGCAACAAATTGTATTGCTTCGAATTTGTTAGATTATTTGGTTATAAAATTGATGTAAAATGTCATGATATGAAACCATTTAACTTCCCAAAATTTTGTTTTAATAATAGGGAATTACATCGAAAGTTAATTACTGTCCACAAGAAATTGTTGTTAACTAATGCAACACAATAACACGAAGCCTGGATGTTAACTGTATCTTATTCTTATGCTGTACCTGGCAATTCAAAGAATTCAAACGTAGACAATCCGTAATGCGCATGTCTTCTTTCGCGAGCTCAGCTTGCCACAGCTTCAGAGGTGGTGTAAATTAGAGTAGATTTATTTACTCCACTTATGCAGTCCCGAACGCCCTTCGGAGCGATCTTTTTTACTCCACAGCGTTCGGGACGCGACTTTGGAGTAAAAAAGATCGCTCCGAAGGGCGTTCGGGACTGCATAAGTGGAGTAAATAAATCTACTCTAATTTGCACCACCTCTGAAGCTGTGGCAAGCTGAGCTCGCGAAAGAAGACATGCGCATTACGGATTGTCTACGTTTGAATTCTTTGAATTGCCAGGTACAGCATAAGAATAAGATAGTTAACATCCAGGCTTAGTGTTATTGTGCTGCATTAGTTAACAACAATTTCTTGTGGACAGTAATTAACTTTCGATGTAATTCCCTATTATTAAAACAAAATTTTGGGAAGTTAAATGGTTTCATATCAACATATCATGACATGTTACATCAATTTTATAACCAAATAATCTAACAAATTCGAAGCAATACAATTTGTTCCTTGTTTTACGTACAATGATGTCTGATTAGACCGGCCTGGACCGGTCTACAACAAAATAGTGAGGTTACCTTTATATTTGAAATATCCGCTGATTTTCTGCACCTTCACGTCCCGAACGCACAAGATTTACTCTTGGAGGCTCTGAGACCACGTGATTACAATCCTGTCCAATCCACTCCAATCTGGGAGCGTGCGTCCCGAACGCACCTATTGATGCTGTCCTACTATTGCGGACAGTTGTACGTTGTTTAAAAAAAATTTTATCGTCTCAATGTTCTTTGGTTAAAATTGTCTCGACAGAAAAATTGTGGCAGCATGTCAGCTGTGCATTCAATATAATAATCGGTTCGCCCCTGATATCGTTTACAAATGGAACTCATGTCGAAATATCATCGTTCATTTACAACAAAGAGATATTTTATATCTTGTTACATAATATTATATCTCCATTAGTGTTGAGCACTGTACAAAAAGTTATCTACGGGCTCAGTAAGCCCCAGAGAAAAACGAGTTAATTATGTAATTACTTTGTTAATAAAAAAAATATGTATATGTTACAAAAGTTAATTGAAAATCTTAGGGATAGGTCATAGATGACTGAAAAACGGTCGGAGATAAAAAATAGTAATCGGTTAATTCTCAAAGATAGTAAACAGTTTTATGAACAGCTTTTCTCGTGCCACCTCCCGTGTACTTTTTGTTTTATGGCGGAATGCTTCTTTATGTAACGACATCTTTATATGTATTTTGGTTTTCTGCCAATGATGAATTGAGGGATTGGGATTACGATTAGGGATAAACGGATCCAGGATAAAAATGGCTGCTCATGGTAAAGATAATCCGCATGTCAGCTGTCCCTCACGCCTAGTTGCCCACCAATGACTCTATTTTTGGGGTATCAACGATTAAGGTTTATGATGATTATAAAAAGTTTGTAATAAGTAGCGTCATGTCAAAACCTACCCCTAAATTTCTCTGAATTGTTGGAAGGGAATACAAAATCGTAAACTGAATTAGTGACTAGATAAAACCGTGCATCAAGCTGTTTAAAACATCTTTTCTCTTGCAATTTTAACGGTAGCATGTTTTTTTTGTTTTGCATATGTACATTGAATTTTTCATTTGCGCCAATTATTTTACGTTGGAGTTTTCTTCGGTAAAGACATCTTTTCGGCAGCTATAAAGTTGGGATTTAAGTATTCTTAGGTGTGTTCGCGGTGTGGGGTCTTGCCAGGTACAAGAAGAGGGCTGTCAACAAACACGAGATTATCAATTGTGTTCTTAAACTGTTTGTAATTGATACAGCCCGTAGGTTAACCTATACCTCAAACCGAACAATAGTTGCTGACCAATTGCTACCGTTCAATTGTTGCATAGAAAAATGCTTTATAGTAGGTGCAGTGTTACACAAAAGCAGTTCCATTAATATGGAATTTTGAAAAAGTGAAAAAGTCGTAAAATGGTCAGTTTTTCATCAGAATTTTTTTAATTAGTATCGTATCATACCTTTCCAAATTTGAAAAATGAATACGTCTTTAGAAACTATGGGCTTTAGCTCCAGAAATAATGAAAGTTGTTTAAATTAGATTGATTATTAATGTCAAAAAGTCGCAATAATTAAATACCTCTGCAGGATACTTTAATTTCGTTGTAATTATTTATTATGTAACAATTTCGGACCAAACATTTTTGGAAAACATGTAGATACTAAAGTTGTTTTATTTTTCGTTAGAATTAAAAATTAAGTCAGGTCTCTGATTCCTTTTACAGATCATATCTGATGTAAACCCTATTTTTTTGTTTTAAAATTTTATACGTTAAAAAAGTACCTACTACGCAAAATACACCTCCAATACTCCTTTATGCTCTTTTGTACGAAGAGCAAAAGAATAATCCTTTTTTAAGCTTCCGGTAATGCTCTTTTTGTGACAAGAGATTCAACTTGAGATTTGATGGTTGCTCTTTTTGAGAACCTAAGTCCTACTAAACCTTTTGGTCTAAATTGCGTTCATTTTGTAAAATTCGCTATTAATATTATTATTATTAAAGAAAAATTAAGGAAAGGTGACGAACATTTTATCAAACGTTACAGTCCGTTTTAAATTTTGTATTGTCAGAGTTTTAGTTACTTGCACAAAACGTTAAGTTCTACTTTTTCTTTCGCCTTTTGTGATACATATAAGAATATATTGTGGTTGCGAAAATTTTGGTTTTTAAAGACCCCGAACACGTTTTGGCCATTTTTGTATAAAGTCCCTTTGTGCATGGTAAGAATTTAACTTTGAAATTAATTATTTCTGGAGCGTTAAAAATTGTCATATTCTGTTAATTAAATTTAACTTTTTTCTTAAATAGTTGTATAACAGTTGAGTTCAGGAAAGTACAGCAACTGAGTTGTAATGTGTTCTAAACAAATGAAAAAAAGAATAGATCTGAAAAGCAATCTCTGTAATAAGATTTTCGGTCAGAGTCTCAGTAAGTTATAATAAACTCATAACGGATAACGTTTACACGCCAGATTGAACTAATCCATCCTGTGAACCTGCCGCCCAATACGCTTAATTTTAAATAACGAAAAAAAAAAGGAAAACAGCCCAGCGACCAAAGATTACGCGCGCTGTTTTTCCGGAATTTTGCTGTTTTTCATTTTACATGTTTTCACCTTAGAAAATTGATTTGTCTTTTGTTTTCGTGATTTTGGGTGGCAATGCTTAATCCTGCCCGACCTACATCACACAACTGTCAAATGCAAACGCTTTGAAAGACTCGGATCTAGCATGCGGATTAACGAGGGATTACATTCAACCCTTGTGATTCGCATCTGGCTAGTACATAATGTATGTATCTAGGTGCATATATGGTTTTGGAATACGTTTTAACTGATTATACTTGCATGTGCCGTTAGATTTATTGTATTTAACTTCAGAAAGGCGGAGTTGGCACATTTTTGAATGAAATTTTAGGTTTAATTTGTTAAACGTTTTTCAATCCGATTTGTTTTCCGATGTCCAAGGTTCGTGGGCACGTTTTAAATTGGCTTCCTTAAAAAATATTGGCGTTGTGGGATCTGTTTTGATTTAAATCGACCATCCTGTGCATATAATTTTTATAATAAAAGCTGTATTAAGCTAAAACCTCGCGCAGCTCTACTTGGGGAGGCTTTAAAGCTGAGAAATCCTCACCTTTCGGTCTTAATACCCTTGATGCAGCGTTGCCGGAGGCGTAATAAGTAATATTGAAAGTATAGACATGACACGTCTGCGGATTTGCACTTTGCCTGGAGACATTTTAAATAAAATAGACTAGACGTGCAGAAGTCGCAAAAGTATAAATGAAAATTGCTGTATACAATATGATAATCCTTGGTAAACCTTCCCCACTTTTTGCACTCTAACATCAAACTTAAACAAGAAAGGGATGGAAGCGTTCTGCAGTTTCATGAGTTAGGTAAGAAATGTTTGATGCGTTAATCTTCTATTTCTTAAAATAAAAATCAAGGCTTAACAAAGTATGGATTTCGTCTTAGGAGAATATCAGTATGATAGTAATATACCGAAATAGGTACACGATAGAAAACAAATCCGCGCATGAAATCATCATAGTATGGTGTGTATCCCGGGTGGCCCTTGATGTAAACGAAGTTGGCGAGGCGTGTTACTCCGGGGATTAAAATATTTCGGCATGTTGGGCCCATTCTTAGCTTCTACACCGCTTTTCAGCTGAAGGTCTTCAAGAGACCGCATCTAACACGAAGCACAAACACACTTTTAAAGAATAAACGCATGCTCGATGGAAATCTAAGCCAGTATCTTTTATATTATTAAGAACATGCGTATTATACACAAAAGCCCTGGCCCTAAGCGACGTCAGAACATTTACATTGCCCATGAAACATTTCAGTTACTTAATCAGTAAGGCATTTTTATTGATAGTTTGATGTAGCAGTTTACGAAGAAACAATAATGGGCCCCCCGTATTGAGAAAAATACGTTTCCAAAAGTAAACTACTCTTAACACTAGTTGGTGTTAAAATGGACACGGCAAGACAGTGTTTTGTTTGTAACACTGTATATTTTCGTTTATTTTTTAATCAACGTTCCTTTAAATAATTACTTGTTAAATGCACCTAATTTTAACCTACACTGAGAGAAAGGTTTATTTAAGACAATGTGAAATTCATTTGTTCCAAATATATGCTAGAATTCTATATAGCCAAATGTACATGACAATTGACGTAATAAAATGATCAATTTGAAGAATATAATTGTATCAAATAAATAATAAATTGTGCCAATTATATAACATTACTGAACAAAAGAACATAAGTTTGTGTCAATAAAATCATCAACTTGTACCAAATTTACATTGGTATTAGAACAATCTTAACATATACCCTTAATCAGAACAATAATACTATATTTGCAACAAATCAATGGTTAAGTTATAGCAATATATACAGCGGGTAGACTTAAAAAAGCACGATATTGTAAAAACTATATTTGTATTTACTACAAATAAATCACACCTCTTGTGTGTAATAAATATTGGAAATAAAATTAAGGAAATATTTTTATACGGTGCACAAAAAGAAATACATTGTCAAAATATAAATATATATATTTAAGGTCGGTAACAATACATCTCTGAAATATAACATAAAAAACAGTACCATAATGTTATCACACACAATAAACATTTCTCCATTTACAACATAAAAAAGAGACTATTGTATAACCAGTTTGGTAAATTTTAACTGCCCTTTATAAATCCCATTTGTTTACCTACGTTTTTCATAAAAGCAATAAGTTTTTCTTTAAATAGCAACAATAAAACTTTTTTTTTAGTTTTAAAGGTCAGTTTAAAATAAACTGCTTGATCACAGAGAACTGAAAATAAATCTTGAATTTAAAATAAAGTACATTATTTCTGTATTCACTTACACAATAAGTGACAATCATATTAAAAAGTATACTTATATAAAGACTAACTATAAACTTGTCATAACATTAAAATTTGAAATAAACCTTTCCCCATTATTTTTTTTTTAAATTTTTAATAAAGTCAAAAACGTATGGTTATTTGCAGTCAAATGATGTTTGTATATCATAAATATACCACTGTATTAAAGTCCATAAATGTTCACATTCCAAAGGATATACAACATTAAATGTAATAAATGTTTTAAAACTCACTTCTAGTCCTTTTAATAACGATGGCACTTTATATAATATTGAATCAATACCTAAGTACACAGCTTTAACTTGGGTCACAGTTGACGCTTCATTATTATGGATGGTTGCACTGTTAGACCATATTTTTTCATTTTTTTACGCTTTTCCTCAACAATTGCGTCTACTTCACTAGCAACCTACAATTAGAACAGAAATTTAATATATTTTGGTTTCAATAACAATCTAACGAACTCACCTTCACTGAAACCAGTATACCTTCTACACTCTCTGTGATAGACGGTTTCCATTTTTTTAGTTTTGATGAACTGGGTGGTACACTGCTTCCTAATAGGGATAACCTTCTGATGTTTTTAGAATCTACATGACAAAAAAATTCATTAATTATTAATTGGTATACAAATTGACCACTTCGTACACCCAACAAGGGTATTAATTCTTTTAAATCACTCTCAGTTAGCAGAGAAAAGTTTTCTTGGTCTATCTGTTGTTCTAAATTAACTATAATAATTTATAATTAGAAAATTGCACTAACAATTTGTTTCTGTACTTATTGCAACTGATTATATTTTGCATAACAAATTCGGTAATTTGCAAGCGAAAACATTGATTGGGGTTGGTTGTAACACTGTTACTTTTGACCCTAACTGTACACAAATCAAATTGGTGGGAATCCCCTAATTAACCACAATTCCAACGTCAAATTGTATTGCATCCACCAACATATAAAAACAAAATTAGTTTTACACAAAAACACTATCGTACACCTTATATGATACTATAAAAAAACTTCCTGAACAAGTGCAAACAATTTATACCGCATTGAAAGGTGAAACAAAAATGGCGTTGAAAACCGCGGCAATGATACACACGTAATACCTATATATTTAATATGACAATATAATAGAAAAAAGCGTATGGATACATGAAACATTTACTTACCTTCAAATATGGGTTGCAAAGTAGATAAACCCCATGCCGCTAGTGTAGTTTTCACGAAATCATCCATTATAATGCACACGATAACTAAATCACGCATCGAACACGAACCGATGAATGATGCTGGCTCGTCGTATTTCAGAGGGCACGTGCTCTCTGCCAAACAATTTACTCACTGTCCCAAGTTTCTATTTATTTGTGTCAAATATATATTAATAAATGCAAGAAAATCATTTATTTGTAAATTCACATAAGTTGATATGTTTCGTAATAATATTAGCCTATGTGAGGCAAATATAGATTTTTTGTGTGAATTAAATACAGATCAATTACACCCAATTATTGGGTCAAAGTGATTCATAAAGTTACGCTAAACAAAAAACGTTGTCATAAATAAATATAAGCTGTTGTCAAATTTTCTAATTTGATAGCAAATATTTATTTGTTAGAAAGATTCATTTTTCTCAGTGTACATACTTATTGTTAGTAAATTTGACCCGATTTTAACGTCTCAGAAAAAAATCGTGAAATAAAACCTTGGGACATATGTGTGTGTCTGTATACTGTAAATAATATTAGAATTAGGCTGGGGGAATAATAGTTTTGTTTACTTTATGTAAATCCATTAACACATTTAACTCGGCGGATGTGAAATTCGATCTTTATAAAGCGCATATATTCTATCTGGTAGTCCAATATATTTAAGGGAGTGTCTTCTGTGGAAAGTTGATACTGATATGCAACAAAAACATGGCGACATCCAAGTTGTTTTGAAATATTTTCTGTATTTTATGCAGATTGGTCGTGTATTTAGGTGATAGATGAAGAAGTACCAATAATTTCGGCAAAATGTTCAGTTTTAAACCATTTTTAGTTTGATTAAATTTGAACATCTTCAAAATAAGATTCCAATTACCGAATGGTAATTTTTTTTTAGCTAGCTTGACTTTGCATGGAAAAAAGCGTTTGTTTTTTGTAGAATATCTTTACAAAAATATAACTAGAGTGTGTAAGCATTTTTGTCAGAGTTAAACCAGTTTGTCTGCAAATTCTGGATTTTTTTTTTCTTGTTGCCGTACAATTTCGCGATAAAACCAAACCACGCTGGGGGCAAAAAGTCGGCTGTTGTTAGTGTAGTACACTAATACCTTAACCTTAAAGGACTAACTTCTGTGCAGATAATGAGGATGGGCGAATCCAGATAAGTTCATGTAGTACGTTAGTTCGATTATTTGAAGCCATGTTAGGACGCGTATTTATAGAACTTGATTGTTGATCATTAACGGCATTATACACACAGAACTGATTTAATTCGCTCGCAAATTCCGCTTTTTTAAATCAATCTTTAAAATCGTAAAAGTTGTTTGGGTGACGAGGATAATGATATTGTAAAAGGTGAAAGTATACTTTTTAACCGTCGACAAACTGTAAACTGTAAGAACCCCAAGTCCTGTCGCGTTCCCTTCAGGGGCTGTACAAACAAATCGTTTAATTACCACGAGACCCCAAAAATCAACTGTTGAACCCTCTTATTAGTATTACACAGTCGCTGGAGTTTTTTTCTTAAGTAAATACTGAATAATAAAAATTTGTCTAACCGTAAAATGTATCGAATTACAAATGGAACGTTAAATTGTTCAAATTTAATTATTCGAAAGAATTATCCAAAAAATCTGCGATTCGAAAAAATAGAACGTGTGATGTTATCTCTTTTTTTTTGTGTGAACATAACAACATAAGAACACTTTCTTCGATTTTTGTTTCTCGCTGCTCGATTTAAAAGACGTATAATTTTAATACTTAATTTGTTTCGTGTTGAGCCGTTAAATATTTATTGTTATTCCCATTTTCAGACGTTAATGATTGCAGTTGTCACACATGAAGCGTCATCGTGGCAACCCCAATAAACTTGTTGATTTAAACGCACCCTTGACATCCGATACTGCACATTATTGGTGAATTTGTTAAGTAACAAAACGTATTTACCTTGACAACATGCCAAATTTTCACGGCAACTTGATTCTAATTGGAGAGGCAAGTCTCTCTGGATGGCAAACACTTCAGAAAGATGCAGCTGCTACTGTGCAGACTCTGGCCACCGTGTGTTGTCATCCCACACTTGACAATAAAAACACCGTCTTCAAGATATCTTTAAAAATTGTAACTAAAAAGTAATAACATCAGTAAAAAGTCGATGTAAAAAGTGCATAATGATAGAGTAACAGAGAAACCTGTCTGTCTGTAGGATGTCCCGAAAAATAGACAAACGTGTAGTATAATGTAAAAGTGTTTAGAGAATTCTGTCTGTCTGTACGTACTACTCCAAACAAAAATAAGACGATTTCTGTTTGTTATTTGTTACTATTTTATTTTTGCACATAAATTACAGTTCTTACCTTTGATCTTCTATTACATAAAAATTGTACATTAATTTTATTTATAAACGAATGAATTGTGAAAGAGAAACATTGTTATTTACAATATAGGTATAAAATTATTATATAAAACAAAAAACTAGATTAATTTAATTAGGTTTATTCGTTCGTAAACTGACAATTTTAAAAGACATTATATGTTTTGTGTTGTAGAGGGTGTGCCCAGTGATGGAAACGACGGTGACTAAAAATACAATAACGCTAAAAAAATCTACTTATTTTAGGCTTCTTAAAGCAAATGGCAATTTTGTGTAATCCAGGATGTATTAAAATGTATGAATTTTTTTGAAAGTTTCTCTGATAAATATTTACAAAACTTGCATAAATTTTATTACAACTTAACTTATTTACAAATATAATATTTAACAACAAAGTGGCATTCGATTAATTAATCAAAACGTAGGTAATTGCTCGTTTTGAGCTAATTAAATTAGTGGAAAAATTTCTTACGTAAGTGTAAATAAAACATTAAGCTAAACAGGGGAGGTGATTAAAAAATTGCAAATGTTGAATAAAAATTACAACAAAAAGTTCTTAGATAGCTTATACTTTCGTTTTTTTTTTTTCCAAAGCAGCTATTGACGAGTTGTGGGTTTTATAAAAAGAAGTAAAGCGTTTATACGACAAATCGATCTGTTTAAAGCATCGTCGGGGATTGGGTGTTCCCATTTTGTAAATATTATCAACTGTGTGACTAGATATATTAATTGTCGAATGTTTAAGCGACCTCAAGGTCTGAAGAATCTTCACCGCTGTAATGTGAAGGTGGTGCAAGAAGTCGCGGCTGTTCTACCACCCTACAGACGTCCTCCTCTTGCAGCTTTCTCATTCTCTCTTGCTCTTCGCGTTTTTGCTTTCGCCACTTCGCTCGTCTGTTCTTGAACCATACCTGCAAATAATCCAGAATCTATTAGCGAACATATAGAACCGCTTTTGTGTATTGTTCGTCCGTGGTGCTCGGGATAATTTACCCCCAAGATTGTTTCGCCACTTAATGCCTTTTGCAGTTTATTCTTTTATAATGAAAATTGTATACGCGTCATATACGTTGTGCCAACGTGTTTTGATGTGCGATAAATAAGGGCGAGAGAACTTAAGGGTTGTTAATAAACGATGGTTTTATTATCGTCATATTACCCTCTCGAGATGATGGTCTAATTATTATTTGCATCCTAATAAATCTAGTTTAAGCGTTCGCTTTGTTCGAACAATAGCACAATGGAGGAGTTTTTGTCGGAGCGCGAGCGTGATGGAATTAAATTAAAATCTTTTTTATTTAACGCATTGTGAAATTAATTTGTTTGTTTCATACATCAAGGCATAAAGTAATGCATTTCCAGTGTGGAATTAATTCGCTGTTTTTTTTTTTTTTTTTGTTTTTTTCGAAAGTAATGCTTTAACATGTTTACAATCCTGCCAGCATTTTTATTTATATTTGTTCCAATTTTAATCTCATAACTTATTAGACCTACAAATTTCATAGTTTTGCTTTTTTCTGTAAATTGGGTTATTTTTGGGAACTGATTTACAAAGCTATGCCACAGAAAATAAATGACGGCCATTCATTAAATTTCTCATTATACGTACGTTCATCCATAATTTATTTCTAATCTTGTCTAATGCACCACTTTCATGACCCCACAAATAAATATTTTTTGTATTAAAAGCGCTCTCGAATTTAAGCCCCTTTTAACAATAACATATTTAATAATCTGTCTATTGTTCGGCGGCAAATTGCTGCTAAATCTAACCCCGGATCCAATACCTCGTATCATAGCATTAATAAATACAATCACTTCACTGAAATAATTTGAATGTTTGTTTTAGGTTAACAGTGTATACACAATCCCCGGCTCTCGACTACAGTTTCGTTGTACGGCGAACTCAAAAAGAGCGAACAAACTCGCGTATTATTTCACAGACTCGCAGACACATAAAATAGCGCATAAAAATGTTTGCTTTGTTTGGTTCGAACTATTCGAGACGTTTTTGACTTTGTGTGTCATCAGGAGAACTCCCAAGTTTTATCTTGCTGGGTATTTCGTTTCAAACTGGTGTTTTAGGGTGGCGACAAATCGCGAATATTTGATATTTTGTGTTGAGACGATCAAGAAAGTTTTCATCTGAAACTTTGATGCCAAAAGAATATCTAAAACTATTGTGTGTGATCATCGCTGTGCCTGTGTCTTCACAAGCGTTAACGCAATATCTTTTAATTTTTCTCGCGAAAAAACGTAGCTATTTTGTGAAAACGTTACTTGTTTGAATCAAAATTTTATTATGATAATACTGAGCGTCCAGAAAATATAGCACCAGATTTAAGTACAAACGAGCTGGTCAATAAAATAAAGTACTATTCGTTCTCAATTTGCCGATATCGAGCCATTAAAATATTTTTGTAAGCTCTAATGTCTTAGTGGCTCCCTTGTTATTAGTTTTTGTGTCTATTGAGTTTTCGCTGTTTGCAAATTCGCTGTTTCGGAGCCGTTCCGTGGGTTTGTAACAACGTTCCGCAGTCAGATTATTCTATTACCGCGTATCAACATTGGGGAGAGCTAATTTTGTTTAGTCTCAAAACATTTCATTGTTTCAAGTGGATCAAAAATTCAACGGAAGGTTAATTAGAGTTGCATTGATCGTGTCCCCGGGGTATGTTAAAAAGAGATCGCGAATAAAAGACAAACTAAAACGGATATGGAGACAGTTTGTAACTGTTGTTTCTAAATTTCACGTAGATGAAAAACTTTGTCACAGTTACATAAAAATTAGTTCATTGTACGCCACGGCATCCATTTTGTCGACTTTTTAAAAATCTATCGTATAAGTAAATTTTACCCAAAATCTGTACTTAAAAGCAATCGATTTTGGTACAATCGTACGAACAATTGTTATTGTTAGTAAAACATTGTCAAAGTTGTTCATCCTGGAGTTTGTCTTACAACTTTCGAATTATATGAGAGTAGAGCCCTAAAAAATCTAACAACAAAATTTAATTAACGATGCTTTGATAATCAGATATTACGCTGAACATTTTTTGTTCTTGTTGAAAGAACAATTCGTCACAACCTCTCCAGCATGGCGGATGAAAAATAATTTATGCTTGAGGTTTTGTCATTTGTGTCCCATAATTGTTTCAACATTAAATTTATAATTCGTAATATACATCGTGGTAGATTATTCTCACCTAAGTATGTAAATCGTTATGCTTAAAGCTATTTTGTAAAGGTTCGCGTTAATTTCTCACTAAACGAAGATGATTTAAAATTATAATTATCCCCGAATATTTGAATGAATACTTTATTGCGTAATCCCGATATAATACGTTACGTTATTGTCTTTAGTTATAATAATATTGACTGTTATTAATTATCGATGTCGTTACGTCTTTTTTTTTCCATTTCATTAACGAAACATTGTTGCTATGACCTAATTCAACAAACGATGAAAATTTGAGAATTCAAAAATTAATGATTCGGCTTACCGAGTGGTTGACTGATCAGTCAAAACACCACCCCCATATATAGCATTACTTGCCCATTTTTTATAATTAAATTGGTAACATTGTGTTGGTCTAGTATTGTTCTACAAATTATGCAATTTTGAAGTTTGAAAAAATCAACAGTTTTGTCGCAGCGGTATCCAAAATAATACCTTTACATTCTTGCTTATTTTTAAAAAAAATTTTAATAATGACTTTGTGTTGTTCTAATTTTATTCTACATTCATTAAAAATCCGAAGTTTTAAAAATAATTTTTTATTGTTCTATGTATGGCTAAATTTAAAGTACTGTTATAATAATGTCATTTATATTTGGTAAATGAATAAATATTCCTTACGACTGCTTAGAGAAAATGAAGTAAAATATAACAACGTATCTATCAAAGAAATGTTTATCGTCGACTTTGACGGGCCCCAAGCTGTGGACACACGAGATTATAGGAAAGCGACGAGCGTCGGTCTTCCTAGTTCGTCCTGATCCTTCCGAAGAGTTTCCTTATCCTCATGCCGCCCTATACTCACTCGGGCCACCTTTTCACATCTCTTCCGACCCAAGTCTCCAGCGCCATTAACTATTCACAAAACCCTTAAGTGGATTACACACTTTTAAATTTTGTAGTAATTGCTTTACCATGTTCGACGGATTTTTGGAGGAGTTAGCTCTAAGTAATTGGATTTTAGATTTGTTAGTGCGGCACATTTTGTGTACTTAAGCTTCGATTTTGAGAAAGAAACTTACCTAAGTTTATGATTAACCGACAAGATTTGTGGGAGCTATCGAACACAGACTGGCGAAAGAGAATTAGCAAATCCGAAACGTGCGACTTGCATCTTTGATTTGATTGTGCAGTTGTTAAAATAATTTTTTTAAATGAAATTGTATGCTATCTTAAGAAAAGATATATCAACAGCTGAAACAATATGATCTTAATATTTCTAAATAAGTTTTGAACTTCTGAATTACTAATCGAATCAAAACAATTCAATCGCGATCAATAAAAAAAAACATAATTTTTGGGTTTCTAGGGCACTTTAAGGACGAATGTATTTTTTCTAGCATTTTTAGGTGATGATTTGTGCTGCTACCTGTTAACTGAGCGAACGATATGCCCCGTAAAAAGCATGTTTACTATTTCGAAATCCCCGGACGCAGCTTAATTTGCGTACAAGACGCAGGCAGGGCTTCCAACAAAAGCCGTGATAATAGGGGGGCTTTTACAGGCTGAGGTTTTATAAGGCGACCCTCCATCCTTGCGCCCTTATGTAAATAAAACGATTTCCTTCTATGGTATCTCAATATCGCCATCAGTTATCGAGTATAAAATTGAATCGTGTTATTCCAATAGACTCATCTAGAATGAGCGTGATTTTGACAGTTATTTTGGAAGCGATAATATAAGGGCGAGATTAAATATCGCATTTACAATTACATTTTATTGCGTTGGTTCGGTTGATGAATCGGCCGACACCAATAATTCTTCAACATACCCGACGATGTTGAAGAATTTACAATATTTAACAATCTAACTCTATATATTCGTATGGAACAAACCGTGGATGTACAGGGTGGGTCAAAATTAAATAATAAAGACGAAGATAGCCACAACAGAAAATTGTGAAAGCTGGACATGGAGAGGCGACTGCTGCAGCTGTAAAGAAATCCGTTAATATTTTTTTAGTGCTTTGGTGATTGCAAAAATATGGACTTGATGTTCCTGTTATGTTTTACATATTATTGGACTTTTTGGACAAAACCAGTTCGAGTTTACGATCAATTACTCGCATTTTGCACAAACATTGGCGTCGTCTTGATTTTGTTTTGCAGCTCTGTATTTCAGCGGCGTTTGAAACTGTGTCTATCGGTAAAGTACGTACAAAGGGCAATTTTATGCATTTTATTGCCCAAAACATTCCAGTTTTCCAGTGCAGTAAACCTAACAAACGTAACAACGAGCACAGATAACGAGAATGGATAAATTGGTATTATTTCTAGACGAGCAGTTGCTATCTCTCGCTCGAGGGCTTCGGATCAAAGGACAGGTGACGTGAACAAAGTCGACAACGAGGCTTATTATTATATAAAACTGTCTTAAAAAGGCTTTGATATTTAACAACCAGTCTAATTGGTATTATTTATTATGCGCTCACTAAATTTTGGGAATCGAGAGATATTACTTAATATTGAGAAATTTTGAAGGAAAAAAAAATGGGACGAATTTCATCTTAAAGTCAATTAACTGATTGTAGGTGTAACAGTGCGAATGGACAAATGAGCACAATTTTTGATTCAATAGCGTTTGGATGTATAAACCTATAAACTCGTCGATTTTTTACTACACCAATAAATATGGGACAGAGTACATTACATAAGAGGTTCTCGAAATTACTCACAAAATAGAATTTCATCTGCTGTCAACTCGAATATGTTTTTAGGTATTTTTATTTCTTGCTGATAAATCTGAAATAAAATTGAAAAATGTTATCTGTTGAAAAAGACGATAGTTATTTGATAATGTTAGAAGCAGTTGCTTGAGGGAACGTCACTACGGTTAAGAGGAGACACGCAGTTGATATCCAGATTGAATTTCTTTCTTTATAAGTAAGATCCTCGACTCGAAGCTATATCTTTATTATATTACTCCACATTCAAAATTCTCATATTGCCGAGCTTCGTATTTTCTGTTTGATTTGTGAAGATGAAATCTCTCCGGCAGACCGTTTTTCGATGTATTCATACATGTATTCGATATGTTTTGTATCAATTAGCATTACTGTTAAGCGTTGTTATTTTAGATATTTCCCTCTCTTATAAATGACAAAAGAAAACAACAAATGGTATTGTATTTTAAGATACATGCAAACGCAGGTCGATTACTATAACGAAAAGGGCGTTTCGTGGAGTTTTTTTGCGTTTTCTCCACACAAATTCACTGTATTTTGTACATAAAGTACCTAACTACCTACTTATGTATAATTCAAACGCACATCCGCACATACTTTATATTATCAATTTGTGTGGTTCTTATACGGCGTTGCCGTGTTATAGTTATAATTATGTACACATTTTTACAAGTAGATGGTACAATTTGATAATAAATCAGTTTCAAAGTGAGACAACCATCAGGTGAAATTTTTTTACCAGCGAACGTTCTAGTTAATGAAAATTAGTCGAGTAACATTTGCTGATATTTAAAAGTTGCGTCGATACTCTGGTCGTTTCAAAATAAATATTTTAAACGAGACAGATGCGTTTGGTACTTTTCGTCGTCGTTTTGAAGTATAAGTTTGTGGAATTAGTATCAGAAATGTTCGCACCGTAATCGCGCTGCAGATCCCCAAGTCTGGCAGAGGAAGACTGTGAAAACATTCGCTCCATTTGCTAAACTAACTAAACTGCTTTGCCTCTTATTTATATTGCAGGATTCGTCCCGTCTCATCCTGATATCATCGTGCAATTTCTCATATTTAAATGTATCTCTGGAAATAAAGTGTTCTTACAGTTTAATTTGCCGGAGAAAAGTAAACCCTAAGCTAAGACGGT
Organism: Elmis aenea; assembly: GCA_947652605.1. Lineage (NCBI taxonomy): Eukaryota > Metazoa > Arthropoda > Insecta > Coleoptera > Elmidae > Elmis > Elmis aenea. The sequence continues at coordinate 60,115,579 of OX393579.1, forward strand.
CTTGTCATTTTATTTACACCGAAATTTTAGGATTTCACCTCAGTTAGCGTGGCATTATCCTTAATATAGGTATGGTTTGCGTATAAACGTCTCGGTTTTAGATGGATTACTTGATAGATGCAAGCCTGATTATATATTTTGTAGTCGAATTTTCCAACAGCAATTACATCGACTAAGTATGGGAAATGTTATAAATTGTTAGGAGCTTAAAGAGCAAATTTACTTTCACGAAAGAAATTTTCTACGCAAAAATATTATTCCGTATATAGTAAGTATGTAGGTATGTCTGTATATTATATATTTTTGACACATTTCTAGTTTAAATTTCGTGCTTTCCCTGTTTTTTTTTTTTTTTTTATAATGACTGGTTTGTTTTAAAAATGGATCGCGCGTGAACGATATTAAACCGAATATTGTTTTCTTATTGTAAAAAAAAACTGGAATAATTTAATGGTTAAAGCTTGTTCGTTTAATTCTGTAATTTTTATCGTAGGGCGTTTGTGGGGTTTCAGTAACTCCGTATTCATTGTACAAAATTTACCTTTTTAAGAGAAACCAGCGGAATATTAATGAAGTTGTTTCGCGATTTGCATGTTTCAAAGTCTTATTAATAATGTGTTTTTGCTTGCAACTTTTACCTCATTAAGTTCCGCTCCGAACTTTGATTATTTTCCGAATCGTTAGTTAATTACAAATTTAGATTTGCCGAGTAGAGGAGAGCAACTCGACTTCGGCGCTTTTCTTTAAGATATTTTATTACCCGTTAATTACGGCAATTAGGAGTTTTGATTATATTATATAGAAATTTAATAACATAAAATCTCAAAGTTTGTAATTTATTGCTTTACAACTTTTATACGCCTCTGAACTTTATATTTAATTTGTATCTCTGTGAACGACGATCCGCAAAACGCATTTCTAAGATAACACGTGCCTCCGTGCTCCGTATGCGCTCAAAGTATAATTAATAATAAACAGAAGATTATTACTCGACAACGAAATCACTATGTGAACAGAAATATTTGCAAAACTTTCCAATGTAATTTGAGACACGCCACTTTTTCGCTACAACAGTAACACTGAAATTAAAAAATTAAACAAAAAAAACATTGTCAAAAGAATTGAAACTGTAATATCATTTAAGTTCATCAAAGTAAACAAGTTTAATTAAAAATTACATATATATTTGTATCGAACGAAAGATCTCTTATATAAATACCATACCAGTTACAAGACTCTTACCTCTTCATGATTAACTAATCTTATTATTTATATACGTTCGCCAAAATAAAATGGATAAATAAATGAAACTGCTACGGATGAAAAGACGAGAGTTTTGCATTTGATGGTCCAGCATTTCTGCAAAAGATAGTAGGTGACTTTTAATGAAACTTGTTTACATTTGAAATAGAATTTATTTAGGCTATTTCCTAAATTGATCAATAGTTGGATTATTATTTAAGCGATTCATTTATTAAACTATTTTATCACAATCGTGACTGCAGTATGTGATAAATACATTTTTTAAACTCTTTAGAAATATCCAAAAGTTACATTGAAATGATGGTAAATGCAGAAGGGGTGTTTTTTTTTAAAATCGAATAAAGGTGGCATTGCAAATGCGTATAACGCAAAAAAATTATGACATGGGTCGTAAGTCAAATATGTTATTAGGTATTGTTTTAGTTCTATCGTTGGTTGTGGCAGAATGTGGAATAACGAAAAACAAATCGGAGAGACGCCTAAAACTGTTTGATAATTATCAACCGATGGTTGTCAAGAAAAAGGGCCATCAACGTCGGAATTCTTTCTCAGCGGTCATTACGAATAAGCTTCTGACTATTGTAGAAGGCGTTTTGGGAATTTCTCAGGAAGAAAAGTTGCAGTTTAGATTCGAGTCACTTTTTAACGTAGTTTTAATATCTCTGATTGTCATTGTAGTGTGGCTTATAATACTCGATGAAGAACCAGAATTTTTATAACTGTGGTGGTACATTGTATTTAAGCTATTGGCGTTTGCTTTTAAATAAGTAATTATTAAATAAATATTATAAACTAAAAATTACGTAATGAGTTTATGCAAGGTTATATTAGATTAATTGTTTTCTCGTACAATTTTGTAATGTTCGATGTGCTATTAAGTATTCTAAGTTCCTTCAATTCAGTCTTAAGTGATGAAACCTTAAATATCGCCAAGTGAACTGTTCAACTTTATTTTTAATATAATAGTTTGTGATGACATTAAAAATTAGGTTTGCTTAATCCTTTCCCGATTTATTCCAATTTAATTTGGAAACTGGGACTTAAAACATATGGCATTGGGTTGAAAATTTTTACTGTCGTATAGTTTAAATATTCAAAACGAAACTATGTAGTGTATATTTATTTAGACACCAAGCTTTAGTATGAAATGGTCACTGCAAGCATTTTTGGATAGTGATGTTATGTTATGTGTGCCTTCACAAGTACAAATTTGCATAAATGGTCAAGCTGATTATTTATTCTGTGTGTGTTTAGTAGGTAATCTCAAATTATCGACTTAGAGGTTAAGTTGCCCGTTTAAACACTAAGCCACTTGTTGTTATTGGCGACAGAGTGTGAACAAGAAGTTAATGTATGGTCTCAAAAATAGAGAGTGACGTCTCTTGAGAGTTACAGTCAATATAAATTATGCTGACACATGGTATGCCACCCAATACGATACCGAATCGGTAAACTGCATTTCAACAACCGCCGCCTGTCTTAACACGTCCTCAACATTGTGATAAAGAAGGACCGGGCTAGTAGCACGGGAAAAAATTATCTAAAACAGAATCAGTAGCATGTTTGTCAAACGATTGACATAGAAAAATTAATATTGACTTTGTTTTTGAATTCGAAATTTGGATGCTAAAGTTTCTTTAACAAATGTTAGGAAGGCAAAGCGATGTACAGGGCGTAGCAAAATTAGTTAAAACGATTTTATTCTCAAATGCCATAATGTAGCCTCAGCACTAGTAATAAGACTGATGTTTTTGCCTACTCTTAGTAGGTATACTGTTCTTTTTTTTAGGTTTCTATCATAGATGTAAGTTTTAGGATCTGTAATACAGAGATTGCCCTAATTTGCCATTGCATTGTTTAAACTTTTTTCTTATATTTGAAAGTAAGCGGTAACTATCATTTCAGTCAGATTATGTGTAAATATCTTATAATCAATAATTATTTTATGTCCAATAAAATTTTAACGAAAATTATGGATATAAATAGAAGGATAAACTAGGTCCTTCGGCAGTAAAAAACTTTTTTTTGTTGGAATTTGGTGGCAACAATGTTTAGGATATCAAAAGTTTTTTGTTTGTTTTAGTTTTACCTATATCGCTATTCGTTGAAGTATCTGTATCAAAGCTTTGTCGAATACAAAGTGGGTTTAATTTAAAAAACTGTATGTATTTCGTTTTTTAAACTTAATTAAGATTATTGTTGTGCACAAAACGTTTTCCTGATTCAATGCCAAATTTCACATGTATATTTGATGCAATTAATGCGAATAATATCGTGTTTATGAGGGGGGCGAAATGAACCGTTGTGATGTATAGGCTGCTACCATGGCAAACCTAACTAATCAATAGCGTCGTTTTTTGATAATGCACAATGAAACTTGATTATTTACGAAAAATTTTTAATGCTGATTTTGTTTGTATTGCCTGCGGGCACCTCTTAAAAAAATACGACGTTTTTTGGCCAATTAAAGGAGGGCTATGCTATAAGTCTTTGCACTTTTTCAAAATTTTCATGATCAATTGATCATGAAAATTTTTATTTACGGGACGTATTTTCTTACTACGAGTACTTTTCGTAACGGTGCTATATTTCAGGAGGTCATGATTTAAGCAGCTTTCTTATAGTTTCGTCGATTTTATCAATGCCACCACGCTCGGACAAAACTTTGGTGCTACTTATGTTAAGAATTAGGGACTTACCTCTACTCTTTCTTCTTTAAGATCGACTTTTAAGGCTAGTTGTTCTCGTAGAACAACATCGGGATAATGAGTTTGTTCAAAAGTTGCTTCCAGCTGTTCGAGTTGTTCTTCACTAAAAATTGTACGATGTCTTCGTTTCCGTTTTGGCTGCTGGTGTTGAGGATGGTGCATGTTAGGGCCTCCTGTTATTGATGCTGCTTGGGAAGCTGCAGCCAGCGCATGTACATAACCAGGGTAGAGACTAGGATATGCCATGGCTAAAAGTAAAAAGCACCCTAGAGGAAACGAATTTTGAATAATTATTAGTAAATATTTAAAAAAAGTTGTCCATAAAATCACGCGTAGAAAGAAAAACTTGTGTACTTGGTTCACTTATTTATTTCTGGGTAAAACGTATTTTTAAGAAGGTACTTAGTGTTTTAACAATTCGTAGCGTCTTAAATATACGCTAAACATAAATCGTTTGTATGGTAAAAGCTCTCGTTCACACCTGAACAATGTATGGAACAAAATCTCCGTGAATTTACAGTTGATCGACACCCAATCCTGTCACATTAAACCCCAATCTCCATATTCTTACCAGATCTGTCTTAACATGTATCGATTGAGAAACTGCATTTTGCATTATCGTCCACATTTTAAAATTTAAATGGTAATTTCAGGAGTTGTATTTGGAAATCTGTTGCGGTTAGTGAAATGTTAAAGACTTTGCATTTAGAATGCCGCATGAGAATGTAAAAAGTATAAGAGTAAGCTTTTAAACACGGGCCCCGTGGGATTACAATCTCCTTATTTAAAAACCAAGCATTTTAAGTTACTTTTTGTTGGGGTTTCGATGAAATAATAACTAGTGGACTGTATATTTGTATGATGTTTATTGTAAATACATAATTATATAATCATTCGCAGCATTGCACGTGTATCTTAACTGGCAGTCTTTTAAGCACTGCTGTGCTCACGGAGCACAGCTAATATTGGTGGTGGGGATGCAACCCCGCACTTTAAAATGTTTAATGAATCCGTAACATACTGGCCGCCTTGAAATCTCTTAAAGAGTTTCAACTTGATTTGTCTCTATCGGGAGTACGCACACCTTAGCCACTGCTCGTTTAAGTTCACCAGAAGCGCACTTCACGGTCACTACTCGTGGCACTCCGTCCTTTCCTGGATGGATGTTGATTACTCGCCCAAGTTGCCAGTGGGCTGGAGGTGAGTTGTCTTCCTTAATCAATACCATAGTACCGATTTTTAAATGTTTTTGGGATTGTTTCCATTTCGTTCGTTGCTGCATTTCAGAGATGTACTCCTTGGACCATCGATCCCAGAAATGTTGATTCAGCTGTTGTAGATATTGGTAACGATCTAATCTATTTTGTTGTACATTTCTCACATCGGGATCGGGTAGGGAGGTAAATGATCGTCCGATTAAAAAATGTGCAGGTGTAAGTACGTCGAGGTCATTAGGGTCGGATGTTAGTGGGGTTAAAGGTCTTGAATTCAGGATTGACTCTATCTGGGTAAGTATTGTATACATGTCTTCAAAAGTCAAAGATGCGCTTGGAAGTTGACCCATTATAGGATTGTTAATATTCGAGTTAAATCTAAAGCATCTAACACATTCCCGTACGGTTTGTTTTGCAACGTTTCTTCCTGACACAGGCCAAAAACGTTCGCGTATACTACCTAGTAATAATGAAGGACCTGCATGGAGCAAGTTTACATGTTCGTCCTTAAAAATTAGTTTTGTTAAATGGTGTATATTGGACATTATTATCGGATGTTTTTTATCGAAACAAAAATTTGATAATTGCATTCTGCCACCGACTCTTATTACACCAAATTCGTCTAGAAAGGGATTCAAACTCAAAATTCTGCTTTTTGAATATAATGTTCTATTGTGAATTAGATCATTGTATTCTTTGGGAAAGGATTCGATTTGTGATATTTTTACTAATTTCGTTAATGCTTCGTGTAGTTCGTTTACAGTTAAAGGGCCGAAACGTCGTTCGTCCTTTGATTTGAGACTATTAGTTTTGAATCGCATGCACCAAGCCGTTATTCTCTTTGCTTTATTTAATGTAGAAAAATTCGCAATTGGATATGGATCACTCAAGGTAACTGCCGGCAGTGAGAGGATTCGCTTTCGTAATTCTGGAGGTTCGTCAATAAAAATATCACGATCATTATTTTTTGGCCAAGCTTCGCATGTTTCTGAAAGCCACCTTGGGCCTTGCCACCAAAATTTTAGATTGATTAGGTCGTTTGGTAAAACGCCACGTGATATTAGGTCAGCTGGGTTGTCCCTTGAATTTACATGGTACCAATTGTCAACATTTGTGAGAGTTTGAATTTCTGATATTCTGTTAGCGACGTATGTTTTCCATTTATTTGATGGTGATTTAATCCAGCATAGTACTATTTTCGAATCGCACCAATAATATTCCTTATTTATTGTCAATTTTAAAATGTTTCGAAATTTATTAGATAGCTTAGCTGCAAGTACTGCTGCGTTGAGTTCCAAGCGAGGTAGAGTAACATTTTTTAATGGGGCGACTCTTGATTTAGCAGCTAGTAACTTAACCGTAAATTCATTTTTATTGGTGGATCTGAGATAAATGCATGCACCATAACCTCGCTCGGAGGCGTCAGAAAAGGAGTGCATTTCAATAATAATTGGTTGAGATATAAGTATGTGCCTGGGAACATGGATTTGGTTAATAACCCTTAATTTGTCCCTAAACTTTAACCATTTTTCTTGTAGACTGGCTGGAACTGGCTCGTCCCAGTCGATCTTATGCTGCCACAATTCTTGAAGAATGAATTTTGACATTATGATTATGGGCGCTAACAGACCCAATGTATCAAATAAATGTGCTGATGTTGCTAAGATTGTCCTCTTCGTAACTTGAGTTTGAAATTTTATTTCTGCGGTATAAGTGAATTCGTCTGTAATTGGGTTCCAGTAGATTCCTAATGTTTTGTGCAAGTTTTCATTTAATGATGACTTATTACTGTTTACTAATTCGTTATCGCATAATTCCTTTACGTTGCTTGTCCATTTTCTTAAGTTAAAACCTGCTGTTTTCAAAATTTTGTTAACATTAGCTTTCACTACTTTTAATTCATCTATCGTGTTGGTACAGGTCAACATGTCGTCAACGTAGAAGTCTTGTTTTATTATCTCTGATTCCTTGGGAAATAATGTTTCATTGTCCAGACCCAGTTGATATAAGGCTCTTATAGCTAAGAATGGTGCCGCGGTTGTGCCATAAGTTACAGTTTTAAGTTCGTATTGTTCTAGTTCAGTGTCTGGTTGACTTCGCCATAGAATGCGTTGATATGATCGGTCCTCAGAATGTATGATGATTTGCCTGTACATTTTGGCAATGTCAGCTGTTAATACGTAATTGTATGTCCGAAATCTAACGATAATTGTGAATAATTCTTGTTGGATCGTTGGGCCTACGCATTGCGTTTCGTTCAATGCTAGTCCATTATTTAATTTGCATGATCCGTCAAAAACGACACGTAGCTTAGTCGTTTCGCTTGATTCTTTTATGACTGCATGATGAGGTAGGAAAAATGACCTTTTGCTGTCTGGTGGTATTTTTGTCATGTGATCCAATTGGATGTACTCGTTTATAAATTCTTCATACATGCCCTTGTATTTGAGATCCCTTTCAAAGCGTTTTTCTAATTTGTAAAAGCGATTTTCTGCTAGTTGTCTAGAATCACCTAGTTGCTTTATGTTTGTTTTAAATGGTATTCTTACGTTGAATCTTCCTGAACTGTCACGTGTTGTTGTTTCCGCGAAGTACCTTTCACAATATTTTTCTTCGGGAGTTAATGATTGTTCTTGTGTACTGATTTCTTCTGCTTGCCAAAATCTTTCTACCCTTTCGTTTAATTCGTTTAATGTCAGAAAAGCTTGAGTAGGCCTTTGATTTGCGCATTGTTTGTACAGATTTCCAGAGATAACCCAACCAAACCTGGTTTTTTGTAGAATTGGATAATTTTTCTCACGTATTTGACCTATGCAAAGTAATTCATAAAAAATACTTGCACCTAATAGCATATCAATGTTTCCTGATCTGTTAAACGATGGATCAGCTAGAACTATGTTTGATGGAATTTTGATTAATTCCTTGTTGAAAGATTGTGGTGGTAAGCAAGTTGTAATCTTTGGTAGAACTAGGCATGAGACTACTGTTGCGTAATTGTTGTGTATGGATTTTATTTTGACTTGTACCTTATGAGTAATTTTTGTTAGCCCGTTGCTTATACCAGTGACTGTCGTGTTTATTGGACACTTATTTAGCTTAAGTTTTTCGCATATTCCTTCACTTATAAAGTTTGACTGAGATGCGGAATCTAAAAGTGCTCGTATTTCGATAAGTTGGCCTTGATTGTTTTGTGCATGAACTAGTGCAGTTGACAATAGTACTTGATAACTTGATTCCTTTACTTCTGATGAACATGTAACTACTGTTTCATCACTGCCAACAGCGACTCTTGCGCGATCATTTTCCTTGTTTTGGTTTGTTTTGTGTAATAGTGTGTGATGCCCTTTGTGGCATATCTTACATGTGTTTTTTGAAAGACAATTATTTACGAAATGACCCTTTCGTAAGCAATTGATGCATAGTTTGAGTTCTCTAACCCTTGAATTTCTTTCGTTTTCATTTAATTTGTTGAATTTATCGCATGAGTGAATGTTGTGGTCCTTGTTACAAAAGACGCATGTAATGTTTGCTGTTGCAAAGGATCTTACAATTTTGTTTGACTGTGTTTTAGACTTATCAAAATCCTTATCACCCTTATAAATTGTTTGAAGTGTGTTTTGTTTACTATTTAGAAAGGTAAGCAACTCCGTTAAGGTGGGCAATCTTGTGAAACTATCGGGTTCAGAATTAAGTTTAAGCTCCCATTCTTTATTTGTTTGGAAATCTAGTTTACTGGTGATTATAGGTATGATTAGAGCATCCCATGCTTCAATGGGTTGACCTAATGCCTTTAAACATTGAGTGTTATTTTCAATTTGATTTATTAATAGTCTTAGACAAGAATGTGATTCTTTATTGATTTTAGGAACATCCAATAATAATTGAACATGTGTTGTGATTATACGTCGTTTGTTATTGTATTTTCTTTGTAAAGCATCCCATGCTAATTGATAATTTTGAGATGTGGTTTCAAATGAACGCACTAAATCTGCAGGTTCGTTTGTTAAACTTGATTTCAAATAAGTTAATTTATGTACATTTGATAATTGATTGTTATTACTGATTAACGTTTCAAATGAATCACGGTATTCATTCCAAACCGTATAATTGCCGTCGAAAGTAGGCAACTTAATTGTGGGAAGTTTTACCTGCATGTTAGGTACTGTACTTGATGCCTGAGATTGAACTGTAAAATCATTGCTAACCACTAAAAAACTATTAGCTAAACCTAGCGTTTCGAAGTAAGAATCGTCAAATTGTTCGCGTTCTAACATTTCTTGCTGCAAAGCATCTTGATCTGTATCTAAAATTAATTCGATTTCGCCTTGTAATTGATTGAAGTCTGCATAAATTGGTTCAATTTTGCCTATTCTAAGTTGTAAATTTTGAATGTCTTCGTTAGTCAAATTGTTTTGGTCTATTTTTTTTATGTGATTTTTGAACAACGTTAATTGTGTTTTAATCGTACCGCGTTTGATTCGTAGTAATTTAACTTTTTTGTCGTCTGACATGTTGGGATGATTAAAAAGAGTAGGAAAATAGACTTACAGTGTATTGGGAGTGAGAACGCCAATGGTCCGTTGAGTTGCTTTGTGTCGATTGCGACCGCCTTCCTGCCGATCCAATCGCCCTTGTGTGTTTTGTAGGTTATTGATGCTTGTGTCGGTTAGCCACCGCCTTGGCGAGTACTTGTTTGGCTGACTGCCTTGCTTTTGTTTAATAACTATGATATTAAACCACTTTAATTGATGATAATTCGCTCGTAGGACCAAAAATGTTGGGGTTTCGATGAAATAATAACTAGTGGACTGTATATTTGTTTGATGTTTATTGTAAATACATAATTATATAATCATTCGCAAATTGCACGTGTATCTTAACTGGCAGTCTTTTAAGCACTGCTGTGCTCATGGAGCACAGCCAATATTGGTGGTGGGGATGCAACCCCGCACTTTAAAATGTTTAATGAATCCGTAACACTTTTTCTTAGTTCTTTCATGCATACACGATCAAAAACCAAGGGAAGATCGCCAAGGGGTTTTTACTTAGCATAATTTTATAAATTTCTGCACGTTTAAAAATTGATTTTTCGTAAACAGTCCGGTCCGTACGTAAGTAATGCTAGGTGTAATTTTCAATTCTGTTTAATATTAGAAACGAAAAATTGATTTCCAATCTCAGTTAGAATCCTGAGCTTTGGTGTTGCACACACTTTTTAATTTTCAATTTTGATTAAACCCAGTGCTAGAACGTTAAAAATAGGATAACTTAGTTGTTTTAGTTGTAGTTGTTACGAAATAATTTGCTTGTTTGTGTGATTGTGTGTTATGTACTGAAAATTCTCAAAAAAAATCAGTAGGTAACGTTGTGGAAATGAGTGTTATAATTTTAAATTCGACGTATTTGAACAAAAAAAAAAACGATCTTTTGAATGTATGAAATAAAGGTTTGGTATGCGACGATAAACTATAGGTATTTTTAATTACTTACCCAGGAAATCGGCGGAGGTCGCGGTGAATCCTGCCGAAGCTGCAGCCGCAATGTGTCCTAGATGCAGCGAAGGATGATGAAGGATTGGCCTTTGTGTCGATATGGCATTAGGTCGAGGTGCTAGGATACTATCGATAGTAAATAAGGAAGTTCCGCTGGAAGAAGCTGCCGCCGTCGCGTTCCTTTGTTTTTGCGGTACGGGCTTAAAGCCCTGTCCAAGAAACACGTTACCTAGAAAGCTATGTTGACTCCACACGCTGGACGACGGTCCAATATGATGACCCGGCGGTAAAGTCGTTTCGACCATTTTAAAGTCCTCTTCAGAGTAAGTTTCTTCAGGATATTCTGCGCCCGAATCTCCGCACCACTCCAATTCAGTTTCCCTCTTTACGGTTGCCAGCGTGAATTTATTACTGGTATCTAATTTTTGAAATAAGTTTGGGTGATTTTTAAAAATCCATGATCCGTTTTCCTTGATGCGAGGAAATGCTCGCGCATTTGTAAACTGACGGAAAATTACACTAATTGGAGTATCCTAAGCGTTCTTATTTTAATTTAGTGACTTTTTTATTTAGGAAACGATTGCTGTTTTTAATTCACTTTCCGCGGAAAACTTGAAATTTAAAAAAAATTGTTAAGCACGTGTGTGTGTCGCAATCTACGTATGTAGTAGCTATCACTTAAGGTTTGTTTAAGTGAATGATTCACCAGACAGGTACAATAACTGTGTCTGGAAATGAAAGACGGAGGCACCGCCTTCTGGTTGTCCATTGGTTGCAATCTACCCCTAAAACGTGGCGGAGCCAATGAAAAATTCGGTCCATCATCCCTTATGATGCCTAAGCTTTTGACTGTTCAACGAAGGGTGAATAGAGCGATACGCGGTGCTAAATGGTACAAATAGAGCTGTCACTTTGAAATCTGATATGGATGGATCTTTTGTGTATGGGGTGTTTTTATGGCATTTGTTAGCCGGCCATGGGCATTCATGTTTAATAGATATGGGGATGTTTACGAATATTTACCTATATGTGCGTCTGGACGTGGGGCATGGATCTTCTTTTTTTTTTCTACCCAAAAGTTTAACTGCACTGTGTAATAGATTAAAGTTGTACTAAAAAATGTATGCTTTAAAAAAGAGAACATTAACTAGAGCTATATTTGTACGGCATCTGGCAAAGAAATTTTCTAAACAATTTCGTTTTTATTCATGATGTGTTTTGATTTATTTTTCTGAATGAAAATTAGTGAAAGATTTACCTCGCAAACGCATTTAAAATTATCTTAATTAATCGAGCAAATAATTATTTGTCTCTTATCAAATTCGTAGGTAATAAATACATTGTAGAGAAAAACTAACAAATCCGAATTGAAAATGTAAATTTACCTTTGTCATATAATTTTTTTTTCCTGATTATGAAAATTGTGGCCTTTCTCGTTAATACTGCGTGCGAATGTTTTTGGTCAAAGTGAATTGTAGATAATTTTAAAAACCATTAAAAATTGAATAAACCTTCACACGTAATTTCCATGATGGGTAATCCCTCCTAAATGTTGTTAATAAACTTAATTTTTAAAAACTATTCTTTAAATTTTTTATGAGGAAATAGGTATCTACTACTACCTACTAAATATTTTAATTAAAAGTTATTTGTTGATACAATTAATTTTATCGGCGTGCTTTGTTTAGCCTTAAATATTGATATTATGTACTTTTAATCTTCAGCAATATTTTGATAATGCAAGTTTTGAGGGGACTTTTGAAATAAAGGACATTTTTAAAAATTCGCCGTCATAGCTTGATAGTAAAATGCTTGTTTTGTGTCTGAATGATGGCTTAAGAAATTATTAAATTCGTTACTGCTGGATTGGTAGATTATAAACACTAAAAAAAAATAATGTGATAATAAATGCATATAGATAAAAATTAACTTACACAATTTTATAATTGATTTTGATTATCAGAAGTTGGAAAAGTCATTTGATAAATGTTTGAATAATTTAGGTGATTAATTAATAAAAAAATATATTTATTTGTTTTTTTTAAATGATTTCTTGTTGAAATTTTAAACCAGTTTCAAGACCTAGTCGCATAGACAAGTCTCGAAACTGTTCCAACACTTCAACAAAAGATCCTTCCAAAGAGGAAGATGATTTTTGATAAAAAAAATTATCCAGTAAAGCTTTATTTATAAAATAACTATTTTTGTGTACTGTCATTTTTTAACAACTTTAATTCCTTTGAATTACATTTTCATCGTTTCAAAATTACTAAAATTTCATCAAATTAAAAAGATATATATTGCCAATTCCTGTGACATAATTTATGAAGAGGTGATTTGTGATTTGTTTAACAAGTGTAAAATCATCAAAAGCGTATCAAAGGAATTTTAAGGATGAGAAGTGACATCACAAACACGTCGTTCGCTTGTCAACCCCCTACTCTCTGAAATAGGTGGAGTTTCAAGTCATGGTATTATTGGACTGGAGGCGGGGTAATCGTATAAACTTGTATCATTAATCTCCTACTAATCTGACGTCATACAGATCACGCACATCTTATTTTTTTAAAATTATTTAAAAGAGCCGATGAAAAACGAGGGAACATATTGTTACATCTACTGCAAAGGTTTTTTTTTTAAATTGTGGCGGCTGAGCTAAAACTGGTCCATTTTTCACTATTCTCTAAATGCAGAACTTTGTGTAGCTAGACAGGTTAAACAAAACAGGTCACAGAAAAACGCATTGTTCAATAAAGAAAGGTGTATCGACAGGTCGCAGTTTTTCATTGATATTTACCTAGAAATCCATCCTACATATTTGTTTCCGTGTACGAAAAAGTTCACTCAATTTTGATTCTGGTCGAAAAGTCCTAAATGCCTCTCTCCGTATTTTTCACCTATATCTCGACGTAATTTCGAAGTATATAATATTTGAAGTTAAAACATGGCGTTACATTGTTCTTAAAAATATATTGAAAAATGTACATACAACTCAAACTTTGTTTTCATAATAATTCTGTCAAGTCGTTTTCATTTTGGATTTGTTTTGTAAACATTTTTGTTTTTGAGGTTTTCGTTATTTATTCGTTTAATGATAATTTTTTGGACCTACCTACGTTTACGTAAACTTTTCGATAATTTTGAACTTGAAATTTTACTTTTTGAGACACCTTTTATAACTTAGTTTCTTTTAAGCAGTTAAAAAAAAAACATGTTTAACAACCTTAATTAATTAACAATGGAAAATTTTGAGTTACCCCAATTCAAAATGAGTTTTTCTCGTTTTTAATGGCAGAAAAGTGGAGTGTATGTACTACGCCAATTCCAACCCTAATTTTTCATCCCCATGTGTGAAATGTAAAATGAAAAAGGTAGATAAATGTTTTTTTTTTTAAATTTTGCAGGGCACTTAGATATTCATGTTTTTTAAATTAATAATCATACTTGGTAGTTTTTTGTGCTTATATCTTATAATATTTATTACAACTGATAGAAATATTGTTTAAACAGACATATTAGCAAAAAAAAATACAATTAATTTTAACTTACCGTTTACCCTTTACCGTTATCAATAAATTAAGTGTTTTTACTCATTTCATGCGTTTCTTTGGTATATTAAATCAGTTAAATTTTGCACTACCAATAAAAACCTAGTAGTCTTAATTATTATTACATAAATTAGTAAAGAAGTTACCAAATGAACATGTACACACTTAATTTGTTAACTAAATACTTAATTAACACTTCGCAAAACTTGTTATACAGAAAAGCCAAAATAAACTGTCTTAACTCAAGCAAATGCGCAAAAATCATGAAAAAAGTTGCTTTGAAAAATATTTATTTACAGTATATACATTAAACAGTTTAACAGCTAACATTGTTCACTAAAGTGCTCTACTTTGAACTTTCCTGAGTTTCTTCATCTTCTTCGAAAACATACCATTTCTTTTTATTCACTAAGAACAGAATCATCAACACTGGCAGGTGAACCAGCGAATACCTAAAAAGCTTCCTCGATGATGCACTATTCGATTCTTTGTAGAATTGATGAGCTGCAAAAAAAATCGTAAATCAGAAACAGTTCTTATGTCAGAAGTGAAATTAGCATATTATAATATAGTCAATGAAGAAGAAAAAACATATCACAAAACAATATCACAAATTTATGAATGCACATAACTAACTTCATGGCTGACAAATGTGAAAGATCTCAATGATTTAAGTAACATTGATTAATTTGGAGACATCCTCTGTACTAATTATTTTATTAAAACTAGTTATAACTGTCTTTAGGCATGTTGCACTTGTGAGTTCTTTCAAATGTACTTACCTAAATAAATAAAATATAAATTTAACGGGGCCGTTTCCAAGGCAAACCACCAATTTGTGGTGTCCAACAGAGGCGCACAAGCAGACATTGCAGCTATAGCAACTGTATGTCTTAATGCTACACGTCTGCAAAGCGCAGGATCCGTAACGGCCATCATTCTGTAGCCAGCTCTGGAATAATCGGGTCGCAAATTCCACGACAAAGCATTGAAATGTGGAAACTGCCAACTGTAAAGTAACGCAGCCATCAACCACGCTCCAGGTCCCAAAGAATTGGCACACGCTGCCCAACCCATTAGCGGAGGAATAGCACCAACTAGTAAAAAATAAACAGTTAACACAAATATGACTCAAGTATTAACAATCTTAAGATACACTCACCAATTGATCCAACCCACGTATTAGTAATGCTGATCCTTTTTAATGGTGTATAAATGGAAGTGTACAGTAACAAATTCGCTATTCCTAATGACGCTGTTAGCCCATTAACTCCATAATATAAAATACTTGCACCTGCTATACTTGATGTAGCAGCAAATAACATACTATGAAGAGGCCTACAATAAACAAATCAGTGATTGTTCATTATTAAAGCACAATTACTTACGTCAGACGACCACAAACTAGGACTCGATGCTTTGTTCTGTTCATTTGTGCATCAAAAGGAACCTCGTGAAATTGGTTGACAGCATTAGCGGCACCTGACAAAAGACCAGTTCCTACAACACACAATACGAATGTGTGCCAATCGAATGGGGCAGGGGCCACAGCATATCCTGCCATTGAAGTCACGACAACTAAAGCTGAAAAAACTTACAGTCAAACTGGTACCTTCGTTAAAAACGTAACTTACTCGTCAAACGTATTTTTGACAATTTCATACAGTGTTGAATTAAATTTGATCGATCTGTTGATGGTGTTGGCCTCCATGCTGGTATCACTGAAGGTTTGCTGGGCAAAATATCAATTGCTTGCGATGTATCATCAACTGCTGTAGAAGATGATTTGAATTTTGATTGATTTATGTAGGTGACAGTGGTCGTCGTTACGTTTACATACTTCTACAGAAGACAGTAATTTTTAATAATGTATAAATAAGTCACATACACGTACCTTTGTAATTGAATTTGGCCTAAAGTAATAGCTATTAATTAAGTTCTGCTTGCATAACCTAAAATGGATACATAATATTTTTGACATCTCGAGTCGTGTTCTACAAATTGGTACATTATATTTCACATCACTACACTACAACTACATTTTTATTCGTCATTTTTAATGTGAAATATTAAAATATTTGAATTATGTTAGTATTTTTAGGTTACACACGACTTTTGCAACAGAAGGCAATTTTCGTTGGATGTAATTATCACGTGGACAAGTTAGAGTAGTGGCGGCGTTATTTTTTTTTGTAACGAATGGGTTAATACTAAATAACTTTTAATTCTGTTCATATAAAATCTATTAGTTAATCAAAAGACGCGATAGGACGTGGAGTGCTTAATAAAAATTTATTTAGATGAAAAATTGCAGCAATAAACTACAATGTTAAATAAAATGTTAAGGTTTTATATGGAAACTATCACAATAACCAATATTATAGCTGGAAAAATAAACAGTAAGAGAAAGTTAATGTTATATTTTTTATTACCAATATTTGATACAAACATATAATTAATTTACTAATTAGCATCAAGACCCGTTAATGTAACCTTTTATTAGAAATTGCACTAAAAAAACAAAAGGTCACATCAAACCTTTAAAAATTATTAGCTACACACGTCGAAATCTAGATGAAACCAAAACGTAATAAATATATGTACGTGGCCAATTATTTTCGTACAATACATATACATAAATGTTAATAAAAGTATGGGTACAAATTGAACAAAAATACATCAGATTCAAAATAAAATATCTGTGTGCCAACACTTAAAATTGCAATTTAAATATAATTTAGCTAAAAATACATTAGTTAAATGTTGTAGTATAAATATAGAATATTAAACGTAAAAGAACCTGAACAAAAACATAAATAACTATGTATTAACAAGAACATACAACACTGCGCTACAATTTAAATTATTGTTCTTTTAACAAAAATGTAACCCTTAAAGCTTATTTTTATAAAGTAACTGATCTTGCTTTTTTAATTATTTTGTGAATAATATCGTACAAATTACAAAAGAATAGTTATTTATACGGAACATTTAGCTCACAGCTAAATATAGAAAAAACTATACCTATTGGTGTATATTTTAATATGAACACATTAAAGTTGCACCTTTATTGTTTAAATTAGAACAAATATAATTAAGGATACAAAGTTTAAAAAACAATTTTGTTGGTAGGAGGCTCTGTTAATATTTTATCTATTATGCTACAAAAGAATCATTAAAAGTCACCAACATTAATGCAAAATATGTATCCAGAAGTATTAGCACTCAACATACCTTTTTAATTACACTATTTCAGTAAAGTTTTTTTTTATGTTCCGTCACTCAGCGATTAATATTAAATATCTTGATGTTTTGAATTGGTGGCAAACAACATTCCATCAAAAACATTATTGTATGTTTTGTTATATATCACAACATGTTGCACAAAAATTAAATAACACCTTTATTAATAAAATTTTACCAAAGATATGTAAAACAACATCATAGATTACCTTGAAATAACTTATCATACAATGTTAACATATTTTGTGAGCTGCTCGAAAATTTTATACACCATTTTGTGGTGTGTATAAATATCTGATCAACGTTCAACAAACCAAACGTCGCTTACAGTTAAGAAATTTGGTTTCATTTTTGATGTTAACAAAATGGCAAGTCTGTTTTAAATGTATATAATATCTGAATATTATACTGAAATGGTATTATTCCAAAAATTGTTCAGCCTTGCTTCCACGTTGTAAAAAAATAAAACATCGAGTTTTATAGATATGTGTAGTGAATCAAAAATTGCTGTTAAGTAGTTTTTCAGCTCATAAAAGAAAGCTTAACATTTGGAAGCGATAAAGGCCAAAATCGGACAAAAATAAATATAAATGTTCGTGCAAAATGTTTATACTTGTAGCAAAAAACTATTAAACAGAGGCACCCATGCACTACAAAATAATGGGACTGTTTACAACATCCCGTTTTTGAGGTAATAGAAAGCCCGAATTTTCGATACGCATTTTTACATTTATATAGTTTTTTTTACAAATCACTGATTGGTATGAAATTTAGCCTATATTAACCAGCTAAATAAGTTTTTCTTAACAAACAACACTGTTTGTGTGTTTTAAAAAACACTTGATTTACACCTGCATTTACACTAGTCATGTAACATGGTTACTTATATTTAATGAAAAATGCTCACACATAGTTAACGTCGAACATAGTAGAAAACCCAACTCAGTTGAAAACAGTTACGTTAAAATATAGTTGTGTAGTAAATTGAAGGATGATTTCAAACAGGAAATTTTTGTAACATCGTAAATGTTTATTTTTTTTAATGATAAATTGTTTAGCTTATCACAGAGTCCACTTCAGTCAGCTACATAAGTAATCTAGCAATTTTAGACGAACCTGTTGGTCACATAAAAAATAAAGAGGATTTTGGCATGTGTGAATTGATTTTATTACCTAGCATTCGATTTCACCATTTAACATGTTACGATAATATTACATAATTACAAGTAAGTTGTGATTGCATAATACTGAGCTGTTTTTGTATTACACGAGGCTAATGACTATTATAGACAATTGTTTAATTTAGCCTATGTTGTAGGTTTCTGCAGTATAATTTAGTTTCTACAATTCAGCGTAAGTAGAGATAAATTATTCTTAATTATTTAAAAGATTTATGTTACAATAGAGTTCTTTCAATTTCATACTTTTTAAGGACTACTTTCATCAGTAACCATTTAAAAAACTGATTTGATCAAAAACATATTTGATATTACAAAAATTATCTGCTTAAAAATTATTATTCCTATTTTTAATATTGAACTATTCCACGGTAACATTTTAAAAGCGAAAAAACCACGCTAAATTATTCACAAACAATAATAATAACAAGTTAAAATTATCAAAATATCATCGAAATATATTCCCTGCTAAATAAGACTAAAATTTTCAAATTACTATACTTGTGGTATACCACTTGTCTCCATCATTTCATCGGGACAGTTGTTAGAACTAATGGGCTGTTGATGTTGGTGTGGATTAGCAAAATGTGCAAAATGTCCTAGATTATGGGCCATCAGATGATGACCAGGAAAATGTAACGGATGGACAAACGGCGATAAATGGTGGTGTCGTTGAGGCGTTGTTCCTAATTTGCGGGGCGATCTGGCTTTTACTATTTGGGGTTTGTACATTTCTTCTAGTACAGACGGCGCTATGTACGTAAATCCCTGCAAGATATTTAGATGGTTAGTTCAGTTGTTGACTATAGGAATCGGGCCGAGACGGTATGGGTAGACCAACTAGGTAATAAACAACTACATTCTGCGTACCTGAAATATCATATTGGCACTTTCACTAAGGGTTGATTCATCTGGAGAATCTACTGGTGTTTGCTTGGTAAATTTAGTATCAAACTGTGAAACATCGTCGTCACTAGTCTATAAAAAATATTAGATCAAGCACATTCTTTTAAGATATTAATTATAAGTGAACCCTTATCAACTTTAAATATGTACTATAATTAATTAAGATCCATTTACTAATGCGTCTCAGAAACATTGAAATTATTTTGAAATAAAACTTACGAGGCTGGGTTTAAATGGAGGTTCCAATTTTCGACTTAATACATCGTCCCACGAGATATGCTTAAAAAATTGATGTTGTTTGACAGCTTCCGAATCACCAGGTGCAGAACCAAGCCTTGCATTGACTTGCCGTTTTAATAACTTTCTTATAAGATCCCTAGCGTCGGCTGTTAAGTATGGAGGCAGATTCAGTTTACCCTTTAATATTTTTTCGATGGTTTTTTTACGGTTTTCAGCTGTAAATGGCGGCTAAAATTATGAGATTAAAAAACTGAAATGTTGTGAAATGTACAAGCTTACAGCTCCTGTTAACATGTCGTACATTAGGGCTCCTAAAGACCACCAGTCGACTTCCTTTCCATGTCCACTTCTTGTGAGTATTTCGGGAGCCCTTCAAAAATGTTATATATTAAAACACATGTATAATTAGGCCTACCATATTTTCGTAAACTCAAACCAGGACATGACAAAACTTTGGCGTTGCCAACTCTTATTAATTTGTTCAAAAGCGTGGGGGTTTCAAAATGCGTCGCAGGCAATTTTCTTAAATTTTAAGTTTTAATGGTTATAATGCAAACTTAGATAATGTAGAGGACTTAAACATCATCTACAATTACAGTTTTATGGCAGAAGAATTCCCGATTTATTTTTTTAAATCAGATCGCCCCCACCCTACGAAATTATTTTTAATAAGGGTAAAAACTTTCACTAATAATTGTAATTCAGATAAAGGAACACATACATAATACATACACATATTGAGTAAAATAATAAAAAGAAACATACCATTTTAGCAAAAAAAAAAAAAGGAAAAATGTAGCTTATGATTAAAAATTTTTGTTGTTGCTTGTTCAAACAGCTCAAAAGTTTTTATGAACAAAAAGCGTACATTACTATGAATTTCTTACGGAAACGTGTATATACGCCCCAAAAGTTGGTAACCCTATACACCCGACAGACGTTTCACAAGAAAAAAAAAAAGAAAAAAGTTTTTTTAAGCTCCTCGCCTTTTTTTGTTGCCCGTACCGAAAGATTTCTCAACAAAATCGGCGATTGTGATTGTAATAAACAGAGAAAAATGCGAAGCTAACCGGGACTGTCCCAGCCAAACCTAGACGTATGGTAGGCCCATGTATAATAATCTTCCAAAACTTACATATATTCAATAGTTCCACAAAACGTGTGTGTAACAATTCCTTCTTGAATGTGTTCCTTACATAATCCAAAGTCAGTAAGTTTAACGTGACCGTGAGCATCTAATAAAATATTTTCAGGTTTTAAATCCCTATAGATTATTCCTTGTAAATGCAAATGTTCTAGAGCTAATATAATTTCCGAGAGATAAAAACTGAAATACACACAAAGATATTAATTAGTCTCAAAAACATTTTAAAGATTTATATTACTTACCAAGCAGTATCTTCTAAAAATATGCCTTCTCGTTCTAAATGCATAAATAATTCCCCTCCACTTAAATATTCTAGTATTAAATAAAGTTTTCCTCCTGTTTGGAACGCGTATATTAAATCTACTATAAATGGGTGCTAAAAATTAAAAAACTAATCAATGCTCAGTTCATCTTACGATTTGCCAAATATGAATACATCATAATTTTTAATTAGTTATGGGTAATGTTTCAAACTAAACTTGTTAATAAATTGTTTACAAATACCTTAACTTCCTCTAGTATATTACGTTCTGCTTTTGTATGAGCTGTATCTTTTTGATTTCTGACTATGGAAGCCTTACGCAACACTTTCATGGCAAAAATAGTTCCAGCATCTTTGCCTGTTACCTTGCGTACTTGAAAAACTTTTCCGTAGCCACCTTTTCCGAGCACTTTTCGCAATTCAAAATCCTGAGGTCCTGCCTTTTCTTGGCCAGGATTGACATTTTGTTC
This sequence comes from Elmis aenea, assembly GCA_947652605.1. Taxonomy (NCBI): domain Eukaryota; kingdom Metazoa; phylum Arthropoda; class Insecta; order Coleoptera; family Elmidae; genus Elmis; species Elmis aenea. The sequence goes on from OX393579.1 coordinate 60,137,250, forward strand.
TGTTAATTGTACAGTTTCTATATTGTCAGTCCTTAAATTAAAATAGTGTACAGTTAACAACATTTAAGTAAAGTAGTGGAAGTTATTCGACTTACTCAATAATTTCGTTTACATTGGGGTTTTGGTCATATCCTCCCTAAAAAATGGAAAAGGTATTTCAGTTAACGTGTTTTATGTAAATCTAAGTAAAGCCTAGTTGTTTGCTTTTCAATTTCCTTAACGCAATTTTACCATAAGGTAGAATGACATTGAGTTTTTAGGTTGTGTAGAACATTTGTAATATTAAATGGATCAGATACCGTGTATTTGGGTAAACAGTATATAAAAAAAAATTAAGTAACTGAGTTTTTTTTGTAAGAAAATTACCTCTTGGTAGTCAATCACATCATCGTCTGAATCATCAACCTCAACAGTTTCAACATCGTGCAATTCTATATCGAACACTCCTGCCATTTTGAGCGGTTTTAAAGTAAAATTACATTTAGAAGAGTATGAAAAACACGTACTGAATAAAAAATATATAAAATTAATCGTATGATTGCGTTGTAAATTTATTTGCGATTAAATGCAACTTGAAGGTAACACACTGCTGACAGTTGAATATTGAGGTTATGTATTGATGTTGTAGCCAACTGAATTTGCTTCAGTATATCCGAAAAAAACACCAACAGTTAAAACTTACAGGCAATCCTTACAACACTACAACTTGCTTGATTGCATATACGCCAGGCGGATAATATGCCATGATTTCTTCTAAATCGTTAATTTTAGTAGAAAATCCTTTATATTCAAAACTATTTATGTATAAATAACGAATCATTTATTTTTTATTACAAATATTTCAACATAACTCTATTTTATATTCTAAAATTATAATACCAATAAAGTCATTAAAGTTATTTCAAGTTTTAGAGATGTTCTTAATACTTTTGTACTTAATTAAACTGTACACCTGAAAATTTGACAAATATTAGATTAAAACAGTCAAAATTTTTATAATTGTTTTTTTATTTCACAAAATTAGGCTAGGCTTACAAATAAAAAATCTAACGATACAAATTAATATCATTCATGAACGGTTTGTCTTTAATTTTTATCACTAGATCTGTATTTTTGCTTCCTTTCTGTACATTTTTTTTTATAATCGGAATCACTTTTGCTACAATGTCTTTGCTTCAATTTCTTCTTGCTTTTCTTGTGTTTTTTTTTCTTCGAGTACTTTTCATCGTCGGAACTTGATTCATTATCGTACTTAGCATCATATTTCTTTCTCTTGTTTTCGGAACAGTGACCTGAAGAAGGCGATCGTCTACTTCTGTGGCCATGTTTGTTTGATGATTTTTTATTACTTTTGCCAAGAATTTCTGTTGACCTACTTCTACTTCGACTTTCATGTTTTCCATTTTTCCCCCGATCGATTTGGATTCGTTCTTCAGACGAATTTCCAGAGTATGACTGACTTTTCTTTCGGTGGAAATTTATTTTAGATTTACGACTTTGTTTTTCACTATCAGATTCACAACATCTTTGTCCGTCTCGAGATTCAGATATGTTTTGATCGTTACCATCAGATTTGTTGGGTCTGTATCTGCTGGGCTTGCTGTTGTTTTTATGTAAATTATGTGTGCTGCCTGAATCATGCGTATCAGGATGTTTCTGTGTCAATTCTGCTTTGAATTCTCTTTTACTCTGTGCTTTATATTCTTCGTATTTGTCGATATCTATAAATAAAATGAAAGATATTTTTGTAAAAGTTAGCTGAAGAAGTGCTATTTTCAAAATTTGACTTACTTAACACTTTGGAAGATTTTACGTACTCTTCTTTATATACGGGAGTAATCAAAAATTCGTTGAGTGACAGTATCGAGCCTTTTATTGAAGTTTTGATTATTATTCTACCGGCTTCATCATCAAAACCTTGCACCTAAAAAAATACAGTCTTGAGTTATTGCCGTTTGTTTATAATCTTTTTAATTCTGTATATTTGCGAATATCTGTTACTTACCTCACAATAACTACCTTTATGCGATCCTGCAATAATTTTTGCGTAACCTCCTTTTTTCAAAACTAACTCATTTCCATCTTTATCAACAGGAGCGTTCTGTTTTTCGTTATTGCTTATCATTTTGTTTGCGCCCAAACCCATTCCTTTTGGTCGTAAAATCGGCTCGCTGGTCATTATACTAAAACCGTTACAAATGAGTTAATTATGAAAGTTAAGAAAGTATATGATCCTACTTTTTTTTGGTTTTTCCAATTCCAGTACCTTCCATCCAACCCATTCCTCTTAACATTGCTAAACCGAAGTCATTAATTGGAATTCTTTCATAATCTGCTACAGTTGATTCTTCTTTGCCTTCTATGATTAAATTATCAGGTGCAATTGGCAACTGAAATATTTTTGGTGCAACCGTCAAGTCTTTCGTTTTGGTGGCATCTAAAATAGTTTATTTTTAAGTACAATTCTTGATAAATATTGGAAAAACTAAATAATCTGTTGTTTTGGTTAATCTAGTACCTCGAATAAGTTCCCTCGCAGCTAATTCATCTGGTGAAAGTTCAGAATCCGGCCGATCATTAATTTCAGCATTGGTTTCTTGCAATTCCTGTTGTGCTTTTGATTTTTTGATACGTTCCAGTAAATTTGAAGCAGAATCAACAATAGGAATTACTAAAGGTTCCTTAACTTCCACAACAGCTCTAAGATATCGAAACGTTTGTTATAGTAGAATAGTTGTTAACATCCTTTTGTATTACATACCCTTTAATTTTGATGGATTGATCCTCAAGACAGTCTATTAATTCTACTTTTTTTGCAGGTACAAGTTGTTTGGATATAATATTTGTCTTTTTAGTAATTTTGCTGAAACCAAACGATATTTTCTTGTTCAAATCCATTTCTAACCTACAATGTTGACGTTTAGGTTTGTAATGTTTGTGTATTGCCAACAGTCGAAAACTTAAAGCTCCAGGTGATATTTGAGCAGCGGGAGTTTTAAATATTTTTGAATTATGCTACAGTTTGCTTTGCTTTTGCTGTAGTACATTAAGTTTTTAATTCCTTGTTCTTATTTTTGTACAGCTAGTTAGAATAGAATAGCATCGTGCTATTGTAATTTAAAGCTGCAAACTGAAATATTTCATCTCTAATTGTGAACAAATGTATGGTAAAATAAATGTACAGTTACTTGTATCGAAATTATTTTTGTTCGTATATTACAAGAACCGATAATATCGTCAGAACTAGTTGGAATGTAATAAAAAGCAAGAAAAAGAACGGTAATTTAACTGTAGCAAAAAAAACATATTATAATATATATATTTATATATATATATCCTAATCTAGGTGAGAATGAAATTTATTAACATTTTACAAGTATGTTAGATGATTTGGAAATAACTCGTATTGTACTATTTGGTTATAATGACTTATTGTTAGACGCGAGCTGAAATAATTTCACGTTATAAATACTTTTAATATATTTAAATCCTGCAGTAGATATTATATTATTATCTACTAATTTTGAAGTTGTAATAATTTTCTTTTTTTTGTTGAAGAATGGAATATTTCAGCAAATAAATAAAAAATAAGTTTGTTCATACATGTACTGTATGCACACAAGTAAGTTTATTTTAAAAATTAATGTCAAGATTTAAACGAATTTTTGCTTGTTGCAATTATGCATAGTACTAAATTGCCAACAGATCTCTAAGTGCTTATAAAGTGTTCCATAGTTTACTGGTTTAATACACGGCGCGCGTTTTTTTTTTACAAACTGTTTAATTTTGAGAGTTTGATCTATTTCATCGTATTATTCAGACACAATAAAAAAAAAACGAATGCCTAACGCTGCTAAAGCTGTATTAATATAATGCAGTTATTTTTTGTAATGCGTTGGGCAGACTTTAACTTCCGCCTTAAAATTAATTCACACTCAGAAGCAATGGATTCGTTTGTATTTAAAGATTATTTCTGACACTTACATATAAAGCTTCCCCAAACGTGACTAGTTTTTTTTTTGCGATGTTCACCTGTGAACTGTCCATTTAAGAATAAAAAAGTTTTAGCTTATATATATTGCAAACAGTATATTAAATTTTGGCACATATCAAGCAAAAGAGAAAGGCTGGTTTGTGGGCCAATTTAGTTTTTTTTTTTCGAGATTTCTATGCTGCTATTGAATACAAATCGTCAATTTACTCTGCCAGATAATTAGGTTGCAAAGAAGGCATGTATTAGAATGCTACATTTATTTTTTCACGTATAATGTATAATTATATAAAAACCAAATCAGCTTCACTTTTCGTGTAGCGAGAATTACATGGATCAAAAGTTCCAATTGATCGAATGAATGTATGACAGATAATTCGTTCACTGAAACTGTTTAGAAGATATAATTGAAGAGCAATACGTTCAGCTAGATAAGTGAATTTTTTATTGATACAACATGCTGTTCAACTACGTTCAATTAAAAGCCTTTTTTTAGGATCTGTAGAAATTTTAGACCTGTTGTAAGCTTCGTCTTTTCATCAGCAGCAATCTTGTTTAATAATTTAATAGGATTGTTATCGATAAGCAGACGAGCGTCTTGTGACTGGTCTCTGGTCTGGCATTTCCACAAGAGATCCTTCGAAAAAAAAATTATTTAAATTTATTTACTTGAATAGTGAATTTCTTTTTGTTTATTTGCTCACATAAAGTTTAGTCATCGTTGATTTTAGGATAAACACATTGAACAAACTTTTCTATCGTTTGATTGATACCGTTTCATTTTCAACGCAACGGGCACATTGTTTTAGTACCAGGTAAACGGAACTGATAAAACTGCGAAGCGACGGAAGTTTCTTTCTGTTTTTTTTTTTTTATCTGTTCGATATTTACAGAAGTATGAGGATATGACGATATTTTTTTATATTATTTGAATTATTGTTAAAATTTTATTGATTCCTAATGCCTCTCTCGGTCTAGCGATGCGACCACGCGTATCAACGTTTGGCGGGATCGACTGCTATTGGTCAAACGTTGAAACTTTGGAATGCAGTTCTACTTTTTATATGCACCAGGCTTATGGGCGCATTCAAATTTATTTTTTTTTAATTCGCAGTCGTTCTTATCTGAATCGTATCGCACTTGAGAATATGCCCGTGCGTCTGCCTTTTTCGCATAGCTAGATTAAATAGCCAATTTATTGGGTAATATTGGTATTCCAGCAGAAGGCAGGCAGGCAGGCGGACGGCCCGATAGGAGACTATCATGAATTTCTCCGTATGGAATGCCGTGTCGAGTAAGGAATGTAGCCTCCGAACAGGTACTTAACACACCTGAGTTTAGTACAATCGGTGGCACGAATTTCTCGATGCCGCTCTAGCCGGCGAGGCCACCAGGAGTAGAAAAACTTGTGATGGCACCTGTACGTAATTACAAAACAGCCATTGCGTGTAGGTAGCGTGGAATGTCGCTGCTTATCAGGAGCAATACTCGTCTGACCGACTGCATTCCAATGATGTTTTGCCCAAGAGTGTACCTGACCGCTCCAGAGTTGAAGTACGGACTCCAGTTGAAGAATACCATCATCCGCCGATGTTGAACGCGTCATATTCCTTTTAAAACACGTGGAATTGTGGTCCGTGTCTGGTGTTGGTGTTGTGCCAGTTTTCCATTGTTGAAAACGTGACATACTGAGGATTTTCTGCAACAATGGCCTGCGTACAGGACCTCGAGGTTTCGGATATTTTTTAAAACACATGGTACGCATATTTAAATATTCAAATAGATCAACAACAAACGCCTCCGTTCCGATGGCACCACCCGCATTCGTATCGTGGAATTTCAAAAAACGTGAATCTTTTCAGTTTTGAAAATTTGGCGAAATTCCTCGTCAACTGTGGAGTGTGAATGTGGAGCAAAAATAAAAATTATTTTCGTAACGAGTTCACATTAAAATTGACGCAAATATAGAGCAGAATGCTTACGTAACTGCAAAAAAAAACATTTTGTCGGTTTTGACACAAACTATTATAATCGTCCCTTGTATGTCGCCTTTAATAACTAATAAATGTCTGCTTATAGAAAACATTGCTAAACATGTCTTTTTGCATGTAATTTATAACAGGCAATGAAACAGAACCCAAAAATTATACTTAAATGTATACAAAGTTTCCGTTAATTCTAAAAAAGACGTTTTAATAAATATATCATCGATATATGTGAAGTATTACTTTTTTTACTGGACGTGTTTTTTATGTCCTGTTTAAATAATGACGAATAATCTTCAGGAATGTGACAACATTTTCAAGTTATGTCTTAATCGTGCGTAAGTATACGTAAAAACGACCAAAAAAAATGCAAAAACGTACGCAGTTTTGCCAGGTAATAAACGGATCGGTAGTCATATTTTTATTAAAAAATAGTGTTTGTTGTAATCAAATACGTTCCTTTGATTTTTGCGTACGTATTTTCCGTGGATTTTTGTAGACATGCGAAATTTTTCGAATTTGTTAAACATACTGTTTTTCCCAGTTATTGCAAATGCTAAGGAATAACCAGCTGCAACGTGTGTTTGTGTTGTAAATTTGCAATTATATTATATTGTAATTTGCGTTTGGTTGGGTACAATTTTGAGATATTTGGCCGCAGAACTTTGCGCGAAATTTCATCATATTTTTGTTTTGTTTATAGCTTAATAATATTTATTAGTCTTTTTTGACCTTGATAAGTTTTAATGCTTAACTAACTCCGGCAATATTATTCATTAGTAAAACATGTCTAGGACACTTTAAAAAAATGCTGAAGATGTAACTCGTAATTTGCGTATGTTAATTATTTTTTTGGGTAAGTAAATAAAATAATTAAACCATTTATCACCCGCAATGGGATGATTATAGATTAGTCAGCACGTTATGTAAAGAATAATTTGTTTTTTAAAGTTGTTGAGGAGCTTTCAATGCAAATTATAAGCTCAGACTTGTGGTAATTTTCAATATTTTTTGAATTTCTTCCCTTGCTTTTGTTCCTATAATTAATAGTTGAAGGGTTTCATATATTCACAGTAGATACGATACACTTGCGTTGCATGGGTGGCATGAAATAGTTGCGAAATTTCGAAAAATCAATGGATAAGGATCGATTGCAACGAATTAAAATGAGTAAATTAAAAATTTTACGAAATCACCGATTTACAAATAGAAAATCAGTGGCGCCCTAACAGTTAGTTTCTCCACACTGTTAAAACCGTCTGAGTTGACCGTCATATCAAATCGTCAGTGTCCTACATCGGGTATTGCTTTTCTCCGCAGATATTTATATTTTATACATAAATTATAATAAAATTTCTAGCTGGAATTGTAAATATTTTAACATTTGCGTCTATCAATAGCGAATGTTTGCTGCAATGGTTGACAGATAAAAACAAAAAATAATAACCCACCCTTCATTGTTTTGTTTTTGAACGAGTTGTACATTTGTTTTTGGTGCATTAGTGGTATTTAAAGTGTGCCCTCACGAAACTTATCCGATGTACAAGGTGTTCCGATTATAGTGAACGCCAAGGAGGTGTCTTATTTTGGATTATCTCTGTAGAAAAAATTTAATTAGATTTTTTGGGCCCTCTTACAAAATGTTTGGTTGTGCAGAAATTTGTTTTGTTTACTAAGCTTAAAATTTTACTTTTTGAACTTCAAAAATATTGACTACTTTTATATCAATTTTTTGGCTAAGAAATTAAACTGCTGTATTTTTAATATCCATTATATTTGGAACAATTTGTAGCGGTTGCTTTTGAATCACACACGAATTACATTTTTCAGACTTTCAAGTTTTTACGATATCGGGTACGCCCTCGTCTTGACATTTGCTTTTTTAATTTTTCCGCTCGTTCTGGTTGATAGTTTGTAACCGTAAAATTTTTCAACGAACGAAACAGTTTATAGGCAAAATTGTGGTCTCCGCCTTAATTTGCAATCATTGTTTTACAATTAATTTGGTTTGTCACTGCATAAGCGCGCGTGAGTCCTGATTTTACAAGTTGAATATCATATTTAGTAGCGTACGCTTTCGCCATTATAACATAACATTATTAAATTACACATAGGTAAATGTAATGCATATTAATTAGAATGATAAAAACGTTGTGTGCGAGAAAGACTTTTAAGTTGTTTTTTTTCCGTTTCTCTATTTAAATGTTAAAAGTAATAGACGTCAGAAGATAAATAGTGAATAAAATAGTATAGTCATTTCGTGGTTTTGTTTGAGAATTATTTAAATTATGTGTAGTAACCCACTCATGACTGAGTTTACCTTGAAATAACTTCGCGTTCGCAGATTATTTTACAATGAGCGCTTATGTGCAGGGCCGACTCAAGATTTGTGGCCCTCAAGGAATTTTATTTGTCTTAAAGCTAAAGCACATTTTTTTTTCAATATCTACATATTTTGAGTACCTAGCTGAGGGAACTATAGATGGTTCTTGTGATCTAAAAAGTCTCTGTAGTCTTCAGATGCTGCGATATATCTTTTACGAATCGCGATTATTCCAATTCAAATTTACATTAAAGCTGGGCCCTTCGCCTGAGGCCGGCCCTGTGCGTATATTGCGTACACGAATATTTGTCTGTGGTGTATAGACGTGGTCGTCGAAAGTGACGCTATTTTGTACACATTCTTGATCTCATTAACTCGAGTTATGGTACCACTAATTATGCAAAAAGCGTATACCAACTTCTTACGTAAATAAATTTATTGCGAAAATCTAATGTCACAACAACCAAGTTCAGAGCCATTTGTAATGCAATTCTTACTCCAGTCTACTACAAAGAATTTAACTGTTTGCAATTATTGACAGAAATGGGCGTGTGTTCATTGAATAATAGTGACGAATGTGACGTTATTACTGAAAAATGTGCATTGGAAATTTTGCTGAATGAATATACTAATACGAGTTGCAGAAAGTAACATTGCAGTGAATTTTTAACTTGTCAATTAGGTATGCAAGATAGGTACATTGGTGGAATTTCGCTTTCTCATACAGCGAGTAAAAAATGGGTTGGGAACGTTTAAAAAAAAACTTAAGAATTGTATGTCGATTTGAAAGCGACGACAATTTTTTAAATATGAAACGGCTTCTTGCGACTTTACAATTATACAATGCAGTCTATGTTAAGTATGAAACTATGAAACGGGCAGTAATTAAATGTCAGATTTTATTATAAAGAGAATTTTTTTTCTAGGTATTTAATTTGATAGATAATTCAGATAAAAAAAAAACTCTGTGGTGGAATTGGCCTCTGTAATTTAACTAGAACCAAAAAAAAAAAAAAAAAAAACGACGGGAAATGAAGAAAGCTATTATTATTATATTATTATAGTAGGCTGTACATTCCATAAATGGAATTATAGCCGCTCTTTAGAGCCCTGCTGACTATTATTGTCCGGGTAGTCACTCCGCTGTTTCTGTTTTCGTTTTCTATGGCTCGTTGAAAGCTATAAATAACAAAAATCTATTGTTTTCAGTGTGCGGAATACGTTATAGGAGCGATAAATTTAAAAAAGACGCTTTACGGCTATAGTTCCTACTTTATAACTTTTTTAGAGAAAATTTGTACATCAGTTTAATGTGTTAATAAAGAAACTAAATATAATTAACGCTAAGCATAACCTATCTTCAGCAACTATAAGATTGTGAATTATTATTCGAATAAAAAACAATGGAATGCGAGAAGCTGCAAATAATGAGTATCTGTTTTATAATAATTAAGCGCACATTTATTGTTTGTTAAAATACATCGCGGCCTTCGCTTCGTCATTGTATAATGGTGCTTAGAAATAAACTAGATGTTCAGCGAATTGTTCTTGCCGTAGTCCCGCGTTTTTTGCGACTTTTTTTTACCAGTCTTGCATAACAGATGATTATTCGAAGTAAAATCCATTACACTATATAAATTTCTCGGCCATTACGGTGGCACCGGCGGTGGCTATATAAGTATAGCTATTAAATAAAACATCCTAGACCTTTCGAAATACTTGTGATACAGCACATTCCAGTTTTCATTCTTCGACGATGAAATAAAACTAAAAAATCGTAGGATACTGTTGAATAACAACGTGTGGAAGGATTAAAGCCGATTTTCGAGCGCATTCATCGACTAATTAATGGACGAATTCCACTGTGTCTTCTACACAACAAAATACTTTGTTAATACGCCGAGGTCATTATGTTTAACTGTTTGATGCGCGAAGTAAACAACAATACACTTGGAAAATATTGTGAGGTATTCACATATGTAACAGGGCGACATTTACCCACCGCCTTACACGAGTGAGCAAAGTTGTTATTATAAGAGTCACTCAAATTAGCAAAGTTAGGCAGGGTACAAAAGAAATTGAACACAAAATTATTTCGTGTTACAAACTTTCTGAGAAAACTTCAAGAAGAAAACCTGAACGATGACAATAAAGTATACTGCCGGTAACCAAGCTATTAAAAAAATCTAAGTTTGTTCTGTATCTCGGTAACCGATCAATTTAAAAAAATATACATTAGTGTCTTAGGTACAGCTGTCGAGAATTTATCTAAAAATTTCCAGTTTAAATTTTTTTTGTCATAGTTGGAGTTGCAGTTTTTCAGTTCTTTTTAAATTAGCAACACTGCTTTATTTTTTAATTTAATTTAATTTTTTTCTGAAGTCCTGCTCAACTTTGCCGGCTTAAACAACGAATTATTTTGTCGAAACTGCTAGCAACTCGACATGAAAAAACGAACGATTTAGGAACGAGTATGCTGCTTATGTCGTTGCAGAATGTGTTGATACGTTTTGTCTGCGATTTTTTTTCAATACTTGGGATGAATTGGAATGAAAAAATGGTTTTGCTGCAGGTCACCATAAGGACACACCTGCGCTGATTGATATATTCGTTATCAGGATTGATAACATTACAATTCGAGTTGTTTCCGGTTGAGTTGCGTTGTGCGTGGCTTTGTGTCACGGTTCATAAATATACGGAATGTAATGTTTACAATAATTAGTTGGATACATTCTGTGTAACGCCAGTAATTTCATTAATGGAATCGTTTTAGCACAGTTTTTACATTTGTGTTTCACGACCCAGTTAGCGTGTATTGTACGAATTATGGTCGAAAAGTCATAAATTTTCTGATAACCGGTCACTGATTTGTGTTGTTTTTAATTTGTATTCATTATTCTTTACAACTTAACCGTATTTCATTTTGTTTTATCGAATGCTCCTTCAATAGTCCATGACTAATGCGGGGCGCCTTATCGCAGCTAAACGGAACAAGGCTGTGAGCTGCTGGAATAAATTATATGTCCCGACCGATAAGATATTGCGTTTACACCTTTTCGAATTCCACGGGTTGCTATTTTGTTGGCGATTGCATGTCGCTTTTAAACAAACGACAAGTCCAAAAGCACACCAAATAATCCATTATTTTTTTAAAACCGAAGTCATCTATCAAATGATGTTCATTATCACAATTCAAAATATGATTGACTCGCGACGGTGTACTCAGTATTTCAAATTTGGACGAAAAGAAAAGTGCGAAAACGTTTCGGTGGTTTAATGCATTCATTTATGCAAACTGGGATCGTTAATAAATTTATAGAGAAATAGAATTGACCAGTGGCTGCACTGCAAAGAAAATTTAACGTAAACACTACCGCAATAAACAAAAATTGTACGTTTAATTAGAAGAAAATTACCTTTCCCCCATAACTGAGGTAAAATCTGGCGCTTTTGAAACTGCCACTAAAATTATTTTTTTAAATAGCCGCCTTTAATAAAAAACATGAGTTATGTTGTGTTTGGAGAATGTTGTGGGAAACTCTGAAATATGTAGTTTAAAAAATAATGTGACGTTGGTCTAAAAGTCTAAAGATGCGCGGTTTCTATGCAGCCAATTAAGCGACGATTGGATATTTCATTCAAGTATATTCTGAAAGTCGTACGTACCTACTATACCTACAGTTTGTTTTAAAATCGCTTAAAATAATTTTTAACAGCTCTTTAAGCTTTGCAAACATTTCCAGGTCGACAATTCAGAGCTCTGAAATCAGGTCCATAGTTTTTAAAAGTATTAAACACACCCCCGCAACACATAAATGACTCCTTTAATTTTGTTTAAAAACCCCCTAAAATATTCTTTGCAACACTGTAAAGTTTTTGAACATTTTTCAAGTGATTAGCCGCGTACTCACTTTGCGAGGCTGCCTCGCGAGGCGGCCTCGCGAGGCAGCCTCGCGAGCCATGGCTGGAATGTGGGTGCGAGGTTGGCGCGCGAGCCGAGTCAGCCCAAGATACAAAATACATCGAGCCAAAATTAGTACGGTCGAGGCAATGGCAGAAAACGTTCGTACGGCAGCAGCAAGTTTAATTTTTATTTATCATTTATTAGAGGAAAAACCACGAAAACGGAAACGTTGGTGGGTTAAAGAATTATGTATATCGCAAACGGTTTGAAAGTGGAAATTCTTTAATTGGAGACATATCTTTTAATAATGAACCCTTAATTGTCACACCAAAATAGGAATATTTGCAGAAACGAGTAAAAAAGTAATACTTTATAGCAGGGACTAAAAACGAAAAAAATTCCGTTCGTTTCTGTTCGGAACGAAAACGAAATATATCGTTTTCGTTCTTTTCGTTCTAACCGAAAAAAATCTTTTTTCGTTTTCGTGAACCGAAATAATAACGGTTAAAACCGGTTTTACAATATTTTTTTGTCGTCAAAAAATCAATTTTTTTGCTAGTCACTACAACCCTCTATAAATACGATAACAATATTTGCGTCTCAACTAAAATATAAACGATGACGATGGGGTTTGATGCTCACGGACAGCATATTTTAGACTGGCGAACCATCGCCATATTAAATTTACCAAATCGTTAACACATTAACATTTAACCATTTTATTAAGTTTAACACCCGTAAGGTGCAAAAACACAACGTGATTAGGGTATATTAGACACACGATCTTTATCTAAAAATGTGAAAATATAGCAAGTGCTGTTTTAAATTTGTTTTAGTACTAAAAATCTATGCATTTGAATTAAATAAGATCCTGCTGTAATTATTTAAAAAGACAAAAGAATGAATTCAAGTGGATAATTTACTGAATGTTTTAAGTAAAAAAGATATTAAAAAAAACTTATATTAACTTGAAATATACTTTAACTTTATAGTTTGTACATACCATGCAATATACATTTTCACATTCCGTTAAATCTTACTAGCAACACATCTTCCAATAAATCTTCTTTTACATTAGTCCTTTTCGAAGTAAGAATAAATTTTACTATTATTATGTCTAAACGCAAATAAAACATACACATTGATAATATATATCCAATCAAGTGTATATTCTATATTGATAATCTAAAAAACAAATTAGAAATAGAGAATATCTGTACCGTTAATTGTGTTACACGAAATTGCAAGTATAAACAATAAAGTTGTTAATACATATTCACGTAAATATATGGAGAAAAGTGAAGCTCACTTATTTCAAGTGAGAGTCTCCCCAGCACAGAAGGTAAATTCGCGTTTGTGTTTAACAAATAAAATTGAAATAGCGACAAAACCGGTTAAAACCGGTTAAAACCGGTTTTGGAAAATATTTATTTCGTTTTCGTTCTTGAACGAAAAATAATAATTTCGTTTTCGGTTTCGTTTTCGTTCTTAAAAAAATTTCGGTTAATTTCGTTTAACGTTTTCGTTTTCGTTCCGTTCTCAGTCCCTGCTTTATAGACATCATAAATAAGAGGACAGAAGGTCTTATTAAGTGAGTGTCATTTGAAATCAAATAAAATATGTACAATATTATTTAAGTTATCGTATTATAAAAAGTTGACAATAATTTCATTCGTAAAAAATGCAACGTTAACACGAGTGCTCGATGTAACCGTTTTTAGCACGTCCTGACTAGTCGAGGCATGTATGTCGAGGCGCCTTTGAGCATAACAGAAAAACCGACAATCGGTGGCTCGGGTCGAGCCTGCCTCGCGCGAGGCGGTGAGCGCGCTCCGCTTACCGCGAGGCACGTCCACACGCTGCGAGGCTTGGCTCGCGAGGCTGCCTCGCGAGGCAGCCTCGCGAGGCAGCCTCGCAAAGTGAGTACGCGGCTAATAGCATTGCTGTTGCGTGTATGACTGAAGTTTATATCCTCTGTTCCAGTCCCATCGCCTTCAAACGTTTTTTCCTTTTGTGTTATACCTTAAACGGGCGAATTTCTCCTAGATTTATGTATCAGCTTTGAATTTTTTAAGTTTTATTCACCCCAATTTGCGTCGAAATCTTGCAATAAAATTATTAACTAGTTGATTGCAATCTTCAAATATTTTTTTTGCAAGAAAAACTTCCTGTTAATTATCAGAATACGACATAAAAGTTTATTACGTTGCATTTTATAGATTATTTAAAAGTTCATAGCATCCTGCAGTTTTTGTACTATGTGAACAAAGTTGTTCTTTCTATCCCCGGCGAACTGCACGCTGTTGGAAGAAATTCTTGTCTTTTTCAGCGTAGGTGTTTGGCATGTAATTTCAACATCTCGACTGATTTTGTCTGTGTTGAGTACAGAGCCGTCTAAGAACTACGAAGACTTACCAAATATTAGGTTTACGTGATCTGAAAACAGCTGAAATGTACCTGTATGAAATTATTTATTCGTATTATTTATTAAGTTGAAATTGCTTGTTAAATTTGTTAGGAACAAATTGTTTCTATTATTTGCTTGTAATGGTGCCTGTACACCTGAGAGTAAAGTACTCTCGAGAGTAGCGTCGCCAAGGATACAGCCAATCGCGAGTTACTCTCAGGGGCTGTATCCTTGGCGACGCTACTCTCGAGAGTACTTTACTCTCAGGTGTACAGGCACCATAAGGGAATGAATAACAATTATTGGACTCGAAACCACATTGGTTTGTGATTTTTTGCTTAAAGCCGACCCTGATCACGCATTGCTTTCGTACATAGATTTGGCTTGAAACGAGAATGTGTGGGTTGCTGGTTATAACTGATAAAGACAAATATAAGAAATTGTTTGCTTACTTAACAGCCTACGCTACTATTTTTCTGAATAATCCTTGAATCCAACTTTTTATATCATAATATACATTATTGTTGCCGCATTGTTTTTTTTTTTAAATTCTCTGTTTGTTGTTTGCTACGAGTAATATCTTCTGCAAACTACGGGGAAATATTTAAGTAAATCAGTTCATCTAATAGATTAGAAGAGTAAACACGTTAGAGTAAATACCAAATATTGATACCTAATAATTTTCAGGAATTGTATCATTAAATTACATTGAGAGGTATTGGTAATTATTTAAATGATCGGAATACCAATAATAAAGATGTAGTTTCCCCTACATATTTGTGTTATAAATTTGGGTGCAGTTCGATTTTTACTTTCTCGTCGTCTCCATAGAATGAGGAAGTTTTAGTTATGCAAAAAGAAGTCGTCGATACTAAATTATTTCAAAAAATGAGTTTCCTTATTCGCCCATTCTTGTACTGCAGAAGAGTAATTTAACTCGAAAACTGCGACTTTTGTATTGTTTTAGCTAGTTCTTAAGTATCGCTTTCAACGTTGTCCAATATTGCTTTTTTTATGATTCTGCTAAGAACATTGAAACGGATGTGGGGGAAAGACTTGTATTTTGTCATAAAACGTAAAATTTGCAAAAACTTATTAAAATCATAACTGAGCCAACAATGTATAATCTTAACTTTTGTTTTTAATGTCAATGGAAACGATCTGTCTTTTGGAAAAGAATCTTTCATGCGCGGGTTGTTTGTTTTGTTGAAGACGAAAAAGTGTGTGAACACTGCGTCGTTTTTTTTTTTTTTTTGGAAGTTTCAAGCCGACCGAAAATAAACAATTATGGATGTTACGGGAAGTGAGGCACCAACTTAATTACTACCTCATGTATATGAATATAAATAGCACGGATCATAATTTATTAGCTAAAACTTCCTACTTATTCAAATTTGTAGACTGCATTTTCATTTTTTTTTTTGTCTTGGAGACATCATAAAGTAGCTTTGACATAATTTATATGTAACTCCAAACTCTTATTAGTGTTATCGTAGATGTGTTTTGCTGTTTTGGCAATTGCAGCATTTTCTCGCGTTATTTAAACTTTATTGATTGCGTCAAGTAGGCACTTACGAATATATTTTTTTAATTTGGTCTGTTAGATGATCGCATTTTTATATTTACTATTTTGAGTTTGTTTATTTTTCAATAATTAACATAACGTGTTAATAGTTATTGATTTGTGAACTTTTTTGGTATTAATGTATGTTAATTAGGCAAGTTTTACATTTAAAATCTTAGTTGATTTGATTAATAAACATGTGTATTGTTTTAACCCTCAGATAAAAATTTGTTATCACTAAAATTTGAAATGTCCAGAAGATAATTTTACTACTTCGTTCCGTCGTAGGTACTTGTTATTTGTTAACGCTAACTAGAGGCTAAATAAATTACGTGCAAATGTTAATTAAGCAATTGTGACACCAATAAACAAATAAAGCATCCAGTTCTTGGGGTTTTAATTCCATGAACTTCCTCTTTTCAATTTCCCACTACATTAAGTTGAGTTTTTTTCGCGATTTATTCCCCAAGCAACTGCAGTTTTTTATATTATTTATACGGTTTCCTTGAAAGCTGATAATTAAAAGTGCATTAATAATTAAGAAACTAGTAATCACTTAATACGGTCATCAAGAAAGTATTAAAGTGTTTCGATGACTCTGCTCCATTTACGCTTTTAGAGTCAATTTATTATGTGCAAATCAATGCGTAGATTTGAAATTGTAAATAAATCCTTTATGAAACGACTACCTACAACATGCTTTACTTCTACTTCCATGCACAAGTTTAGGTAAGCATTGCCAAAGCAAGGCAGTTGGGTTTAATGTTAACTTTTACCAAGGTTGCTTTCTGCGGTGAGATAAAATAAATTCTATCGTAATTATAAGTGTTAACACTGTACGTGTAGTTGATTTAGATATCTGTTGGCATTTTTCTGCGATCAATTATCGAGTAAAGGACAAATTTGACGCGCATTGCACAAGTTTGCTGATTCTGTGTTAATAATGTTAGTTGTTAAGTTTAATTGATATTACTTACGCATGCTGCGGCTACAATTATATATTATATATTATTTTCATCGATATGATGTGGTAGAACAAGAAATTGAGTGTAACCTGAATTATCCTAGTGCGTTTAGTTTGCCATTCGCTTTCTTAAGCCGTTCTATCATGATATGCAGTGAAGTGAGTGCAGTTCAGGTTAAAATTAGATTGTAAATTCTGTTGATCAACTTTTTCTTCTGGCTGAGTGCTTTGGCTGTAGAAGGAAGTTAGCCGAGCTTGGTCTGAACGTGGGATGTTCCAACTTTTGATTCTTTATTTGTTTCGATGCGTTTCCATTTTTGAAACAATAATTCTCTATGGCTGATCAATGAAATTCGTTTACCGCCATTGTACTTTATTCACAAACTATGTGAGTCCAATTTAATTCATGCTGAGATACGGTTTCATTCCTGTACGATAATAACTTTGTTATTTCATACCTAATTCAATTTTTAGTTTAACACAGTAAAAAAAGTTTGCCTTGATTAAATTTGGGTTATAATCAGGGATGGAATAACGTTTTAAATCGTTACGTTATTGTATAACGTTATTTATTATTTGTTTTCGTTAGATAACGTTATAAATAACATTAAAAAAATGAATCGTTATGTTATATAACGTTATATAACGTTACATAAATTATGATATATGTACAGCGTGTTTCTTAATTAATGCGAAAAAATTCGGGAGGTGATTTCTTATCGAAAATTAAGGGGGGTCTTTGATATAAAATTTTTTCCTTAGAAATTTTCTTATGTTTTGTACTTATTTTTAAGGTTTTCCATAGAAATATTTTTAATCATCTCCCACCTTCACAGGGGGCTGAAAAGTGCGACCTTTGTTGGTTTTTTAATCAGAACTCTCTTTGGTGGGTTGAAATTTTGCAATTTAATTTTTTTTTAAGTTTGATTTATTCAGATTTTTTTTGATTTTTTTTTCCTCGTAATATCTACAGATTTTGAGTGAAAAATGAAATGAGTGAACATGTTGTATATGTTCATATTGGATAGAATTGACGGGCGTTTTAGCGATGTCTCCGCGTAAACGTCAAAATGAATTACATCCGTCAATTCTATCCAATATGAACATAAACAAACCATAATAACCACCAAAATAAATCGTTTTATATTGCAATATTTGATGGTTCATGTTCACTCATATAATTTTTCACTCAAAAACTGTAGGTTTTACGAGAAAATTTAAACAATAAAAAAAATCTTAATAAATCAAGTGTTCAAAAAAACATTAAATTGCAAAATTTTAACCCACCAAAGAGTTCTAATTAAAAAAAACAACAGGGGTCGCACTTTCGTTCCCTGTGAAGGTGGGAGATGATTGAAAATATTACTATGGGAAACCTTTTAATAAATACAAAACATCTACTGAATATCATTCTCCTACATTTATCCAAATTTGAAAAATAAAATAAAAACCTAATTTTACCGATCCAATTAGGGTGGTGTAACTCCGAAAGGACACGTCTAAGGAAAAAAATTTATATGAAAGATCCCCTTTCATTTTCTATAAGGAATGACATCCCGAATTTTTTCGCATTATTTAAGAAACATCCTGTATAACAAAAGTGACATCCACCTTTAGATTGATGATGATACCATCATATATATTATTATGTTCTATTTTTCAACTTTAATTATCAACTTTACTTCAACTTGGTTTATCAACAACTAAATTTTCAAATTTTCAATTTATACGAATTTTACAAATGTGACCTATCATCTATTTAAATTAAATTTTATAATGATGTTAATCGGCGATTGCTTTCTATCAACCTCGCTTTTTGGTGAGTACTATTATGAACATTTAACACCAATTGTTTTTTTCTTTGCTTCAATCTAATTCTAAGCTAATACCGATGTAAATTTCAGGCTACTGATGAAGAGTAAATAAACCACTCGAAATATTTAGCTAATTTAAAGAGTATTCTTTAGAGACCCCTTGACCATTATCCCGTCAGTCTGTTTTTTTTTATACATATATCCTGTATAACGTTGAAAAAATAATTTTCATTTGTAAATCTGAAATTATTTTTGGGATCTGTCAATGTAAATTTTGAAAATAGTACAAAATTACGTTGAGGTACTGTATTTTCATTTTAATTTCTAAAATATAGAAAAAATATATCTTCTGAAAATAAAAAGATCGCCATATAAAAATGTAATTTATAGAGAATAACGATACAAAATAACTTTTAATGAAACGTTATTGGTTATTATAACGTTATATAACGTTATTAAAATATCGTTACGTTATTGTATAAAAAATTATAGTTGAATCGTTATTATAACGTTATCGGGTATCGTTACGTTACGTTTTCCATCCCTGGTTATAATCTTATGACACGTGTACAAAAAAAAAAAAAAAAAACTGATTCCCAAAGTTTAGAGGACATAATATACGAAAAGCACTGCAATATTTGTCTCTCGGTTTTGAATTAATATAATGTGCAATTTTCACTTAATTTGAAGCTTTTTTATGATACAGGCGTGGAAGAATACCATTTTTTACACATATTTTCCCTCTAAATCAGCAGTGTTGGTATTGGCTACCATTCGTGAATATTTGTGATGCTCTTCAATTACTATTGCTATTGTGTAATAATTTTTGTTTTTCCCTCATTTTGTAATGTAAATACATCGGTGTAGTGTTTTAAATGCCACGCAAATTGTTCATAACGTATAACGAAACGTTTTTGTGTGAGAATGACGCATCCAAAAGTTAGTCGCTAATCGTACGCACTTTCTTAGTTTAATTATGATAGCCAATTTTAATTTCTAAACAAACATAGTAAAATTGCATAATGTTTGTTTAGTGATTATTGAAAGGCTGAATTATTTTTCTGGCGAGGTACGGTTCTAAATTTAGAATTGTGGCTTTAGTTGTTTATCATCTTTGCATGTTGATAATTAATATTTTTCGTTTGTTAAATTGGTTATTTATAATTATAGGATGACTTGTGCGTAAAGAATTCAAAGACGCCCAAATAACGTGATAAAAAAAAATATTGCAAATGGCAATGTAAGTAAATTGCAAAATAATTTTTCGTTTTTGGGTTTTTCGCGATTGTTTATTTGCTGTAATGCTTGTGAAAATAGTTCAGCTTTCAAGTGAAAAAATTGCTATATTCTTCGTTTGAAGATCACCAGACAGGTGTACGTGTGTGTGTGTAGTGTGCATGTGAGCCTTTCGAAGGCCGCCTGCATTCCTCAAGTAGCGACGGCGCCCGAAAGCCGCATTTACCAAATTGTTATTATTAACCTAACCAATTAAACAAACGCCGAACATCCCTTCTCGCTTGGCCGTCGGATGCTGGGCATTTCCTTGCCGCGGATTCCATTCCGGGCCCGTTTCGTGCCAAGCAATTTTGAATGGCCATTGTCACACTTCGTAAATTCGTCGAAATATTATAGCCATCATGTACGTGCTGCGTTAATTAAAGGTTTAGAAAAATACCTCGGTAATTGTTGTGGATTGATGTGGTCAAAACATATCGAGATTCTTGACTTACCAGGACCGACCAATTCAGCCGAAATTACCGGAACGAATTTGACTAAGACGAAGGTAAATTCGAAATATAAATCGTTGTGTTTGTTTGGTGCGTTTTTGTACTTTCATTAGTACATTACGTGTACCTGCTTAATACATGAACGTATGTCAGTCATACTGGCTGTTCCACAGAAGGAGTGCTCAAAGGACTGCAACCCTTTGAAGTCGGCTCCGAAAAAAAAATAGTTTTCGACATTCGTAACATTGTGTATACATTTTTTGTGCAGATCGAAGTAAAATCTAGGAAATAGTTTCTTATTGTTTTTTTTTTTAACTAGGTGACCGGCGGACGCCCCCCTGAAGGATGAGCGGGTCATGCGCGCCGGCGGCCTGTGTACGGTGAGCGCCCCCCTGGCCGTCTGCAGCCCCGCAGCAGCGCTACCCCCGGCCGCCCGCTTTTTAGCGCTCCATCTGCTGCACCAGCAAACCCTTTATTTCATCGTACAAGTTAAATCTCGTGTCAGGGAGCTTTATCAACAAACATGTCTTCATTTTGCTCAACAGGGCATGCTCGACACCGACCTCTTCGGCCTGGCACTCATCTGCGGTGAGTTGTTAACTTACAACACTACGAATTCTCCTCAAACATTAAATCTACGCCCTCAAAACATGTCTAACAATTAATAACTTCCGTGGAAAAATGTTACACGATTTTTTACTTTGCCTACTTTTGTAAGCTATTTGCGCTTATAATGATGTTAATGCCTAAAACAAAATAAATCCAACAGTACTGCATTTGCAGCGCATCATCCATTAGCACCAGTTATTTAGTGTGTTTATATGATTTTACTGTAAATATGTATTCGTTTAATTCGACTTGATCGCTTAACCGTTACTGTCGCCGGACTACTCAATTTGCCTCGAACGTATTTCGATTGATAGGCAGTAGTGGTTGACCTAAAACTCTTCGATATAAAAGAAATTTATTTGTATGTGTGTCAAAGAATATAAACAAAATCTGCGTTAAATTCCGAGGATGAGATTTAAAAGAGATCTAGTTTTTGTTGAGATATTTGGGAGCAACATAACCCAAGTCGGGTCGATAAAAAATTATGGCAGCCGCGGGCTAAAAAACCGGACCAAAAAAACAATGCAAGCCGCGGCTAAAGACTGGTAGCATTATGATGCGACGGGGAGGGGGAGAGGATCATTTGTATACCTCGGGAAATGTGCCCAGCTCGGTACAGTCTCAACACCAGCGGAGGATCCATGGACCGACCACTAGCCACCGCGAGGTACTTCTTCGTATTCACCGTGCATTTCGAAAGTATTCCAAAAAGACTGTGTTCTTTTTGGAATACTTTCAATAGAAACATATGCAAAATAATCAACTTAATGTAAGGACGTTTAAATTTCAATTTTCAAAACAGCTGTACGAAAAGAAAACTAATAACTATTAACTTTTAGAATAAACATAATTTAAATATCGTCCTAACGTTTTGGAAAATGTGGATATTGCCGATCGGAAACGTGGGCAAGACTGGAATTGTTTCCATAAAGAACTCTGAAAAAAATTAGAGTTTAGCTTAAAAAAAAATCTTTAACCTTAGCTAGAAAAACTTTTTTAAATTGAATTAAGAGCAAAACGAATCGTAAATTTATGTAAACACATGTTTACAGTCTTTGCTTAGACCGATTCTACAAACGAACCTTTAGAAACTGCAATTTAGTTTAAGTAAATTACCTATTGAATAGACCATAATAAGACAAACGTGATTTGGAATAATCATTTAAACTGGTACTCAAAGTTAAACTGTAATATTTTGAAATGCAAATTTTGTTTATTTATTCTTATGATTTAAAGTTTGTTTACCGGCCAAAATACTGTGTTATCTCGTTATCTGCGTTCTGTTCGTAAGTTTGTAACGTTTTGGACTCATATGGGCGTTGTTATATAAAATGTTGCGGTATTAAATAGACCCAAAATAATTGTTTGGTTACCTACTTCTAAAAAAAAAATTAATGTAGAATCGAGGTACAAATATAAAAAAATCGTGATTTAACGATATTTGAGATATTGTTTACTTTACAAAGAAAATTACATGTAATTATTTTTTTCTTTGCCTAATAATATGTTTAAGAAATCAACAACAGCCCACAGGAAATAATAAATTACTAAAAACTATGTTAATTAGTTAAACTGAAATATTTTTAAGTTGATATTAATTTGATAATACATTATAACACCAAATTATTTTTCTCTTTTGGTGTTGTATTTTGGTAAACTGAATTTATTGTTTTTTAATTATGATTTAATGCAAAGTATTTTTCGTTGTAAAATAGTTTTGTCACTAATAATAAATTGGGCGAGTCCGTGTCTTGATTAAAAGGATTTATAATTTGTTGGGTAAAATCGTTGTTAGATTATGTTTGATTCGATTAAACCCCGAGTTCGCAGGAGCGACTCGGACTCGACGTTAAATGTGGACAGTTATGAAAACATGTAGCGCTTTAACTAAAGCACTGACTGTAAAGAATTCCAAATTGATGGTAATTTGTTGATCTATAATTGAACTTGATTAGTGTTGATATTATCATGGCAATGT
The DNA here is from genome assembly GCA_947652605.1 of Elmis aenea. Classification (NCBI taxonomy): domain Eukaryota; kingdom Metazoa; phylum Arthropoda; class Insecta; order Coleoptera; family Elmidae; genus Elmis; species Elmis aenea. The sequence continues at coordinate 60,160,516 of OX393579.1, forward strand.
TGCAGTACAAATATTGTTAGGGCCGCGATGAGGAAGGACAGGCGGGGAGGGTGGTTGAAATTGGAATGCAGTCCGGTCCGGCGCTGCCACATTCTTCGCCGGTGGGTACAGTCGAGTTAGTAATTCCCTTATTTCGTTGCAGATGGCGAGTACCTGTTTGCGGAGCCGGACAGCAAGTTGTCGAAATATGCGCCGAAGAGTTGGCGCTCCTCGCACAGCCACGGCCTGGACGCCAACGGCCGTCCCGCCCTGGCGTTTTACTTCAGGGTGCAGTTCTACGTGGACAGCCCGCTACTGTTAAGAGACGAGACTACGCGCCACCACTATTATTTACAACTACGTTTAAATGCAGCTTCGGGGGCAGCGGGCGATCGCGCTACCCAGTTGGCCGGTCTTGCTCTGCAGGCCGACCTTGGAGATCGCACTGATTCCTCCTGTTTTAGACCCGAAGATTATGTCCCGCCAGGCATGCGAGGGCTACAAGCTTTACGGGCCGTTGAAGTCACCCACGGGGGCTACCGCGGCCTGTCCAAGCTTGAGGCCCGGACACGCTTCATATCCGAAGCTTGCCAACTACAAGAGCCCGTCAATGCTCACGTATTCCGATTGCGCGCCTCCAAAAGCGAAGCAGCTCCTGGTTCTCTGTTATTGGCTGTGTGTGCTCGAGGACTGCGCGTCTGTCCGGACAACAATCCGCCGTCCACGTTTCTATGGAGCTCTATCGGCAAACTTAGTTTTGAGAGAAAAAAATTCGAAATCCGCACGAGTCATGAGAAGTTGACACTTTACACCAGCAGCGATGAGAAAAGTCGATTACTCCTCGCGCTGTGTAAAGCGACACATCAGTTTAGCATGGCGGTGGCTCCACGACTTAACGAGATGCGTCGAGAGGAGGAGGACAGGCGCCGATGGGATTGCGACCAACGAATATCCGTTATATCTAGCACGTCTTCTAATACCACTTCCGGAATTGTTAGCGATCGCGTTCACTCGGAAGATGAACTGGAAATCATGATCACGAGTCCGCCGGCGCCATCGACGGAAAGCCTGGCCCTAGCTCATTTGTTAGATAGCGCACCGGCTAGCAGCAGGACATCTGCAGCTTCTGCTACTGCGGCTCTCTTTAGTCCCTCTCCCAAAGATGAAGGTTCTGATAGCGGGAAGCCAGCAAATAGCGAAAGCTCTACTAAGACTGTCAGCGTCAAATGGGAAGATTCGCAATGTAGTTCTTCTTGTAGTACAGTTGTAGTAACTACACCTGTACAAGCCCCTAGTAAGTATTACAAGAACACACACGAGTTACGATTTGTTTTGGCTTATTAAACTATTGGCGGCTCTTTGTAATTATTAAACTGAAAGTAGAAACTATATTTTCATTCTGCAGCAATTCTGCCTTTTTAATTGTTTCTTACGCAATTTAAAAAAAAATTACAATCAACTTTGTTATGTGCCACCGATCCGGCGTAGAGTGTTTCTGATTTAGTATTTTAATAATTTTTTAGAGCCCAAAGGAAGGAGACCCTCGACTAGTAGCAGTCTGGAATTGGGTTACTCCCATACGGCTCAAAATTCGTCCGTCAGCGATGCAACATGTATCGAATTGGATACTCGTGAACCAGTGTATTCAGCGGCAGTACCACCTCCTAGTAGCCATACGAGTGGTGTGTACACCATGGTATCCAGCGATCAATACACCTTGAGCACTTTAGAGCAATACGCACCAACAACTAACAGCGAAAAATTTGGCGCCACCAGTGAACCTTACGCCGTCGTCCAAAGCGATCAAGTTGACGGTCCATTCCGAGATCGTACGAATTCTAACGTGAGCAATTCCGGCTCTTTCAGAGGCGACGGTAGCGATCCCACTGATCAACAACCAACACCACTATCAGCTGAAGAATTGTCAGATCTAATCGTCGGTCGCTATCCATCATGTAAAAGTGTCAGTCATACGTTGGATTCTGATTCGGACTATGTTACGTTGCCTTCCTCGTACCAGGGTTTTGTTCCGGTTCCACCAAAGAGGATCGACAGTGCTGAGCCTAGATTCAGACCACCGCCGCCTCCATATCCCGCACAGCTCGTTAAAACCGAATCCAGTGCCGATTATGACGATTCCAGCTGCTTATCAGATTTGTCTTTGCGGGATCCGCCACCCTATTCCAAGAGCGTCAGCTGCGTGCCCGTTCCTGTTTATCCTTCAGAAGAAGCGGCGGCTAGGTTTATCACGACACGATCTCCTAGCATACTCACAGCTCACGCTAGTCACATATCGGCGAGCTCTGCTCCGAGTTATTCGACTCCAAATTCTGTTCCTCCGATTCCTCCGAAGGTTCCACGTGTTCCACCGCCACATTCGACGCCCATCATTAACCCGAATAATTACCTCGACGTTTCAGCTAGTAAAGGAAGCGTCTTGGTACCTTGTACATTCTTACCACCTCCGCCGCCGCCAACTCCTAGACAACCACCTCCGCCGCCTCCAACCCTCGCTACGGTCTACACCAGTCAACTGTCTCGTTCACAGATAGAGCAGTATCAGCAGCAGATGTATAGTGATGTGGATTTCGTGGTTTTTCCTTTAAAAGAGCCCGCGATAAGTAAACAAGAGTATCTGGAAGCCAAGCAAGGCTCGCTCTTGGCGGCGCTCGCCCAGAGCCCACCGATGTTCTATCGTTCAACTCCGTACCTCAGCCATTACGCTTCCAGTCAAAATTTGTCGGATACCTATGTGCAATTACCTTTCTACGGTGCTCCGAGCATCTCGTCCACGGGAAGCTTGGAACCACCGCCGCCTCCCGTTCCACCCAACCGTCCTAGCCGTTTTCTGCGAACGCGTTCAGACGACAACATTCTGAATTCCCTAGAAACACCACAGCCTCCTAGATTAAGACGCCTTCCGCCGCCACCGCCCCCTCCTAGACTTCCCGAAAGGAATCTCGAGGTGCAACTTCAAACGGTGATTGGAAGTGTACACGATATTTTAGAAAAACGTGCCAGTGAAACAGTGGACGCGAAATGTGACGGTATCGACAAAATTACAGACAAAATTCAAAGTGGCGCGCTCGATATCCGCACGCTTCGGGAAAAAAGCAAGAAAATGGACTTGCCTCTCATATCTGCGTTGTGTAACGATCGTTCGCTAATAAAACAGACGAAGGCTTTCGTGATGCCCAAACATCCTAGCGATGGTGTGCGTCAGCCTTCGAGTACAAGCAGAACCAAGTATCCAGTTTCGGGGTTAAGTAGTACACGCATTAACAAACCGGCGAGAAAATTACCTACGGTAAGTCACAGACATCCCGGAGATAAATTGCCCGAAATACCACGCGAAGGGATTCCCCGAGCTACTCCAAACAATTACGTACTCCAAGAACCACGTGGCAGCAAACATAAGACTATGCAGTCACATTCCTAGTGCAGAAATAAAAACTTTAACTGTTCCAGTGCTAGAGTAGAGTCTGTTTACTCAGGGTGCCATCATTTGCAATATAATACAGGAAGAAGATCAGCTCTCGGGCGCAAAGAAATCGAATGATCCGCGACTTGTTATAAAATGAAAAACTCGCGTCTGAGATTTCCTTGCGCCCGACAAATCATTCAAACATTCCAATTTCTTTGCATAATGTATATAAGTAATTTTATATGCTACAACGTAAGTTTACAGTATATTTTATTAGCAGTAATGTATACTTTGCTCAATCATTAAAATACTGACCATTTTTAACGTTGTGTACAATTTTTATTTATTTTTCATTTTCTAAATTACGTGCAGCTTCATCCGAGTGTAAGGTGATACCAATATTGTTATATAGAAATAAAAATAATGAATGAATAAAATGTACAATGTTTTTCACCGTTGAGTCTTCGACATTTCTTGGATAGTTTTCCAGCAAAACCTTGTCTTTTACCATTTCCAAATCAATCGCTTTTATGTCGATGAAAATGTTTTAATTTTTTTAATGTTGGGCGTGCTATAATTAACGAAAAGACGCTTTAAAATTTCTTTCTTTCTTTGTTTTAGAGTATAAATACGTATTTATTCTAAAACTTTGATGCATTATTTTTTACACGCTGAACATAGGCTGCATCTTAACGTTATGCAGTGGAGACACAGTGTAAATCCTACTGCGATTTTGTAATAATTGTCCAATCTATTGCTGTTTGATGCATTTCATCATAAAATAGGCATTTTTAATTAGTTTAGTTACAGTCAGTGATTTTCTACGTGCGTAAGTAATTTCTACATAATATGCAAATGGTGTACAAGCACATTGATTGGTGTTGCTGTAATTAGTTTAATTGCTCTTAATCACTTATACTGTGTTGAAAATATGGCAAGATTTATCAAGTGCCATAAAATTCTAAAGACGTCAAGATTAATACTATTTAACAACATATTTTATTCACCTTTGCACTTTTGTATCTATTATTATTACTATATCTCAATAATCTGATGAAGTGCGGGTGATATCTTTTTAGCAGTTATATTGTTTAGAAAACTGCAGTTTTTTTTTTGTCAGTCTCAGAACATTGAATTCAAAGCGTCGCGATAATTAAGATCCACTGACATTACTTACCTGTGGGGTTATTTACACGAAATTCGATAACACCTTTAAGAAAAAATTTTGATTGCATTTTACTTGTATCCATGGGACATTATTAATTTGTGTTGCAACGAAGTAACTTCATTTAAAAAAATAAAAACTTAAGTCGTAAAATTTTAATCATAGTTTTATCTATTCTTTTTTGTGTACACATCAGTTACAAAATTATATTAAAAACTGAGTCGATCACACGCGATTGCAAATAATTCTGTGGTAGCAGATTTTGCAATTTTATGGCAATAATAAATTATTTCATCAGCTGGATGATTGCATTTTATTTACACATTTACAGTATCGCACAAAAATAAATAACATGTTAGATACTGTTAGTAAAATGAGTCATGAAGATTTTATTCATTTTTTATTCAAAGTATGTTTAGTTGTTATCATTGTTTTAAAAGACAGAACGTCAAATGTATTCAGATTTTTTTTAAATTTCATTTTGAATTTAATGTTGTTTTACTGCAGGCGACTCTCAATTCAGAGTTGCTCTTTGATTTCGCCATAAGCAGCTTAGAAAAATACTGTATCGAAAATAATTTGCTCAAGAGATTTTCAGTAGAATTTTGGAATTGCAAGGCGTTTTTTTTTTTTTTTTTCAAGTGGTAGTTAGAGATGCAATGACCGACTGTCCTTAGTCGAGCAAGACAATGACTGATTCTCCGGGCCACAACGAAATTTCTTTAAATGAAATACTTTCGGACCTGGAGTTTATTCTTGGTCCAACAACAACTTCGCCGCTGTACAACAGCGTTGATAAATCTTTGTTAATGTGACCGTAACCAAGATTGCTGACAACAACGTACGATTTCCTCCTAGGATACCATCTCTGGATCACAAGTAGGTCGTGGGCTGCGTATTTCACTTCTGCGTTGGCTTTATTATCTCCATCTTTTGTCACCGCATTTACGTAAATCGAGGGTGACGAGGACCTAAGCGAAACCATTTTGGAAATCAACTCTAACTGCGCAAAATTAGCTGGGGTGGGTTGGCCGTGCATCCAAGATAATGAATTTTTTCGTTTGGAAGTTTGCCAGACCATCGCTCCCAGTTGGTGTAGGTGTTGCACATCCTTGCGGTCCTTAAACGTGTCTAAAATCTGATGTAATCCTATTTCGTCGCCGTAGAAGATGGATGGTGTTCCGGGAAGCATTAACTGCAGCAAAGTCGCCCCCAACGTGGCGTTTCGGGCTGTAAGTCTATCAGCTAATCGAACGGAGTTTTCATCTCCCAAACTCCAGTGGATCCAGGGCATGTTAGCTTTGGAAAACATCGTCCCGTTTAGAATGGTTTGCAACTGCTGGTTGATGGCGTCGACGCCGTCTTTAACTTCCAAACGAATGTCAACCAAATCAACGTTGTTTAATAAAATATTTATAACATCTTGTGGCACGACTTCTACTAGGTCGTAATTTACAATCAGAGCGCGACTTTGACCAACAATTTTTTTCCAGTGGCGTAGGGAAAGGATCAAATGAGGGTCGTCGACAAGGTGGATTAGATCTTTAAGGTAAAATCCATCTACACCACGTTGGACCCAAAACATAAGCGCATTTGCCACGACATCGCTGTCTCCGGCGTCAATTTTGGCTCTCTTGTAAAATTCGTACGATGGTTTTAGGTCGCTTTCATTTAATTTAGACATGTCCAAACTTAAGCCCAACTTTTTAACGACGGGCCATAACGGAATATCCAAAATGATCGATATATTTTTTGAATGTAGAGTATTTACCAAAACAGTAAAGTCTGTCAGGTTGCCAAGTTGATGGGCAATGTCAACTAACGAAGTAACGTTTTTGTAATTTTCAGGATAGTCGCTTGTGGCAAAAATCGAATTCAGTCTCACCGCTCGGACTCCTAACGACCGAATATAATCCGCTTTCAACGAAATTCCCCTGAAATCTCCAGTCCCATCCTCGTTGGCGTCATGAAAACTGGCCGGAAATATTTCGTACATTAAATTTCCCTGATACCATTCCGTGGGTGGGTTGCAAGTTTTTGGAAGTTGAGAAACCATGGTCACCACCAGAGCGACCATGGCTATTAAACTCGACAGGAACACCCATACAGATATTTTACGTATTAAGGGCCAGTTCCATTTCATAAAAAAATAATGGTCAGGTGAATTTCGGAACGTCATTTGTAACGGTTGAGTTTTTCCTCCAATTTCCTGTATGAAAAATATTTAAAATTTAATTGTGAAGCATTGCATGAGATTAAATGGAAAAAAAACATTCTTCTATTGTTTTTTGTACATTAATTTATAGAAGTTTATTCACTATTTTCGACTTTGCTCACCTGCAGCGCGCTGTTTTCATCTTTTGTAATATGAAGGTAGTGATTGTGGTTGCTTAACAATTGGGTACAAGCAGGTTCAGCTAAAGCAGAAGAACTAGAAGACGCCGAGTCCCTCCCACACGGTCCATCGTCTAAAAAATATGTAATGTTTATTGTACATTTTCATCTAAACTCAAATTTTGTTGGGCACTTGGAGTTTGCAAAAACTGAAATATTTTTGTTTAATTTCTTGGAAGTTATTTAAATTAGGTTAAAAGGTCGAATAGAATAGAAAAAAATAAACTATGAACTATTAAATCATGAGCTGTGACGTAGAAATTTACAATTTCTGGAAATTATTTCATAAACATAACTAAATACGTTTGTTTACTATACATTACATTAAAAAGGGCGCATTATATCAATCAACAGTTGATAAGAATTTAGTTCATTACAATAATTAAATAAAATTGTGAGTTGTGATAGTAATTATCCGTTTTATTTATCATTCACCCACAATATTTTTTTTTACACCATTTTAAAATATTTTTTTAGATTGGCATACGAAACAATACCTGAAAAAAGATCTCCTTGTACATAGTATGCAAACTTCTGTCCCAAGGTTTAGGTCCTTCGACCTTCGATTGAATAAAAATGTAATTTAAAAGCAAAATAAATAACCCATATGTTCACTGGACAATCTATATCATTCTTTAACCATTACTATGCATCTATATTCAATATAAATACAATGTGAATTCATAAACAAGTTTAGAATCAATCAGTACAATGGCTCATGGAACAAAAATTGTCATTTGGCGATTTTACATGCAATAAAACTGAAAAATATTATAGCCGTAAACATTTCATAGCATTGATGTATGCTGTATCGTATTCACTTGATTAAACCAAATCTCGTCAAATCTTTCAGTTACTCTGGTATGATGGAATAACCATTATAAACAATAATGAATCGTGACAAGAAACTCTTTTGATTTGTTTTGTATTAAATTGATCTAAGTTAGTGAACGCTCAAAAATAGATTGTTCTAGTTATAACACTATCAAGGCTTATTAAATTTATTTGCAAGTTCGCCTTTCAAAATATTTGCAAATAACAAAACGTCATCACACGAGCTAACTGCATTCTTAAAATATTTAGAAGACGATAATAACAAATTAGCAAGTCTTTTTGCTGTGAACAAATGTAACATTGCAATTTTACCTTGTACATGTTGTAATTTCGAAGCAAGATCTTCAACACATAAAAAATTGGATTCTTCTGGCTCAGGCAAAGGGTTGACCAGAGCATTTGTCGGTGGAGATGGTGTTAATAGGGGACATGTTGACGCCACTTCGTCCGCCAAAAAAGAATTTGAAGGTGACGCTGCAAGAACAGCATTTCCCACATCCACCCGCAACATGCCCGCCATATATGTACATACACCTATATAATATGTTTGGTTAACTTTGTCGTCGATACTGTAAAATAATTTAATTATATACACAGACCGTCGTGAACTGGAATCTCAATTACTTTAATTGAAATCATTGGCCGTTCTTTTAATATGACGCAATTCATATTGCCGAGGAACAGCTGAGCCGGCTATTTTTAAGCAGGCGCTGGATGGCGTCGCGATGCTCATGTGAATCAATATTCGATTTGTTACCCGGGATTTTCAAAACTAACTTCATATCGCCGTAGATAGTTCTTCGAATACAGATATAAAAAAGAAAAAAACGCATTCGTTACTTGTACAATATCTCTTGGATTTCCTCTAGGCGTAGATTTTATTCCGTAAATAGACGGAAACTGTTAAACGATTGTATTTCAGCATTGTTTGTAGGAATGTGTAGTCCCTTTTCAAACTTAAGAAGCAGAAATTTCGCAATAACGAACGACTTACAAAATGAAAGAACTTTGGTAAAAAAAAATGGATAATTTTCATTTATTTTTGTACTTAATTAACGAGCATTTTATTTCATTTTAAAGTCATTTATAACACATTTTTACTGATAGTTATTAGTGTGTGTGAAAAGGGAATACTTTTTAAACTGAGTTTTTTTATGGATCCGCAGAAGTTGGATTAATGTGATTGATTTTTTTCATATTTTTTTTTTTTTAATCGATTAACATGTCTAAAAATTTACTCGAATTTTTAAGCAGAATTATTATATATTTTTGTTCGGTTTTATGCATCGTCCATTCCTAAGGTTCTTAAGTTTTTTTCTTTAATTTAATTTAGCAAAAAACAACAACATTGTAAGCACGTGAACAATTGGATGATTCGGGATACATGCTTACTTACAACCAACAGTCCAAAATATTTAGAAACGGTTACGTTATGTTTTTTGTAAGGGTATTTCCACTGTATTTAATTTTATTGTGTCCATGCACAATCGGTTATGTTTTGAAATAATTCTTATGATTTAGTGATGCAACAGAACGCTTAGCGATTAGTGGACGTACAAAAATAAAAGAAAAATTTGGTTATCATTCAACTTCGTTATCATATCATAATTGACCCCCTATGACCTTAATATTTATTTGTTACATTTTGAGAAACTTTGCCTTTAGTACGAGGCTAACATCGGGCTAACTAAGAACACGTATTTTTACCGCTTATTAGTGTCTTAAGATGAGGTCCTGAAAGAAATAATGGTGAATATTCTATCTACTACCAGTGAATATTTGTGATATTGGAATCTTATAAGGTAAGAAAAGACAAGCCACGCTCCAGAGGAATTGTTCATGACGGTATTGTGAAGTCGTCGTTTTTCAGATTGTTTCATGGATTCAATATATTCAAGTTTTTCCATTTTTTCAAGTCTCCGCGTTGTCTTCAGCCAATATCCTGTGTTTCTGTCCGTTTTTGTGGATACATATCATACAGAGAGCCCTTGGTGATGGCGTTGGACTTTGCCGCTGGATGTCTTGGCGGTAAGCATTCGTCAAAAGCATGATTATGACATTGAACTTCGATAAGTAAAAAAAAATGCGAATCACCTCGTTATCATCGAAATTTGCCAATACCGGTTTAAAAATAAGTAAAAGGTTATCGATTTTAGTAGCATTGCGTAAAATAAATAAATACACGATTTGTTAAGTAACGTAGTGTCTCTTGTTAGGCTGTGCTGGAGTAATCGTAGGTCATCCGTTGGACACAGTGAAAGTTCATCTGCAGACTCAGGATGCGAAAAGGCCGCAGTTTCGTGGAACATGGCACTGCTTGCAGAGTATTGCAGCGCAAGAAGGGATGCGAGGCCTCTATCGAGGGATGTCCAGTCCTTTAGCAGGAGTGGCTGGAATTAATGCTATAATTTTTGGCGTTTATGGAAACACTCAAAGACGTCTAAGGGACCCAAACTCGCTGAAGTCCCACTTGTTGGCTGGCTCATTGGCTGGGCTCGTCCAAAGCGGCCTTTGTAGTCCCATGGAACTGGCTAAATCTAGAGCTCAAGTCGCTGGAAATGGCATCAGTCCTCTGCAATGCCTAAAGAATATCTACAAACAAAACGGCATCCGTGGCGTTTTCCGTGGATTGGGGATAACCATGACTAGAGAGGTCCCTGCTTTCGGTTCCTATTTTGTTACGTATGAAGTGTTAACTCGTTCAGAAAACGGCAAACCCGTTTCAACGGCCAGCATGTTGCTAGCCGGTGGTTTGGCTGGTAGCGTGTCCTGGCTTATCGTTTATCCTGTGGATGTTCTAAAGACCCGCTTACAGATTGACGGTATGAACGGGCCACCGAAGTACAGCAGCGCGTATGATTGTCTACGCAAAAGTTTGGCTGCAGAAGGTCACGGCTTTTTGATGAGAGGTGTAGTACCCACGGTGGTACGAGCTTTTCCCACAAACGCCGCTTGCTTTACTGTGGTAACCTGGACGATGCGCCTCTGCGCAGAAGATATCAACGTAGATGTGGTGACTCCTGTACATGAAAACTCTTTATGGTTGCGATATGGTGACGCCGTCACTGCTTTTACACCCATGGAAATTTTACCAGCATGACAATAAATCTATTGCTACAAAAAAAAAAAAAATTGCGTCGAGAATAAATTAATTCTTAAAACAATAAGCATTAATTTCACTTCTACGCTTGTTTAAAAAAAAAACTTCATTAATGTATGGTTAAACTTTCCTTCGAAATTTTCAAATACTATCATAATAATTAAGATCGGCCTATTAATAGAGGTGGGTTTTGTTATATTTAATTTTTTTAAAACCGATTTTGGCTATTTCATTTATATGAGATGTCTACACAAAGAGTGCTATTTGATTGAAGAATTAAACGATAAATGCACGTCTTTGTTTATTTTTATTTACATCGGAAAGGGCTTTATCCTACTGTTAAGTTATTACTTTTATGTGGTCTGTATAATTTTACAAGCTGTGTTGTACTGCAAAAAGTATTTTTGTGTAAAAAGTGTACATACAAAAAATAAACAAATTTATTATTGATAACACGTTTAATTTCTTATCGCCACTATGTGTCTACAGAATTTTATTTAAACGCAGATTAACAAGTTGGAAACTGAGTTCATACTTTAAAAATTAGTTTTTGCCGTTTCTTCGGTGGTTGTAGTTACCTTTGGAAGGTACCTCACGATATGCGTTCATATAAAGTTTTATTTCTAAATTGAGCTTTTACTATGAGGCGCCGTTTGTGTCAAAAAGAAATTTGTAAAGTAAATAAAATTTCGTACATAAATATACAAATAAAAAAATATTTAGTCAATTTCACATTAATATTTTTTAATTTTTTTTTTCTGACCGGTAATAATTTATTTTTCAAGAAAATATTTTTATTTATTTTGTGTAATTTTTTTTTTTTTTTTTTTTTTTTTTTTTTTTTTTTTTATTATCGGTAATAATTTATTTTTTAAGAAAATATTTTTATTTATTAGCGCACCAAAATTTTTTTTTTTTTTTTTACTGCAATTATGTACGCTATTATACAACAGATGGCGCGCTACCCGATCTTTGTGTTTAACTTTGAACAAAGCAAATGAACTACATTTGACGTTTGAGACTTCCAGTTTAAAGTAAGTACTTATGCTATACTGTTTTGCAACTTTTTAAGGTAATTGTAATCATTTTTCCACAGCATGTCAACTGGAAGACCACAGCTGCCTGCATCAGCAGAACAAATTAGCTTCCTTAGGAAATCTGGTTTAAAGTGGACAATTATTTCTAAAATATTAGGTATTTCCAGAAGCACACTATATAGAAGGTTATTTACATTTAATATAATTGAACAAGAAAAAATTTCTGATGAAGTTCTCGATAGTATTCTACTTCCACTTATTAGAGAAATGCCAAATTCTGGCGAAGTATATTTGATGGGTATTTTAAGAGCTAGACAAATATGTATACCTCGATGGCGACTAAGAGAGCGTATTAACATTTTGGATCCCGTTGGCAGATTAATGCGAGGAAGAAACATTATTCGACGTAGAGTGTACAACGTTCATGGGCCAAATTATTTGTGGTAAGATGGATTTTATAAGAATAATTTTTTATGTAAAGAATAATATATCTTTAAATTTTAGGCATATGGACACAAATCACAAATTGGTAGATTATCGTTTTGTATATCATGGATGTGTTGATGGATTTAGCAGGTGCATAATATACTTAGAATGCTTGGATAACAATAAAGCTGATAGTGCATTAACTTTGTTTGAAAACAGTGTACAAAACTTTGGCCTTCCTTTGAGAGTAAGAGCTGATCATGGAACAGAGAACATTAAAGTGGCTGAATACATGTTAGAGAGAAGGGGTTTGAACAGGGGTAGTTTTATAACTGGCCGTTCTGTTCACAATCAACGAATTGAAAGATTATGGTCAGAAGTTAATAGAGTTGTTACTAGGCCATTTAAAGAATTATTTTTGTTAATGGAAAATGAGGGATTGCTCGATGCTTTGAATGAATATGACTTGTTTTGTTTATCATATGTATTCCTACCACGAGTTAGAACGAGATTGAAAATGTTTGTGGAACAGTGGAATTTTCACAAATTGTCTTCAGAGAGAAGCACGACACCAATGCAGTTATGGCAACTGGGAATGTTAAACAATAGAGGTAACTTAGAAGAAGAGATAACATATAGGGAAGATCCAATATTATATGGCGTAGATGAAAATATAAACGAATCTATTGAAGAAATTGAGACTTCAAATAATGTTGTTATACCAGAAATTCAAGTGGATATAAATGATAGCATTTTACGACAAATATTACAAGCTGTGCCTGATCCTTTAATAGATGACACATTGAATGGAATAATTCACTATTTAAAAATAAAACAAATTTTTCAAATGAATTTAAATATATATTATAATTTGTAATATAAGGTTAAATTAAACGATACTTTACTGGTTTATTATTTTTTATTAAACATTTCAAAATGGTAATAATATTAAAAAAACATCACACACAATAATGAATCTTATATAAAAAATTCCTATGAACTTGTAGATTTTATTAAATATAACGTAACCACAAGATTATATTCTGGTTAGTTTCGATGTAATAAACTTATTCAATAGCATTCCTACAGAATTAGCAATTAATATTCTTTGTAAAAAATGGGAAAATATTTCAATTCATACATCAATAGACAAAGTCTTTTTATAGAAATAATAAAATTAATTTTCAATTTGTTTTTTCTCTGTAAACAATGTTATACAGGGTGAGTAATTAGCGTGAAATCAGTCGATTGTGGCTAAAAGAGATAGAAAGTTGATTCAAACGCTATTTCATACAGTTTTTTCTTTCGATAGGTAAGTAGACATTAATATTTTGTAATGTAATCATGTATTGAAAATTTGATGTGGTTTTTCAATTCCTTTAACCACAAAACAAGAAATAAATAAGTAAATAACAGGCTCAAGTCAAAACAAAGCAAGTTTTTACATTATTCAACATATGTATATCAAAAAATGTTAGATACGACACTGAGAAGCGGAAACATGCATATTAAGAAGCGTTTCTAGTCGCCTTAAGGATCGCTTAAGCAGAGGCGTCGCGCGTGTCATTTATTTATTTGCTTTTTTTTTGCTCTTCAATTTGTGTCCTCCTTTTCATTGTAAGAAAGTTGGTCACCTTATAAAATACTGTGTTGCCATTTTAGTAAAATATCTACTAAATCTGGTAGAATAGGATACACATTTGGTGACCAAATTTTGATTCTGGTAGATCAAAAAATAATTTTAGATTTCTAGTTGTTTCCATTTTTACATAAGCAATTTTTTTAATGGCAAATTCATATAAACAAATAAATTATATGAACAACATAATTTTCTGTTACAGTGGACTTTTATTTTGCAATATTTTCTTCCAGTGACTACTAGATGATGAGATGCATGTAGGTAAAGGTATCTACTTTATCAGTCGTGTAATAGTGCGGTCTTTTCCGTATGGTATTCCCCTAATGACGAGAAAGATCGCATATGTATTTATTATTTTGCGTTGTTGGATGAATGTATCTATTTGACGATTTTTCTTGCATTTACGTATTATTATTATTTAAACTAAATACATTTTTCCTGGAAGTTATCAAAAAATAAGTGGTGAGTGGTGATTTAACTTTTTCTGGTAAGTAATCCATATATTGTTCTGAAAAAAAATGTATGATTTATTTATTATTATATTTTACATTTTAATTACGGGTTTTCTTATTTTTATTATCAATCGATTATCAATTATCAAACACCGATAATCGATTTACAAAAATCGATAATCGATTTACAAAAATCGATAATCGATTTACAAAAATCGATAACGGTTGTAGTTGGCTTAAATTTTGCAACAGAGTGGATCTTAGGGAAATATTTCTTACTATTATCGTTATTTGATCAACTTATCTCATATAGTTACTGAGATCCCAGTGGTGGGAATTGAATTGGGGACCACTCTGTATACTGTAAGTATTTCATCTTTTAAAGAAAGTCCGCCTGTTTTTGTTTATACCTGGTACCTATATGTATATAATACATACAAGATACTTACAGATAATCACACGATAAAATGGGCATCCTGTATAATTTTTATGAAATATTCATATGTATAACCATTTATTATATTTTTATAGACATGGGTGAAAACGTAGATCATTTAGTGGACAACGTTTTGCGAAGCCCAGCATTACGAACTTGTATAGAAAACTGTCTAAACAATGCAACAGTACCAGCTAGCAGTGTAGTAACATTGCCTCCAGTTTGCATAAATAGTACTGAATCGACACCAAGGTCTAATACTAATAATGTAGGTACAACAACAAGTGTAAGAGAAGAGTTACGTCGTTTGTTTCCATCTATCAGACCTAGACCTTCATCGAGTTCATTTCTACCTTCATCCTCAGCTGGTGTTCGTGCAACTGGAAACAAACGCAAAAGATATTCCTGCAAAGAGAGGAAACCAGTTTTTAAAGAGGTTATACTGTTGACAAACCCTAGAGAAAACAAAACTCTGATTGGAATAAAAAAAGCCAAAGCCTATGATGATGGTTTTGCATTGTCTGCAGTCACAATTGAAAAAAATTGGAATTATACGGAACTGTGCACCAACATTGAAGAACAGTTCGGAGACAAATTAGTTGGAAAACAATATGAATTTTTAGTTCCTGTTAGTGGATACTTGGTTAAACCAAATTTAAACAATAATCAGGAACTTGATGGAGAAACACTTTCAAAAATATATTGTAGTAAATCGGTGTATGTACGACTAATTAAAGAAGATTCGAAACCAAAGATGGATTGTTTTGTGAAAGATGATGCGGAAAACAGCATTAGTATCAATACTAATGAAGAAATTAATCATTTTCAAAGTTCCTCTATTGAAGAAAACTATGAAGTTGACATTAACTTGGTCGAGCCCACTTCATTAAAAGATATTTTAAATAAGTTATCTGAAAATATTTATTTGCCTGAAGAAAAAATTACTACGTTCCACATCTACAGGGAAGATATTTTTAATTGCTGTCTACGTGCTTTACAAAGAAAATCTTTTTCCCCACATTATAAAATAAATGTATTATTTACTGACTGTGACAACGGTTTAGAGGGGGCTGTGGATGCTGGGGGGCCACAACGGGAAATGTTCAGACTTATTTTTAATTATTTGGGTAACAGTTCTTGTCTTTTTGCTGGACCAAGTAATAGCAAGTTTATTACTTTAGATAAAGAGGCATTAGAAAATAATCTTTACTTTGAAGCTGGACGGCTAATAGCCTTGGCAATTGCTCATGTGGGTTTTGGCCCAAGATTTTTTTCAGAATTATTTTTTACCCTATTAACACAGGGACCTGACAATATTGAACCAACAGTAAATGACATTAACAATCCAGATATAAAAGCCGAAATTGATATGGCAGTTTGTGCTGCAAATTTACAAACGTTAAGAAATATTATACTAGAAGGAACTTATATCCGATTGGCTGGATGGGAAATAATTAATGAGATTGAAAAGAAGGATGTTTTGATAAAAGGCAAATGAGTTACATATTTTATTGAATTGTTGTATTACTAAAATTTTTTGCAGACGTTATAAAATTTTATGTATTGGAAAGATGTTTTAAAAGTTTACATCAATTTGAGGAAGGATTAAAAACATTAGAGGTATATGACTATATTAAAAAATATCCGGAATATTTCGTTGAAGTAATGTGTCACACAAGAGAAGGTGTTTTGACGCTTAAGGAATTCCAAAAAAATTTTGATATAAAGTATAGTGAAGCAGGAAGCAACAGAAGAAATGTAGAGAGCCGAATAATTGCTCACTGGAGTGATTATGTGCTCGAATGTGATGGTAAAAGTATTTATTTTTATTTTTTATGAATTGCTGGGTTATTAGAGATTTAAAAATGCTCAAGTCAAAAACAATTAGGAATTCTTTTTAAGTTTAAAAAACCAATACCTAAAACCATGTGCCCATATGGTCCCACTAGGCGTTTTACACAATATTTGAAATGTCTTTAAAGTTATGAAAAAACATTTAAAGATTCTTATTTACATTACATTAAAATCTATAAAACAAAACCACCTAGGGGTCCCATATAGGTACACAAACGGCATCAATAGTTTTATTTCGACTCTTATTTTATAGAAAATGACAACCAAGAATGTGAGGACCTATGCACCCTAGAGGAAATTTTAATATTTTCTACAGCTCTTAATATTATACCACCTTTGGGATTTGAACTGAAGCCAACCATACAATTTTTGCATTCTGACAGTTGTCCATATCCACGAGGTAACACATGTAGCTTGGAATTGCATTTACCTACTGTACATCTTGAATATGAAAAATTTAAGTATTACATGACTTACGGAATTAAAAATGGTATGGTGTTTGGTTGTGCATAAATGTTTACAGATATAATTATATATTTTTTTTTTTGTACCAGTTTGTGTACATCAAACCATTATATTTTTAATAAAATCTACAAATTCATAAGATTTTTTTTTTATAGAATTCATTATTGTGTGATGTTTTTTTAATATTTTTACCATAATTTTGATATGTTGTATGTAGGAGAATTAATGCAGCTAATAATAGGTCCAAGTGGTTTACTCTTTACTGCCATTTATGTAATTTTATAAGGGCATAACATTTTCGTAAGATACTATTATAAGATTTGAGTTCATTTTGTTGGTCAGTGATATGTTTATTTTGGTGTAACAGTTTTATCAAGTCATTATTTTTGTTTTGTAATGTTTGTAAAGGAATGTGAAATTTGCTTATGGTTTTGTGTGTTAATATAAGTGTATTATAAAAGATATTTTTGAAAAAATTCAAATTTGACTTTTGATTATGGGATATTATAGTCCCAATAGGTATTTTAAATGGGGTTATATATCATATATCCAAACAATTGTGAAGTTTATCAGAAAGTAAACCAGAAATACAGCAAAAGAAAATTTATTAAATCCAAATAAACAAAAACGGAAAAACATATACTGCTGTGCGTACACCGTATACATGATAAAGGGTAAAGCATTAGTTGCAGAGTCCAACTGCACAGGTAGTTCCTTTCAGGGTATGCGAAGTGAGATACATGACCTTGGGCCATAACTTTTTTATTTACATCCGTGCTTCTTAGCAACCCCCGCGAGATGGCGACTTGCAATTTTAGCAAAGAAAACAATCTTTCATCACAAAACATAAAGCGAACCCCAGAAGCGAACCATTTTCAAATTTAACGTATATTTAACGCTTGTATTTATTTCTACATAATAAATTGTGAAGGATTATAACGGTAATAAGTAGTATTACACTTGTTTAACATGTTGATTTAATTATCCTACACCCGTAATAGTGACCTAGCTGTGATATTAAAAGTGAAATGGAGATTATAATGAGTTCTAGGAAATTTAGAGTGGGTCCTCAAATCTGGAAATCAAGAAATCGTTTCAAATGTAACTGTTCGTTAACGAAATTGAAAAGATGGTATAAAAGGGTAAGTAATTTTATTGTTTTTGTTTATTACATTACTGTTTTTGGTGTCCAAAATATAAATTAATTGAACGTGTTCAGCTTTTGGGCCTTATTTCAAAACGTTAATTATAAATAATTTTTCCAGAATACATTCACCAGGATCCAATTGTGAAGCTGATAATTGTCAAAGCTTTTTCATTCCACAACACTTCATCACTCGAGGGGTTCAACAGTCACCCGAGCCTGAGGATTGGGTACCACATTTCGTGCTTGAAACTTTCGATGAAGCCAAACCATTAAAGTTGGCCACGATTGGCTATATTAGTGGCTTCATTGCTGAGGGCATCATTCCGAAATTTGTAGACTGCAGGGTATGTTAAGCTAACATTCAGGTGAACTTTCCGTTGCACATGCATTTGTGGATTTAAAACAATATGACGAGGAAGTTCAGCTGAATTATTGTTCAGACAAATTTATTTCATGTTTATGTTCTACATACAATTATGTACATTTTTTATTACCATAAATTTTACATAAAAAACAAATTTCAATGATGTTAAAATCTTTTGTTGTCGATCATGTAAGTTTTCCGTTTGACATTCATCGTGAAGATTTGATTGAAGCTCTTTTTTTTATAAAATTTTTGCAGATTTTTAATTTTCAATTATGTTAATAAAATAAACTAAATAGGGCAGCACATATTATTTACAACAAAAGATTGCGCATAAGTGATTGTAAATTTTTAATTTTAAGTTTTTTTTTGTAATACAGTAAGCGCTTGATATTATGATAACTGGTTATTTAAACCAACCGTGTTACAGAATCAAATTTAAAACGTTGAAATCATATTGGTCGTAGAATCATACTTTACGAGTCAATTTTTGATGCATTTATGATATTGTGTATTCTTGTATTAACCTAAATTTTGCAATTTTTAAATTAAATTTGTTCATTTGGTAAGCAAAAATTTCTTAAATGCATTCTTAATTTTTTTGTTTTTCTCATGTCTACATTATATATTTCTAATTTTTTGTTATTAGAATCACTGTTTAATATAATCATTTAATTAAGGTAATCACAATAAACGGCGTTTACTGTAATAATTTATATTATGTATATTTATATTTATGATGTGTTTTATAATTGTGCAATGTTTTTGCAATTTTTATATTATTTAATAAATGTATAATTATATTTTTTCTTTTATTTCATCGTCTTTCAATTTCAATACAGTTACTATTCAGTTTTGTTGGCATGTTTTTAATTAAAAACATGTCAACAAAACTGAATAGTTATTGTTTTAATACTGAATTTATTTAAAGTGAAAACTGGGTGGACTTTCAAAAGTCCCGCTTAATTTAGTTAGTTCTTTCCACCCCCGTCAGATAGCGCAATACTGAACAAGCAGTTACTTAGGCACTTCGTATTCTATCTTCTTCTATGGTTCCTTTCTCTACTTTGTTTTGTGAGCGTCTGATACATCACTTTCTTTGTTTTTGAACAACCGGCATATGATCACCAATATATATAAAACTACGTTGTTTTTTTGACGGACGGCTATGTGGAAAAAATAGTTACAATTACCTTAAAAAATTACAAAACAGTATAAGTATACGTACTTACTTTGAACTGGAAGACTCGAACGTCAAATGTAGTTCATTTCACATTTTCACGCAATAGTTCATTTGCTCGCAGCACTTCAAAATTAAACACAAAGGTTGGGTAGCGCGCCATCTGTTGTATAATAGCGTACATAATTGCAGTAAAAAAAAAAAAAAAATTTTGGTGCGCTAATAAATAAAAATATTTTCTTAAAAAATAAATTATTACCGATAATTAAAAATAAAAAAAAAAAAAAAAAAAAAAAAAAATTACACAAAATAAATAAAAATATTTTCTTGAAAAATAAATTATTACCGGTCAGAAAAAAAAAATTAAAAAATATTAATGTGAAATTGACTAAATATTTTTTTATTTGTATATTTATGTACGAAATTTTATTTACTTTACAAATTTCTTTTTGACACAAACGGCGCCTCATATTTTACAATCACCTCTAAAACTCTGTTATAAATTTGAAAGTTGCGTTTACATGAATTTTTTTTATCCGAACTTTAAAATTTGAATTTTTTTTATGTATAAAAATCGTTCATTAGCCGCATTTGTTTAACCGGCGTTTCCAAATTAACCTCCTTTCTCTTTATTGCCCTTAGACGGATAAAAATCACTTGACCCTCAAAATTTCCTACGTACGTGAACGTCAAAAAATGTTTATAATGTCATAGCGTTTTACCATCATGACATATTCATATTTCAAGTCGGTTTAAAAAAAATAAATTTTCAGTTAACGTTACGACTCACTCTTACAATTAAATGGACTGGTAAGTTATCTGTGGATACTTAACCGTAGCCATAATCAATAATTATTCAACATCGTACATGTTTAAAATTACTTATCGAAAAGTCATCATCAAAACTCGCCTTCCTTGTGCGTTATAGTAACTCGCCTAAAATGTGGTATCCAAGAAACCACCGCATGCCCAAATTTTTTTGAAAGATCAATTGACATTTCGTACTTCATCAATTTTTATATTTCATCAATTCAAACTCCTAAATTTTTGTGTTAAATCTTGTCTTTAAAATTCATCAGTCATCATTTCCTTGAGTTAACCTGGAGGAGTGCATTGAAATGGCCGACTCTGAGACGGAGAGGCGTCCGCTTATAGGAGCTGCGCGATGCATGAGCCTCCAAGCGATGCGAGAATTATATGAATTGCACGAAAAGAATCTCCTCTGCGATGCCACAATCCTCCTCGAAGATGGAGGATTAATACCCGTACATAGGGCTATACTGTGCGCTTGCAGCACATACTTCAAGTACGTATTTTTGGTACCATAGTCACATTATTCGGTATGAGGTATAATAAAATTTTGAAACCGGTAGATTACCAAGCGATTACATCATTTTGTTAAACTTAAAGTTAACAGCGGTTTATTTTAGGGCTTTGTTCACAACATCATTGCATGGTAAAAATAAAACAAATGTGTTGTTGCCTGGTGTATCTTCAGATATGATGCGTTCACTTCTCAATTACATGTATCTTCGGCAGTTAAACGTAACGGAAGAAAATGTGTACCAACTACTTACAACCGCAGACTATCTAAGCATATTAGGAGTACTGGAGATTTGCTGCCAATATCTTGAGTATCAGCTTGGTCCCACGAACTGCATCAGTGTAATGCTGTTTGCGAGGGCTCACTTTTGCAAACAACTCGCCGAAGCGTCCTGGAAGTACCTCATGAGATATTTTGTCCACGTTGCCCAGCAGAGCAACGAACTACTAACTTTAGCGCTCCCAGATCTACAAGAAATAATAAATGCCGATGAGCTAAATGTTAAAAGCGAAGAAACCGTTTGGGAAGCTATTTTGCGTTGGATCAACCACGGCCCCGAAGAACGTAAGAAGCACATAGTAGCTCTAATGAAATGTATCCGCCTTGGCCTGCTCGATACACAGTTCTTTCTTGAACATGTTAAAGACCACCCGTATGTTACAAGCTGCGAGGAAAGCCGACCAATGATAATCGAAACATTAAAGTTTCTCTACGATCTCGAAATGATAACTCACCGAGATGGGGAAGTGCCAACGCCAGAAATCGCGCGGCCTAGAGTTCCCCACGAAATTCTCTTCGCAATAGGTGGTTGGAGCGGTGGTTCACCCACAAACTACATGGAAACTTACGATACCCGTGCCGATCGTTGGGTTAAAGTTGAAGAAGTAGATCCGATGGGTCCTCGCGCCTACCACGGCACAGCAGTAGTTGGCACCAACATATACGTCATTGGAGGATTCGACGGCATGGATTACTTTAACTCGTGTAGATCTTTCGACGCCGTGTCGAAAAGTTGGAGGGAAATAGCCCCCATGAACGCACGCCGGTGTTATGTCAGCACAGCTGTCCTTAACGAAATAATTTACGCCATGGGGGGATATGACGGCCATCACAGACAAAACACCGCGGAGAAGTACAATCATAAAACAAACCAGTGGTCCCTTATCGCACCCATGAACATGCAGAGATCCGATGCTAGCGCATGTACCCTAAATGGTAATTAGACATGATTCGTTATCTAAATCATATTTGTAATGCTCTGGTCACTTTCCCCTTAAACTTTTCAGATAAAATTTACATAACGGGAGGTTTCAACGGACAAGAATGTATGCATTCAGCAGAAGTATACGACCCAGAAGTCAATCAGTGGACAATGGTCAACCCAATGCGATCAAGAAGATCCGGAGTGTCGTGCATATCGTACCACGGACATGTGTACGTTATAGGCGGCTTCAACGGCATCTCAAGGATGTGCAGCGGTGAAAAATTTAATCCGGCCACAAACGCCTGGACGCAGATACCTGACATGTACAACCCACGAAGCAATTTCGCCATCGAAGTCATCGACGATATGATCTTCGCGATTGGGGGATTTAACGGCGTCACCACGATATACCACGTCGAATGCTACGACGAAAAGTCGAACGAGTGGTACGAAGCAACTGATATGAACATCTACAGGTCCGCGTTGTCGGCGTGCGTCATAAAC
Source organism: Elmis aenea (assembly GCA_947652605.1). Lineage (NCBI taxonomy): Eukaryota > Metazoa > Arthropoda > Insecta > Coleoptera > Elmidae > Elmis > Elmis aenea. The sequence continues at coordinate 60,183,444 of OX393579.1, forward strand.
GGTTTGCCGAATGTCAACGACTACATCCACAAACACAGGGAGAAGCTGATGGAAGAGAAGCGCCAAAAGCTGATAGCGATGGAGGCCCAACGGCACGCCACCAATGCAGATCCACAACCAGCCAATGCCCACATCGCACAAGCTCAGAATGTCCAGCAACTCAACATGTTACAACAACTTAACGCTAATTTGCAGAATTTGAACCCAGCGCTACCTGGTATACCCATTCCACCACCCATACCTATGGACATAGAGGATAATAACGCTAACATCAATAATAATCAAGGTTAAAACTAGCGCCAAATGTGGGGGAAACAAAATAAGCATATCATAATATACTAAGAAACAGTTTTGTTATCGTCGTTAATATCGTTTTCGCATCGAAGGGCCTCAAGAAAGTAGCGATATAATTTGTCCATTTTTAACGTAGTGAAATGGAAGTGATAGGAAATATAACAATTTGTGTAAGGAAATGGACATTGCACTTATATTAGAAAGAAATATTTTTACAAAAGCATTTCTATGTTACCAGTTTTGTGTATGAAATGTCGAAAAATGTACTGAATATCGCGAATGTTATTTTACAGACGACTCATTTATTTTTTGAAGAAAAAATTGTATGATTTAAAACTTGCGGTTTTTTAAATTGTTTTGCCCAAAGTAGTCAGAATAAGTTAACACATCAAAATTCGTACAATAAGTTTTAAAATTGTCCCCTTGATGTGTAATATATTATATTGAAATGGGATCATTAATCGGTAACAACATCAAAAATATTTATTTTTACATATTTTCAAAAGACATCGGTATTAAAAAAATATTTTACAAGGTTCAACATACGAAATGCGAGATTATTTATATATTTTTAGTGTTTATTTAAGTTTTGTATGTTTTTTGTAACATTTTTATAATATATAAATATACAGCGTGGTACGAAAGAGGGACATTTTTATTCGATTTGTAAACTTTTGATTTGCCTCCAGATTTTCACGATTTTGGCCTTAACCCCTTGACTGGTCTCTACGAACTGAGTTCGGGCGTTCTTTTCGCGCTAATACCAAGGCTCTACGATTTAAATTTGTTTTTTTTACCGCTTTTGCACTGTTGACCTTGTCTACGAACTGGGCTCGAGCGGTTTTATCGCGTTTGTACCGTGCTGTTCGATTTGAGGCCTTCTACACGCGAAAGAGGATAACTTCAGTTGATCGCGCGTTAGAGCCGATTTTATGCACGCGACAGTATCAAGGCGGCGTAGGCAGATTTTTTTTAAACGTGCATTCTGTGTTAAAGCTGTAAGTTGGAAAAAGACAAAAATTAGGTTGGTCTTTGTGACCGACGCCAAAAGTCTTCTTTTTTCTTGACCCAAAAATCTTATGCAGGTAGATTTGGGTAAGTTGGGTTCGCGCGGTTTTTGAGTGTGATTTTTGTAACAAAAATATTTTTTTTTTTGAGGAGCTGATAGAGAACAGCCTAATTGTTGTATTTTTCAACTCACAGCTTCATTACAGAAGGATCATAAAAAAAGGTTAGCCTTTGCCGCCGCGACATTGTCGAATGCATAAACCCAGGAATTTAATGTAACGTTCAAGGGGTTAAACGCTAGCCAGAGTGTCGGGCTAGTAATTAAAACACTATTATGTTTATATATGTTTATCTCTTAAATGAATCAGATTTTTCTGAAATCCAATTAAACATTTTGTAAGAGCAACAAGTAAAAATATTGTTGTTTTAAGTTTTAAATAATAACTGAAAATTTGGCTGGATATTGAGCCAAACACTGGATGGTAGATAAAAAAATTTGCAAAAAAAACGTTTTCTGCATCGCGCTGTGTATAGTTTATAGCTGCTGTAACTGTATTTTAATTTTACGCAATAATAAGCGAATCTGAAAGATGTCGGATTTTTTAAGGAATTCATGTTAAAATCACTTGGATCGACCGAATATTTACTGGAATATTTTCCAACAGGTTATGCTGGTAGTTTTGTAAGTTAAAATTAATATGTTAAGGCAATTTCTCTTGCGCTGCAGGTTTATAAAACAATTTTAACAGGACTATGCGGGTCATTTTAGAATATTTTATTGTTTTGCGTTAAAACTCTGAGGACACCTGTTGGTTTCGCGTAGGACAATAATTTAATTTCTGCTTTTGTTTCGAATGTATTAGACGTTTAATTAAATCAGTTTTGAGGAAATACACCATTCACTAGCTAAGGCGAACGATTTTTGCAGTACATAAACGATAGCTTTATAATTTGTTGAGTAGGTGCACTTCAGAGGCGCGGTATATAAATTTTGACTTTTCTTTTACATTCAAGTTTTGTAATTCTATTAATTACGAAATTTATTTAACACTGGTCCTTCCTATTATATGAAACCGATTTTATTTATCGTGATAATCTCAAAGTTTTTGCTGTGGGCGTCGCGTGTGGTTTACGAATACATTTTTTCTTAAAAGTTTCGCTATAAATAAAAGCCGCGAAGAGCACTTTAGATAAAATTCAAAAACGTCGCCAGAGAAGTATTCCAACAAGAAGAAGTGTCAGTAATGTGATTATTATTGCGGCAGTTTGTTAGTGTATTTGAGACGGATGCTGGAAATTTATCATACGTAGCTGAAGACGTCGTTGGCGCCGGCGCGCGCAAAGCACACCCCGATGTGTAATGAGGCACTCCTCAACTTTTATTAATCAGCGAGTTCTCTTCTCGCCATCTGCTAAATAAACTGCACTACCAGGTAACTTCTTGCAAATGGTTTAATAAATATTAATACGGCGGCAAAAGATTTTTTTATTTTTATTTTGTTTTTTGATTTTTAATACACAATTTTCAGGCGTTCTTTAGACCAAACAAAAATGTTAATCTCGTGGTTGATGTTGGTGCTGGTTCTGAAATGCACGTGTTATGGTCAACAACTAATAGAAGTTGGTGTCAGTCCATCAGATTCTGTAGACACATTAGACTGTCATCGGCGACTTTACACGTACCGCGTAACTCAGACTGATGAAAATGGCAAACAATGTTGGGATACTTTATCTGTTCTTGCTTGCTGGGGAAGATGCGATTCAAATGAGGTCAGTCTTGTGCACAATATTTATTGTTGTTTATTAAGTGAAGAAATGTTAACGTTGCAATTTAGAAAACCTTCGGAACCCGAATTGTCAAAGCTAACTTGAAGATTTTAACAGCCGAACCCGAAAAACGATTAAAAGTTAAAAAGTACGGACTATGGTCTCTGCATTTTTGCAGGAATATATCAAAACATTTTTAAACTAAAACTGTTCCATAACAAAATCATAGGCACGTTATATACTTACCAAATAGGTAACAATGATTACCTCGGTGAGTTCAAATTATGATATAACATTTTTCACAAAAAATTGCAAATGCAGTCTAAACAATAATTATATAAACAGTCTTTCCACTTTTTTTGTCTAAGAAATATCAACTAATTTTCAAAGTAAAGCAAGTATCTTCAAGTTTCGTATACTTACATAATTTGTAGCCTAAATCACGACTGTTAATTCTCAAAAAGTTTAAATTACGGGTACAACAATCGCCTTAAAACTGTATACACACTTTATTTATGGCCTAGATAATGATTATTAGTCTTCAATATTCATATACTCCTTAAATAATTTTAAAAAATTCTTTATCTAATTAATTTTGGGTACAAAATACTTTTTAATAACTAACGAACAATTTTAAGCTCATAATTTGTTTTATTTGGCGTTTTTCTTCCGGTTAAACATCCTTTTATTCAACTTCTGGGTCATATATTGAACCAGTTTTAAAACGACATCTCTCTGATAAAACTAATGAGCGATTTATTAATTCAGTAGGAGTTTGACAAGGGTTAAATTGAATTTAATATTGGAATTCAATTACTGTTTAAACTGTTTTAAACTGATCGCCCTATTAATGGACATGAAATTTAAAATTCATTGTCATAAACTTTATGTAAGATACAACAGTTCTGCATTTATTAACTAAAACGCTTTATGCGAATAATATTTTTTTAAAATAATAAATTAGACACTTACAAATCCCACCGTTAGTTATTACAATATTAAAAGAGTTGGGCATGAACGTCATGTTTTTTTTTTTTTAATTGAGTGAAAAAGGCTGATCTTGGTTTTATAAAGACCAGTTTAAACTTTTTATCCTAAAATCGACGTAAAACTACTGAATTTGTTTGTTACAATTTTGAAAAATCTTGTGTTTGAATGATTATATACAAGCAAGTATTTTTCGCTTAACAAAAATCTTTGTAAATGTTTGCATTAATAAACAAAATCTATAAACGCAACTGTTTAAACATTTAAATATTTTGTAAATAATACAAATTAGACTGACATGTTTTTGTAAATTGTTTTAGATGTATGTCCCTTTGATCAAATGGAACAATTGGGTTAACACTAACCGGTACAATAATTGGTATTTTAATATATGTATGTTCGTCCGTTTGTTTCGGTTTTGTAGAGGATTTTAGCGATCTACAAAAAAAAAAAAAACTGACGTAACGCGATAAAACAATGGAGATATCGTTCATTGATATACTTTGTCAGTTTAATTCTACTGTCTGGTCCAATATACATGACACTCTCTGATTGATTTTTGTTTGTAGGCTATAAAATAAAAATGCCTTTGGAAGATGCAGCGTTACAATAACGCTATTGATTGATTAAACATAGGATTAAAAATTTATTTAACATTAACTCGGTTATTTCAATTATTAGGGCGATTAAAATTGTTGAAGCGCGTTATTCTAGTATTATCCGTTAAACAAAGGATAATATAACTGGCGTAAACATAACTTATAATTACCTTATTTCTTCTCGTTATAGATCTCGGACTGGCGATTTCCGTATAAAAAATCTTCGCACCCTGTTTGCGGGTATTATGGGCGTAACAAGGCAGTAGCGACGCTCAGACATTGCGAAGACGGCGCTGTACCTTCGGCTGCAAGATATGAGTACTTAGAGGCTGCTGCCTGCAAGTGTCAATCGTGTTCCTCTTCGGACACCAGTTGTGAAGGTCTCAGATATAGACCACATCGATCTCACCCGGATTTTTTAGGATTTGAGGCCCACTAACATAAACATTGCTGGACAATTTCGAATTACGACATACAATCAAAAGTTTCGATTCCAACAACATTTTATGTCACACCTTCTGGTTCTTATAGTTTTGTTGAAAACGCACGAGTTTTTGAATTTAGTGCATAGCTTCATCGAAAATGTAAATTTCGTCCGACAGTTGTATAAAAAATTAAATTGTCCGGTACAGCGGCTTCCAACTATTAAAGCCCTTCTTACTGAGCGTTTGTTCGACCGAGCTGCTTGTAAATTTGTAGTCTGTTAAGTCAAGGGGCATCGAATAAAATTTTCCCCTGACAGACGTACCACAAAGGATTTTTACCAATTATTTATCATTTCCGTGAAATCCTGACAATTTTGAAAATTACTGAAGCCCAGCCTCGATTGGAAACCACCGAACTAACAATAATTCATTTTTCTTGTATAATTTGTATAAAATATTTAAGGGTATTGCGCTGTATTGATCAATAAACAATAAAACTAAATACACGTAGTTTAGTAAAGAATTAAAACTCATTTCAGTATGATTCAATATTAATGTTTGTGATGATTCAGAGGAAGTGCTGTGAAAACAGTAGCTACCTATATTATTTCACGATGATCTGTTTAAACCCACATTGTCAAAAACTGTTTAATTTTTCTCGAAAATAGTTGGATATTGTCTCAGGTGAGATGATGCATCGATTCCAGAGTATCTTCAAGACGTGGAGGAAAAATCTGGTCTTTGTTTGAGTGTCGAATAAGTAGGAGCCTCTATTAGAAACTTGTCCATTCATTGTCTACTGATTGCGTTCAATAATTCGTCGATTAGGCCTATTTATCATGTTAATAGACAAAACTTCATCAGCCACCTCATATAACAAAAAATATATAAAACTTCTAAGTATGTAATTGATTTTTTTCTCATAAGTTATTTACATATTTTATCTTAGCCGCAAGTCGTCTGCTTATATAATGAGTTTTTGTAGTTATTTTTACATATCCCTCAGGATTGTCCTCGCGCTCAGGGCGCTTCTTTAAATTTTTCCATCGAATTAACTAATTAAGTTTTCATCGAAAATATGTTAAAATGGATAAGAGCAAATGGTTACAGATTAAAACGACCAAGTCGGTTGGTACACGTACCTATATTTGTTCAAGATAATTGCCGGGTTAAAATCAATTTAAAATGATAGCTTTACCGCAACTTCACTTGCGAGAAACCTGTTTGCCGGAGAGAAGGGGATGAATTTTGATTGACCGACTCGAAAATTTAATCGAAATGTTTAAAAGAAAAAACTACCGAACTTTAATGCATTTGCGGTTGTAATGCCACATAATAATCTCGATGTAATTGGAATTGCCAAGTAGGTACTTTTTTTTATATCAAAATCAAGATTAATTAAAAATCACTTATCTTTTTTACGAAAGCCAGACCATTTTCAAGACAATCAAACAAATAAGACTGCAACTGACGAAGAGACGAGAGTCTCAAAATCGCTAGTGCTTTCCGACAAGAGATCTTTCGAGAAAAGATAATTTATTTTTTATCAAGCTCATTTACATTAAGGACCTTATTATTTTATGTCTTCATTTATAAATAACCGTGACGAATATTTGTAAGTGCATAAATGTGGGAATACTCGATGAGTTTGATTACATTATTTTCCAGTAATGTATGCAAGACCACGTGGCCGCGATTGTCTGTATTAAAAGAAAATTTCTAATCTACATGTTGTAAGCAATATGGAGGCATTTGAGTCTTATCGCTTTCGTAAATATCCATAAAATGGTTCGTTTATGCTAAAAATATCCCGCGTAATAGGTCCGTTGCATGCTCTTCGGTGTATTAAAGTGTGTACAGTTTTATTCCGATAGTATTTGCACGTAGTACATTTAATTCCACATATCGCACGCTATTTCTTAGATCTGGTGGCGAAACGGCGTAGAATCCAAAGATGCTATACAATCTGTAGCAGATGCGTTGCAGTATTTTAACCAACATTAGCTTAAAAAATTAAATAAACCATGCGCAAAATAACATTTTTATTTAACCTAACAATAAAAAGGGGCAAGTTTAATTTCATTCGCATCTGAAACATCATGATCGGTTCACTGATATCAATTCCTCCACCCACACCAATCCAATTGAAAGCGGCTATGTAGAAATATATTGCTACAATCTGTAAGCAAATTTGGAACCTTCGAAACGACCATTAATTTAAACCATCAAGTTTTTTAACTTTCTTCGTGCATCATTTTTATGCAAATCTGAGCGTAATTTTTACACTTGTTGACGTCATTCACAGCATACAAACTACGCCTGAATTCCTGAATAACTCCTTCGAGACAAAAATGCACGATTTAAAAAGCTCAGTTTCATTAATACATTTATAAGTGTGTGCTAAGTGTACCTATCGTTACGCATATACATGCAGAAACGAATCGTTGTGCGCTTAAAAAAACAGTTTGCATGTGTTTAAAAGAGAATGATAGGTAAGTTTTATCTGAGTTTAAGTCGATGATCTGCATTTATTGTCTCCAAACTGAAGGCCCTTTTAGCGATTTTTATTGTTCCGATGACAAAGAGGCAAATATAAAAAATTCTAGGACCAACGCACTACTACAATACTTTATGACTTTACCAAATTATTGTTTTATTTCTGGGGCAACGCACCATCGACATCGTTTTGAAATCTCAGCTTTTTGCTCGTAGGCGTATTGCGTGCGGTATCATTATTGTATTATAAAAGACTAGTTTTATTACAGCACAACGTAATGTCGAATTGCAGTTTGTTTATGGCTCCATCGATCGACATATAAGTTGATTTTTGTACGAATTTTCCGTTTACGATATACACATACATCTTTTTGCTTTCAAAAGTTCATTGATCGTTAATTTCACATACGGTCAATAAGAATGTGTAGTTGGTTATAAATTTAATGTAGATTTAAATTATATGCTTTGGTAAATTTTTGTTTTATGGTATAGGTATGCGGATGTCTTTTAGTTTTCAAAAATGGACCGCTCGTTTGGCTCGCAAATCTTTTTAGATTGTTCAAATAAAGACAATTTAAAAAGTGCCTCGAAATAACGGCGCCATTTCTAATTAAAAGTAATTAATTACTGGGCTCTGTTTATTCCATAGCTCGGCGGCCGATTTTTATGTTAATTTTTCGCAATTTTGAATCAAACTCATCAAGTAATAACTACTTCCTGCGCGTAATAGCTCCCTTTAGTTCCCGTGGGATATAGTTGCGAGCAACACACCTACCTATCAGTAAAAAAACAATTCATTAATGAACTTCTGCGAAGATCACGCACAAATAATTGAGATTTCATGTAAACGTAATGGTTTGGAAATTGTCTAGGTAAGGTATTGTAAAAATTCTTCAATAACGCGGGCAAAAATATTACGAAGGTCTCAAGGAGTGCAAATGGCTTTTACCATTCTAACATTACTATTATTATTATTATTTTTAGTAAATGTCCAAAATTGTGGCGGTTATTTGTTATAAAAACCTCGACCATTATATACATACATCAGATTTTGTTGGAAACTCACCAAAAGTACAATAAAATTGGCTGTGTGCAAACCTTTTCAGCAAATTTAAACGCGATATGTATCTTTTATTATTTCAAGTCTTTTTGTGACATGATGAGACCCTTGGACCTACGTATGTATTTCAAAACCCTACGCTTTTGTGATCATTACCAGCCAGTGTTTAAGCCCACATCCCACTTTAGCAACGGTTTCACTGTGATCAGAACAGGCTTTATTTCGAAAAATTAGGGCCGCAGAGGTTGAATTATTCAAGTGATTCGTCTATTAATACAAACAGGTTTGATTAAACATCACTTATGTTTTGTTTTTCGAAGTAGATTGCTACCGGTGAAGAAGCGAGCGCCACGAAACTAACTAAACTGGTCCAGTATTTCTACTATGAGACAATAATATGACTTACCATAAATTTGCGAAATGTGAATTAAAATGATCAGTTCTGTAAAGGGAAGTGCCTATCGTAAAAAAATAAATGAAACATTAATAAACATTATTTATATTGAAGAAGGATGTAATGTACAGTTCGCTCAGTCAGCATAATGTATTTACAGTTTAATTTTACATTTTATATAGAGTGTGTCTTTGTAAATATCACTTCAAAATTGTCTAGTCGATTATTCGACAAACTAAAAAATTTAGATTGAAAATATTCTTTAATGCGTTCAATTGTACAATAATAATTACAAGTAAACGTGACAATTACAATACTCGCTACACTCTATATATTTTTTTAAATTTTGTTGTGTGCAGTTCTACGTTCTACATCAGCCTATTAGCACACGTTTCATGCTGTTCATTTTATGTTAGTCTTTTTTACAATGATAGCAAGAGCATGTGACTGCCGATTTGAAAGTAAGGGTTCGCACTCCATCGACGCAAAGAACTCTAGCTTCCACGGGTTCTGTTTCCATGATATTACAACATTGTCCAACAGACGTTACGGGTTGGGTGGGTATAGCCTTTGGCCCAGATGGTACTGCCCAGCTATCACAAAAGCCTCTACAAGCGTTCGTGGTCATGTGAAATTCTACGCAATCTGGTATGCTAATTTTTCTAGTGTGTCCTAGGAGAAAAATTGTATGTATTAATGAATGAACCCATGTGGGGGTTATTAGCTAGATAGCTAGAATTTGATTTTTTTTTTAAGTACACACGCGAAAATATTTTCGGTTACCATTTTATTCAGGGCTGAAACTTTATGTCATAATCGCTTGTTGCGCCCTCGTGTGTTATTTTGCCGAAAACGACGAATAAAAATATATAACCTTACCGACTTTGTGACATCCTGGTCTTTGCCAGACATCCTTTCCTGCTGCGGTGTTCGCTAGAAGAGCATTTGATAAAGATACTGCTAACAGCATCCAACAAAATAGCATTCTACAAAAAAAAAAAACACCTAAGATAATTTATAAGGATTTCTCAATTTTTAGCAAATAATTAATTTTCACCAAGTAGTTATATTTAGGAATGTATAAAAACGAGAATATTTGAAAAAATCCATACCGTTGAACTATAGACCGTTTCAAATTTAAATTAATGAAATTACGAAATTGGCCTAAATTCGTCTCAAAACATTGGGTTTAAAAAGTTTAAAATAATTAACCAACTTTTTACAACGGTTTGTTTATAAAGTGTTGCTGTACGGGGTATTTTAAAATAGACATATTTAGAGCTACAAAGTGGATCAAATTGGAGCACAGTTGTGTAATTTTGTGGTCATTAGTACTGCAGCCTTTTCTGCAGCTAAGCGATTTCTGTTTGTCATAAAAACTTATCGATTAAGTAGACTTAAATAAAAATAAAATAACCACAAGCAATCTGTTTACAGAATCACTATCAATTTTTTCGTTTTTAATGAAGCAATTGGTTCATGCATCTCTTAGCATTTTTATCCTATCAATAATGCATTACACGTAAATCTATAAAAGATTTTGTTGTAGGAAAGCAGATGTTTTTTTTTTAAATAAAAAAAAATTGACGAATAATTATTGTCTTGCAGATATATTTATACTTTTCCTAATTTTTTTACAATAATATAAATAAACCAATTAACTACTTTATGGTTGTTGAGGTAAGCGTGACTCCGATGTTGTACTTTAAATACAGGGTCACACTGTATACACAACCGTACATACAACCATTTTAAAAGCAAAATAAATTAAAATTTGGACAATTATAAAATATTACGACGACGACTTACCTGAGCTGAGCGGCGGAACGCAGCTCGATGCTCATCTGCCCACTTCACAGAGTCGAATGATAAGGGTTGAAAAGTTCTCCGGAATTTCTATCCCTTTCTCGCACATTTACCCCCTCCTGCTATCAAATACACCCCCGCAAAATGTGACTTACTGCACAATTTTTCATTTGTTTAAAAAATCGTTTTCTAGTGACAAGTATGTAAAAGAGAAACTGGAAAAAACTTTAAAATTTATTAAATATAATAATATACTAATTACATCGATAATAATGTAAACGATAGTTCCACGGAAGCTATTTTTACTATACTACAAATTTTACTTATTGTTCATCATAGATTCATAGAACAGATCGTAAAAATCCATGAATGTTCTAAAAAAAAAGTTCCACGGAAACTGCGGGTGGGGTTCGGTAGGTACATGATATTTATTCAAGATTCTATGATCTATGAGATGATCTTTCTGGGCGCGCCAGGGACGGTGCAGGAGGGGGTAACGTGACAAAATTTGCAGACGTCCTATACTGAGATCTCGGTAATGAACAAAAATTAAGAAAAACGGACTATGTCACGTGACAGTTTATGCGACTGCGGTCCGGGGCTTTGTTTCGGTCCGGGGATTTATTGTTTCGGTCCGGGGCTTAGTTTCGGTCCCGGGCTTTGTTTCGGTCCGGGGCTTTGTTTCGGTCCGGGGCTCTGTTTCGGTCCGGGGCTTTGTTTCGGTCCGGGGATTTATTGTTTCGGTCCGGGGCTTTGTTTCGGTCCGGGGCTTTGTTTCGGTCCGGGGCTTTGTTTCGGTCCGGGGCTTTGTGAACACAGCGTGATGAACTAATCTTCGTGATTGCCAAATAAAGGTCTCCTCAAACCGACGCGGTACGCGGTACCGGTAGCGGTAGCGCGGTATGCGATTGCATAGACGTAAATGGAAATGCTCAAACTGACTGCGGTATACCGCCTAAGTGTGCGTTTTCATTACAAGCGTATTCGCGCGAATGAGCTTCGCGCGTACGCGTCCGTATTCACGCGACTGAAACAAACCAACGCAAGCATATAAGAGCTGTTACACTACAAGCGAAAATTCGCTTGAAACCACTCTCATATGCTTGCATTGGTTTCTTTGATTCGCGCGTATGCGACCGTGTACGCGCGAAGCCCATCGCGCGAATACGGCTGTACTGTAACCGCAGCCTAAGGTACGCGGTACTGCAGCGATACAATTTTGTATCGCTGCAGGCACAGTTGACCGCCTTGTACCGCATACATAAATTCAGAATGTGCGTCGAAAAATTAATAGAACTTGTGAAATCGAACCCTATTTTGTACGATCTAAGCAATCCTGATTATAAAAACAATTCAAAAAAAGACAAAGTATGGGGAGAAATAGGAGAGGCGTTGGACAAAGATAGTAAGTACTCCTATTAAATTTAATATGCTTTTATTGTGACAAACAATAGAATTTTTTTTAAATGATTTTATTTATTTATTGAAAATTTGAAATTATCATGAGATACTTTTAAGTTTATTTGTGAAGTTTATTTATGAAGTTTTAATTATTGAAAAAATCAACAAATTCTTCTCGAGTTCGAAATGCTATTTGCACTGCTCTTCTGGGGTCGTCTCTCATGTTAGCTAAAGCTGCGATTTGGAGTTCAGGCGGTTCAAGAAATTCAAAATATCGATGATCACATTTCTTACTTCTTAAATAATTATGCAAAACACACGTTGCCTTCACAATCTTTTGGACCGTTTCCACTTTCACTTGTAATGGTCTGTAGTATACGCGCCATTTTTGGGCTAAAATACCAAAAGCATTTTCCACCACTCGTCGGGCTCGGCATAATCTTTTATTGTAAGTTTCTTTACTTAGGTCTTCTCTGCTTTGCCTGTAAGGGAAAGGTTTCATCAAGTAGGGCTTTAAGGCAAATGCTTCGTCTCCAATTAAGACGTGTGGCGTTGGTTTATTTTTACCAGGTAAAGGTTGCTCTTTTGGAACACTAAATCTTCCAGATTCAAATTTCCGTCCCATTACTGATTCTTGAAATATGCCTTCGTCACTATTCTTACCGTATCCTCCTATGTCTACACAGAGGAACTCGTAATCCGCTCCAACAATTGCCATGAGGACAATTGAGAATTTTTTTAAATAACAGAAATGTTGTGAGCCTGTGTTATCGGGACATTTAATAGTAACGTGTTTACCATATATACTGCCTATGCAGTTTGGGAACTGCCATGTTTCATTAAATTTTTGAGATGATTTTTTCCAAGTCTCTTCAGTAGGCTCAGGCATGTATATTGGTTGCAAACGTAACCAAATTGCATCGCAAACTTCTGCAACTATAGCGCCAACAGTGGTAAATCCAACTCTGAAGCTATGTGCATTGTGCAATAGTAGAATAACTATCTCCTGTAGCTAGAAACCTAAAATATATGACAATAAAAAAAAATTAATACAAGAAAATAATTAACATTATAATATATGAAATGAAAATTATTATGAATGAAGTATGAAATTAAAAAATGCAACGTTATAACCAACATGTTATTTTATTTAAGGTAGCACACTTAAGAAAAAATGGAAAAATATCAGGGACTATTATGCAAAATATGTAAGAAGTACCAAAACTACAACCGGCCAAAGCGTAAAGCGCTATAAACATTGGCAATGGGCAAAACAAATGGAAGAATTTAAACCGTTTTTATCTTTCGCCAATACCGCTAGTAATGTTAGCAGCTGTAGTGATTCACAAGTTACCAGCGTAATAGAATATGACAGTGAAAACGATGCGGATACTTCAAATAATGCAGATATTCCAAAGCAAAATAACAATACATGCGACAATCAGAGAAATGAAGATAATGGAGAAATTCCTCAAAACAAAGAAGGTTTTGCTAAGCCATCTGCGAAACGTAAGCGCAATTGCCATACGCCAAGTTCTAGTAGTCCCAATAATGTCCCGTCAGCAGTAGATAAAGTACTTGAGCACTTACGAAATAAGCGTAGTCGTGATGAGTATGATGCCAATGAACTGATATTTTTGGGTTACGCAAGAACAATAATAGTATATTATATACCAAGGTAGAGAAGTCAACTATTATAGCCTGAGGGCTCAGATGTAAGAATGTAAGGGCCCGAAGGCTATAAGACTTCTCTACCGTGGTGTATATACTATTTTTTTCACTACTAGTAAGACAAACCCATCTCAAATATGAGTTTATAAAGTACACTGTTGAAAGAATATTCATCGTTTTTAGACATGTCTTTCTCATTTTGCTCTAAATGTTCTTATTAACGCTAAAATTTAACTTTTTTAATAATATACGATCAGCTGTTCTAATTGAGTTAATGTAAACATACCTCAAATATTTTTGATAAAAAAAAGATATAGCCCCATATCACTGGAGTTTGTATCTGTTTATGTAATTATAGAACGGTAAACAAGTAAATAAATGAGTGAGAAATTGTAGTTTCTTTAACACAAGAATAAAAATTAATAAAAATTGTAATTATTTTAATAATTTAAGTGGTTGCTTAGAAATCCGTTTTCTACTAACGCAATTTTTCCAACAAATTTCCGTATTACCTAACAATCCGTCGTCTAATGCAACTTAGCAGTAAGTTAGCTACCTGTAATGTTTTGTGTACGTGCTATTGTGTTTTCAGGATTAAATCTAACAGATGGCGATACTCCTTCCACACATTACAGGTAGCTAACTTACTGACAAGTTGTATTAGAGGACGGATTGTTAGGTAATACTAAAATTTGTTGGAAAAATTGCGTTAGGAGAGAACGGATTTTTAAGCAACCACTTAAATTATTAAAATAATTACAATTTTGATTAATTTTTATTCTTGTGTTAAAGAAACTACAATTTCTCACTCATTTATTTATTTGTTTACCAACTGTTAGATTTAATTCTGAAAACACAATAGCATGTACACATTTTCTTAATATGGGTTTTAAGCTCCACATTTGTTGAAAGATTATTCATGGTTTTTAGACATGTCTTTCTCATTTTGCTCTAAATGTTCTTATTAACGCTAAAATTTAACTTTTTTAAATAATATACGATCAGCTGTTATAATTGAGTTAATGTGAACATACCTCAAATATTTTTGATAGAAAAAGATATAGCCCCATATCACTGAAGTTTGTATCTGTTTATGTAATTATAGAACGGTAAACAAATAAATAAATGAGTGAGAAATTGTAGTTTCTATACTGTGCTTATTCAAGGTGATTAAAAAATAGCAGACGAGGTCTCACCGAGAAATTCGGTGACGTATTTGTGAATTAAAAGTGACATACATGGTCTCGCCTAGAAATCCCGAGACAATTATTAAACTAATTATTGAATTTTTTACATTACATAAAATATTACCACTATGTGCAAATGATATGTTTCTATTTCGAAGGCAGAGGTGCAGTTTAACTGCTGCAATCCAGGTGTGTATAACCTCTGTTAATGAAACACTGAAGGGCGATTCTTATTCAAAGACAATCATTACGATGTAGCGTATTATTAGAGACAGACTATAAGCTTTAAATTCGGCAATAACAGTCAGTGTCATAACAATCTATGAATGTTTTTATTTTAGTCGCAACAGTAGGTATGTTCTTTACGTTTAAAGGAATCCAAAACATCAACAGAAAGTTCAAGATCTAGATGAAGAAATTCACAAACTGGGAGTACTTTTTCACCCCCATGTAATGATCACTGTTTTACCTGTTAAGCAGAAATTCAAGCTATAATACCTAAAAGCATAATACATTTATTAACGGTTGAAGATCGTAAGACGTTTGCAGGTGATAAACTATGAAGTTGGTACATTAACACCTTGTAAATAAAATTATATTTTAGGAAGGGCTCAACAAGCATATATAACACGAAAACAACACCACATTAACCATGAGTGTATTTGCAAATGCATAGTATACTAGGCCAGTCGGAAACTTAATAAAATTCTGTCAGTAAAAATCAAAGATAATGTATTTGTGTTTCAGTTACAAATTTATAAAGCAAACTGGACAAGGCCGGTATGATTCTTAAATAGAAACCTTAATTTTTGTGACGAATGAGTTATTAAAAAATTGCTTTTGGATCGGTGGCTTGTCGAGAGACATTTATAAGTAAAAATCCAATACAAATTAAACGAAGCTGTTTTTAGGTCCCAAATATGAATTTATAAAGTATAGTGAACTCGTTCAGTTGGGAACTTGCATAGAAATAATAATTTTTGGGATAAAGAATGAGTTATTAAAAAATTGCTTTTGGATCGGTGGCTGTCGAGAGACAATTAGGAGTAAAAATCCAATACAAATTAAACGAAGCTGTTTTTAGGTCCCAAATATGAATTTATAAAGTATAGTGGACTCGTTCAGTTGGGAACTTGCATGGAAATAATAATGTTTGTGATAGAGAATGAGTTATTAAAAAATTGCTTTTGGATCTGTGCTGTCGAGTGACATTTATAAGTAAAAATCCAATACAAATTAAACGAAGCTGTTTTTAGGTCCCAAATATGAATTTATAAAGTATAGTGAACTCGTTCAGTTGGGAACTTGCATAGAAATAATAATTTTTGGGATAAAGAATGAGTTATTAAAAAATTGCTTTTGGATCGGTGGCTGTCGAGAGACAATTAGGAGTAAAAATCCAATACAAATTAAACGAAGCTGTTTTTAGGTCCCAAATATGAATTTATAAAGTATAGTGGACTCGTTGAGTTGGGAACTTGCATTGAAATAATAATTTTTGTGATAGAGAATGAGTTATTTGCTTTTGAATCGGTGGCTGTCGAGAGACATTTATAAGTAAAAATCCAATACAAATTAAACGAAGCTGTTTTTAGGTCCCAAATATTAATTTATAAAGTATAGTGGACTCGTTCAGTTGGGAACTTGCATGGAAATAATAATGTTTGTGATAGAGAATGAGTTATTAAAAAATTGCTTTTGGATCTGTGCTGTCGAGTGACATTTATAAGTAAAAATCCAATACAAATTAAACGAAGCTGTTTTTAGGTCCCAAATATGAATTTATAAAGTATAGTGGACTCGTTCAGTTGGGAACTTGCATGGAAATAATAATTTTTGTGATATAGAATGCGTTATTAAAAAATTGCTTTTGGATCTGTGCTGTCGAGTGACATTTATAAGTAAAAATCCATTACACATTAAACGAAGCTGTTTTTAGGTCCCAAATATGAATTTATAAAGTATAGTGGACTCGTTCAGTTGGGAACTTGCATGGAAATAATAATTTTTGTGATGGAGGCAAAAGCAAGAGTCACTGGACTGGTTCCTTGTTAAAGTCGCAAAAAAAAAAACACTGAGCCAACAGATAGCAGTGATTTCGTTAGGGACAGTGGAAGTTGTCCTACAGAATAAATAGTGCTTTATATTACAAACACGTTTACGCAACAAATTATGCTCACAAACTAAGGTTTTAATGTACATTCTATAAACTCTTGGTGCCCCCCTGAAAGGCCTCTCGCGACCCCTTTATTAAGAATCGCTGCTCTAAAATACTCAAAATTGGCGATTGATTGCCAAAATAACTTGCATGATTATTCTTTAAAAACATGTAAAGAAACCTCGACAGCCTCAGATATTATAGCTCATAGCAGAAGATCAGAGATGTCCAGTTGTCATATATTTACTTGTCTTGGGAAGTTTTTTTTTTACAGTTTAGTAGTCAGTTGTGCAAAAAACAGAAATTTGTTATTTAATAACTATTTATGTAAATGCTTATACATATATCAATATAAATATACACAAGTACAATCAAGAATGATCTTATAAAATCATTAAAAAAATAATACACTTAATTCCTATGTATACAGTGTCATTCAAAAAGTCTGCAACAAATGGAAAAGTTTTTTATTATCGATTTCTCATTAAATTTTATTCGTGATAAAAGTGGGTGCATGGCCTAATAATTTTAAGATTGAAAAAAGTTCAATAAAACACCTATGACACTAGATTTTAGCAATTTCAGAAATATTTGCAAGAGTTATGGTGCAAACACATTATTATCACATCACGCCACCTCACGTTTATATCAAGTAGGTGAGAGCCAGTTTAACTATTGATTTAAATTGCTTAGAAACACTTTTGTCACCAACTGCATTTCACGTGATCTGACATGTTGTACGCTCCTCGCATAAGCATTTTGTATATTTTCTTTCACTTTCGAAGAACTATTCGAGCTGCAGCACTGACTTTTAAAGCCTCTCACGTGATTTGACGTGATACTAGTGTGTTTCTTACAGAGTATTTTGGAACTACTTCACTTTAGCGGACTTTATTGCAACTAGGAGCCTCGTGATAGCAGGTGACGTGACGCGTTAATAATGTGTTTGCACCTTAAATTGCTATTACTTTGACTTACAAAAAAAAAATAATAGAAAAAAGTTGTTAAGAATTCAAAAATATGACTGAAATTTGTGGTAACATTTCTAATTTTTATTTTTACAGCAAATTTAAGTATTTGCAAGAGTATAATTTTTATAATCGCTAAAATCTAGCATCATGAATTTTTATTGCATTTTTTCACCTTCAAATTAGTTTTGTCACGTTCCAACATTTATCAAGAATAAAGGTCCACACACACCGGCCAATTAGCAGTCGACTGCCACCTCCACCGCACCAATATGCGGATTTGGACCTTAAGAGTTGCCAGAGAAACTGATAATAAAAAACTTTTCCATTTGTTGCAGACTTTTTGAATGACGCTGTGTATGTGTATCCGAATAAACTTTAACTAGGTATGTTCCAATTGTGAACAAACTTCTTTGGGCCAGTCTAAATTGATTGAAACTACATCTAGAGCAATAATGTCAGTTTCAGCTCCAATAAGGTTTCCTACACACGGTGAAGTTCGACCAAAATCACCATGAACAAATTCTTTAACATATGTTCCAGCTTGAGTCACCAAGTACAGCTCAAAAATGTGATCTTCATCTAAAATAAAATGATAAAACTAACGCAGTATTTCACTAAGCATAATTTGTGAGTTTATACAGTTCTCTAATTAATTTTAATGTTCAGATCAATTAATACAATAAAATCACTGGCTGGTCTTGAGATTATTGCCAGCTAGGACTTTATAAATAAACTCACACAGATATTTATCAGTTTCACCTACTTCTTTTTACTGACCTACTGTTAATAATGTTGCCTTCATATTATGTATTGTTTTTTTTCTGACAGTTAATGGTCTCCTATGCAAAACACGAATAGGTGTTTTCTGACTAATGTCTAAGCACCCATATGCATTAATTTTATCCATATGTTCTTGGGTAATACATATTTTTGATCGACACAAGGCAATATAATCTTTTGTCTTTGATTCTTCACCTATTTTAATTTTATCCACTTCTCTCCTAAAATAATAGTTTTAAAATAAATAGCTATTAACCCTTTCACTGCGGGAACCGTATTATTCCGCATAAAATTTTAGTGGCTCATGTGCGGGAACCGGAATATTACGCGGGCGTGTTTTAAGCACTTTTTGAAGCGACAGATCACTTCTGCCGTATTTTTTAGCATGCTATAGCATACTGTGCTTCATATTCTACTTATTAGCTCGATATATGTGTATGACACTTTTTAGCCGCAGACTGCGGGAACCGTAATATTCCGCGCTACTGGATTTTTCAGAGCGCACGCCAAGTATTCTTACATGTTACTTGTTCATTGAACAAATATGTTTGCATTTCATAAAAGTATGCGTAAATACCTGAATATTTGCATGTGGTGACGAACAATATCTAAACTGGGTTAACTGTTGTAAAAGTTAATTAGGGTTAATCCACATAATCCGGGGCGGAAGTTTAAAATTAGAATCTGTTTGCATTTGTATCAAAGTATGTGAAAAACCTGAATATTTGGATGTGGGGACGAACAATATTAAGTTGAATTCTATAATCCAATTGGGTCAACTCCTGTAAAAGTTAATTAGGTAAACCCTAATTACATACATAATCCAGGGCGGAGGGGTAATAGAAGAACTTTTTGCATGTTTATCAAAGTAAGTATAAATACTTGGATAGTTGGCAGTTAACCTAATAATTCCAACTACTGTGTTAAATTTATAAAAATAAATTTAAAAAATTGTTATCTATTTTTTTATACGTAAAACCTATACTCTGACTGCGGGAACCGTATTAATACGCAAGGTGCAGGGACCTGCCTGCGGGAACCGTAATAACACGCACTACCTGTCGAACGCCGCACAGCGGACACGACTTGCAGAAACGAGTGCCGCAGTGAAAGGGTTAAAAATAATTAAATCAAATATTCTCACCTTGGCACCATTTGCAAATCTCTAACATTTATTAAAGTTGATTTATTGATTTCGTGTTCTACATTCCTAAACTCTTGAAAAGTAAATAAGGTTTTCTTGGGATCTAATATTTCAATATAAAATGGTCGTCCCTTTCTCAAGCAACGTACATCACAATCCTCTCTTCCACTAGCAGCAAACTTGAGACTATTTTCTGGCATACTGTAACAAGAAAGATTATTATAAAATAATAAAAACTTATAATAAGGCTTCACCAGATATTATAGAGTATGAAAGGCCCATAATTAAAAAGTGGGATTTATACTGAATGGAAATATTTACTGCATCACTTAAAATGTTGTGTTAAATATACCTCAAAATTTGCTGCATGTTTTGAAAAATTATTTCTTGCACAGATGTCTCCATGGTTTTAACTCCTTCCACAATCCATGGACTTTGACTTAACTCACGGGAAAACTTGCAGTATCGGCCTGCCATATAAATAGAATTGTGCTTGCACTCTATTGACTTGCATGTTAAACTTCTAGACGGAACTTCAAAATAAATTGTCATTGCTTCTTCAAAAACCTCATTGGATACATCAGCAAGAATATTTATGATACTTTTTCTACCGTAAATAACTTCATTAATTTTTCGCTGGCCCACTTTTGGCTTAACAATTTGTGATAAAACGGATAGTTCCTAATAACAATAAATGTCAATACAAAAACACATATTACAACACCAATTATGATGTACCTTCAAATCAAATTCGTACTCTGTGACAATGTTTATGGAGAAATCGCATATGTCTGAATTTTCAAAAGTTTTGTTCAACTTTAGGGCCAACTTATCTTTAATCATGAACTTCCAAGTTTTATTTAAGGCAATTTCTTCAGTTCCTAAAATGTCACTATATAATTGCAGAATATAATTTACATTAAACATACCATCAATGTAAAATTTGGGAAATATTCTTTCCAACTTGACACGCACAGCATGTTCTCTTAATAATGTGCATGCCGGTACACTAATGGAGCATGTGAATACTTTACTATCATAACTTTTCGCACTCAACAGTTCTGGTCTATTTAAAATATCATTTAAGGAATCATTTTGTAATAATCCTAAGCATACAATGCATGGGTTGTGTTTCCATTTTTTCAAATGTACATTGTCATCAGAAATACTAGGGTTTACTAGTAAATACTGTTTCTGAAATATAAATATGCTGATCCAACTTTACTACTAAAAATTTTACTATACCTTTTCAATATATGTATCAATTTGGGTAAAATCAACGCTTCTGTGACCCAAATATCTTAAAGAACAACATTTGCAACAACCAAGCGATAATAAATAATTAAAAATTTGTTTCTCAGTCTCAGCAGACATTTTGATTAAAGTGTGGTTATGATCATGGTTATCACAGACACAGATGGTTATGATCAAGTGGCATTCTACGTGTTCTGTGCATGCTACTGCATGTTACTTTAAATTTTGAAAGTTGCTATATTTAAATCACAAACGAGTTAATAAAGTTAACAGTTATCTGCACTTTCGTAGAAACTTTTTAAATTACAGTCAATTACAGTTTCTTTTAATTTTTAGGACTAAACATTGCCTAACCTAAAGAAACTGTCAAGGCTGTAACATCAAGAAAAAAATATGTACGGCTATATTTGTGAGTTACAATTTAATAATAAGGACCACTTAAGTTTTGAATCCCTTTTAGTTTGGATGTGTATGTGATTAGGTATAGGTAGTTTGAAAATAAATCAGTGGCAAAGCGATCAAAGTTTATGAAGTTCATCGATTTATTTTGTGACATAATTTAGTTGTTTACAAATTCTATAAGTAATGAAGTCGTTTCGTCTTATAGTTCATCAAAGAACGTTTAGTGGTGGGTATTATTAATAGACAAAATTAAACATTTAAGCTTATGGTAATATTTTTGCAAATTAGAGGAAGATTTGATCATTAATCCCAAGGACTTTCCTGAAGCAAAAGAAGGTGATATTGTAGAAATATATCATCCTTATCATGAAGAAGAGAGTCCAAAATTATCAGATGAAAACCCGAGGCTACTTTTACAAATAAAAGCATTTAAAGATGATCTTCAAGCCAGGGGCAAGTAGACTACTATTATCAATTTTAAAAGTAACTAAAGTATTTTTAGACACTATTAGCGTTGAACAGAGTATTGCAGCAGCATTCAGTTTACGAACATACAAAGATGTTAGTATGAGAATTGTCAATCCTTCTGATGTATCTTTGGATTCGGTTGAATTTACTTTTAAAGATCAATACATGGGTCGATCAGAAATGTGGAGACTGAAAATGATTCTGGTAATCATTTGTTTAATAGTTTATTGTTACGTTTCATATTTAAGTTTTTATTATAAAATTTTACTAATGCAGGCCACAAATTTTCATAAATGGTCAATAAAGTATTGTGGTAACAGCTATTCTTTAATTATATGACAAGTTATTATATAAATGTGTACATTTTCAGACCAACTCTTGTGTGTACATGAATAAAAAATTGGAGTTTTGTGGAGGAGCAATACGTTGTCAAGTTTACGAGATGTGGTCACAAGGAGATCGTGTAGCATGTGGTGTAATAACGGACGATACCAAAGTAGTATTTCGGTCGTCGACATCAATGGTTTACCTGTTTTTGCAAATGTCATCAGAAATGTGGGATTTCGATATACATGGAGATTTGTATTTTGAGAAGGCTGTGAATGGCTTTCTTGCAGAGCTATTTCAGAAGTGGAAAAAGAACGGTAGCAACCATGAAGTTACTATTGTGCTCTTTTCACGAACATTTTATGAAGCTAGTAGTTTGGAGGAGTTTCCAGAGCACATGCGTGAATGTCTACAACAAGATTATAAAGGGAGATATTACGAAGATTTTTATCGGTAAATACTTGAGTATTTATTGAAAGTAACTAAAAAATGATTGTGTTGTTGAGAATGATAGTACACGTGTGGTGGCTTTTTTCAATCAACAAATTTTAAACCTGCTACAATATTTCGTTACAGTGTAGCTGTCCAAAATGAGCGCTATGACGATTGGAGTGCGATATTGGTGCAGTTAAGACGTTTGTTCTCAGGTTATTTGAAGATAGTTTTGGAATATCATTCCCGGCTTGGTCTGGAAATCCCGGCTGCTACCAACAGTACGGCTGCACAAGGAAATTTTTTAGAAGTACTCAATATGTCCCTGAACGGTGTGTATTGTCAACTTTTTCTTGTCTGAATAATGTATCGATTACGAGCTTATGTCGGTATTGGATGAGCCGAAATCAGAGTTCTCACCAGCACACTCTGTATTAATTTAGAAAAATATTTCAGTTTTTGAAAAGCATTATTTGGACCGGAGTTTCGACAGAACCGGCCAGCTTAGTGTAGTTGTAACACCCGGAGTGGGTGTATTTGAAGTGGATCGAGAACTAACCAATGTTACCAAGCAACGCATTATTGATAATGGCGTGGGTAGCGATTTAGTATGTGTCGGCGAGCAGCCTCTACACGCTGTTCCATTACTAAAGGTCGGGTTGCCCTAAATATAATATATCTCCAGTCAGTTTTACGTATCCGTCTTAAATTATAGTTCCACAACAAGGACACACACATGAACGTGCCAGACGATTATTCTATGCCTCATTGGATCAACCTGTCGTTTTATTCGACTAATAAAAAAATTGCATATTCCAATTTCATTCCAAGAATTAAGTTGCCTCCGCCAAATAATCAGAGTAAAACTAAAAACGGATCTAAAAGTAAGCTGCTACCGGAAGAAGAATATATTCATAATTCATTTTTTGATTATGACGCATACGACGCTCAAGTTTTTCAATTGCCCACCGTTCAGGGCTGCTGGTAAGACAAAGATCGTCGCAGACGGGTCGATGTACGATTTGCGATTAATATAATTTTGCAGTAACCGCCAACGAGTCACTGCAAGGGTGAAAAAGTGTTCTGGTTCCCTTCTGGATTCGCAAGAAAATTTCAAGAGTCGACGAAAATTGTCTGATCCCGATATACGATATATATCTGAATCGCCTACCCGTTCACAGGCCATCGCTATACCCCCGGCTGTTATTAGTCCCATTATTTCGCCGCTGTCTGGAAATAGCGAAGGTTGTTATAGCGGATATCATAGAAATATTGAAAATAATTTGATGAATGCCTTTCAGAAAAATTGTGGACCAGTGTGGTGATGGAAAAAGATTCTTCCCCACCGTTACGACCAATTATTGGATCAGCGGGTTCCCCTCCACCACTAGGTCTTAGTTCGAATGAAATACGTAGGAGTAAAGCCTTAATTAATCCGTTTGATCCCTCACATGTGACAATTAAATTAACGTCGAATCGTAGGCGGTGGACCCATATTTTTCCTAAAGGTTTGACAATTTGCCCACAAATGTGATTAAAAATATTGACTAGACTTGTAAAATAATTGTTGACAATTATTCTAGGTCCAACTGGAGTGTTGATACAACAGCACCACTATCAGGCCATACCAGCCCAACTTGAACTGACGTCTGAAATGTCTGCGGAATCGCCACTTTCCAATGATCAGTGTTTGCTGTCGTCTGTGAACTCATCGCAGCACCTGTGTTCCATATCGACCACAGCCTTATTAGAATGTAAAATTGATTCTTTTTTTGCTGACACGGTCAGTCAGTTAGATTTAGATTCGTGATTTGAGCAATCTGTGGTGTCAAATGATTTGTTTTTTAAACTCCTTAACACTGTAATGACAATATTGTGTGAAAAGAATTGATTGAAAGCAAAGCAAGTTGTTTCTGTTGGATTTGCTTAAATCATGTATTTAGTTTGAAAACAAATGAGACTTAAATCTTAAAATATAATTTGCCATTTCAGATTGCAAAAAACGGCCAAATTATCACACTTCCGGTCACAGTACATCTGTTCCCACTAAACATCCGTCCAAGTCTTTGACCCTATTATGGGGCGCAACGGGAGAACAGGAATGGACTCCTGCTCTGACCACAGGTAAGTCTTTTAGTTATTTTGTATAATCTTTACTTGCAAACCTTAATCAGTTTTTTTAATCAAAAATTGTTTATGTGATAATTAGAATGTTGAAAAAATTGGAAGATATAGAATTTAAAAGTGCGAATGAGAATCGATTGTGTGTTTAATTTTAAGGTTGATTTTATTTTGTTTGAGTAGCACTTTGAAGCAAAGTAAAATATAATGCATTAATGTTCGGTGTGTGCCGGATTTGTTTAAATTGGCATTGATTTTGTGAGCTTTTTTGCTACATCATTTAACCGGAATGAGTGTCAATTTTAAACTAATATATAATAATTATCGACATTTCATTAAAAGTGCCAGCACTTGATCGTAAATTTTAATACATATATTATGCCGAAATATCAGATGTAAGTGTACTTGTTCACCCATGGATACCAATAATTTCCATCTCGCTGCACTATTGTTGGTAGACGTTATTAGTACGCTGTCAGGAGCGTAGTTATATATAATTATCCTAGGTAAAATGGACTTCTGCGGTTGTCTTTTTTAACTTGGATATTTTCTGTCAATCGACATTTCAACTTCTTTTGGTTCTGTTGGTAAAAGTGGGTGTTGCAAGGAGCTTATTGTGGAATGACTACTAATTTTAATGGACTGTATCTGCCGTAACAGATAAGTACAGTACAGTGCAACACAACACAGTGTTAATATGTTCATTTCACGCTTATTTCGAGTGTTGTAATCAGACATTTTTATCCATGTGTGCCGTATGGGTCACTCATGAGCAACCATACTCCGTCCGCTTTGAAAACGATTTGATGCATTATTCTGTTTCCATGGCCCTCTTCGCTGGATTTGCCGCTCGATGCAGTTAATGAAGTTCTCATAGGTTTGAATCACATTATATATTATCACTTTTATTATTTGTAGATGGGTATAGATCGACAACATTTTGGTTTAGTCTGCGTGTTTGCAGTAGATCGGTTGGTTGTGTTTTATGTATATTTGCGTGCAGAGTTTTTAGTATCGCATATATTATTTCCCTAGGTTATGGGTGATATTGTTTGTTGTGCTGTTTAATTTCAAATCTATAGCCAAGGAAAAAACACCAACCAAATATGTGTATAAATAATATGCAGTTCAAGTACATCAAAATGTTTTATGAAAGTGCTTTTTTTGTGGTCAGCTATTTGATTCATGTTCCTGGCTTGCTTTTAAATGCAGTCACAAATTTAAAACATTTTCTAATTTCTTTTTTTCCAATAATTATTGTAAAAAAAACAAACTTAAAGTAACTAAGGCATTTCGAAATACCATATTGTCGCTAACTGTAATTGGTTGGTTACCTTGGTATTTACCACGGTCTGTATTTACTAACTTTGTAGAACTTTGCAACTCACATTACATGTTGCACCAAACTGTCCATTCAATTTCAAACGTGAAATTCTTAAATATTATTGATAATAAAAAATTTGATCGGTAAAAGTCGCTACAGAAATGTAATTTCGTTGGTGTTCATAATAGATTTGAAATAGGGATTCCCAAAAACACATGATTTTTAAAAAGTAATTATTGGTCAAAGCATTCATCAATTTTCATTGTTAGAACTTTGAAAATGGTGTGAATAATGTTTTTGTCGGCAATGTTTATTAATTAAAAGGTCGTCCTTTTCGCAACTGATCTTTTTTCTTGTTCTGATAGACACACGTTTATTACAATAAAATCACATAACATTATTTGGGTTTGTTGTCACTAGGTGTAACTTGCCCTGTACCCGCTAGTCAAGTTTTTAAATCATGTTGTTAATGTATGGCTCAAGTTGAGTGTGATGCTGGAAGCACTAGCATTAAATTTTAATCGTGATGCCTTTCCTGTTTAAAGTTGAGCTTATTTAGTAGTTTTATCTTGATGTTATGTTGTGTCCTATTAATGTTAATAACAATTGTTTACGTGCTTGGGTAGCATTGTTACTAAAACGATAATTTATCATAAACTAATAACTAGTTTTAACAATGTTTTTTCTGGTCAGGTGTGGATTGGAAGTCACTTACAATATCTGCTTGTCTACCGATTACCACAGATTATTTTCCCGACAAAAGAGCCCTACAGACAGATTATGTTGTGTCACTTTATAATCTGTTACCTGACGATGTAAATGCAGATTTTGCCCAGCAGCGTGCAAATTACAAGAAACCATTGACAACAGTGGAAGTGTTTAAAGAATTGGTGTCCCAAAGGCTAGCCCAAGGGTTTCAGCTTATTTTGCTACCAGTTATAAACGAACAGCACTCGGCTGGTGCTCAAGTTATTAGTAATAGCGGGTCTCTGGTGAGAAAGCGACCGGCTGTAGAAATGGAATCGTCCGAAACCTATCATTTGTCTATTGGTAGAATTTTCCACAAAATTTCGCTTACCGGTAGTGCAATTACGGTTACCAGATATCGACCCAGGTATGATCGTCTAAATTTGTCCACACTTTTAATCGGTACTAACTAACTGATTTATTTTCAGACATCCCTACCCGCCATTCAATATTCATTATAGATACAGATTCCAAGCACCGTATCATGATACGTACGAAGTGTCGTGGGTCAGTTTTACGACAGAAAAATTAGAAAATTACAACTGGAACTATTTGGATCATTACATTTGTACAAGAGGAGATACCGATTTTGTTTTAGTCGATGCTCTCAAATATTGGAGGTAACAAAATGGTTTTTATTTTTGTTACAAATTGTACCTACTTAAAAGTTTGGAATGATTTTCTACAATGTTATGCCATTAAAGCACAGATTTAAAGTTGAAATTAATCTCTTGTATTTTATTCTAGATTCCGAGTGTACATCTTGCCATTGAATAATGCTGCTACCAAGAGAATACTAGATGGTGCAACCCACTGTGATATATATACCTTACCGAATGCGAGTGACTATCAACAAATGGTGGAAGGCTTCTTGAAGTTTATAGAAACAGTAGTTAACAAAATTAAACGACCAAATGCGTCCAAAAAGCCACGGGTTTGTTGCGTTATCTAATTTTATTTTCAAGTCGCTTTTCGTACTTGCATGGCATTAAATGCAAATATCTAATCGTTTACTACGTAGTACTGCTGTGTCTGTTTAAACTGCATAAAAAATAGTAGAGTATAATATTACAACTGTTGCACTATGAACATTGTGCTGCGTACAACAACTTATACCAAATCATTGTACCGTTGACTGCCTTTCCGTAATGACGTACAACAATGTGTGCTATCTGAAAGTATTATGTATGATAATTATCAATAACTTCATCATACATATACCTATGACTGTTACCTGGTCTAGCTGCCCCTTAAAATACATCAAAAGAAGTGGTCGGCCTCTTAACTGATTGCACTTGAGAACTGAAAAAGTGTTCATGTTGCGACTAGTTTTCACGGTTCACTGTAGAGCTGTGCAGCATTGATAGCACCAACCTTATTTGAGGCCAATATACCAAATATATTGCATTAAATGGTCTTGCATACTGATTTGTGACTGTCGGAGGCATTCAGCGGTTAATAGTGATTAAACCGTATTAACCTGTGTTTTTTTTATCACAATTATTGTTAATTTAGTTTATAATCGGTTTTGTTTAATGCCACTCGAAAGAGGCTTATTAAACTTTATTTTGCACGAATTTACATAATCGCATGTTTGTAGATGTCTCTGAGTGTACCTAACCCCGCAACTTCCTTGGTTCAGCCACGCCGTTATAGCATGAGTTCCGTTTTGCTAAAAACTGAGGTATATTTTGCTTTGAATGTATATCATTTTAAGTTATCAGTTTAGTTGCAATTTTGAGTTATATCTTGAGGTGATTTAGCTTGATATCGAAACCTCAATTGGTAGCTTAGAAATAAAAGGGTTGTTTCAGAATACTAGTAGCTGCAACTCTCCGTTCCGAGAACGTTTGGGTAGCAATCGTCTTCCAGATCGTCCCCAACCAAGGTTCGCATAAAAGTATTTCATTTCAGCTTGGGACTGTGGATCGTGGCATGAATTTTATGCTGGGTTATAATTTTTAAGTTACCAAGTTTTGCTATTTTTCCATTACTGTACCATTGTTTTTGCATCTTATTATTTTGTAGTCTTGGTTGCACTGACATGGTGTTGTGATAGCTTGCTTTCTTACAGAATACGAACGTTCGCTCTGGTGAGAGGTTCATATCACCTGCTGTTAGGTTGGTACTTACATTTTTATAAAATATTGTTTAATGACAGCTTAATGTTACGTGACAATTTTTATATACAGAGAGCTCGATAAATACTACACTCTTACAGTCTGTAGTAGTAGTAGGATTTATCAATATTGTACGGTGCAAAATGGGTCTTATGAAATGTTAAAGGAAATATTTTTTCAAGACGCAGAACACCGCCGATTTTCTTACAGCATAGTTTAGACAAAAGCATAATATTTACTAATTATTTCCACATAGTTTTTTATAAATTAAATAAACATAACAAAACGGTATGTACAGTCCCTATGGAGATATCTAACAGCAAAATGCTTATTATTTGTGCATTTTTGTAGTAATTTTAATAGTCCTTGTAATATGTGAAACGGGCATAAAAGAAGCTTTGTACACAACTTCTAGCATAAGTGTTTCATAATTCCCAATGTGCCCTATTATTTTCACTATTATTGGGTAAACATTCAGACATTTTTTATTTTCATTAAATTTAGATTTTTAATTTAGTGAGACGTTTAATTCGAATATGTTTTAGTGCAGTATCAGAAAGTTTGCCTTAAAATCACTTGTGTATCGTGACATTGAAATTGACAAAATTTTCTTAGATCCGGTTCAAAACTCATGGACAGAGGGAGAAATTCATCATCTATGGATTCTCCACAACCACCGACAGTCGATAACCATGACGCAAGTAACGATGAAAGGTAAATGTATTTTGATATCAGTCGAAACTGCTGACTGTGAGAATAACAAAATTTAATAAAGTGCGTAATACTGCAACTCTTTGTGTATGGACAGGAAGCAGGCACTATATTAAGATTTGTTTGTGAATGGTTTTTTGAGGTCTTCTGGTAATTTGTTTTTATATTCAAAAGTATTCTGCAAGCTGATATCCATTTGCGTGCCGCTGCCACTCATGGTGAAATAATAGAGGCAATGAAACATCCATTTACTGGTGTTGGCCTCTTAACGACTCAGCAGGGCCTTCCGACAGGCACATTTGTTGCTGCTGATGCTATTAATTGGCTCATGGCACATATGGAAGGTGTCGTATCCATTGAAAAAGCTGTTAAGGTAAAAATGTTGCTATAAATGGATTAAGATTGCCTTGATTTAGCTGTAAATATTTTCACTGTAGGTGATGGATGCGATGCGAAGAGATGGATTAATATGCCACGCATCTGGTGACTTTTCCAAGGCATTTCGTATTGGGTTTTATTTGTTTCACATCGTGCACAGTGAAAAAGGTACATGACACACCCAAACTGATCGGAATTTGTAAAGGATGTTAAATCTTTGTGCAATTTCTAAATGAGTTGATGTTGTGGTGTTTTTTTGTTTTTTTTGTCAAGAGATCAACAATTTTATCCATTTTTTAGATGATAAAGATCACTTGCCTCCTTTGGGAGACCTACAAAGTTTTGAAAATGAATGGCTCGAAGTTGAGTTGCGACCTCCACTCAACTGGGGTTTACAAAAACCGACTGGTGCCCTTAACGTTCCCCGCGCCTTCCTTGATCGTGAACCCGGAGTTCCTCACTTTTTATGCGAAGACATAGATACAGCATACTTGCAAGGGGACATTGATAATGACTGTAATACTTTTGTAATATTACAATATCTATAATTTTATTATGCTTTTGATTTTAAGGTCCTGTTTATAAACAAATGCACTTAGATATAGACGTTTCCAACAAAAGTGATCGTGTAGAGTGGGGGCACGCCCGTTATCAGACTGTCTTTAGGCCAGATCAAGCATATGAACTAGTTTTAGAGTGGTTGGTTGCATCTGGTTCAATAGTTGCTGAATTGGTATGAAAACTTCAGTTTTTTTATTAATTGTACTTAAATAATTTTTGCAGTTACTTGGTTGGCATCGTAAAGCTCAAACTTGTGGAGTTCAGATGGTCCCAATCCCACACGATCCGTTAGCTTTGCCATACTCTACTAAATCAGACCCACTTCGAGGACCTATATTTGTTCCTCTTAACACTGCATGTCTTATAAAGAAAAACAAAAGTTTATTTGAAGGTAAAATGTATTAGTTTTTGATGTCCCCAACATAGAGATACCTATTATATTTTCTGTTACCTATAAACTTATGGTAGATTATTGTGAAGAGAAGTAAGTCGCTTATTGTTTTACTTCAATATTTGTGTTTATTGTTACAGAATTTAGAGAAGATACGTGGTTGGATCGAATGTTTTTATTTCAAGAAGCTATAGTGTCTCGATTTGGTTTTATTCCGTGTTTAGTGGAGCCCCCAAGCACAGGTGAAGGTAATGTTGTTTCCCAAGAGCATCAGTATATACATTGCACAGGTACAATTTTTATCCTCGTTCCGAGTCCTGTTCCACGTCTTCGGCATCGTCTTACATCTGTCAGTCAGCGCCGAACAGGTAGCCGATACCCTTCACATTTAGATGTTGTACCTAGTCCTCATGAAGCGTACATTACACGCCATGTTAGTGGAAAAAATAAAGATGATTATGATAATGCTAAAAAGGTACTAATGATAGGCATATTTCTTTTGCCAGGTAATTTATGATACATTTATAGATGGGCTTTTTATGGTCTTGGAACCACATGGTTAGTAGAAGATGGCGTACTAATCAAGCAGTAGATAACAATTTTCAAGTGAGATTACTCAAAGACTTTAAAGATTTTTGTGATAATAGAGATAATCGCTTGCGATACTATTGGGAACAATGTTGGGAAATTAAAGAGGATGCATGTACTCGACCGATGGAAAATAAGTAACCACATGTACAAATATGTATGTAAATATATTAACAAATTCTACTCTGTAACTGGATTATATAGTAATTTGTGATTTTATTATGTGTTAATAAAAGTTATTCATATTTTCCGTTTGAATGCAATAATTGGCTAAACGCCATTTTCGAACAAAATTAGTTTTGGGTCTATCATTGTATAGAAATTTTTTTAACATCGTTTATGTATTGAATAAGAAAATGTATTTGTCATGAAGCATAGCCCTAAACACAAGGGCTGCAAAGAGTTTTTTTTTTTAGTTTTCTTAAAACCACAACCGGTTCTTGCACCAAACCCTTCTATTGCAGAGGGGGGTTGAAACTTTTTCCGCACAGACTCGGTCACGCTGTTGGTGCAGGAATTCGAAACTGGTGTTGGTGCGCGCCTTGTAGTGAATCAGCCGGTGCGCACACCAGTCCCAGGTGGGGTGTAAAATGTGCATATTGTTGCACACTGTGTGTACAGGAGTGCGTTCAGGAATTCGAAACTGGTGTGCTGTGTGTCAAAAACCGCGAATGCATAGCGTTCAAAAATTCGTTTGGTGTGCACACAATAGGTTTGTTCCAACATGCCATTTGTACGGTTTAGTAAACGGTTTGAGTTTGCGCAGTATCAATATCGCGTTCCAACAAGATCTCTGATAGTTTACCGGACGGTCAGTAATCCGTTCCAACACATCTCAAATCAATTCGTGTACCGGTTTGCGGACGATCAGAACAGTACATGGACCACATGGACTGAAAGATGAATTGTTCCCAGGATTTTTAGACGCTTGCGCTGTTCATAACTAACGTGAGCTCAGCTAGCTATGCATCGGTCTTCAACCCACTTGAGTGCTAGATTCTTAAGGTGTTTACCCTAGCGATGCGTACATTTGTACATAGATACTTTTCTCTCTTATCTATGATAGATACATTTGTATGAACCCAATAGACGCAAATGTCATTTTCCGACGACCACTATGTAAAGCGAGTAATTTCGCACGACTTACTACTACTGAAAATGACAAATTGCGCATGACACCGGAAATTGTGTGCAAAGTGCAATTTCCTGCACTTTGCACACAATTTCCGCTACTTTACACACGCTAAACGCGCTGTCAAGCAAATCTAACCTCACAAATGTCAAGTGTCACCAACGTCAAAAAAATGTTATTTTCACAATTTTTTTTGCAGAATTAATGATTGTCTAAATGGTCGTCGGAAAAGCATAGTGTACAACTCGTGCTGAAAGAATATTTCACATGAGTATGTCATACTCGTGTGAAATATTCAGCTTTCAGCACTATTTGTACAATATACTATTAGTTAGGCCAGTCGTAAAAGCGTTCCAACACCCGTTGATTCTTGGCGATACGTGTAACGTGTATTAGTACATAGTTCACGCATGCGAATAAAACGGTTCATGAACTAGTAAGAAATCAGTCTTAAACTGCTTGTAGGAACAAACCTAATATGCACATTTTACACCCCACCTGGGACTGTAGCGCGCACCGGTTGATAGACTACAAGGCGCGCACCAACACCAGTTTCGAATTCCTGAACGCACTCCAGTTGGTGACAATTGAAAAAAACGAATAAAACTAGAACTTGACAGTTAACCTGAACTTACGTAAATAGTAAATCAAGTTTTCACGATAATTCTGATGGCTGGCGCAATAAAAAGAACGACGGGGTTAACAGGCCTAGCTGTGGCTAAGGCCCCACATCACACATTGGGCGTATTATACGGTAAAATTTTACGAGCATTACAAAAAATGCCTGAAAATGTAGCTTATCGACGTTACACGGAACAAATTATCAATGAGCGAGCTCAAGTTTTGAAACAAACAACTAATTATGATCAAGTGGAGAAACAGATAAGTTGTGGCCAAATAGAAGAATTAATTGTACAGGCGGAAAATGAACTAATACTGGCACGTAAAATGATTACATGGAAGCCGTGGGAGACCCTCATTCGTGAAGCACCACCTAACCAGTGGACCTGGCCTGCAAAATAAGATTAATATGTTTCGTAGTGGGACATTAGTTGTAAATAAAATGTAAATTAATCGTAACAAAAATAAATTTAATGTTAATTAATAAATTGTTTGCGCAAGGAGTATTGAGCGCTATTCGCATGCTTAAATCAGCTCAAATTTAACCAATCAACACAGTTGAGGGTTAGTTTAACGCGTGCGTAAACTGCATGCGTCAAAAGTAACTATTATAGTTTCGCCACCTGGTATGTAAATTATCAACTGCCAACCGGAAAACGAACAGGGGTTCGAGGCTATTGAACAGGTTTCGCGGCTACATTTCCTTTGTTTTGCACAGAATATGGCTGCCATATTTAGTGTTGATGTATGTTTTGGAACTTATATTAACACTTTGGTAAAATATGATGTAATATTATAGTGAAGGAATTTCAAAGTGATTGTATGTTAAGTGTAAACATTCTAATTTGTTTTAAACATGTTAAATTCTGTTACTGTGTTTGTTTTGAGGAAAAAATGTTTGTGTTTACATCGGTGACTGAAACATTGACTGAAACATTGAATTTCTTTTCTGTCAACTTAAGGTAAATCTTAGTCTAGCAGTATTAAATTCACAAGTAATGAACAGAATAATCTGCTTTTCATATAAGTCATTGTTAACACTGGCTTTTAGAAAAAATTTGTTCCTGATACATTCGCTTTATATCGCACACTGACAAGTAACCTTTAACATTTCATGCAGTTTTTAAATTCATTTAATACGTACAATTCTAACTTTTGTACGTTTTTTACATCTTTTTGCCTTTTCTGTGTGATATACACAAACTAATTATTGTTTAGTCGTATGCTACGGACTTTACTAGACATGTCAAAAAATACTGTTAATGAAATTCGTGCATGGCATGCACGTATGGATGTTTTTTATATTATTTATAATTTTTCCAAATACCAAGTTTTTGGTACGTCGGCGCAAACCATACAGTAGCAGCAGCATAGTTCATACTTTCTAAAAATACATTATTTACATTCTAGTATTGCCCCTATATTGCTTTCATTATTTATAGAACGGTTAATCTGCATTAGCTTTTTACATAATATACATTATTAACAATGACCCGTGTAATTATTTCCCGGCCTATTGTTTGTCGCGGGTATTTGAATTGGTATGATTATTCTGTTGCCATCCGATGTTTGTAGATTAGCTAATAGCAATGTAGTTACATTATTTGGGCTATATTGATGTCTGGCATAAAATGTTACGCTTTAACTTTGTATTGTTACATTGTAAACTGCATTTGACGACTTACATCTTCACAACAATTGATCGATTTTGTTTCTAGTGTAATTATCTTGTTAGCTCTAACTTTTAAAAACGTATTTTTTTTTGTTAAAAACGAATTTAGTTAGAAACGTTGGTACTTCGCTTTACACAACTGCTGTTAATATTTAAGAGAATATTGTGCTTATTTTGCCAATATCGATAACGTCTCATAAATCTGAAAAGTCGACACCGTAATGAATATAATATAATGCACTTTATATTCGTTTATAATACAGACAGTTGTGCTCCTTTCTTGGGCCTCAATACTTCTCTGCAGCGCAGTACGCTTGCGCGACCTTTAATTCTGCGCCATCGCTGTGAATGTTTTTTTTTTTAACACATTTAAATGTTTTTGAATTTGAATTAAAATATTGTCTCCTCTGTACGTTCACTTAAAAATAAGTAGCGAGTTAACTGTTATGGTTGCATTTAGGGATGTAGAATATAATATATGTATGTAGTGGTGCAATTAAGTTTCTAACCTATAAATTTATTGTGTTTTCAAAGCAGAACGGTCGTCTGACCTGGAGGGTTCAGAAACCAAGGGGAACAGTGGCTCCGAAGCCTATTTTGCAGCAGCGGTTGTCAGTAATGGACGTAATGCTGAACAAAATTTCGAAAACATGAGTGTCTGTTTAGGTGAGTAAAGTTTTTTTTTTTTTTAATTTCAATATTGATTTTAGTTAAGTGGGAATTATTTAAACAAATTTTATTACAGAAACAAGTACAGTGCTCACAACTTCTGTTGGAACAACAACTAGTCTGTCATCAGACACTTCAACTAGTTCATCTGCATTTCATTCTGCAGATCAAACGCATGATGTACTCGATCAGACAGCAGTGTCTCAAAAAAATATAGCCAAATTAGTTTTAGCAAATTCTCTTCCTTCGGTTTCCTCTAACAGTGCACCATTGTTACAAAAAGTACCCAGTTCGTCAGTGATCACTGTTGTAAATGCTACGGGACCTCTTACTATTGTCAAGACTTTGTGCACCAGTTCCTCGACACAAGCAGCACCGCACTTTACACTCGTAAGCTCTACACCTTTAAATGTTACTAATGCAGTTGGAAAACCCATCACTTTGGTTGGAGCCCCTCCTATCACTGTTTTGAGGTCTATTACAAATGCAACGTCGGCAGTTGCACAGATTACAACCGAATTGACGAAAACGACCGATACATCAACTGGGAGTGCTTGTAATGTTTCTACCGTCAATGGTTCTATGCCTGTCTCAACGGAGAGGCCTGCCGTTCATAATGTGTTTGTTAAAAATACAACTGCACCACCAGATTTGGTTCCAGGCTCGGTCGAAATATCACAGTCACAAAAGCTGTTAACTGTCACTTCGTTTTCTCAAAATACTGTAAGTATTTTTTTAGTTTGATTTACGTTATGCAACTACTTGTTTTTTATCAACACACTAACGTAAGTTATATTTTCAGCTGCTTCAAAGTACTTGTACCAATCCCGTCATGAAAACGGCCAATGGCCAAAAACCCATAACGACTAACAGTAAACTTAAAATTTTGAGCAATGTTGTGCCAGCTACAAGTGGAACTCCAGGACCAAGTGCTGCTGGTAATACAAATATAGTGCTCAATAAATCTGTATCGCAGAAATTTTATCCTACGCATCAAAAAGTACTGGGAAATGCAAATGGGACACCAAAGTATCTGAATAAACTGCCAAATAATACTTTGAATAAGGCGAATACTAAAATTTTGTCGACGCATAAAACTCAGAAGTTACTGTTTCCAACGCATAAAAATCAGATTAAAACTATTCCCCCTGCCAACAATTATTTACATAGACCACCTGGAATTAAAACATTATCGCCCCAGTCTAGAGGTATATCCAGTCAACAAGTGCACAGAACTAGTTCTGGATTACGTACAATACCTCCGCAACGTCCTTCAAAATTGGCCAATAAACCCAATTATATTGGTAAACATGCCGTACAAGCTCAGAAGTTAAAAGGTGTTCATGGAGCTAATAAATCGAAAGGCATAAAGCAAACTTCTTCGGGTGTTAACAACACGTTTACTTCCCGGGTCACCCAAAATAGCCCGGTAACCTTCAATCAAGCTCTTACAGCGCAAATTTTAGAGACGTTGGGCCAAAATAGTAGTGTCGGAGGCTACGTCCTTAACAAAGGATCAGATACCACGTGCTACACTAATTCTTACACATACATGGACAATAGACACCCACTGTAAGTATGTGCAGTGCG
The DNA here is from genome assembly GCA_947652605.1 of Elmis aenea. Classification (NCBI taxonomy): domain Eukaryota; kingdom Metazoa; phylum Arthropoda; class Insecta; order Coleoptera; family Elmidae; genus Elmis; species Elmis aenea. The sequence goes on from OX393579.1 coordinate 60,221,100, forward strand.
TAATTTATTCTCGACATTAAAATTTCTTTACTTTTACGCACTTAAAAAAAAAAAAAATTTTTCCCCAGGTGCATGGATTCTCAAATTGTTACACGACCTGTAGAGCATAAATTGCACTCCAATCTAGACACGTTGTCTTTAATTTGTCAGGCCGTTTTACTGGATCACAATTATAATGCCACTCTGCCCACCGAAGCTCCGCAACGGTCAACATCAGTTTTGTCCGTAGCACCACAGATTAACGGAACCAATATTCCTATTCTTCATTCACCAGGCAGCAATACTCGTAAGTTATTTTAAAGTAACGATGGATTATTTTATGAAACATTATTAAATGTGTGTATGGAATCGATAAGGTGCCTTGGAAAAACATTTTGAAAGGTGATTTTATTTATTTTAGGCTGCAAGGCATCCCTGGCATCGACGAACACCTTATCTACACTTTCCAGTGCATCTAGCAGCACATTGATCGGTTTGAATAGTACTTCAACTCTGGTGCAAGACGATGATGCAGCTTCAGATATTAGCTGTGGTTCAGAAAGAAAGCCGGGAACAGAAGAAGGAGAGGAAACGGATACCGCACCGGAAGCAGAAGCTGTCAATAATGATTGCTACGATCACTATGGAGATTATGTCACGCGGTGTATTTGGTAAGATATAGTCGTAAATGTTGCTAATTGTCGACTTATTGTAATTTTATATTTAAGTGGATATCTTCATGACGATGGTTACATGATCGAGTGCGACAGATGTAAGGTGTGGCAACACGTACGATGTGTCGTGCGAACCAAGAAAGTCCCAGAAGATTATTTGTGTGAAGTTTGTGATTCATCAAAACCTGTGGATCGTGCAAGAGCTCGAACGTTGCAACAACAATGGATGAGAGATATTCAAGATAGAGATGCTCGAATTCGGAAGGAGGCTAAACTGAAGGAGATCAAGTTGAAGGAAACGCTCAGTGACAGTGATACTTCGGACAGTGAACATTTAAGTAAGTTAAATATATGGCGTATAGGGGTTAACAAAAGTTTTTCAAAACTGCTATTGTCAAAAGCGTATTGTAAACTTTATCTTTTACATTTGTTTGGTTCAACGTGTACTTTTTTGTTTTTTAATTAGGTAATAATGTTATGACAAAAAATCGAGCCAGTTTGGCCAGTCGCAGAAAAAGCGAATCGTGTGCTCAGAAACAAAACGCTGTTAGACAGAGAAAAGATTCAGGACGAGAAACTACCAATAGACGGACACTTAAAAGGAAAGAAAGAAAAATTCCGAAACGAAAAGTAAGTTACCGTGGCTTTTTGTCGGCATTATTCTGTTTAATAAGTGTATTTAAAGTTTGATCGAAGGCTGCTGCTAGTGTTGGTTAAAATGTTCATCTTTTTTATTTAATTTTATAGAACAAGCCACCGCCTAAGAGCCAAAGTGATGATGAAAGCCAAGATACGTGGACACAGTCGTCGGTAGCTCAGTTACCGCAGTTGAGACAGTGGATAGAAAACTATGAGGAAGCTGTGACAAATCACTATTCGCCAGAACTGCGAGCTCGTATCTCAAGCATACGCGTGAATGGAGCCCACTCAGATCTTCTAACTCAAGCTGATTCGTCTGTACACAAATGCCGAGTTCATACGCAGCCACTTACAGGTATCAAATATCTTGTTAGTACGATGCACTTGCCGCCCAATACTGCCGTCGTGGAACTTAGAGGGAAGTACATGTTATCCACGCAACACAGAACTGCTCCCCATGGTGGTACTCTTACAACGAGACAGCATGCGCAAAGACCAGGACCGTTTCTATTTTTCTATCGATTGCATAAAGATAATACGGAAGTTTGTGTTGATACGCGCACGTACGGCAACGATGCCAGATTCGTGAGACGATCTTGTAAACCCAACGCTGAACTCCGACATTGTATGGAGAAGGGAGTATTGCACCTGTATGTCGTTACCGTTGCCACCATCGAGAAGAATATGGAGTTGACTATAAAACACGAGTCTCATGATTTGGCAGCGGTTGGTACTACACACATTGCCTGTGCATGTGGGAAGTTTGATGGTTGCACAGTCAATAAAGAAGCAATCGTACCTGTTAAGAAAAATGGAGAGAGTACAGATTTGTAAGTTGACATTTTAAGTTTTCCATTCAGTTTGGTATATAGTTCAATTTTAATTATTGTCGATGACAGTTTTAATTAAATATAATACCATAAAAAAAATTACATTCACATCGCCGCTTTAGGTCTGGCCATAGAAAAAGACGTGGTCGGAGAACAGTATCGGTGGCAACTGACCACGAAACTCTCAAAACTAAAGATGACCACCCGCCTTCACCAGTAGAAGTTAAACCCGACATACCCGAGGTAATGGAGGAACCGGAAATTAAAACGGAAGAAGTTGTTCACAAAGTCGAAGAAAAAGTCGTTGTTGAAGCGAGTCCTGTAAAGAATGAAGTTGCGGAGGAGCCTGTAACTCCAGAAAAACTTAAAGTCGAAGTTACCGAAGAAGATAGCGGCGAATCCAGTCCTTCTCATCCGCCAGTAACAAGAAAATCTGTACAAAGTAGTAGAAGTGAAGTGGAAGAAAAACGAGAAACTTCAATGAAAGACAGTTCTGCAAGTGAAAGTTGTAAAAAATTAAGCCGCGAAGAACGCAAGCTTGAAGCCATAATGAAGGCGTTTGAAAGATTGGAAAGAATGCAACAGAGGAAACAGGAACATCAAGCTAAACAAGCGCATCGGAGGGAGTCTGAGCCTTCACCAGCCTGCAAAGAGAAAGAAAGAGAAGATGACAAAGCCGAACCAAAAATTAAAAGAAGGAGGTAATTGTAAATGGTCGATGCACCTGTGAGTCAATACTGATATTCTGTTTCTGTTTTTAGACGAAAGGGCAGGGCCAGGACTGTCAGTACGAATGCACAAACAAGGCGTAACAGGTTAAACTCTGCAGATTCGTCATATGCCACATCAGGCGACGAAGCTTTACTTTCACCCTCTGATAGTTTGAGTCAAAATTCATTAACATCCAAAGACACCCTGGGTACGTAAACAAACACATATTATGTTTACATTATTTTTAATGCTGTTAAAACACTTTACTTTCTAAAGAAGGAGGAATCAATCATATTGTTCTGAATGAATAAATTATGAAGCTGGATTTAATGTTTATAAAATTAATGAGCTAAAAACCTAATTGCTTTGTTGTTTTCTTTTTAAGTTGTTAACGAGCAAGCAAATTTAAGAGGCTCCAGTCTGCTTTTAGCTTTAGCAAATGGCGAAGATCGAAACGATGCCAAGGTTTGTAAATTCACGTTATAAAAGTATATATTGCGGACATTAATTGTTTCTTGTTGCAGTCGCCGCCTCCAAGAGACATGGATTGCAACTCAAACTCGGCTCATTCTTCACCAGAAACCCCCTTGTCGTCAGCCTGCTTACTTGTTGCTGCGGCTGTGGAACCATTGGAGCCAGGTTTCAAGTTTCCCAAAACGAAGAAGGTAAAGCAAAAATTAACCCTTTCCTACGGATATTATTTGGGCAGTTGAATGTGCAAATCAGTTTTTTTTTTTTTTTTGCTGGTTTTATCATCTGTTGCAAGAGTTCCTTTCTGAAGTGGAGCTATGTGTATTTGCTTTGTAGTTGCCGCTCCATTTGTTACATCAAATTTCTTTTAACTATTTATGATGCAAACATCTATTACAAAACCAAAAACATGCTTCCACCAAATTTTGGAAAGCATTTCTACACTAGAGTACATCCTGTTTTAGTTCGTCTCATTCTATCCTCTCATCACTACTATTACTATATTTTCTAAATCCTCTTCCTTATCAGTATCATAACTAGAAATCAAAAATTCACCCGCACTTCCATTTTCATGTTTTATTTCGTAATTATGTTTGTTAGTGGTCACACAAATTTAAAAAAGTGTAGTTCCTAAGCGCCGCAACCAACTTTTATTTACTAAAGAAACGCTTCCTCTATTTAGAAATGTCAAATAGTTGCAAAAAACTTAAAACATATAGCCCACAATTATTACACTTTGAAAAAAGGCGCGCAAGTAGTACGCTTTACCACGCAATCCGTGGGAAAGGGTTAAGTAACAAAGTAACTAATAGAAGTAAAATGTAAATAAATTGGGTCAAAACATTTAATATGTATGTACATTGTACTATGTCAAACGTGCTGTGTTTTGATTTTAGTTTGATTTTGTAGGGTCTCATGAACGAATGGCTTAATAAGGGACCCGAATGTGTACAATCGGCCAGTTCTATATCTCCGTCCTCGTTAACTCCCCATATAGTACCACCGGCTGAAAATAGTTTTTATGATTCAAATTCGAACAGCGGCTTTTACGGAACCGGAAAAAGTTTGGTGGCACTTGCACAGGCAGCCAATTATTGTGATTCAGGATCGCAGTCGCATGGCAATGCTAAGAAACGGTGGTTAAGACAGGCCATAAGTGAAGATCAGTGCGACAGTCCTAACAGTAGACCAGGTGCATTATAAATATGTGGTGTTGTTGGATTTTATTATAACAAGCCATGAAATTTGTAGAATCTCCTCCTGTGTCCGAGATGGTAGCACCCCCGAAGAAGCGTCGGCTGCCTAGAGAGTCTTTGTCTACTGATATCACACCTCCAACGACTCCTACCAGTACGAACGCTCCTGCTATTACAACGGTGTGTATTTTTAAAGTGTGCCATCGTTTTTTCAGGATTATAGTAATCTTTAATTCGTAGAATAATGAAGATCTGAAAACTGCACAAGAGCAGGACAGTCGGGTGGAGATCATATACAGCGTAACGGATGGTGATAGTCCTACGCAGGTACTAGAGTCGGACGCCGTTCTGAAAGAGAGGGCAGCTGAAATGCAACAAGAATTTGGATCATGTGTACGTCTTTCGGAACCACACGACCCATCTCAAGCAGGTACGTTTTCGTATATTTGCCTTATTCCAACTATCGATTTTATAATCGCAAAACAAAAACATTAATGAAGTGGTGGTATCTTTTTAGAAATGCCTCCGTTACGTTGTTCTTTAGATCCTCGCCTGAGTAGATCAGTTTTTAACAATAGCGAGCACCTTGTTGGTACTGTGGAGAAAACGTTAAGTATTTTGGGCCTGGAAGAACATAAACCAGAAATTATTACACCGGCCAAACGCAAGGTACGACATCTGTGTTCATCGTGGCTCTTGTTAACGTAAATATTGTTTTAGTTATCCATAACTGAATACCGGCAACGGAAAAAACTTACTGTTAATGAGAAAACATTGGGAGATATGCCAGCAGAAGAAAATAATTCGTCACAGTCGCCACTACAAAATCTACGGCCAAGGTCCGATAGTGCGAGCAGTGCAACTTCGTTTATGTCGTCTGATGATGAGATACATCCTGCCGAATTACCTGAAAAGGGTATGTTGTTGCGTCAACATTCGTACAAATTGCAACTAACCAAGTTCCGATTATTAACTATTTAGTATTTTAGCATTATCTGCGTTCAACTCGGAACCAACAGAGTTGGAAAAACAAAGGGAGAACGTTGGTCTTAGACTTAAAAAAGCGTTTGGTTTGTCAGTAGAAGAGGATTCACTGAAAGCAGGTTAGTATATATTTGTTTGTTCAATTATTAACACTTGGTGTTTGATCGATGTACTCGCATTAATTTGTACCGACCTGAAATTAATTTGGCTTTTAATTGTAGCCTTGAAAGTGAAAACTTTATTGAATTGCGAATTACCGTTGTCTGTGAACACCACGTTACCTTTAACGAGTCCCACTTGTACAGTACCAGGTAATGGTGAACCGTCGCAACCCGCAACAGTTGAAGCTGCATCGCAGCTACCTGTTAAAACAAAATCTTTGTCGGAAGAAGAATTACCAGCTGTGGAAAATCGAAGAGTTGGTCCACACTCGAAAATGGAAGTAAAACCGGAAATGTTTTACACTCCGGATGATGAAGAAAAAATTGAAGAAGCAATCGAGACCAATCGGGAAGTTGAAAAGTATATGGAAGTGGAGAGCACAAGTTACGTGCCCCCATTTAATAATCCTCTTTATCCGAACAGTAGTTTTACGTCATATGGATCTGTTATTGGTAAGTGTGTGTCGAGCTTCATCTTGAAATTTAATTTGTCGCAGAACAAACAACGACAACATTTTCAATAACATTTGGCGAACGTTTAACGTCGTCACAAATACAATGTTACTGCCGACGATTTTATGTGCAGCGTATCGTTGATTGTTTGTAACTGATGGTTGACCTTTCTTGCAGATGACAATGCACCTTATGAAGGACGCAATCCTTCTCCACCGCCAGAGTTGAGTGTTAACGCTCCGAGTTCATACTCTGTGCCATGAATGAGGAGACACCCCCCCCTAATGTCTGTTAAACCTTGAGTAGTACTCGACAGTTGACACAGCCATCACCAGTGAAAAATTGACATAATCTGAGACAGTGCAATCTTGAAATCCTTAGATAAGTTTCATCATCATTATTATTAATATTATTAGTTTAGCGGATAACTTTAAATATTTAAAGTATTAATATGTATGTGTGTGTGTGTGTTTATGTATATATAGATGACACACATACAGTCAGATAATTACGTATTTATATAATAATAAATGTATATACATACACACACATTTACATATAATATAAATAGGCTTTTAGTGTAAATATTTGAGATTGTTTTTATTTTGGAGGTTTATTTTTTTGACGCGACTTTATCTGATATCTACATTTAATAATAATTGCTTGCGTTCGTTCACATTGCTTCGTGTTTATTCCTACTCGTTCGTTCGTACCTTGTATTTAATGATTATAATTGTTTCTTAATGTTTGTAAGTAACAGCAAAAAGTAGTTATCTCAGATAGTTGATTTTATCAGTGTGTTTCAAATTGTATATATTACAGGGAATCAAATATAAGCACTTAGCTCATTGGACAGTTTGTTAATATTTTAAGGCGGTCGAGTGTCTGAATCAACCGCTCGTGAGGTGTGTGTATTTAAATTCTGTGTATATAACTATATCCGTACATGCTCACAGTACTCGAGGCGGATGAATATGACAACATCGCTGCTAATAAAGTAATGTTAAAAGTACAAAATTATATAAGAGACAAAAGTTTGATCTCGAATTTTATGGATAGAGAAATCGTTTTTATTGTTTCTGTAGATTAAGGTTGTTATTATAGTTACGTTTTAAGTGATGTATGTTTAACATGCTAGGAGAAACGTAAAAGTTGTAAATTTATTATTTACTACGACTCAACCTTGAACCAACTTAGTGTATGTTTGCGTATTTTAGTTAGGTTAGTATTGTTACGCGAATCCTTAATAGATATATATATATATTTTTTATTTGTTTTTCTGTTTGTATAAAATGAGTTTAAAAGAGTGACTTGGTACGTACGTCTTTTGGCCCAGTGAATACGTTAGTTATAATTATTTTGTTACTTTATTCATTATTACACATCACATTCAATTTAATTTCAGTTCCAAGCCACTCCTATAAATATATATGCCATTTGTGTTTGTAAATACAGATTTATTTATATACATACATACACACTATAAATTTGTATAAAAGTTCTCCTACATCGGGTTTGCTTCGGAACTATTTATTTATTATATTACTTACGTACCTTTTCGCAACACCAAAAAAATTAAATTTTATTTTTTGATATAAAGGAGAATTAAAACAAATAGTTTTAAATTTTTTTCCATTAAAGGTTCAATTAAGTTGCGAAAAGAGCGTGTTGAACAAAATTCAAGTCGAGACGAGCTGTAATAATTTTATCACCGTTGAATTTAGTTGTGAATAACTTTTTATTTAACCCTTAAACAAATCTCATTCATTTTAAACATTGTACAATCAGTATTATTTTAGGCATCAGGTTATAAAATTGTTGCAAACTCATATATAAATGGTCAATGAAATTTTTAACGATTTCTTACTAATACATAAATAGATATTTTAATATATACATGGCTGTACATAAAATAATATTCATTGATGTTGGTACGACAAATTCGTACAGTTATTAATTAAACCAATACAAAAATTTATTGCATTTTATTGAACGAATTTGTTGTTTGTCCATTACGATTTGAAAGGCGGTAAGGCTGTTTATTTAGCGACCGATCAAATATTCTGTCGATATTCTAGGTTTTATCGAGTTCGTTGTCGACGATAAGGAATTTAATTTTGTAACTCGACATTTTAATGGCAGATACACAGCTTCCTCATCGTGTAGGTCGTACTGAGCTCATCTTGAACAATTAACAATACGTTCCTTGGCTTGCATGTACTAAAAATGCTTGGGAACCGACAAGGTAACAGTTTTTGTGTACTTGCCAGTGCAAGTTAAAACGATGAAAATTTAAAATGTTCATATTCCAACTCGGCATTAATTTTTTAAAAATTTGTTACTGCAAGTTTTTTTTTCCTAGTTGTCAGATGTAACTGCATCTGCTTTAGATTATCTGTGTTTAACGCTGGATACTCGAAATTTTAGTAACTTATGTTTTTTAGCTGTGATTTAACCGATACAAGATATTTTCTTTGCAAAAAAAGTAACAGATAACACAAATGGAATTGTTAATTAAAGCTTCTTGGAATTCACACCCAGAATATCAAATCTAATCTTTTCAAAACGGTAGAGTATAAGAACGGCCATGTCGTTTGTGACAGCATACCATCTTGTGAAGGATAATTTTTAATCCATAGACAGCTTTGAGACGCCGGAAGACATTGCCGAATATTTTATGCACACTGTCTAATAGCTATTGCAAAAGGATTGAAAGTAAAATAAAATATAGCGTCATTGAACTATCACATAAATTTATTTCAAAAATAAAATGAAAATAGCTAATATGTACATTGCTTTTTATTCATTTTAAAAACGACATTTAACATTCACTTTCGGTAATTCATCTTATTCTTTTTATGACTAGATAATACACACAGCCAAAAATGCCGAATTTACATTGGTATAGTAGCTAATGCAAGTAACTAAATTTAGCTACTTGCAACGTGTAGACACTTTTGTTTAGTACTTGCGCAAGTAAACAATTTAGTGATTAGTAATTTCTATTTACTTGAGCAAGTAACCCTAACCTGCCCACACCACTTTTTAACCGTCAATGTAAAGTATTCTACTACATCTTCATTGGCAAGCTCTTTTAACAACATTTATACGAAACCCCATGTGTTTACCTTCTTAATAACCATATCTTAATCCACACACGCTTTTTTCCTTACCACATATTCTGTCAGTTTACTAAACAATTTCACTAAATTGTGTGTAGACGCATAATTTAGCTACTTGATTTAGTAACTTGCATTAGCCACTATACCAATGTAAATTCGGCAAAAGAAAATTATAAGCATTGGTTTTCATTTCTAACGAGACACGAGTATACATTATAAGCTTGTTGGGTTTCAAAACTACAAGTTACGACATACAAACTTTTTTTTACTACACAGAATATATTGTGGTTCGTAATTGTTTTTCTTTAGGTTGGCCAACCTTGAAAACAATTAGAACAGTCATATGAGAATTAAAAATTGTCTCATAATTATGCGTTCCGGCAAACACTATTTAGCAATATCTGGTTTTCTCTGAAGACTTCTTTAGTCACAATTCTGGCTTAAACTTAGGTCGAACATATGGAGGAGGACTTGGTCGACAATGCATACCCCTACCAATAGTAGAAGTGGGGCTTCCAGTACGACTACGAGATGTGAGAAGAGACAACTCTGGTGATAAGCATGTGACTTCACGATTATTTGACACACTTCGGAGAGACTGCGGAGCTTGATGAATGCTTGAATACCGATTGACTTCATACTTTGGTATCTCTTCCATTTGTTGTGATCTGAACAAAGAAATATATTGTCAGATACCGCCATGCTAATAAATAATTATAAGTGAAATTTAATAATATTCTCAGAGAATAGACAATTATACACTGCCGAAATTACTTATAGCAACCGTGTTAATGCATTAAATGTTTTATTCACACTCAAAATTGTTACTTGTGAATCACTCAAACTGTTACCTCAAATAATCTGTACAAATATGAAATATATTATGGAGAAATTCTTCACTAGCTTCATCTTGGCTGTAATAATTATAGCATTCAATACCGTATCATTACAAATAAAGTTAATAATAGTATCACTTACATTCCTTCATGATGGAAGCACAATATGAAAGACAACAGCAGTGCAAGTAACATCATTATAAACATTGGCAATAAAATTGTTAAGGAGAATTCCAATGTGTAACTTCTTAGGGGCACGTCACTTTTGCTGATCGATTCCCAAAGATCCCGAGTAGATGTGTCTTCTCTGACATTTAACAATTTTTCTACATTAGAAGCCGCGTGGTGCATGGCAGAATTATTTTCTTCAAGCTAGACAATTAATAACATTAGGTTCAAGAACAACATTTCTTCAACTTTCATTGAAAAATATAAAAACGATGAAATTTATGCAGGGATCAAAAATGTAACGTAACAATACCCGATGTTACTTTTTATAAATTAAATTTCAATTTCTTTTAAGCTAAGGATTTGGGTACTTTGTTACGCTTTAAAGATCCCAAATATAATTTCTCAGAGTTACAGATTAAAGATTATATTAATGTTTATGACATTATATATTATTATTCACATAACGTTATGTAAGGAAAACAAATAACAAATGACGTTATACAATAACGTAACGATTTAAAACGTTATTTCATACCTGATTTTATGTAAACAATAAATAATGCCTGAATTTAATTTTTGCGTTACACTTGTAAAATATTCTTTTTTGTTTTAAATAATAAATCTTCCTACCAGCCTAAATGCACACCAATCAAGAGAAAAATCTGCTGCCCGAAAATCTCTTTCAACAGTAGTTCTTTTGAAATTTCTTGGACAAGACGGTACTTTCCAAAGTGGCTTAACTTCGTCCTGTAATTCTTTTAACTCGGCAGACAATGCAGCTCTACTTCCTAGTCTTAAAACCACTCTAAAAAAAATACCTACTGAATATAGTTGGAAGATATAAAAAATATTTAAATATTACCCTTCCCCTTCATTAGGATTTGGAGGTAATCTAGCACCCAACTGTATAGCAGAAACAAGGAATGTCACATACAAGTCTTCTTGACTCTCCCTCCATAAGAATTTCCTGAACAAATCCTTCAAACGGTCCATTCTTTCAGGATCAAACATTTCTTCGACGTTCAGATTATCTATTTTAAGTTGAACTTCATTTTTAGCTGGATTTAATTTTTCATTTACGTGAATGGGCAATACATGTCGTCTGGTATCGTAGGTTTTTCTATTTAAAGCAACCACTTCGAGTGTGATTTCAGTTTCATACCGATTTGGTGGTACACCAAATAAAATGCCAACATGGTGACGACTGCTATAACGATAATTTATCCAAGATGGTAAGTCTGGTGAATCAAGAAGAGTTGGTTGGTACAAATATTGATCTGGTACACCTAAAAAGATTGTAAATTAACTAATTTTCTCATTTGGTTTTCTTTTTACCTTCATATGTCCAGTTGAACAGTGACGGTTCTATAATGATACTGAAGACTTCGGTCATCAAAACATTTTCTGCTTGGGCAAAAATTAAAAAAAGTGATACGCAGTATAAACGAGCTATCATAATAAAGCGTCCCTCTGCCATTCGACGATTACAAAGGTGTTAAACGTAATATTAAGTGAAATAAAAATCAATACTGTAAATGCAAACACATGTAAAACGTAGAAATGATATGAAGTGGATAAAGTTTCTTAAGCGGTATCAGACAGTCTCAGCGGTTTTATTTATTTTGTGATATATCAAAGCAAAAGTTTTCTTTTTTATTGTATTCTCTTCTATGTACTATATATTACTATAACTATTATTGACTGCATTTAACCGGCTTAGGTCTGATAACACGTTCCTTAAAATTAGTTCACAGTCGTAGTTGTCCGAAAAATTATTTTTTTCTAATATTTGCTTTAAATTGTATACATAAATTAATAATATTTATTAATTTATTATGCTAACTGTGGTTTACGGTACTGATATATTTATTGTCACTAAATTACCGGCAACGGTTCACTAATTACAAATACATTTTTTAAGTTATTTCTGCGCAGGATTGTAGATAAATATTGAAGATACATAAATGTGCACATACACTTTTGTCATGTAAAAACCTACGTAAAAATACGATTTTCGAGTAGATAGGTTTACCTTTAAAAACTTCATTGAAAATGAAAGTTAACCGACAAACAAAAAGTAAACTAAAACGAAGAAGAATGCTGAATGAAGAAGTAATCAGGACACAGGCTTAGGTCGGTCAACTAAAAATAAAATAAATAGTTTCTAATCTAGTCGTAAAGTAAGTTTTTATAATGGGATCAAAAACTATCCCAGTTCTGCTAGTCACTGCAAATGTGGGATCAATATTTGAAAATGTAAGTTTATCGTATTTTATGTCATTTAGAAAAGTACCTAAAGTTTTTATTGTAGCCCGTTCAAATGCTTAAAATATGGGCAGACGAATTTTTATCAAATGTTGTCAGATTGGATCCAAAATTTGTAGCCCTACACTGTCAGGAAGTCGGAGGAAAGAATTATGAAAAGAGTATGAAACATGTAGAAAACTTTGTTCATTTACTTATGTCTAGCAATGAACTGAGATTATTTGATAGAGTGCGAGTTTTTCTTGACGAAGATTACAGTTCAGCTGAAAATTTTACGGTAATTTCATTTATCAGTAAATTGCATTTTGCAACGCTTTTTGTGAGGTTCTTTCAAATGTATTGTTGAGTATTACAATTGGATTACTCATTAAATTTCATATTGCACTTTGTTACTTTGTTTGTTATATTATAAACATAGACGTTGTTCACTATTTTTGGTAATGAACTTTCATTAATTTATTTTATGTACTTATAAAATTTTACACCGACACCGAAAGGTACAAGAGGAACCGATTAAGAAGAATAAAATTTTAATGTGTCATTTTAAATTTTGTCTTGAAATAAACACTTTAACATAAATTTTATTTTTAAATCTGATATGTACAATGCGATCTAGAGGTGTCATGTTTTCCTTTTGCTACCATTTTTTCCACGTAAATGTTTCCATTTCATTAATATATTAAAATTAATAGAATTATTTTTGTTGCAGGCTTTGGGAAGTTTTTATTTTATCCACGAGTCTATTGACGATATTTTAATTTTTAACTTTGATGATTTAAAATTTATACCAGTAAGTGGTAAAGAAATTCATTCTGGTAACATTGAATCAGTACTTACGAAAGAAAAGTCAAAATTTCCTCAAGATTTTTTCCCGGAGGTAAATAAACTTTTCGTACTATTGTGATAATGATCATTGTTAGTTTCAACCTAGTCGTTGTTTACAGTGTAAGTGGTCGAGAAAAGGTTTTCTTCGAACTCGTTGGTCGATAAGTGGCACGATTTTTGATTTGATCAATATTCACTTATTTCACGATGCATCAAACTTCGTGGCCATGGAAACGTTTCCTTCTGTTTATTGTGCAAATAGGCGAAGAGCACTTGAACATACGCTGCAAAGATTTCATAATGATACCTACGGAAAGGCGCCATATTTCTTGTTTGGTGACTTTAATTTTCGTACAGATACAGAAGGCGTTATTAAGGTAATAAATGTGACATCGAAGATAGTAGGGCATAATGTTGTTGGATTATTTTTTTAAGAAACTAACTGATGGCCTAACCACAACTCGTGTACACAACAATAAAAACAATGACCATACCAAGCTGCAATATGTAAATGACGAAAGCCAATTAATTTTGACAGTTGGTAAAAAAGAGTTTAACCATTTAGATCATCAGACCATATTTCTGAACACAACAAATTGTTGGGTAAGAATACTAATATTAAAGTAGTGAAGTTGAGTGTGAAACTCCTAAGCACCAAACCATTGTGATCACATTTCTTTTTGTTTAAAAGTTGAAATCGCTCGACAAAGAATTGGATGCATTTAAGAACCACCTAACTGAGTATCCTGTCACCTTCCCACCTTCATATCCATTCGAAGAATCGATTTCACATGCTGCAAAATATATGCTAACGAGATGTCCGGCATGGTGCGATAGAGTTTTGTTAAGCCATACAGCTAAGCCCCTAGTTTGTGAGACCGGGCACCTCGAATATGGACTGATGGGGCGTTCTACTTGCATGGGAGATCATAAGGTTAGTGTTTGTTTTTTTTTAAAAAGTTTTTTGTAGACTTTGTTACAAAATTGGCAAGTAAATTTTCTTCTGTATTTATGCAGCCAGTTTATCTGGATTTTGACTTATTGATTGCCGAGTAAGGTATTATATTCTGTAGTTAATTTTATTCTCTACACATTAGGGTTGCCAGATATCCGGCATTGTGCCGGAGTCTGCGGCATTAAATGTCCATCTCAGGCCTCCGGCAGGCAATGCAAAGTAATTGGCCAAGTAGAAAAATTATGTTTAAAACCAGGGATGAAAAACGTAACATAACGATACCCGATAATGTTATAATAACGATTCAACTATAACTTTTAATACAATAACGTAGCGATATGTTAATAATAATGTTATGATAACCAATAAAGTTTCATAAAAGGTCATTTTGTAACGTTATTATTTATTAATTCAATTTCTTTTAAGCTAAAGTTATATTTTGTTTGTATTTCAAATTTGAAAATTAAAATAAAATATCTAAAGTAATTTTGTACTATTTATTGAAATTTACGTTTTAAGAGATCTCAAATACATATAATAATTTCAGAGTTACAAATTATATTTATTTTTATAACGCTATATATCATTATTCACATAACATTATATAACGTTATGAAACATAACAATTTCTTTTTTTTTAATGTTATTTATAACGTTAAGTATCGAAAAGAAATAATATATGATATAATGTTATACAATAACGTAACGATTTAAAACGTTATTTCATCCCTGTTTAAAACACAATTTCGAATTGCACAAGTTGCAAGTAGTACTGATCTGCAGTCTGTCAGTAGGACTCTATGCAGAGCCGTACCTCAACACCAAGTCGACCGTCACCGAATCACTGAAGATTCAGAATAGTAGTACAGTACTTGCACTATATATGTAAATATACAAAAATTTTGTACATGTCAAAAATGTACCAGTATCTCCAGCATTGGTTACTGGTTAGACAAAGATCTGGCAACCCTAGTACACATTCATAATCCTATCACACCATTGATTTAGTTCACCTTCAGTTAGGACTCTTTTCTCCTTCTAATAAGTAAACAGCATATATTGTAAACAGTGGTAGTACCTTGGAGATTATAAGTGTATATTAGGCAGTTGGGAAATAGTTTGATTTTGAATAAGTAGGTAAATGCTTAAAGTTTGTTAGTCTGTCCATTCATTACTACTTAAAAAAAAAAAAAAGTCCTCCATATATGTTGATGTAGTAGTAGCCTGCAGAATTGAAATTGAAAGGTTGTCAGAATAAACAAAAATACTCAATCTTGAAACATTAAAAATGTTATGGACCAAAGTGTTCTCGTCTTTTTTTTTTTTTCACGGCACATCCATATAGCAGCGTCCAGTATGTATGTTTTTATATGTGATAGAAAGTATTTGTTTGCAGCCTGTTTACCTAAGAGCAGACCTAGTGGGAAATGCAGGTACTATTACTTGTTGTACGCATGTACCATACGAATGCTTGCCTGTTTTATGCCGTTGTTGCCAGTCGTTTGCTTCTGTTACCATTAATGTAACTGACACGAGTGACTATGTATTTAACAGTAGACAAAGTTTTGAAACAGTAACTGTAGATTCCAACTTCTTGCATGAACCCATTACGAAAGATATGCTGACACACGACCCCTATACGCCGGAAAGTGCAGAATCACACTCACCTAAAATAAAAAAAACTGAAATCGAAACGCCCGAAAAAAGAATATCTATTTCACCATATGAGCTCAAGACTAAACTAGAGAATATTTTGAGACTTGAAAACGCATGCTCCAAAAAGTTTTTGATGAAACGCAGCGCTTCCCAAGGTTTGTACAGCTCAAAGCCTAGAGAATGTTTTCGTGACAGGTCTATGAGTGAAGTTCCCAGAAAGAATGCTAGAGTGAGATTAATATCCAACACCAGTACACTTTCAAACAGATTACAAAGTCATCATAGCTCAAGTGATGAAGATTGGTTCGAATATGATGATCAGTTGGAGTCGCCAACTACCTCTAGAGATATTTTCATTTTGCAAGTTGCAAATGAATCAGTTCTGGACAAAGTTTCGACTGAAGTCGACGACCTTTTTGAAAATAGTATGAAGGAGAAACATGCCAAAAATAATTGCGTGAAAAGTAAAGTGCATTGTTGTAGTATATTTTGATAATGTTTGTTGTTTATATATTTATTGTACTTTAATTAGTGCTGAAGGCTGATACTTACTTTTTTAACAGAAAAAAAAATTGTACAATTTGAAAATTATCGTTATAGCATTATACCATTGTTAACATTTTAAAAGTCATTTTGTGAAGTACCTCCCTCCACATGTAATAAGTTTAAAAATTGGAGTGGATTCTGTGCCCAATATGTTTTAACGTTTTGTGTTTCAACTTCCAAGTACCAACAAAAACATGTTTTTTGTAATTTAAAGTATATGGACTCAACTTTACCAAATTTCCATCAATATACGTTTTACGTATTAATATTATTATTACCGACAATAATCATGGCCATGTGTAATAAAGAGCTGTGACATGGTAGATAGATAAAGTAATTTTATATTCTTAAGCGTTTTTCTTAATATTTGATTGTTGTTTTGTTTTTATTAAAAAGTGATCTAAAACAATTCCAAATTTGGTAGTTTTGTGCCCTACAAATGTTTATGTTTAACTCGTAGAATGTACTAATGAATAACTGAAAGCTGTCATAAACTTAATCGTAATAGTTAATTCTTTACACATTTTTTTGTTTCGTTTATAAATTATTGTTGTAAAAATTGGAATATTAAAAAATGCACAAATAATGTTAATATTAAACTTTTCAGCACTAATTCTGTCATTGCTTGTTTTATGTGCAGTTATGTTATTGTTGCAGATTTATTAGTCGTTTCCTTGGTTTTATGTTAAAAGTGGTTAACGTGTTGTTTGTAATGTGTATGCTAGATGCTAGAATCACAAATAATTTATGTTTTTCTTTAAAACAGGCATTAACATATGTGTGATGAATACATTGATCACCTCAGAAACAATAACAGCTAAAACGGAAGACGTACTGAATCCTAACGCTCTCTCAAGATTTATTTGTATTAAAAATCTCGACGATGCTGTTAAAATATTCAGAGAAACGCCAGTGTGAAAGTGAAATATCACACAGTGAGCAATCTGATTTAATTTTTATGTCCCTTAGGTGTCAGTGTTTCTTTTGAATAGTTATTGTGACGGGTAAAATCTTAATAATAAATATTCAACAGAAACAAAAACTGAATTTTAAAAGATGAAACGAATGTCATGATTCTTAATTGTTGAATATATATGGTACAAAATGTGTATTCCCTAAATGTGAAAATAATTGTTGAATTAAATCTGCATAAGAAGTTAAACTGGTCGTATGTAATTGTAAGCTTTAGATATGGGGCTCTACCAAAATATGTTGGTCTTTAATCGAGAAATGTTCGGCAAATACTAATTTGGTAGGACATTATGAATTTGTTACGTTTTTGTTATTATTCGTTTTCATTCAAGGTTTATTGACCATGGTTGATGAAATGAAAACTGTCGAATTTTATTATTGTTGTGTATAACACAAAGATTGGGTTGATTTTTATACTAGTTTCAATGTACACTCGATGTATAGAAAAAAAGTTGAACATGTTATATACAATAATTTGGTAGTGTAGTAGTTTTTATCTATTAAAGCCATCTAAACTTGAAAATTATGTATAAAACAATTAACTGCAGATCCCAGTATAATTTATAAAAAGAGATTAATTGTCAGCACTTTTTACTAATTTTGTATGAAGAGAAGCCCCAAATTTCAATTGTTATATTTTCCACAAGATCAATTATTGTGTGATTGTGTGTATCGAAATATTAACTCATTATACTTTAAAGAAAATATAATAGTTGTAGTAAACGTTTTTAGCAGAAGTTGTTAGTTTTAAGTTTTTTAAATTTCTTAAATTATTGACTCGTTTGGTGTATAACTGTTTTGTATTTAAAAAATTAAAATCAGCAAAAATTACATGGTCAACTAACTATAAGGGAGAATTTACAGTTGCAGCTGCTGAAAAAGTCGTTTTATCTAGTCACGTTTCTGTCAACCAGTTCGCTAAACAAAAATATTTCAGACGGAAACTTTAATTTGGGCCATTTGCAAGGGCCTAGTTGCTATTATAATAAGATTTTTTAAGTACTTGATGTAAATTTGTTTTCTCATGTTTATAAAGATTTGGTCATTCGACATTTTTATATTTGTACCTACTAGCTCTTTTACAAAAATGAAATTAAAACCAAACAATAGATTGCAAGGTAAGTTCTAAAGCCACAACGCTATTATTATATTATATATATTAAATTTCCCACAGTGCAATTTCCTAGCTTACAATTGGATTGTCCTTGCACACTTGCACTAAATAGTAAAAAATTCAAGAACAGAAGTGTCTTTTAGTGTGGGGAGAAACTATCCAATAATACAAACATTTCTAAAATCAAAAACCCCTCACAGTTTCATTCAATTTGATTATGAAAACTTACAAATGCCGGAAGCCGATTTAAAGTGAAATAAAAATTTTAATTATATATAGTTGTATTTGTTGCGCACAATGTGAGATTGAACTTTGTTTTTGTTTCCAAACTTATATTCCGTCTAGTTGCCCGTTTGTGTGAATAACTAACTAATCGATTGCGTGTGAACTTTTATATTTCATTACTTTATTCACTAGATTGTCCAACATGTAGTCTCGATACTGATCACGTGGGAAGTACCGTATTAGTCTACTTATTGAGTGTTTATAATAATCACTAATTAAAATATCCATGTTAAATGTACTTATTAATAGGAAGTATTTTGAATTTGTTCGGACGTGTAGATTTTTAAATGCTGTTCAATTGCGTGCATTTTACAAGAATTCATTAATTAATATTGTATGCATATTTAGAACAGCGTAAGAAGTATAATAAATATTTGTTAAATGCAAAATGTTAATGTTATATAACTGTGTACGTAACATTTAAAATTTAGTCATTTATGTAGTCATTATGTGTAACACTAGACTTGTGATTATTTTTAAAACGTCTAAATTGTAATAAATACATATTGTCTTAATATTTTTATAATATATATAACGTACCTTCTACAAAAAACTGTGCTAACTATAGTAACAACAAATGGAAATAAAATACAACTAAATCATTAAAATAATTTACTATCTAAAAAATACAGCACACTGTAAATATCAAAATATACATTTAATACACCATCCTGCTTCATTATTTACAAAGTTTGTTTTTTTATTAGTCAGTCTAACAAAGCAAAACGTACATTTTTAATACGTACATCGCATGTGATGTTAAAATCATTTTAAGGAATATAATTTGAGCAAAATTATACACAGCAGTAACCCAGAAGAGGAGCATTTCATTGTAATGGTTTGGAAATTGTAAACAATAAGTTACAAAAATAAATGACTTACGCTAATAAAACCTTTTTCTACTCTGTTCTTGTTGCTTCTGGTAAAACATAATTCCAATTACAACACACGCAACTAATGCTATGCAACCAACTAACATAAGAAGGAAAATTTTGATTCCAGATAACGAAGAAGGCTTTGGATCGTCCGAATGATCTCTTGGAGGTTCAAAAAATGTTGCCGATGGAGATATGTTGGATCTATCCTCGTCTGTTTGTGGCTAAAATAAAAACCATCTAATATTTGTTACGTAAATATATTTCTTTGACTTACATCGTTTGGCAAATCCAATTCATACAAACGAATTGACATAATGTCGTGATTATCAGATAGATCACCTGTTGTGGCCGACACTCCAAAGAAATAACCTGTAGGTAATTTGACTCCTTTTACTTGGAAGCACTCTTTCCATGCTGCCTTGTTTTCTATGTCTGTTGAAACTACACACATAAAATAGTTTTTGTGTTAGGACTGACAAATATATTAACAAACCTGTTAGGACATCTTTTTCATATCTTATTGATATGTGCGAGTCATAATCAAGATTTCGAAATTTTGCTTCACATCCAGCTAGCTGAGTGTGCGTGCCATCTCGGTCGTGGTCATAATGTAACGTACCATTATTAATCATGGCAGATATGTATGGATGTTGATGCTAAACACGAGACAGTTACCATTTATCAGATGCTTTTGACTATGCAAACACTTACGTTATGCGGTCCATTGTGATTGCTGTATGTATCTAAAATTATACCTAACCCGTTGAAATAATCGTTATTTCCAAACACTGGACCCGGCTGCATTCTATCTTTGGCATACCATATCACAAAACCATCTCCGAATAAATCTTTACCTTTGCCATGTACTTTAAAATGCACTTGTAATTCCCAATTTTTGACTGATACCGGCTACAAAATTAAAATCGACATAGTCGTAATAAAACTTCCATCAGCTTACTCACAATGGAATTCCACACGGCACCAGTTTTCGATTGCGAGTCCGGTGTTATGCGTATATAATTATTCGTAACCATTGTACTACCCATGAAGTCCCAAAATGGTATGATCATTCCGGAAGCTTAAAAAAAAATTAAGTGATTATTTTATTATTAGTAGAAATTTTAATGTGATTTAAAGTGTGCACTCATTTATTTATACCTTGGTAAGGTTTAATTAGTGAGTGTTCTCGTTTCATGTAATCATTTGTATTCCATTCTGCACTAACGAAGTCGTAAAAAAGAATATGCATAAGCTCGGCAATTATAATTCCGTGTATATTCATTGTTTAAAATCTGTACTTAAAAATATCAGATTTGCCGACTCTTAAGTTGACGTATTAACCAACATGCGAAATGAACTACTACGTAAAAAAAAAGTTTAGTTGTGGTTGTGATGCTTATGAACCTACAACTTATCAAACAAAAGTAACTAATATGTTAACGACACGAAGATTAAAATCTAGAACAATTTTACTTTCTGATGAAGGTATTATGTACATCATATAAAACAGGTGATTTTATACTGTCAGAATATTTGTAGAAATTTTTATTGCACGCTTCGTGCTTAGATGTCAGAAAAACGTGTGACGGTGTTTAAAAATGGATGTAAAGAAGATGGAAAGGTTAAATATCATTTGATAAAAAGATCCAAATCACAAATATTTTTTTAAGGTTATGAGGGTACCACAATCACTGGAAGAATTTAAAAGTCAAGCTTTCTTAAAAATTAATTTTAAAGTACGGAGAATATTCACTTCACATGGTGGAGAAATAGATGATATAGGACTTGTAAGAGACAATGATATTTTGTATGTCTCTAGGGGTGAGGATTTTTTAGATGCAAGTCAAACCCATAACGGTTCCTCAATAAATAAGAGCCGTTTCAAAACCGAGTTTAAGGATGAAACGACTAATATAAATGAAGCAGTGAAAAAAGGGAGGCACTCTGATTGGGTAACTCTAAATGTTGGAGGACGATACTTCGCCACATCAAAAAGTACATTAACGACTAAAGAACCCACAAGTATGCTTGCTAGAATGTTTGCTGAAGATCAGGGAAGATATTTATTTACACCGAGCAATGTGGATTCTAGTGGAGCATATCTCATAGATCGTAGCCCAACATATTTTGAACCGCTATTAAATTATTTACGCAGTGGTCAATTAATTTTTGATGCCCACGTAAATCCACAAGGTATTTTGGAAGAGGCCCGGTTTTTTAGTATAGAATCTATAATTCCAGTGTTGGAGCAAATGGTCCATTTACATAAAACGCCAAGAGATGAGTTACCTCTAACCAGGAGAGATATCATCGATGCACTTATAAAATGCCCATATTCTGCAGAGTTACGATTCCAAGGTGTCAATTTAGCAGGAGCAGACCTAAGTAAATTAGATCTTAGAAATATAAATTTTAAATATGCAAATTTACGAGGTTGTAAATTAATGGGTTCCAATTTAAGTTGGTGTTGCCTGGAAAGAGCAGATCTTTCTCATGCTATATTGGATGGCGCCCAGCTTTTAGGTACATTTAAAATTAATTTATGAGTTTCAGTGTCATTTTTGTTGCGGACATTGCTTAATAAGACATTTTTTTGTACTTGTCAAAACGGAAAAGCACGTCATTTAATTTTATTTTAGTTATAAAATTGTAATATCCGTGTTAACTAATGTGTGATTTTTAGGAGTAAAAAGTTTGTGTGCAAATATGGAAGGTGCACAATTACGTAATTGTAATTTCGAAGACCCTGCAGGTAGTCGAGCTAATATGGAAGGTGTTAACTTGAAAGGAGCTAATTTAGAGGGTAGTGATATGGGCGGAGTTAATCTTAGGGTCGCGACACTTAAAAATGCTAATCTACAAAATTGTGATTTGCGAGCAGCTGTTCTTGCTGGAGCCGATCTAGAGGTAAAATCACTTGTCAATGGCTTTGATTTTGTTATGGTTGCATTCTTGCATCTATCTGTTTTATTATCGGACAGAACCGATGATAGTTTATTCTACGTAAAATACACTTGTAGAATGGTCATTATTTTAGAAAATCTAATTTTTTATTATGTTAAGTTGCTGGTGATGTTGTTTGATGTTCTATTTTTTTTACAGAGCTGTGATTTGTCTGGCAGTGACTTACATGAAGCCAATCTTCGAGGTGCAAATCTGAAAGATGCAGCTTTTGAACTTATGCTAACTCCGTTGCACATGTCACAAACTATTCGTTAAATTACAATGTTAAACGTTCTTGTCAAGTGGATATAATTATTTAAGATTTTATAGTTGTTTAGAATTTCATACGTGTTTTTAACATTATTTAAAATTTTCTTGTGTCTTATACTGTACATACATTTCAAAGTAATTTTAACAGCCGAGAACATCCATTGATTAAAATGTATGCATCAGATTGTGTATCATATTATGTGAAATTACGCAGCTGGATACAAAACTGTATATTCAATGTTTTATATTTTTTATACTTTTTGCCATACTCTCATTCTATTGTTACAATATGTATGCAATATTCAAGTATGGTCATATGGTCAGGATTACAAAACCCTTATAATAAATAATACGTGATTCACTTTACTGCAGATCACTATTATATACGTATTATGTGCATGCATATCTACGATAAAAATGTATCTTTTATCGTAGTCACTTATTTAGTAAAGTTGTGTATTAATTGAAAATTCACTTTTTGTAGATTATGCTAAAAACTGATTTATATTTTAATGTGTGTGGTTTTATAAAATGTCTATTTTTTCAGTTATTCAGTCATATTAATTATTATCTGTATTTTGGAGACACTCTTGTATAATATATACATATATATTTATATATGGTTTTGGGGGTTTACCCGCGTGATATTTAAATTGGCTCGACGTTTCGGCAAGCTCTCCCTTGCCATTGTAAAGATTTTGAAATATTTAACTTGCCGAAATGTCGATTCAATTTAAATATCACGCGGGTAAACCCCCAAAACCATATGAAAAAATGTATATATATTTCTCCCATTAGTGGATCTGTGATATTCAGTGAGCTCCATATCTGTCCACATTTTGTTTTTAGTTGGTAAATTTTTATGCAGTTTTAATGCCGACAACGAACTCTTCATCATGTTGTCAGTTAAATAAGTTAATACTTGTTATACCAATTAGATTTTATCTTCTTTTGTAAATCATTATTATTGTTATTAGTTTGGATATATTTATACCATATATACGACCAAAATTTAGTAATAAATATGCCAAAAATATAATTTGTGTTAATTGAAACATTATGTTAGCATTAATGCTCATGAAACTTATTTAATTTTTAAGTCTAGGTGTCTGCGACTAGTATTTAATATGTTCTGTGGTATTTAATGCCCTTAAAAGAGAAATCCAAGTACCTACTTTTCCATTGACTTATGTTTTGATTTAGAAATTATGAAAAAGAGTATTGCATCATTGTTGGAAGGAAAGCCGTTTAGAATAATCTAATAATTTTTTTATCAAGATTTTTGTGAAATAAATACAATGAAACACTAAAATTGTTGGCAGGTGAATAGATTTTTTTTAACGAAAGCAAAGTTACCTACCTGTATTTATAAACGGTAAACTTTTGAGTTGGCCTTGGAAACAACCGTAGAGGGGGGAATTACATCATGGCAACCAAACAGAAATAATCAACAATTTTTTTCGTGAGTGGATAGGAAATCTAATCTAAGATATTTTCATATTATTAGTACAATACTTATGATTAAGTGATTAAAATGAGTCAGTCCGACACGCAGCCCAGTCCCAATGAATCCGAATCAACAAAACCACATAGTAAGTACTATATTTTTTAACTGATTTGTCTGCAAGTTGTTTCATTTACTCCACCTTTACAAGTCCATGTAGCAGTGTTTAATTAAGCACGTTTTTATAGTTGATGAAAAGGGAAAGGAAGTTACAAAGCAAACCATTCGTAGAAAAGTTTGGGAGTTTTTAGAACGTAAAGGCCTAGCGAGTTTTCCTAGACCTGTCTATGGCAGAATACCAAATTTTAAAGGCAGTGAAGAAGCTGCTGCAAAATTATTGGAAATTGTCGAATACCAAACGAGTAAATATGTTGAAATCAACCCGGATAAACCTCAAGAACATGCCAGAATGCTTGTGCTTGAAAATGGAAAACAACTGTATGTACCTGTGCCCCGCTTAAAAGATGGATTTTTAAAACATATTAGTTTACCCGAAAGCACTAATAAGAATGAAATCAAGCAAACAGTAAGTCGAAAAGGTATAGAAGATGGCGGTAAAACTATTGACATAAATGATGACATACACATCGACATACTTGTCCTCGGTAGTGTTGCAGTTTCCAAAGAAGGTAATTAAACACGGTAATCTTGAATAAAGTCACATCGAAGTGGTCCTGCTGCACGTTGTAAGTTAATAGCAGGTGTTTAGTGGTTACAATTGAAGTTATAGTCAAATATTGGTGTTCATTGAATATGATAAAAGTTTGAAATAACCTGTAAGAAGGGTCAGCAATCGACAATATTTTGGGTGGGATGCAGAAAACTTTCCAAATTCGACTTTGTTGTGTCTGGGTAGGCAAAATATAAAATTTACGAGAACAAAATTATGCAAATGAATTAATTGCCCTCTTACACAGAGGTCAATATTCCTGACGGTATACACAGAATTTTTAAGATGTAAAATTATTGAAATATGGCACTCAAAGTGAAAAGCGTTGCCGATCCCTGACCCATAAGATAGTGATTTATAAAAAATTTACAAGTTTTAACATTGCAAAAAATGCAGAACTGCACTTAAAATTTTTCAACGACCACACATTAGCGCATTAATTACATGTGTAGTATGCCACATCGATCTGACATTGGAATTTACCGTTAAACAGTGTTGAAATTCATGAAGATTCAACATTTTTGTTCTATAGCGGTTTCAAATATGCTTTTTAGGTTATCGCATTGGTAAGGGTAGAGGATATGTGGATTTGGAATTTGCAATTTTAAGGGAAATGAAGGCAGTCGATGATCACACAGTAATTGTAACAACAGTTCATAGTTGTCAAGTAAGCGGTGTTTAAAAGTTAAGTAAATTATTTAACCTTATTAATTTTAAGGTATTTGATAAGCTGCCCCAGGATCTGTTTCAACCATATGATGTGCCTGTAGATTATATTTTGACACCAACTGACCTTTTTAAAGTAGATAAACGACTTCCGAGACCTGCTGGTATTATTTGGAGCATGCTCTCTAATCGTAGAGTTAACTTGATGCCGGTACTTCAGTCTTTAAAAGAAATATGTGAACGGTAATGATGTTTTCACAACATATGTGACAACTTGGTTTACATTTCGATGTTATCATCGTAGGCAGGGCAATGATGTCACTTTAAAAGAAGTGGATACAGATGTGGAATCGTATGAACCACGTAGATTTAACAAATTTCGTAGATTCAACCGACAACGACCAAGATCATCCGGGAGAACATCTGAATCGCAAGGTGAGGGAGACATTAGCGAAAATTCCAGAGCCCACACGCAAAGGCATCGACGATTTTTTCGGAGACGGCCATTGCCTAGAAACGACGAACATGCTGATGAAAATGGAGATTCAGTGAGTTTCAATATGTATCTTTTAAAAGTGTTGAACGTGTTTCATAAATTAACTTGCAGTTTTAGAATTAAAAATGAAACAGAGGAGTCTGATGAAAACATGCGGGCTCTGACGTTTCTTTAAAAACATTACGACATTTTGTAATAATTGCTGATCGCACTGCATGCATACACAACAATTTTTTTTGTTAAGTAGGCCTTTATTAATTTGCATTAACTAAAAAATTTGTTTAGGTCAATGGTGATAATGAGCAATCAGTTTCACGTAGAAATCAGAGGCCAATGCGACCACGAAGACCATTTAGACGAAACAGACCTCAAATTGATTTTTCGCTAATGGTTAGTAACATCGAACGATCAGTTCGTGTTCGGGACCTTAAAAATGCCCTGAGTGAGCAGGGAATCAAACCAAACGATATTACTTGGCGTGGTTATAAAGGCTTTTGCTATTTACACTATGCCAAACCAAATAATAGAGCCAAGCCTGCCGAACCAAGACAGGTTGACAATGTTATTGAAATATTACAAAATTTAAAAATTAGTCCCGATTCCGAAACTAATTTGAGTGTTAAAGTAGTAGAACCGATATCCAGGATCGAAACTACTGATGTAACAGCAGTTTAGTGTAGAGAATGAGTATTGCAACTAAATTGTTACTTTTGAGGTTGATTAATTTCGCGCTAGTTTGACACATATTTGTAGGTCATAATTTAGTTGTTATTTTGTTTAATGGCGCTCATACTGATTTTTAAATGTAAATCTTAAGGCTTCCACTGTGTGCGCATACAAGAGATCATTCTGTTTTGAAAGATATATTGCTTTTAGTTTAAATTTTTACTTTTATGTGAATACCGAAATTGTTTTTATTTTTAATCATTAACTGTTGTGGTTTTATGAGTTTTTTTTTTTTAAGTCTAGATTGAAATTAGTTGATGTAGAATTAAATTTTTCCTTAAATTATTTAATTACTAAAGTACAAAATTTTATTTTGTATATTTTAGCATGTAACTAATGTAAAGCTCCGAGTTAAGATAATATATTTGTAACAGACTGCTTATTTTTGTAGTTCTAACTGGTAAAATTAGAAGTTGGTGCAACTAATTGTTATGATTATTTTGGGTGTGTATATTTGTTAATATTAACAAAACGAATGGTAAATTTTTTATCTATTTTCTATTTTGTTAATAAATAAAAACAGAAATGCTTAATTTTGTTGTATTTTAAATCTGTGTTAAGAGTTTGAGTTTATAAAGTATGCACTAGCGAAATACAAATTTGTTCTCGTAAGTGTCAATGTGATGAAAAAAATGTATACAGCGTTGGATAAAACTTGGTGGCGAGCGTAAATTATGATTAAAAATCTTTTTATTGTCATAAAAGTGAAATCTACAGGAATTTGAAATAAGTTATTTAGGTATCAAGGCCAAAAAGTACGTTTTGGCCGAGGTGCATATAACATTTTTTGTGCGATCGAATTAAAAACAATTTAAATTTTTAGTATTTTTCAAAAATATAGGTTCGAAACTACGTGACATTCTGTCACTGACAGATGACGGCGTATGCTGTTGTTAGCTTTAATGCAAATTTACTTTTTCGTACGCTGTAGCGGCCGTAAAAGTTACTTTTTCAGCCGTTGCTAAGGGTAACCGCCGGAAAAGTACATTTTAGGCCGTTGCTAAGGGTAACGCTGGTAATGCAGGACTTTATGGCTGCTAACGCGCAAGGATACTAAACTAGACAGGATGGCCCATTCCCATAAGACTAGTATTACTGAGCGTTCCAGAAATGACGTCATTAATAACGCAAAAATATTTAAACTGACGCCTTAGATTTTATATTGAATGACATTTAAATTTTGACATGTCTAAAAACTTAAAAAAAGGTGCGTATTTATATGCTTTACAATTTTAATCGTAAGTAATGCTTTTTAATGTTTAAAAACATCGCTTTTTGCTTACAGAACTGAGACTGCTCTTAATTGGTCTTTTATAATATGCCACATAAAAACCTATACAATTTATATGCAGCGCTATTGCTTCAAGGATGTAAAGATATTATTTTTATACCCATAAGGATGCGAATTGTTTTCTTGTTACATGTTTTTGCTTTGTAGATGTTTTATACAACGTTTTTATCCATTGCTCTGTAACTGCAACTGCCTAAAAACTAAAAACATGATGTATTTTTGATGCAACAGCAGTTTTAAAAGCTTGTGCATAGTACTTTATTGTAAAAATCTATTACAAGAAATTAAAATTATGTAGTTTTCACCCTAATAAATGGTATCGTGTTTACGTTAAACCATGAATACATTAAGAGGAGGTAGAGGTTGCGCTGTGGCGAATTGCACTAATAACAGTGAGAAAACTAAAGGCCAAAACATCAAGTATCATAGATTTCCAAAATAAGAACACCTACAACAATCATGGATTAAGAAATGCCAAAAACTCACTGTATTTAACAGGGCCACAAGCCAAATTTGTTCCATCCACTTTACACCAATTTTTTTTTGATTATTTAAAATTATTAACACATTAAATTAAAAAAATTGTTTAGCAATCCTATATTACTGGAAAATGGAACAAAACTTTGGTCACCATGGTTTATAATTTGACTACTTTTAAGAGAGAGTTTAGTAAAAAACTTAAACTGTTGGCAGAAAATTTCCACCTGTGTATAAGTAGGGTGACATTTTTTTTTTTTTTTTACTAAATAAGTTCTTTTTAAT
This sequence comes from Elmis aenea, assembly GCA_947652605.1. Taxonomy (NCBI): domain Eukaryota; kingdom Metazoa; phylum Arthropoda; class Insecta; order Coleoptera; family Elmidae; genus Elmis; species Elmis aenea. The sequence goes on from OX393579.1 coordinate 60,250,151, forward strand.
TCGTTTGCCTAATAAGATAAAGGTTTTCCGTTCACCAAATGGGTTGATTTACATACACCTGAACGTTTTATACATGGGTGACATATGACACATCTGTCACTTTATAAATAACATTCGTAGGACGTCATAGCTGACGTCATTAATAACACTCTTTCGTCATTAATATAATAACGAATTTTGTCGGATGGGCCATCCTTATAGTTTACTATCCTTGGCTAACGCGTCTGTCACACAGCTAGTAAGATCGCACAAAAACCATTTTATTGTTTAAAAAAGAGGTTGTCACGATGTACCATAATTGTTCATCAATTTCAAGGGGCATTTATTTGCACACTTCACGGTTTCTAAAGTTGAAGCGAGTCTTTTTATCGATTACAATTTATTTGTTAATGTAATTTTTCTCCAGTACAGAAAATAAATGTGCATTTTACAATCAATGATGATTGTCTCATAGTTTCTGAATGATTTTTGGTTTATTAAAAATAAAACTGCTTAAAAATAAATACACGTGTAATTGATATTAAAATTTTAAATTATTCTACACAAGCAGATTATCCACAACGGATGCAATATCTTTTGTGTCAGGATTGCCTTCACTTTCTGCAGCATGACCTGATCTAGAACAAGCCTTTTTGTGTGTGAACCAATGTAGACGTTGACATTCTCGGTCACAGTATTGAACAATTTTACATTTCGAACATTTTTTTGCTGGTTTTTCTTCTCCGCAAGTACTACATGTTGTAATGTTGTCGATAAAACCTCTCTGACCATTTATAACTGAACATATAACGCCGAGGGACGATGGTGGATCTTTACCTGCAAGTGTGTTAATCATTTGCATAAAAATTGTGCATTCCCTATGCGGAAACTCTCGAACACACTCACGTAAAAATGCATCCAAAAAGTCCAAATTACCTTCTTTATTTGGTTTCAATAGTTTTCGTGCAAATAATTCGATTGCATCGTGTTTTTTCTCTTTGCTGGTTTCATTTTCTTTTACATTTATCTGACTCTTATGTATTTTATTTATTTCTCCTACTACGTAACTTAAACAGTGGAACTTAAAAGACATAACTTCGTTTGTTTCGGCACCACGTTTCATTTCTTTTGTACGCATCAATTCTAAAACGTTTTTAACTTCGTCTAAATGATCCATCAGGCCCAATGATCGTTGCAAATTTAATGCAATTCTTATTGGATTCATGTTAATTTGCATAATGAATTTATGAAAACTTTCTATTAAAAAAGAAGGTAGATATGGCTTGCTCTGTTGACCCTGCAAGACCGTGTAATACACCACATCCAATTTTGGTACAAAATTATTTATTGACGCAACACAGTTATGATTACCAACAAATGCAGCCATTTGTGCCGGATTGCGCCCCACTGTATTTACCACCAACGACTTTGCTCCTGCCAACAGTAAAAGATTGCAAACATCTACGTTTCCAGATAAACCACCAAAATGTAAAGCTGTGTAACCATGTTGATGTCGACAAAGATTTGGATCGGCTCCCTACGATTTGAATAATTATACAAATCAGAGAGTATGACACTCTTTAGCGTACCTGATCCAGAAGCGTTATTACAATTTCTTTATTTCCTTTATACGAAGCATGTTGCAACGGGGTCATATTATCCCCGTCTAAAATATCGACGTTCAGTTTTTCTATTAGTAATGTTTTAAGAAGTTGAATGTCGTTTTTATCGATAGCTTCAAATATCCTTTTTTCGTTTTCAGTCATCACATTCGAAGTCATTCTTAAAATTTTTTCGGGGTGAACAACAACCGTCAAACTTTTAGGTTAAATAGATTTCATAGAAGAAGATAGAATACGAAGTGCCTAGGTAACTGCTTGTGCAGTATTGCTGCGCCATCTCTTCCATGTCTTAGTGAACTAAATTAAGCGGGATTTTCGAAAGTCGACACAGCTTCAAAACTTCAAATAAATTCACTATTAAAAGTTACTATTCAGTTTTGTTGGCATGTTTTTATTTAAAAATTTTATTTTTAATTAAAAACATACCAACAAAACTGAATAGTAACTATATGTAAAGATGATGAAATAAAAGAAAAAATTATAATTATAAATTTATTAATAAGCAATATAAAGATTGGAAAAACATTGCACAATTAATTATAAAACACACCATCAAGATAAATAAAAATAATATAAATTATTACAGTAAACGCAGTTTATTGTGATCACCTTCATTAAATGATTATATTAAACAGCAATTGTAATAACAAAAAATTAGAAATATAATATATTTCTAATTTTTATAATCTACTCGTGAGAAAAACAAAAACAAAATATATAAAGTATGTGTTTAGGTATGTTTTTGCTTACCAAATGAACAAAATAAAATTAAAAAATCTGGATAATTTAGGTTTTAATTGTTGTTTAAGTACCAAGGAATACACAATAACATAAATGCATCAAAAAGTGACTCTAATATTAGAAATTATGATTCTAATAAACGATTATTATAATTTCAACGTATTAAATTAGATTCCGTAACATGGTTGATTTTAATAGCCAGTGATCACAGTATTAAGCGCTTACTGTATTACAAAAAATACTTAAAATTAAAAATTTACAATCGCTTACGCAATCTCTTGTCATAAGTAATGTGTGCTGCCTTTGCCATCTAGATTAACAGGCAAACTCTGCTTTCCTAACATGACCCCATTTAGTTTATTAATATAATTGAAAATTAAAAGTCTGCAAAAATTTGATTAAAGAGTTTCTATCAAATCTTCGCGATGAATGCATTTGTCAAATGGAAAACTTACATGATAGACAACAAAAGATTTTAACATCACTGAAATTTGTTTTTTATATAAAATATACGGTAATAAAAAATTGACATCATTGTATATAGAATGTAAACATGAAATAAATTTGTCCGAACAATAATTCAGCTGAACTTCCTCGTCATATTGTTTTAAATCCACAAATGCATGTGCAACGGAAAGTTCACCTGAATGTAAAATATTAGCTAAACATACCCTGCAGTCTACAAATTTTAGGATGCACTTAAAAATGAAGTCACTAACATAGTCAATCGCAGCCAACTCTAATGGTTTGGCTTTGTCGAAGGTTTCGGGCACGAAAGGTGGTACCCAATCCTCAGGCTCGGGTGACTGTTGGACCCCTTGAGTGTTGTAGTGGAATGAGGAAGCTTTGACAATTATCAGCTTCACAATTGGATCCTGGTGAATGTATTCTGGAAAAATTATTTATGATTAACGTTTTGAAATAAGGCCTAAAAGCTGAACACGTTACATTTATATTTCGGACACCAAAAACATTATATAATAAACAAAAACAATACAAACACTTACCCTTTTATACCATCTTTTCAATTTCGTTAACGGCAAGTTACATTTGAAACGATTTCTTGGTTTCCAGATTTGAGAATCCATTCCACATTTCCTAGAACTATTTATAATCTCCATTTCACTGTTAATATCACAGTTAGGCCACTAATTTGGGTGTAGGATAATTAAATCACAATGTTGAACGATGTTAAATACTACTTATTACCGTTATAATCCCGCACAATTTATTTTTTAGGAATAAATATGTAGAATGCAACGAATGCAACAAGAGTTAAATATACGTTAAATTTGAAAATGATTCGCTTCTGTGATTCGATATCTGTTTTGTGATGTAAGATTGTCTTCTTTGCTAAAATTTCAACTTTTTATGTAGCGCCATCTCCACCATGTCTTAAAGAACTAAAAACGTATAAAAAAAGTGACGGCACAAGGTCGTGTATCCCGCTTCGCATACCCTGATAGATTTCTGATTTCGCTCAAGAAGTGACGCTATAAATTTTGGTTTGATTCTCGGATAGTCCCTTTTACAGTGGACCACATAAAGTGCAAAGCAAGTACCGTGTAGAGAAAAATCAATTAAGTTTACAATTTTTAAGAGCTTATATAAATAAATCTTATTGAATATTATATTCTGCAGCACACAATTTTATTTTTACTTTCCTTTGATTGCACATAATGATTGAATATAAAGAAGTTGTATTTTTTTATTAACACATAATACAAATAATACAAGATTGTTTGCGACAAAGTAGTTAATCACAGAGCCTGTGCTAACTAATCCTTACACTACACTGCATTATTATTTCTTTCCATTTTCCACCATTGCTTTGGGAATGCCCAATATGGTAGAAGTTAACTCGGCATTTCGTTTTCCTTGGATTGGAGGTAGGCGATATGGTATTATAGGTACTTCTTGTGTTTGGACGTAATCATTCCGTCGCAATTGTGACGCTATCCAGCTAGCTAATTGGTGTGCCCCAGGGCTAGCATACTGAAAGTACAGTATTACATCACAAAATTACGTACGGCCGTTCGTACCGTTTTTAACTAAATTGGTCCTCTTTGAAATTGTTCTGCGTTAATTTTGACTGCTTCGCGTACACAGGGGTGTCAAACTCAATGGATAACGGGCCATAAAAACAAGGTTTAATTTTGGGTGGGCCGCAAACATTTTTTTGTTTTGTTTAGTAATAGCAAAAAAAGAGTAATTAAAAAAACGTTTAGCGAATTCTACCTATCTTATTTTTATTCTACGTCGGTTTGTTATTTTATTATATATTATTGTGTGCCGATATATTGGCCGGGCCGCAAAAATGTTCGTTGCGGGCCGCGAGTTTGACACCCTGACGTACACAATGACTTCTATTTGCGCTAGTTATCCCCGTGTGTCTTACATTCCACCGGCGATGGCACCGGTGCCACCAAAACAGTCAAAAACTGTCTTACATTTAACCGGTTGAAGTGTGGTGGGAACATCGCGTCTGTCTTGTATTACACCGGTGGGGAGTTTTTGGTGCCATCGGCAGCTGTTTAATCCACCAAACTTGAAGCCGGTGTTGTTCTGGTGGATTGTGGAAGGGGTAGCAGCAATTATTGTTTACCGTACTGTCTTATGGGTTAATCTAAATAGATGAATCTTCTTTAGATGTAAGCACATTTTGCTGTGGTTACCATTGTTGCTATTGAGATTATGATTGTTATTAACAAAGGTAACCAAAGTAAAATTTGTTTACACCTAAGGAAGATTCATCTGTTTAGATTGACCCATACGACGACAGGTCAAGTTAGGTTAGAAATAATCGCGGTTACACCGCTTGCGTCTTACATTCAACCGCTGTTTTCGAACAACCACAAATCCACCGGTGAATAACGTCATCAATCAACTGGTTGGACTTTGGTGCAATCTAAGACACACGGTATTATTTAGCATACTTGAGTGATTTGATTAGAATACGCCAAGAAGAAGCAGTAGAAATAAACGCAACTATTATCTGCCCCAAAGTTTTGATTAACTATTTCTTTCGTTTCCCCGAAGTACAGTTGTGGTTTGTTTTGTTTTAATGCAGTTGAATCAAAGAAATGTAAAAAAATGTATTGTCTAAAGTTTTCGGTATGCAACGTCATGTTTTATTTTATTATTAAATAGGAGCTGCGGTTATGAAATTACCTCTCTGTCTACGTATCTGTCGTCGTCTAACGGCGATGGATAGGTGCTTATAAAGTTACATGTGACCAAAAGTAGAAATAATATTGGCATCAGCCTGTCAACATGAGCTGCCTTTTGAAGAAGTGTCGCTCTAAAAAATATAAGTCGACCAATTAAAACGAATCGTCTTGTTTCGGTGCACTTTCTTAAAAAGCTTGTTTTTTTGTCGTCATACTTCAAGCTGTATCCCGAAACGCAGAAAATTTAATTAACATTCGTAGCACGGTCCACGCAAATAAACTTTCTTTGCGTTTTATTTTATGGTTTATCATTGTTTTAATATTTTGAATTACAAGTGTAAGGGGGCACCAAAATTACCTTGTGCTTAGGGCATCTAAGGGTCTCAATCCGGCCCTGAAAGAAAGGGTTACTTCAGCACTTACGACCTTTACACAACATAACAACGAGGCGTGTTTTTTGCAATAATGAAATTACATTTTCAGTTAAAAAGTAATTAATTTACAATGCGAGTGTTGAAAACACGTCCTCATTAGATGAAAAGAACAAAGTAGTATGATATAAGTAAAAATTAGATATTTACTGTATAAAGAATATTCTGAGTAACAGACATTAAAAACAAAATATCCCACAACCAAGATTAAATTTTTAAGTTAAATATATTTTTGAGAAGCGCGCGACACTCTTTGTAATTAGAATACGTACATTATTTATTTCATATTGAGTAAGTAATTTTCAATAAAAAATAAAAATTAACAGTAGTTTCCCATTAATTAAAAAAATTATTCAGATCGGCGTTGGCTATACATATATAAATTTATAAATAGAAATAATAAATAGTTTTATATATTTTTACTTGCTTGTACACATTGTAGTTATTTGACAAAAATCGAAGTATCTCGCACACTTGTGAAAAAATAGATTGAAAAAATAGATTGAAAAAATATGTGTTCATCAGGATCTGCAAGTGCCTCGTGTTAACAGGTACTCACCGCATCGTATCTTTCAAAATGTATTACACTTTTTTTGTACGAATAAATAATCGTGAACGCAGTGAGGAAACTGTAGAATGTTCACAAGTGTCATCTTAAATAGTCGCGGTTTTTCAAACGACAAAGTGGGGTGTCCGCCCCTGCGCTATCAATTCCAAGTTATACCCTTCAATAACAGCATGTTTGCGACACATCTATTTACAGTATTTTCCTCATCTCGCAATTAGGCAATGCTCCCTAACACAACAGCATAACTACATACGTACGTACGTTGGTACATGGTACAATACACACTAATAATAATTCGCGCCCGAATATTTTTTTCGCGTTGATTACTTAGAAGACGTTGACACAATTAATGTGGTATTATAACAATCAAACGATATTTTGCAACCAATTTTACAGCGATGCATTGTTAAAAAAATTAAATGTCACATTGTAAAACTAGATAAGAGTGCAGTGCTTAACAAATGCGAATGACAGAGTTTAAACTTTCAGGAATGGTCAAGAAATTTTGTGGCTTATTGAAAACAAATTGTCCCAAAATGCATTAATAATTGGTATTAAAGAGTTCTTCAAATTACGGTAGTTATAACAAGAGCTTTTCGAGATGCGTGTTTTTTAAGGCGTTCATATTTTTATCATTTACCAGCAAATGATCGCGCTGCTGTGTATATCATGGGACGTGTTTTTATAGTTAACCGAATTAGTAATCGATTTCTTTATTTGTTATTGCTTGCAAATATTCTGTTGTAACACTTATTAAAGCTACGTTTGTTTTATTTGTTTGGTGCGGGTAACATACAATTACAGGTATGTGAAGTGAACGTCGACAAATATTGAAGACCGATGTGTTTAATAAGACGCTTTCTAAGTTTTTTTTTTTTATATACCAGATCAAACGTCACTATATATATTTATATTATATTAGGGTAGTCCTTAAAAGCAATTAAAATTTTTCAATTTATCTATATATAAACTTTTTTCTGTTATGTATGATTCTTAAAGATGCAGATGTGTCACTTTCAGGATTACCTGTTTATTGAGGCGTGTGCATATACATTTTCTTTAAAGCAGTCACGTTTTTTTTATTAATTCCCACATGAATCTATTATTGGACCTGTGACGCTACTTTTTACAACACTGTTAAACCATTTTAAGGTTTATATGATTTGCAGATTAGCAATAGTTAATATATAATTATCATAATGATTAAAAATCTTTACAGCATATGTACTTAACGTAATTAGTATACTCTGAAAAATATTTCACAAATGTATTTAGTAGTTGTAACTATTAGAAAATAGACAAATTCTTTTAGCCACATTTTAAACACTGGATCAAAATTTTCTGACCGCACATAACGGAGTTATGATTTTTTTTGTAGACCGAGATGTTTTTATTTTCCGAGCGAACTTCGTATTTTAAAGGGCTCTTTTCAGTAAATTTGTCTGTACTTTCGACCGTCATTGCCACAATAAATTTGTCTGTACTTGCGACCGTCATTGCGACGGTAAATGTGTCTGTACTTGCGACGGTAAATTTGTATGTGCGACCGTAATTGCCACGGCAAATTTGGCTGTACTTTCCACCGTCATTGCAACTATAAATGTGTCTGTACTCTTGACCGTCATTGCCACGGTAAATGTGTTTGTACTTGCGACCATCATTGCGACGGTAAATGTGTGTACTTTTGACCGTCATTGTAACGGTAAAAGTGTCTGTACTTTTGACCGTTATTGCAACGGTAAATGTGTCTGTACTCTTGACTGTTATTGCAACAGTAAATGTGTCTGTTCCAAGTGTATAACCTTGCAAATTATTTCAGAAAAAAATGGATTGTTTTAGGATGGTCTTTATATTATCTGAAAATGTTATAGACACCCTAAGCAATGCATTATCACCTTTGGTTTGGTCAGAAACGACCTAAAATTATTTTTTACAAATCCTCCAAGTTTTAAAAAAAGTTGCAAGTGTTATAACCTTGCAAATTATTTCAGAAAAAAATGGATTGTTTTAGGATGGTCTTTATATTATCTGAAAATGTTATAGACACCCTAAGCAATGCATTATCACCTTTGGTTTGGTCAGAAACGACCTAAAATTATTTTTTACAAATCCTCTAAGTTTTAAAAAAAGTTGCAAGTGTATAACCTTGCAAATTATTTCAGAAAAAAATGGATTGTTTTAGGATGGTCTTTATATTATCTGAAAATGTTATAGACACCCTAAGCAATGCATTATCACCTTTGGTTTGGTCAGAAACGACCTAAAATTATTTTTTACAAATCCTCTAAGTTTTAAAAAAAGCTCCAAGTGTATAACCTTGCAAATTATTTCAGAAAAAAATGGATTGTTTTAGGATGGTCTTTATATTATCTGAAAATGTTATAGACACCCTAAGCAATGCATTATCACCTTTGGTTTGGTCAGAAACGACCTAAAATTATTTTTTACAAATCCTCCAAGTTTAAAAAAAAGCTCCAAGTGTATAACCTTGCAAATTATTTCAGAAAACAATGGATTGTTTTAGGATGGTCTTAATATTATCTGAAAATGTTATAGACACCCTAAGCCAGTGGTTTCCAACCTGTGGGGTGCGCCCCCCTAGGGGGGCGCGAGACTATTCCAAGGGGGGCGCGCAGCTGTTACCAAAATATCATTTTTGAATACAAACAAACAAAAAGAACTTTCTTTATACATAATATGGTGTATTGTTTTGTAGTCCATTAAATAATTCTTATTTATCAGCACAGTATTTATGAAATTAGATTGTTACAAAAAGTGAGGGGGGCGCAAAAAAAAAATTATGAAAAAGGGGGGGCGGAGGTACAAAAAGGTTGGAAACCACTGCCCTAAGCAATGCATTATCACCTTTGGTTTGGTCAGAAACGACCTAAAATTATTTTTTACAAATCCTCTAAGTTTTAAAAAAAGTTGCAAGTGTATAACCTTGCAAATTATTTCAGAAAAAAATGGATTGTTTTAGGATGGTCTTTATATTATCTGAAAATGTTATAGACACCCTAAGCAATGCATTATCAACTTTGGTTTGGTCAGAAACGACCTAAAATTATTTTTTACAAATCCTCTAAGTTTTAAAAAAAGTTGCAAGTGTATAACCTTGCAAATTATTTCAGAAAAAAATGGATTGTTTTAGGATGGTCTTTATATTATCTGAAAATGTTATAGACACCCTAAGCAATGCATTATCACCTTTGGTTTGGTCAGAAACGACCTAAAATTATTTTTTACAAATCCTCTAAGTTTTAAAAAAAGTTGCAAGTGTATAACCTTGCAAATTATTTCAGAAAAAAATGGATTGTTTTAGGATGGTCTTTATATTATCTGAAAATGTTATAGACACCCTAAGCAATGCATTATCACCTTTGGTTTGGTCAGAAACGACGAAAAATGGATTGTTTTAGGATGGTCTTTATATTATCTGAAAATGTTATAGACACCCTAAGCAATGCATTATCACCTTTGGTTTGGTCAGACACGACCTAAAATTATTTTTTACAAATCCTCTAAGTTTAAAAAAAAGCTCGAAGTGTATAACCTTGCAAATTATTTCAGAAAAAAATGGATTGTTTTAGGATGGTCTTCATATTATCTGAAAATGTTATAGACACCCTAAGCAATGCATTATCACCTTTGGTTTGGTCAGAAACGACCAAAATTTTTTTTTTACAAATCCTTTAAGTTTTATGTTAATGAGTTTATTTTTCTTGATATAATGCCGTTTGTCTCAACTATTTTGAAATTTAATTTACAAAGTTATTCAAAAAATTAAAAAATTTGAAAATTTGTTTCGAAAACGGCTCTTACGATTTTGTTCAATTTTTAGTATGTTAATGAGTTAATTTTTCTTAGTATAATGCCGTTTGTCTCAACTATTTTGAAATTTAATTTACAAAGTTATTCAAAAAATTAAAAATTTTGAAAATTTTTTTTGAAAACGGCTTTTACGATTTTGTTCAAATTTTTGTATGTTTATGATTTTATTTTTCTTAGTATGATGCCGTTTGTCTCAATTATTTTGAAATTTAATTTACAAAGTTATTCAAAAAATTAAAAAATTTGAAAATTTTTCTCGAAAACGGCTCTTACGATTTTGTTCAAATTTTAGTATGTTGTTGAGTTTATTTTTATTAGTATAATGCCGTTTGTCTCAACTATTTTGAATTTTAATTTACAAAGTTATTCAAAAAATTAAAAACTTTGAAAATTTTTCTCGAAATGGCTTTTACGATTTTGTTCAAATTTTAGTATGGTAATGAGTTTATTTTTCTTAGTATAATGCCGTTTGTCTCAATTATTTTGAAATTTAATTTACAAAGTTATTCAAAAAATTAAAAAATTTGAAAATTTTTCTCGAAAACGGCTCTTACGATTTTGTTCAAATTTTAGTATGTCATTATGTTTATTTTTCTTAGTATAATGCCGTTTGTCTAAATTATTTTGAAATTTAATTTACAAAGTTATTCAAAAAATTAAAAATTTTGAAAATTTTTCTCGAAAACGGCTCTTACGATTTTGTTCAAATTTTAGTATGTTATTAAGTTTATTTTTCTTAGTATAATGCCGTTTGTCTCAACTATTTAGAAGTCTAATTTACAAAGTTATTCAAAAAATTAAAAATTTTGAAAACTTTTCTCGAAAACGGCTCTTACGATTTTGTTCAAATTTTAGTATGTTAATGAGTTTATTTTTCTTAGTATAATGCCGTTTGTCTCAAATATTTTGAAATTTAATTTACAAAGTTATTCAAAAAATTAAAAATTTTGAAAATTTTTCTCGAAAACGGCTCTTACGATTTTGTTCAAATTTTAGTATGTTATTATGTTTATTTTTCTTAGTATAATGCCGTTTGTCTCAATTATTTTGAAATTTAATTTACAAAGTTATTCAAAAAATTAAAAATTTTGAAAACTTTTCTCGAAAACGGCTTTTACGATTTTGTTCAAATTTTAGTATGTTATTAAGTTTATTTTTCTTAGTATATTGCCGTTTGTCTCAACTATTTAGAAGTCTAATTTACAAAGTTATTCAAAAAATTAAAAATTTTGAAAACTTTTCTCGAAAACGGCTCTTACGATTTTGTTCAAATTTTAGTATGTTAATGAGTTTATTTTTCCTAGTATAATGTTGTTTGTATTAACTATTTTGAAATTTAATTTACAAAGTTATTCAAAAAATTAAAAAATTTGAAAATTTTTCTCGAAAACGGCTCTTACGATTTTGTTCAAATTTTAGTATGTTAATGAGTTTATTTTTCTTAGTATAATGCCGTTTGTCTTAAATATTTTGAAATTTAATTTACAAAGTAATTCAAAAAATTAAAAATTTTGAAAATTTTTCTCGAAAACGGCTCTTACGACTTTGTTCAAGTTTTAGTATGTTATTAGGTTTATTTTTCTTAGTATAATGCCGTTTGTCTCAATTATTTTGAAATTTAATTTACAAAGTTATTCAAAAAATTAAAAATTTTGAAAATTTTTCTCGAAAACTGCTCTTACGATTTTGTTCAAATTTTAGCAGGTTATAGAGTTTATTTTTCTTAGTATAATGCCGTTAGTCTCAACTTTTTTGAAATTTAATTTACAAAGTTATTCAAAAAATTAAATATTTTGAAATTTTTTTTCGAAAACGGCTTTTACGATTTTGTTCAAATTTTAGCAGGTTATAGAGTTTATTTTTCTAAGTATAATGCCGTTAGTCTCAACTATTTTGAAATTTAATTCACAAAGTTATTCAAAAAATTAAAAATTTTGAAAATTTTTCTCGAAAACGGCTTTTACGATTTTGTTCAAATTTTAGTATGTTAATGAATTTATTTTTCTTAGTATAATGCCGTTTGTCTCAATTATTTTGAAATTTAATTTACAAAGTTATTCAAAAAATTAAAAATTTTGAAAATTTTTCTCGAAAACGGCTCTTACGATTTTGTTCAAATTTTAGTATGTTATTAAGTTTATTTTTCTTAGTATAATGCCGTTTGTCTCAACTATTTAGAAGTCTAATTTAAAAAGTTATTCAAAAAATTAAAAATTTTGAAAATTTTTCTCGAAAACTGCTCTTACGATTTTGTTCAAATTTTAGTATGTTGTTGAGTTTATTTTTCTTAGTATAATGTTGTTTGTCTTAACTATTTTGAAATTTAATTTACAAAGTTATTCAAAAAATTAAAAAATTTGAAAATTTTTCTCGAAAACGGCTTTTACGATTTTGTTCAAATTTTAGTATGTTATTGAGTTTATTTTTCTTAGTATAATGCCGTTTGTCTTAACTATTTTGAAATTTAATTTACAAAGTTATTCAAAAAATTAAAAATTTTGAAAATTTTTCTCGAAAACGGCTCTTACGATTTTGTTCAAGTTTTAGTATGTTATTAAGTTTATTTTTCTTAGTATAATGCCGTTTGTCTCAATTATTTTGAAATTTAATTTACAAAGTTATTCAAAAAATTAAAAATTTAGAATTTTTTTTTCGAAAACTGCTTTTACGATTTTGTTCAAATTTTAGCAGGTTATAGAGTTTATTTTTCTTAGTATAATGCCAATAGTCTCAACTTTTTTGAAATTTAATTTACAAAGTTATTCAAAAAATTAAAAAATTAAAAAATTTTTCTTGAAAACGGCTCTTACGATTTTGTTCAAATTTTAGCAGGTTATAGAGTTTATTTTTCTTAGTATTATGCCGTTAGTCTCAACTATTTTGAAATTTAATTCACAAAGTTATTCAAAAAATTAAAAAATTTGAAAATTTTTCTCGAAAACGGCTCTTACGATTTTGTTCAATTTTTAGTATGTTAATGAGTTTAATTTTCTTAGTAAAATGCCGTTTGTCTCAACTATTTTGAAATTTAATTTACAAAGTTATTCAAAAAATGAAAAAGTTTGAAAATTTTTCTCGAAAACGGCTCTTACGATTTTGTTCAATTTTTAGTATGTTAATGAGTTTATTTTTCTTAATATAATGCTGTTTGTCTCAACTATTTAGAAGTCTAATTTACAAAATTATTCAAAAAATTAAAAATTTTGAAATTTTTTTTTGAAAACAGCTTTTACGATTTTGTTCAAATTTTTGAATGTTTATGATTTTATTTTTCTTAGTATAATGCTGTTAGTCTGAACTATTTTGAAATTTAATTTACAAAGTTATTCAAAAAATTAAAAAATTTAAATATTTTTCTCAAAAACGGCTCTTACGATTTGGTTCAAGTTTTAGTATGTTATTGAGTTTATTTTTCTCAGTATAATGCCGTTTGTCTCAATTATTTTGAAATTTAATTTACAAAGTAATTCAAAAAATTAAAAAATTTAAATATTTTTCTCAAAAACGGCTCTTACGATTTGGTTCAAGTTTTAGTATGTTATTGAGTTTATTTTTCTCAGTATAATGCCGTTTGTCTCAATTATTTTGAAATTTAATTTACAAAGTAATTCAAAAAATTAAAAATTTTGAAAATTTTTCTCAAAAACGGCTCTTACGATTTGGTTCAAGTTTTAGTATGTTAATGAGTTTATTTTTCTTCGTAAATTGCCGTTTGTCTCAACTATTTTGAAATTTAATTTACAAAGTTATTCAAAAAATTAAAAGTTTTGAAAATTTTTCTCGAAAACCGCTTTTACGATTATGTTCAAATTTTAGTATGTTATTGAGTTTATTTTTCTTAGTATAATGCCGTTTGTCTCAACTATTTTGAAATTTAATTTACAAAGTTATAAAAAAAATTAAAAAATTTGAAAATTTGTTTTGAAAACGGCTCTTACGTTTTTGTTCAAATTTTAGTATGTTATTGAGTTTATTTTTAATAGTATAATGCCGTTTGTCTCAACTATTTAGAAGTCTAATTTACAAAATTATTCAAAAAATTAAAAATTTTGAAATTTTTTTTTGAAAACGGCTTTTACGATTTTGGTCAAATTTTTGTATGTTTATGATTTTATTTTTCTTAGTATAATGCCGTTTGTCTCAACTATTTTAAAATTAATTTAACAAAGTTATTCAAAAAATTAAAAATTTGAAAGTTTTTCTCGAAAACGGCTCTTACGATTTGGTTTAAGTTTTAGTATGTTATTAGGTTTATTTTTCTAAGTATAATGCCGTTAGTCTCAACTATTTTGAAATTTAATTAACAATGTTATTCAAAAAAGGAGGTAATGAAGGAGAAGATGAAGGAGGAGATGAAGGAGGAGATAAAGGAGGAGATGAAGAAGGAGATGAAGGAGGAGATAAAGGAGCAGATGAAGCAGGAGATGAAGCAGGAGATGAAGGAGGGTTTGAAGGAGGAGATGAAGGAGGAGATAAGGGAGGAGATGAAGGGAGAGATGAAGGAGAAGATGTAGGAGGGGATGAAGGAGGTGATAAAGGAGAAGATGAAGGAGGGGATGAAGGAGGGGATGAAGGAGGAGATGAAGGAGGGGATGAAGGGGATGAACGAGGAGATGAAGGAGGAGATGAAGGAGGGGATGAAAAAGGGGATGAAGGAGGGGCTGAAGGAGGGGATGAAGGAGGAAATGAAGGAGGAGATGAAGGAGGAGATGAAGGAGGAGATGAAGGAGGAGATGAAGGAGGAGATGAAGTAGGAGATGAGGAAGGAGATGAGGGAGGAGATGAAGGAGGAGATGAAGGGGGAGATGAAGGAGGAGATGAAGGAGGAGATGAAGGAGGAGATGAAGGAGGAGATGAAGGAGGAGATGAAGCAGGAGATGAAGTAGGAGATGAAGGAGGAGATGAAGGAGGAGATGAAGGAGGAGATGAAGGAGGAGATGAAGGAGGAGATGAAGGAGGAGATGAAGGAGGAGATGAAGGAGGAGATGAAGAAGGAGATGAAGGAGGAGATGAAGGAGGAGATGAAGGAGATGAAGGAGGAGATGAAGGAGGAGATGAAGAAGGAGATGTAGGAGGAGATGAGGAAGGAGATGAGGGAGGAGATTAAGGAGGAGATGACGGAGGAGATGACGGAGGAGATGAAGGAGGAGATGAAGGAGGAGATCAAGGAGAAGATCAAGGAGGAGATGAAGGAGGAGATGAAGGAGGAGATGAAGGAGGAGATGAAGGAGGAGATGTTGGAGGACATGAAGGAGGAGATGAAGGAGGAGATGAAGGAGGAGATGAAGGAGGAGATGAAGGAGGAGATGAAGGAGGAGATGAAGGAGGAGATGAAGGAGGAAATGAAGCAGGAGATGAAGGAGGAGATGAAGGAGATGAAGAAGGAGATGAAGAAGGAGATGAAGGAGGAGATGAAGGAGGAGATGAAGGAGGAGACACATTCTCCGTTGCAATGACGGTCGAGTGCAGACACAAGAATCTCCGTTGCAATAACGTTAAAAATGCAGAATGTGCCTGTACCGAGGGTCCGAGAGTCCGAGAGTCCGAGAGTCCGAGAGTCCGAGGGTCCGAGGGTCCGAGGGTCCGAGGGTCCGAGGGTCCGAGGGTCCGAGGGTCCGAGGGTCCGGAGGTAGTTTTAAGAAAATCGATTTTTTTGTCGAAAAAAGTGCAAAGACTATAGCCTTTGTACTTTTCCCATTTTTCGCGAAAAATTAAAAATCGTATTTAGGGGCTAATAATCCTTAAATCGCTCATAACTAACGTGTTTAAGAAGTTTGAAGCCATTTGCTGTAGTTTTAAGAAAATCGATTTTTTTGTCGAAAAAAGTGCAAAGACTATAGCCTTTGTACTTTTCCCATTTTTCGCGAAAAATTAAAAATCGTATTTAGGGGCTAATAATCCTTAACTTGCTCGTAACTAACGTGTATAAGAAGTTTGAAGCCATTTGCTGTAGTTTTAAGAAAATCGATTTTTTTGTCGAAAAAAGTGCAGACTATAGCCTTTGTACTTTTCCCATTTTTCACGAAAAATTAAAAATCGTATTTAGGGGCTAATAATCCTTAAATCACTCGTAACTAATGTGTATACGAAGTTTGAAGCCATTTGCTGTAGTTTTAAGAAAATCGATTTTTTTGTCGAAAAAACTGCAAAGACTATATAGCCTTTGTACTTTTCCCATTTTTCGCGAAAAATTAAAAATCGTATTTAGGGGCTAATAATCCTTAAATCGCTCATAACTAACGTGTTTAAGAAGTTTGAAGCCATTTGCTGTAGTTTTAAGAAAATCGATTTTTTTGTCGAAAAAAGTGCAAAGACTATAGCCTTTGTACTTTTCCCATTTTTCGCGAAAAATTAAAAATCGTATTTAGGGGCTAATAATCCTTAAATCGCTCATAACTAACGTGTTTAAGAAGTTTGAAGCCATTTGCTGTAATTTTAAGAAAATCGATTTTTTTGTCGAAAAAAGTGCAAAGACTATAGCCTTTGTACTTTTCCCATTTTTCGCGAAAAATTAAAAATCGTATTTAGGGGCTAATAATCCTTAACTTGCTCGTAACTAACGTGTATAAGAAGTTTGAAGCCATTTGCTGTAGTTTTAAGAAAATCGATTTTTTTGTCGAAAAAAGTGCAGACTATAGCCTTTGTACTTTTCCCATTTTTCACGAAAAATTAAAAATCGTATTTAGGGGCTAATAATCCTTAAATCACTCGTAACTAATGTGTATACGAAGTTTGAAGCCATTTGCTGTAGTTTTAAGAAAATCGATTTTTTTGTCGAAAAAAGTGCAAAGACTATAGCCTTTGTACTTTTCCCATTTTTCGCGAAAAATTAAAAATCGTATTTAGGGGCTAATAATCCTTAAATCGCTCATAACTAACGTGTTTAAGAAGTTTGAAGCCATTTGCTGTAGTTTTAAGAAAATCGATTTTTTTGTCGAAAAAAGTGCAAAGACTATAGCCTTTGTACTTTTCCCATTTTTCGCGAAAAATTAAAAATCGTATTTAGGGGCTAATAATCCTTAAATCGCTCATAACTAACGTGTTTAAGAAGTTTGAAGCCATTTGCTGTAGTTTTAAGAAAATCGATTTTTTTGTCGAAAAAAGTGCAAAGACTATAGCCTTTGTACTTTTCCCATTTTTCGCGAAAAATTAAAAATCGTATTTAGGGGCTAATAATCCTTAACTTGCTCGTAACTAACGTGTATAAGAAGTTTGAAGCCATTTGCTGTAGTTTTAAGAAAATCGATTTTTTTGTCGAAAAAAGTGCAGACTATAGCCTTTGTACTTTTCCCATTTTTCACGAAAAATTAAAAATCGTATTTAGGGGCTAATAATCCTTAAATCACTCGTAACTAATGTGTATACGAAGTTTGAAGCCATTTGCTGTAGTTTTAAGAAAATCGATTTTTTTGTCGAAAAAAGTGCAAAGACTATAGCCTTTGTACTTTTCCCATTTTTCGCGAAAAATTAAAAATCGTATTTAGGGGCTAATAATCCTTAATTCGCTCATAACTAACGTGTATAAGAAGTTTGAAGCCATTTGCTGTAGTTTTAAGAAAATCGATTTTTTTGTCGAAAAAAGTGCAAAGACTATAGCCTTTGTACTTTTCCCATTTTTCGCGAAAAATTAAAAATCGTATTTAGGGGCTAATAATCCTTAAATCGCTCATAACTAACGTGTTTAAGAAGTTTGAAGCCATTTGCTGTAGTTTTAAGAAAATCGATTTTTTTGTCGAAAAAAGTGCAAAGACTATAGCCTTTGTACTTTTCCCATTTTTCGCGAAAAATTAAAAATCGTATTTAGGGGCTAATAATCCTTAAATCGCTCATAACTAACGTGTTTAAGAAGTTTGAAGCCATTTGCTGTAGTTTTAAGAAAATCGATTTTTTTGTCGAAAAAAGTGCAAAGACTATAGCCTTTGTACTTTTCCCATTTTTCGCGAAAAATTAAAAATCGTATTTAGGGGCTAATAATCCTTAACTTGCTCGTAACTAACGTGTATAAGAAGTTTGAAGCCATTTGCTGTAGTTTTAAGAAAATCGATTTTTTTGTCGAAAAAAGTGCAGACTATAGCCTTTGTACTTTTCCCATTTTTCACGAAAAATTAAAAATCGTATTTAGGGGCTAATAATCCTTAAATCACTCGTAACTAATGTGTATACGAAGTTTGAAGCCATTTGCTGTAGTTTTAAGAAAATCGATTTTTTTGTCGAAAAAAGTGCAAAGACTATATAGCCTTTGTACTTTTCCCATTTTTCGCGAAAAATTAAAAATCGTATTTAGGGGCTAATAATCCTTAAATCGCTCATAACTAACGTGTTTAAGAAGTTTGAAGCCATTTGCTGTAGTTTTAAGAAAATCGATTTTTTTGTCGAAAAAAGTGCAAAGACTATAGCCTTTGTACTTTTCCCATTTTTCGCGAAAAATTAAAAATCGTATTTAGGGGCTAATAATCCTTAAATCGCTCATAACTAACGTGTTTAAGAAGTTTGAAGCCATTTGCTGTAGTTTTAAGAAAATCGATTTTTTTGTCGAAAAAAGTGCAAAGACTATAGCCTTTGTACTTTTCCCATTTTTCGCGAAAAATTAAAAATCGTATTTAGGGGCTAATAATCCTTAACTTGCTCGTAACTAACGTGTATAAGAAGTTTGAAGCCATTTGCTGTAGTTTTAAGAAAATCGATTTTTTTGTCGAAAAAAGTGCAGACTATAGCCTTTGTACTTTTCCCATTTTTCACGAAAAATTAAAAATCGTATTTAGGGGCTAATAATCCTTAAATCACTCGTAACTAATGTGTATACGAAGTTTGAAGCCATTTGCTGTAGTTTTAAGAAAATCGATTTTTTTGTCGAAAAAAGTGCAAAGACTATAGCCTTTGTACTTTTCCCATTTTTCGCGAAAAATTAAAAATCGTATTTAGGGGCTAATAATCCTTAAATCGCTCATAACTAACGTGTTTAAGAAGTTTGAAGCCATTTGCTGTAGTTTTAAGAAAATCGATTTTTTTGTCGAAAAAAGTGCAAAGACTATAGCCTTTGTACTTTTCCCATTTTTCGCGAAAAATTAAAAATCGTATTTAGGGGCTAATAATCCTTAAATCGCTCATAACTAACGTGTTTAAGAAGTTTGAAGCCATTTGCTGTAGTTTTAAGAAAATCGATTTTTTTGTCGAAAAAAGTGCAAAGACTATAGCCTTTGTACTTTTCCCATTTTTCGCGAAAAATTAAAAATCGTATTTAGGGGCTAATAATCCTTAACTTGCTCGTAACTAACGTGTATAAGAAGTTTGAAGCCATTTGCTGTAGTTTTAAGAAAATCGATTTTTTTGTCGAAAAAAGTGCAGACTATAGCCTTTGTAGTTTTCCCATTTTTCACGAAAAATTAAAAATCGTATTTAGGGGCTAATAATCCTTAAATCACTCGTAACTAATGTGTATACGAAGTTTGAAGCCATTTGCTGTAGTTTTAAGAAAATCGATTTTTTTGTCGAAAAAAGTGCAAAGACTATAGCCTTTGTACTTTTCCCATTTTTCGCGAAAAATTAAAAATCGTATTTAGGGGCTAATAATCCTTAATTCGCTCATAACTAACGTGTATAAGAAGTTTGAAGCCATTTGCTGTAGTTTTAAGAAAATCGATTTTTTTGTCGAAAAAAGTGCAAAGACTTTGTACTTTTCCCATTTTTCGCAAAAAATTAAAAATCGTATTTAGGGGCCAATAATCCTCAATTCGGTCGTAACTAATGTGTATACGAAGTTTGAAGCCATTTGCTGTAGTTTTAAGAAAATCGATTTTTTTGTCGAAAAAAGTGCAAAGACTATAGCCTTTGTACTTTTCCCATTTTTCGCGAAAAATTAAAAATCGTATTTAGGGGCTAATAATCCTTAACTTGCTCGTAACTAACGTGTATAAGAAGTTTGAAGCCATTTGCTGTAGTTTTAAGAAAATCGATTTTTTTGTCGAAAAAAGTGCAGACTATAGCCTTTGTACTTTTCCCATTTTTCACGAAAAATTAAAAATCGTATTTAGGGGCTAATAATCCTTAAATCACTCGTAACTAATGTGTATACGAAGTTTGAAGCCATTTGCTGTAGTTTTAAGAAAATCGATTTTTTTGTCGAAAAAAGTGCAAAGACTATAGCCTTTGTACTTTTCCCATTTTTCGCGAAAAATTAAAAATCGTATTTAGGGGCTAATAATCCTTAATTCGCTCATAACTAACGTGTATAAGAAGTTTGAAGCCATTTGCTGTAGTTTTAAGAAAATCGATTTTTTTGTCGAAAAAAGTGCAAAGACTATAGCCTTTGTACTTTTCCCATTTTTCACGAAAAATTAAAAATCGTATTTAGGGGCTAATAATCCTTAATTCGCTCGTAACTAATGTGTATAAGAAGTTTGAAGCCATTTGCTGTAGTTTTAAGAAAATCGATTTTTTTGTCGAAAAAAGTGCAGACTATAGCCTTTGTAGTTTTCCCATTTTTCACGAAAAATTAAAAATCGTATTTAGGGGCTAATAATTCTTAATTCGCTCATAACTAACGTGTATAAGAAGTTTGAAGCCATTTGCTGTAGTTTTAAGAAAATCGATTTTTTTGTCGAAAAAAGTGCAGACTATAATAACCTTTGTACTTTTCCCATTTTTCGCGAAAAATTAAAAATCGTATTTAGGGGCTAATAATCGTTAATTCGCTCATAACTAATGTGTATACGAAGTTTGAAGCCATTTGCTGTAGTTTTAAGAAAATCGATTTTTTTGTCGAAAAAAGTGCAAAGACTATAGCCTTTGTACTTTTCCCATTTTTCGCGAAAAATTAAAAATCGTATTTAGGGGCTAATAATCCTTAACTTGCTCGTAACTAACGTGTTTAAGAAGTTTAAAGCCATTTGCTATAGTTTTAAGAAAATCGATTTTTTTGTCGAAAAAAGTGCAAAGAAAAAAGCCTTTGTACTTTTCCCATTTTTCACGAAAAAATAAAAATCGTATTTAGGGGCTAATAATCCTTAAATCACTTGTAACTAATGTGTAAACGAAGTTTGAAGCCATTTGCTGTAGTTTTAAGAAAAGAAAAGATGAAGGAGGAGATGTAGGAGGAGATAAAGGAGGAGATGAAGGAGGAGATGAAGGAGGAGATAAAGAAGGAGATGAAGGAGGAGATGAAGGAGGAGATGAAGGAGGAGATGAAGGAGGAGATCAAGAAGGAGATGAAGGAGGAGATGAAGGAGGAGATGAAGGAGGATATGAAGGAGATGAACGAGGAGATGAAGGAGGAGATGTGGGAGGAGATGAGGGAGGAGATGAAGGAGGAGATGAAGGAGGAGATGATGGAAAAGATGAAGGAGGAGATGAAGGAGGAGATGAAGGAGGAGATGAAGGAGGAGATGAAGAAGGAGATGAAGGAGGAGATGAAGGAGGAGATGAAGGAGGAGATGAAGGAGGATATCAAGGAGATGAAGGAGGAGATGAAGGAGGAGATGAAGGAGGAGATGAAGGAGATGAAGGAGGAGTTGAAGGAGGAGATGATGGAGGAGATGAAGGAGGAGATGAAGGAGGAGATGAAAGAGGAGATGAAGGAGGAGATGAAGGAGGAGATTAAGAAGGAGATGAAGGAGGAGATGAAGGAGGAGATGAAGGAGGAGATCAAGAAGGAGATGAAGGAGAAGATGAAGTAGGAGATGAAGGAGGATATGAAGAAGATGAAGGAGGAGATGAAGGAGGAAATGAAGGAGGAGATGAAGGAAGAGATGAAGGAGATGAAGGAGGAGTTGAAGGAGGAGATAAAGGAGGAGATAAAGGAGGAGATGAAGGAGAAGATGAAGGAGGAGATAAAGGAGGAGATGAAGGAGGAGATGAAGGAGGAGATGAAGGAGGAGATGAAGGAGGAGATGAAGCAGGAGATAAAGCAGGAGATGAAGCAGGAGATAAAGCAGGAGAAGAAGCAGGAGATGAAGGAGGAGATGAAGGAGGAGATGAAAGAGGAGATGAAGAAGGAGATGAAGGAGGAGATGAAGGAGGAGATAAGGATGAAGGAGGAGATGAACGAAGAGATGAAGGAGGAGATGAAGGAGGAGATGAAAGAGGAGATGAAGGAGGAGATGTGGGAGGAGATGAGGGAAGAGATGAGGAAGGAGATGAAGGAGGAGATGATGGAGGAGATGAAGGAGGAGATGAAGGAGGAGATGAAGGAGGAGATGAAGGAGGAGATGAAGGAGGAGATCAAGGAGGAGATGGAGGAGATGAAGGAGATGAAGGAGGAGATGAAGGAGGAGATGAAGGAGGAGATGAAGGAGGAGATGAAGGAGGAGATAAAGGAGGAGATGAAGGAGGAGATGAAGAAGGAGATAAAGGAGGAGGAGATAGAGATGAAGAAGGAGATGGAGATGGAGGAGATGAAGGAGAAGATGAAGGAGATGAAGGAGGAGATGAAGGAGGAGATGACGGAAGAGATGACGGAGGAGATAAAGGAGGAGATGAAGGAGGAGATGAAGGAGGAGATGAAGAAGGAGATGAAGAAGGAGATAAAGGAGGAGATGAAGGAGGAGGTAAAGAAGGAGATGAAGGAGGAGATGAAGGAGGAGATGAAGGAGGAGATGGAGATGAAGGAGGAGATGAACGAAGAGATGAAGGAGGAGATAAAGGAGGAGATGAAGGAGGAGATGAAGGAGGAGATGGAGGAGATGAAGGAGGAGATGAAGGAGGAGATGAAGGAGGAGATGAAGGAGAAGATGAAGGAGGAGATAAAGGAGGAGATGAAGGAGGAGAATAAGAAGGAGATGAAGGAGGAGATGAAGGAGGAGATGAAGGAGATGAAGGAGGAGATGAAGGAGGAGATGAAGGAGGAGATGAAGGAGGAGATGTAGGAGGAGATGAGGGAGGAGATGAGGGAGGAGATTAAGGAGGAGATGACGGAGGAGATGAAGGAGGAGATGAAGGAGGAGATCAAGGAGGATATCAAGGAGGAGATGAAGGAGGAGATGAAGGAGGAGATGAAGGAGGAGATGAAGGAGGAGATGAAGGAGGAGATGAAGGAGGAGATGAAGGAGGAGATGAAGGAGGAGATGAAGGAGGAGATGGAGATGAAGGAGGAGATAAACGAAGAGATGAAGGAGGAGATGAAGGAGGAGATGAAGGAGAAGATGAAGGAGGAGATGAAGAAGGAGATGAAGGAGGAGATGAAGGAGGAGATGAAGGAGGAGATAAAGGAGGAGATGAAGGAGGGGATGAAGGAGGAGATGAAGGAGAAGATGAAGGAGATGAAGGAGGAGATGAAGGAGGAGAAGAAGGAGGAGATGAAGGAGGTGATGAAGGAGGAGATAAAGGAGGAGATGAAGGAGGAGATGAAGGAGGAGATAAAGGAGGAGGAGATGGAGATGAAGGAGGAGATGAAGGAGAAGATGAAGGAGATAAAGGAGGAGATGAAGGAGGAGATGAACGAGGAGATGAAGGAGGAGATGAAGGAGGAGATGAAGGAGGAGATGAAGAAGGAGATGAAGGAGGAGATGAAGGAGGTGATGAAGGAGGAGATAAAGGAGGAGATGAACGAAGAGATGAAGAAGGAGATGAAGGAGGAGATGAAGGAGGAGATGAAGGAGGAGATGGAGGAGATGAAGGAGGACATGAAGGAGGAGATGAAGGAGGAGATGAAGGAGAAGATGAAGGAGGAGATAAAGGAGGAGATGAAGGAGGAGATGAAGAAGGAGATGAAGGAGGAGATGAAGGAGGAGATGAAGGAGATGAAGGAGGAGATGAAGGAGGAGATGTAGGAGGAGATGAGGGAGGAGATGAGGGAGGAGATTAAGGAGGAGATGACGGAGGAGATGACGGAGGAGATGAAGGAGGAGATGAAGGAGGAGATGAAGGAGGAGATGAAGGAGGAGATGAAGGAGGAGATGAAGGAGGAAATGAAGCAGGAGATGAAGGAGGAGATGAAGGAGGAGATGAAGAAGGAGATGAAGGAGGAGATGAAGGAGGAGATGAAGGAGGAGACACATTCTCCGTTGCAATGACGGTCGAGTGCAGACACAAGAATCTCCGTTGCAATAACGTTAAAAATGCAGAATGTGCCTGTACCGAGGGTCCGAGAGTCCGAGAGTCCGAGAGTCCGAGAGTCCGAGGGTCCGAGGGTCCGAGGGTCCGAGGGTCCGAGGGTCCGAGGGTCCGAGGGTCCGAGGGTCCGAGGGTCCGAGGGTCCGAGGGTAGTTTTAAGAAAATCGATTTTTTTGTCGAAAAAAGTGCAAAGACTATAGCCTTTGTACTTTTCCCATTTTTCGCGAAAAATTAAAAATCGTATTTAGGGGCTAATAATCCTTAATTCGCTCGTAACTAATGTGTATAAGAAGTTTGAAGCCATTTGCTGTAGTTTTAAGAAAATCGATTTTTTTGTCGAAAAAAGTGCAGACTATAGCCTTTGTACTTTTCCCATTTTTCACGAAAAATTAAAAATCGTATTTAGGGGCTAATAATCCTTAATTCGCTCGTAACTAATGTGTATAAGAAGTTTGAAGCCATTTGCTGTAGTTTTAAGAAAATCGATTTTTTTGTCGAAAAAAGTGCAGACTATAGCCTTTGTACTTTTCCCATTTTTCACGAAAAATTAAAAATCGTATTTAGGGGCTAATAATTCTTAATTCGCTCATAACTAACGTGTATAAGAAGTTTGAAGCCATTTGCTGTAGTTTTAAGAAAATCGATTTTTTTGTCGAAAAAAGTGCAAAGACTATAATAACCTTTGTACTTTTCCCATTTTTCGCGAAAAATTAAAAATCGTATTTAGGGGCTAATAATCGTTAATTCGCTCATAACTAATGTGTATACGAAGTTTGAAGCCATTTGCTGTAGTTTTAAGAAAATCGATTTTTTTGTCGAAAAAAGTGCAAAGACTATAGCCTTTGTACTTTTCCCATTTTTCGCGAAAAATTAAAAATCGTATTTAGGGGCTAATAATCCTTAATTCGCTCATAACTAACGTGTATAAGAAGTTTGAAGCCATTTGCTGTAGTTTTAAGAAAATCGATTTTTTTGTCGAAAAAAGTGCAAAGACTATAGCCTTTGTACTTTTCCCATTTTTCGCGAAAAATTAAAAATCGTATTTAGGGGCTAATAATCCTCAATTCGGTCGTAACTAATGTGTATACGAAGTTTGAAGCCATTTGCTGTAGTTTTAAGAAAATCGATTTTTTTGTCGAAAAAAGTGCAAAGACTATAGCCTTTGTACTTTTCCCATTTTTCACGAAAAATTAAAAATGGTATTTAGGGGCTAATAATCCTTAATTCGCTCGTAACTAATGTGTATAAGAAGTTTGAAGCCATTTGCTGTAGTTTTAAGAAAATCGATTTTTTTGTCGAAAAAAGTGCAAAGACTATAGCCTTTGTACTTTTCCCATTTTTCACGAAAAATTAAAAATCGTATTTAGGGGCTAATAATCCTTAATTCGCTCGTAACTAATGTGTATAAGAAGTTTGAAGCCATTTGCTGTAGTTTTAAGAAAATCGATTTTTTTGTCGAAAAAAGTGCAGACTATAGCCTTTGTACTTTTCCCATTTTTCACGAAAAATTAAAAATCGTATTTAGGGGCTAATAATTCTTAATTCGCTCATAACTAACGTGTATAAGAAGTTTGAAGCCATTTGCTGTAGTTTTAAGAAAATCGATTTTTTTGTCGAAAAAAGTGCAAAGACTATAATAACCTTTGTACTTTTCCCGTTTTTCGCGAAAAATTAAAAATCGTATTTAGGGGCTAATAATCGTTAATTCGCTCATAACTAATGTGTATACGAAGTTTGAAGCCATTTGCTGTAGTTTTAAGAAAATCGATTTTTTTGTCGAAAAAAGTGCAAAGACTATAGCCTTTGTACTTTTCCCATTTTTCGCGAAAAATTAAAAATCGTATTTAGGGGCTAATAATCCTTAACTTGCTCGTAACTAACGTGTTTAAGAAGTTTAAAGCCATTTGCTATAGTTTTAAAAAAATCGATTTTTTTGTCGAAAAAAGTGCAAAGACTATAGCCTTTGTACTTTTCCCATTTTTCACGAAAAATTAAAAATCGTATTTAGGGGCTAATAATCCTTAAATCACTCGTAACTAATGTGTATACGAAGTTTGAAGCCATTTGCTGTAGTTTTAAGAAAAGAAAAGATGAAGGAGGAGATGTAGGAGGAGATAAAGGAGGAGATGAAGGAGGAGATGAAGGAGGAGATAAAGAAGGAGATGAAGGAGGAGATGAAGGAGGAGATGAAGGAGGAGATGAAGGAGGAGATCAAGAAGGAGATGAAGGAGGAGATGAAGGAGGAGATGAAGGAGGATATGAAGGAGATGAACGAGGAGATGAAGGAGGAGATGTGGGAGGAGATGAGGGAGGAGATGAAGGAGGAGATGAAGGAGGAGATGATGGAGGAGATGAAGGAGGAGATGAAGGAGGAGATGAAGGAGGAGATGAAGGAGGAGATGAAGAAGGAGATGAAGGAGGAGATGAAGGAGGAGATGAAGGAGGAGATGAAGGAGGAGATGAAGGAGGATATCAAGGAGATGAAGGAGGAGATGAAGGAGGAGATGAAGGAGGAGATGAAGGAGATGAAGGAGGAGTTGAAGGAGGAGATGATGGAGGAGATGAAGGAGGAGATGAAGGAGGAGATGAAAGAGGAGATGAAGGAGGAGATGAAGGAGGAGATTAAGAAGGAGATGAAGGAGGAGATGAAGGACGAGATGAAGGAGGAGATCAAGAAGGAGATGAAGGAGAAGATGAAGGAGGAGATGAAGGAGGATATGAAGAAGATGAAGGAGGAGATGAAGGAGGAGATGAAGGAAGAGATGAAGGAGATGAAGGAGGAGTTGAAGGAGGAGATAAAGGAGGAGATAAAGGAGGAGATAAAGGAGAAGATGAAGGAGGAGATAAAGGAGGAGATGAAGGAGGAGATGAAGGAGGAGATGAAGGAGGAGATGAAGGAGGAGATGAAGGAGGAGATGAAGGAGGAGATGAAGAAGGAGATAAAGGAGGAGATGAAGGAGGAGATGAAGGAGGAGATGGAGGAGATGAAGGAGGAGATGAAGGAGGAGATGAAGGAGGAGATGAAGGAGAAGATGAAGGAGGGGATAAAGGAGGAGATGAAGGAGGAGAATAAGAAGGAGATGAAGGAGGAGATGAAGGAGATGAAGGAGGAGATGAAGGAGGAGATGTAGGAGGAGATGAGGGAGGAGATGAGGGAGGAGATTAAGGAGGAGATGACGGAGGAGATGACGGAGGAGATGAAGGAGGAGATGAAGGAGGAGATCAAAGAGGAGATCAAGGAGGAGATGAAGGAGGAGATGAAGGAGGAGATGAAGGAGGAGATGAAGGAGGAGATGAAGGAGGAGATGAAGGAGGAGATGGAAATGAAGGAGGAGATGGAAATGAAGGAGGAGATAAACGAAGAGATGAAGGAGGAGATGAAGGAGGAGATGAAGGAGAAGATGAAGGAGGAGATGAAGAAGGAGATGAAGGAGGAGATGAAGGAGGAGATGAAGGAGGAGATAAAGGAGGAGATGAAGGAGGGGATAAAGGAGGAGATGAAGGAGGAGATGAAGGAGATGAAGGAGATGAAGGAGGAGATGTGGGAGGAGATGAGGGAGGAGATGAAGGAGGAGATGAAGGAGGAGATGATGGAGGAGATGAAGGAGGAGATGAAGGAGGAGATGAAGGAGGAGATGAAGGAGGAGATGAAGGAGGAGATGGAGATGAAGGAGGAGATAAACGAAGAGATGAAGGAGGAGATGAAGGAGGAGATGAAGGAGAAGATGAAGGAGGAGATGAAGAAGGAGATGAAGGAGGAGATGAAGGAGGAGATGAAGGAGGAGATGAAGAAGGAGATGAAGGAGGAGATGAAGGAGGAGATGAAGGAGGAGATAAAGGAGGAGATGAAGGAGGAGATGAAGAAGGAGATGAAGGAGGAGATGAAGGAGGAGATAAAGGAGGAGATGAAGGAGGAGATGTAGGAGGAGATGAGGGAGGAGATGAGGGAGGAGATTAAGGAGGAGATGACGGAGGAGATGACGGAGGAGATGAAGGAGGAGATGAAGGAGGAGATGAAGGAGGAGATGAAGGAGGAGATGAAGGAGGAGATGAAGGAGGAAATGAAGCAGGAGATGAAGGAGGAGATGAAGGAGGAGATGAAGAAGGAGATGAAGGAGGAGATGAAGGAGGAGATGAAGGAGGAGACACATTCTCCGTTGCAATGACGGTCGAGTGCAGACACAAGAATCTCCGTTGCAATAACGTTAAAAATGCAGAATGTGCCTGTACCGAGGGTCCGAGAGTCCGAGAGTCCGAGAGTCCGAGAGTCCGAGGGTCCGAGGGTCCGAGGGTCCGAGGGTCCGAGGGTCCGAGGGTCCGAGGGTCCGAGGGTCCGAGGGTCCGAGGGTAGTTTTAAGAAAATCGATTTTTTTGTCGAAAAAAGTGCAAAGACTATAGCCTTTGTACTTTTCCCATTTTTCGCGAAAAATTAAAAATCGTATTTAGGGGCTAATAATCCTTAATTCGCTCGTAACTAATGTGTATAAGAAGTTTGAAGCCATTTGCTGTAGTTTTAAGAAAATCGATTTTTTTGTCGAAAAAAGTGCAGACTATAGCCTTTGTACTTTTCCCATTTTTCACGAAAAATTAAAAATCGTATTTAGGGGCTAATAATCCTTAATTCGCTCGTAACTAATGTGTATAAGAAGTTTGAAGCCATTTGCTGTAGTTTTAAGAAAATCGATTTTTTTGTCGAAAAAAGTGCAGACTATAGCCTTTGTACTTTTCCCATTTTTCACGAAAAATTAAAAATCGTATTTAGGGGCTAATAATTCTTAATTCGCTCATAACTAACGTGTATAAGAAGTTTGAAGCCATTTGCTGTAGTTTTAAGAAAATCGATTTTTTTGTCGAAAAAAGTGCAAAGACTATAATAACCTTTGTACTTTTCCCATTTTTCGCGAAAAATTAAAAATCGTATTTAGGGGCTAATAATCGTTAATTCGCTCATAACTAATGTGTATACGAAGTTTGAAGCCATTTGCTGTAGTTTTAAGAAAATCGATTTTTTTGTCGAAAAAAGTGCAAAGACTATAGCCTTTGTACTTTTCCCATTTTTCGCGAAAAATTAAAAATCGTATTTAGGGGCTAATAATCCTTAATTCGCTCATAACTAACGTGTATAAGAAGTTTGAAGCCATTTGCTGTAGTTTTAAGAAAATCGATTTTTTTGTCGAAAAAAGTGCAAAGACTATAGCCTTTGTACATTTCCCATTTTTCGCGAAAAATTAAAAATCGTATTTAGGGGCTAATAATCCTCAATTCGGTCGTAACTAATGTGTATACGAAGTTTGAAGCCATTTGCTGTAGTTTTAAGAAAATCGATTTTTTTGTCGAAAAAAGTGCAAAGACTATAGCCTTTGTACTTTTCCCATTTTTCACGAAAAATTAAAAATGGTATTTAGGGGCTAATAATCCTTAATTCGCTCGTAACTAATGTGTATAAGAAGTTTGAAGCCATTTGCTGTAGTTTTAAGAAAATCGATTTTTTTGTCGAAAAAAGTGCAGACTATAGCCTTTGTACTTTTCCCATTTTTCACGAAAAATTAAAAATCGTATTTAGGGGCTAATAATTCTTAATTCGCTCATAACTAACGTGTATAAGAAGTTTGAAGCCATTTGCTGTAGTTTTAAGAAAATCGATTTTTTTGTCGAAAAAAGTGCAAAGACTATAATAACCTTTGTACTTTTCCCGTTTTTCGCGAAAAATTAAAAATCGTATTTAGGGGCTAATAATCGTTAATTCGCTCATAACTAATGTGTATACGAAGTTTGAAGCCATTTGCTGTAGTTTTAAGAAAATCGATTTTTTTGTCGAAAAAAGTGCAAAGACTATAGCCTTTGTACTTTTCCCATTTTTCGCGAAAAATTAAAAATCGTATTTAGGGGCTAATAATCCTTAACTTGCTCGTAACTAACGTGTTTAAGAAGTTTAAAGCCATTTGCTATAGTTTTAAAAAAATCGATTTTTTTGTCGAAAAAAGTGCAAAGACTATAGCCTTTGTACTTTTCCCATTTTTCACGAAAAATTAAAAATCGTATTTAGGGGCTAATAATCCTTAAATCACTCGTAACTAATGTGTATACGAAGTTTGAAGCCATTTGCTGTAGTTTTAAGAAAAGAAAAGATGAAGGAGGAGATGTAGGAGGAGATAAAGGAGGAGATGAAGGAGGAGATGAAGGAGGAGATAAAGAAGGAGATGAAGGAGGAGATGAAGGAGGAGATGAAGGAGGAGATGAAGGAGGAGATCAAGAAGGAGATGAAGGAGGAGATGAAGGAGGAGATGAAGGAGGATATGAAGGAGATGAACGAGGAGATGAAGGAGGAGATGTGGGAGGAGATGAGGGAGGAGATGAAGGAGGAGATGAAGGAGGAGATGATGGAGGAGATGAAGGAGGAGATGAAGGAGGAGATGAAGGAGGAGATGAAGGAGGAGATGAAGAAGGAGATGAAGGAGGAGATGAAGGAGGAGATGAAGGAGGAGATGAAGGAGGAGATGAAGGAGGATATCAAGGAGATGAAGGAGGAGATGAAGGAGGAGATGAAGGAGGAGATGAAGGAGATGAAGGAGGAGTTGAAGGAGGAGATGATGGAGGAGATGAAGGAGGAGATGAAGGAGGAGATGAAAGAGGAGATGAAGGAGGAGATGAAGGAGGAGATTAAGAAGGAGATGAAGGAGGAGATGAAGGACGAGATGAAGGAGGAGATCAAGAAGGAGATGAAGGAGAAGATGAAGGAGGAGATGAAGGAGGATATGAAGAAGATGAAGGAGGAGATGAAGGAGGAGATGAAGGAAGAGATGA
The DNA here is from genome assembly GCA_947652605.1 of Elmis aenea. NCBI lineage: Eukaryota > Metazoa > Arthropoda > Insecta > Coleoptera > Elmidae > Elmis > Elmis aenea. The sequence continues at coordinate 60,281,343 of OX393579.1, forward strand.
AGGAGATGAAGGAGGAGTTGAAGGAGGAGATAAAGGAGGAGATAAAGGAGGAGATAAAGGAGAAGATGAAGGAGGAGATAAAGGAGGAGATGAAGGAGGAGATGAAGGAGGAGATGAAGGAGGAGATGAAGGAGGAGATGAAGGAGGAGATGAAGGAGGAGATGAAGAAGGAGATAAAGGAGGAGATGAAGGAGGAGATGAAGGAGGAGATGGAGGAGATGAAGGAGGAGATGAAGGAGGAGATGAAGGAGGAGATGAAGGAGAAGATGAAGGAGGGGATAAAGGAGGAGATGAAGGAGGAGAATAAGAAGGAGATGAAGGAGGAGATGAAGGAGATGAAGGAGGAGATGAAGGAGGAGATGTAGGAGGAGATGAGGGAGGAGATGAGGGAGGAGATTAAGGAGGAGATGACGGAGGAGATGACGGAGGAGATGAAGGAGGAGATGAAGGAGGAGATCAAGGAGGAGATCAAGGAGGAGATGAAGGAGGAGATGAAGGAGGATATGAAGGAGGAGATGAAGGAGGAGATGAAGGAGGAGATGAAGGAGGAGATGGAAATGAAGGAGGAGATGGAAATGAAGGAGGAGATAAACGAAGAGATGAAGGAGGAGATGAAGGAGGAGATGAAGGAGAAGATGAAGGAGGAGATGAAGAAGGAGATGAAGGAGGAGATGAAGGAGGAGATGAAGGAGGAGATAAAGGAGGAGATGAAGGAGGGGATAAAGGAGGAGATGAAGGAGGAGATGAAGGAGATGAAGGAGATGAAGGAGGAGATGTGGGAGGAGATGAGGGAGGAGATGAAGGAGGAGATGAAGGAGGAGATGATGGAGGAGATGAAGGAGGAGATGAAGGAGGAGATGAAGGAGGAGATGAAGGAGGAGATGAAGAAGGAGATGAAGGAGAAGATGAAGGAGGAGATGAAGGAGGAGATGAAGGAGGATATCAAGGAGATGAAGGAGGAGATGAAGGAGGAGATGAAGGAGGAGATGAAGGAGGAGATGAAGGAGATGAAGGAGGAGTTGAAGAAGGAGATGATGGAGGAGATGAAGGAGGAGATGAAGGAGGAGATGAAAGAGGAGATGAAGGAGGAGATGAAGGAGGAGATTAAGAAGGAGATGAAGGAGGAGATGAAGGAGGAGATGAAGGAGGAGATCAAGAAGGAGATGAAGGAGAAGATGAAGGAGGAGATGAAGGAGGATATGAAGAAGATGAAGGAGGAGATGAAGGAGGAGATGAAGGAGGAGATGAAGGAGGAGATGAAGGAAGAGATGAAGGAGATGAAGGAGGAGTTGAAGGAGGAGATAAAGGAGGAGATAAAGGAGGAGATAAAGGAGAAGATGAAGGAGGAGATAAAGGAGGAGATGAAGGAGGAGATGAAGGAGGAGATGAAGGAGGAGATGAAGGAGGAGATGAAGCAGGAGATTAAGCAAAAGATGAAGCAGGAGATAAAGCAGGAGAAGAAGCAGGAGATGAAGGAGGAGATGAAGGAGGAGATGAAAGAGGAGATGAAGAAGGAGATGAAGGAGGAGATGAAGGAGGAGATGGAGTCGAAGGAGGAGATGAACGAAGAGATGAAGGAGGAGATAAAGGAGGAGATGAAGGAGGAGATGAAGGAGGAGATGGAGGAGATGAAGGAGGAGATGAAGGAGGAGATGAAGGAGAAGATGAAGGAGGAGATGAAGGAGGAGATAAAGGAGGAGATGAAGGAGGAGAATAAGAAGGAGATGGAGGAGATGAAGGAGGAGATGAAGGAGATGAAGGAGGAGATGAAGGAGGAGATGAAGGAGGAGATGAAGGAGGAGATGTAGGAGGAGATGAGGGAGGAGATGAGGGAGGAGATTAAGGAGGAGATGACGGAGGAGATGAAGGAGGAGATGAAGGAGGAGATCAAGGAGGAGATCAAGGAGGAGATGAAGGAGGAGATGAAGGAGGAGATGAAGGAGAAGATGAAGGAGGAGATGAAGGAGGAGATGAAGGAGGAGATGAAGGAGGAGATGAAGGAGGAGATGGAGATGAAGGAGGAGATAAACGAAGAGATGAAGGAGGAGATGAAGGAGGAGATGAAGGAGAAGATGAAGGAGGAGATGAAGAAGGAGATGAAGGAGGAGATGAAGGAGGAGATGAAGGAGGAGATAAAGGAGGAGATGAAGGAGGGGATGAAGGAGGAGATGAAGGAGGAGATGAAGGAGATGAAGGAGGAGATGAAGGAGGAGAAGAAGGAGGAGATGAAGGAGGTGATGAAGGAGGAGATAAAGGAGGAGATGAAGGAGGAGATGAAGGAGGAGATAAAGGAGGAGGAGATGGAGATGAAGGAGGAGATGGAGATGAAGGAGGAGATGAAGGAGAAGATGAAGGAGATAAAGGAGGAGATGAAGGAGGAGATGAACGAGGAGATGAAGGAGGAGATGAAGGAGGAGATGAAGGAGGAGATGAAGAAGGAGATGAAGGAGGAGATGAAGGAGGTGATGAAGGAGGAGATAAAGGAGGAGATGAACGAAGAGATGAAGAAGGAGATGAAGGAGGAGATGAAGGAGGAGATGAAGGAGGAGATGGAGGAGATGAAGGAGGAGATGAAGGAGGAGATGAAGGAGGAGATGAAGGAGAAGATGAAGGAGGAGATAAAGGAGGAGATGAAGGAGGAGATGAAGAAGGAGATGAAGGAGGAGATGAAGGAGGAGATGAAGGAGATGAAGGAGGAGATGAAGGAGGAGATGTAGGAGGAGATGAGGGAGGAGATGGGGGAGGAGATTAAGGAGGAGATGACGGAGGAGATGACGGAGGAGATGAAGGAGGAGATGAAGGAGGAGATGAAGGAGGAGATGAAGGAGGAGATGAAGGAGGAGATGAAGGAGGAAATGAAGCAGGAGATGAAGGAGGAGATGAAGGAGGAGATGAAGAAGGAGATGAAGGAGGAGATGAAGGAGGAGATGAAGGAGGAGACACATTCTCCGTTGCAATGACGGTCGAGTGCAGACACAAGAATCTCCGTTGCAATAACGTTAAAAATGCAGAATGTGCCTGTACCGAGGGTCCGAGAGTCCGAGAGTCCGAGAGTCCGAGAGTCCGAGGGTCCGAGGGTCCGAGGGTCCGAGGGTAGTTTTAAGAAAATCGATTTTTTTGTCGAAAAAATTGCAAAGACTATAGCCTTTGTACTTTTCCCATTTTTCGCGAAAAATTAAAAATCGTATTTAGGGGCTAATAATCCTTAATTCGCTCGTAACTAATGTGTATAAGAAGTTTGAAGCCATTTGCTGTAGTTTTAAGAAAATCGATTTTTTTGTCGAAAAAAGTGCAGACTATAGCCTTTGTACTTTTCCCATTTTTCACGAAAAATTAAAAATCGTATTTAGGGGCTAATAATCCTTAATTCGCTCGTAACTAATGTGTATAAGAAGTTTGAAGCCATTTGCTGTAGTTTTAAGAAAATCGATTTTTTTGTCGAAAAAAGTGCAAAGACTATAATAACCTTTGTACTTTTCCCATTTTTCGCGAAAAATTAAAAATCGTATTTAGGGGCTAATAATCGTTAATTCGCTCATAACTAATGTGTATACGAAGTTTGAAGCCATTTGCTGTAGTTTTAAGAAAATCGATTTTTTTGTCGAAAAAAGTGCAAAGACTATAGCCTTTGTACTTTTCCCATTTTTCGCGAAAAATTAAAAATCGTATTTAGGGGCTAATAATCCTTAATTCGCTCATAACTAACGTGTATAAGAAGTTTGAAGCCATTTGCTGTAGTTTTAAGAAAATCGATTTTTTTGTCGAAAAAAGTGCAAAGACTATAGCCTTTGTACTTTTCCCATTTTTCGCGAAAAATTAAAAATCGTATTTAGGGGCTAATAATCCTTAAATCGCTCATAACTAACGTGTTTAAGAAGTTTGAAGCCATTTGCTGTAGTTTTAAGAAAATCGATTTTTTTGTCGAAAAAAGTGCAAAGACTATAGCCTTTGTACTTTTCCCATTTTTCGCGAAAAATTAAAAATCGTATTTAGGGGCTAATAATCCTTAACTTGCTCGTAACTAACGTGTATAAGAAGTTTGAAGCCATTTGCTGTAGTTTTAAGAAAATCGATTTTTTTGTCGAAAAAAGTGCAGACTATAGCCTTTGTACTTTTCCCATTTTTCACGAAAAATTAAAAATCGTATTTAGGGGCTAATAATCCTTAAATCACTCGTAACTAATGTGTATACGAAGTTTGAAGCCATTTGCTGTAGTTTTAAGAAAATCGATTTTTTTGTCGAAAAAAGTGCAAAGACTATAGCCTTTGTACTTTTCCCATTTTTCGCGAAAAATTAAAAATCGTATTTAGGGGCTAATAATCCTTAATTCGCTCATAACTAACGTGTATAAGAAGTTTGAAGCCATTTGCTGTAGTTTTAAGAAAATCGATTTTTTTGTCGAAAAAAGTGCAAAGACTATAGCCTTTGTACTTTTCCCATTTTTCGCGAAAAATTAAAAATCGTATTTAGGGGCTAATAATCCTTAAATCGCTCATAACTAACGTGTTTAAGAAGTTTGAAGCCATTTGCTGTAGTTTTAAGAAAATCGATTTTTTTGTCGAAAAAAGTGCAAAGACTATAGCCTTTGTACTTTTCCCATTTTTCGCGAAAAATTAAAAATCGTATTTAGGGGCTAATAATCCTTAAATCGCTCATAACTAACGTGTTTAAGAAGTTTGAAGCCATTTGCTGTAGTTTTAAGAAAATCGATTTTTTTGTCGAAAAAAGTGCAAAGACTATAGCCTTTGTACTTTTCCCATTTTTCGCGAAAAATTAAAAATCGTATTTAGGGGCTAATAATCCTTAACTTGCTCGTAACTAACGTGTATAAGAAGTTTGAAGCCATTTGCTGTAGTTTTAAGAAAATCGATTTTTTTGTCGAAAAAAGTGCAGACTATAGCCTTTGTACTTTTCCCATTTTTCACGAAAAATTAAAAATCGTATTTAGGGGCTAATAATCCTTAAATCACTCGTAACTAATGTGTATACGAAGTTTGAAGCCATTTGCTGTAGTTTTAAGAAAATCGATTTTTTTGTCGAAAAAAGTGCAAAGACTATATAGCCTTTGTACTTTTCCCATTTTTCGCGAAAAATTAAAAATCGTATTTAGGGGCTAATAATCCTTAAATCGCTCATAACTAACGTGTTTAAGAAGTTTGAAGCCATTTGCTGTAGTTTTAAGAAAATCGATTTTTTTGTCGAAAAAAGTGCAAAGACTATAGCCTTTGTACTTTTCCCATTTTTCGCGAAAAATTAAAAATCGTATTTAGGGGCTAATAATCCTTAAATCGCTCATAACTAACGTGTTTAAGAAGTTTGAAGCCATTTGCTGTAGTTTTAAGAAAATCGATTTTTTTGTCGAAAAAAGTGCAAAGACTATAGCCTTTGTACTTTTCCCATTTTTCGCGAAAAATTAAAAATCGTATTTAGGGGCTAATAATCCTTAACTTGCTCGTAACTAACGTGTATAAGAAGTTTGAAGCCATTTGCTGTAGTTTTAAGAAAATCGATTTTTTTGTCGAAAAAAGTGCAGACTATAGCCTTTGTAGTTTTCCCATTTTTCACGAAAAATTAAAAATCGTATTTAGGGGCTAATAATCCTTAAATCACTCGTAACTAATGTGTATACGAAGTTTGAAGCCATTTGCTGTAGTTTTAAGAAAATCGATTTTTTTGTCGAAAAAAGTGCAAAGACTATAGCCTTTGTACTTTTCCCATTTTTCGCGAAAAATTAAAAATCGTATTTAGGGGCTAATAATCCTTAATTCGCTCATAACTAACGTGTATAAGAAGTTTGAAGCCATTTGCTGTAGTTTTAAGAAAATCGATTTTTTTGTCGAAAAAAGTGCAAAGACTTTGTACTTTTCCCATTTTTCGCAAAAAATTAAAAATCGTATTTAGGGGCCAATAATCCTCAATTCGGTCGTAACTAATGTGTATACGAAGTTTGAAGCCATTTGCTGTAGTTTTAAGAAAATCGATTTTTTTGTCGAAAAAAGTGCAAAGACTATAGCCTTTGTACTTTTCCCATTTTTCGCGAAAAATTAAAAATCGTATTTAGGGGCTAATAATCCTTAACTTGCTCGTAACTAACGTGTATAAGAAGTTTGAAGCCATTTGCTGTAGTTTTAAGAAAATCGATTTTTTTGTCGAAAAAAGTGCAGACTATAGCCTTTGTACTTTTCCCATTTTTCACGAAAAATTAAAAATCGTATTTAGGGGCTAATAATCCTTAAATCACTCGTAACTAATGTGTATACGAAGTTTGAAGCCATTTGCTGTAGTTTTAAGAAAATCGATTTTTTTGTCGAAAAAAGTGCAAAGACTATAGCCTTTGTACTTTTCCCATTTTTCGCGAAAAATTAAAAATCGTATTTAGGGGCTAATAATCCTTAATTCGCTCATAACTAACGTGTATAAGAAGTTTGAAGCCATTTGCTGTAGTTTTAAGAAAATCGATTTTTTTGTCGAAAAAAGTGCAAAGACTATAGCCTTTGTACTTTTCCCATTTTTCACGAAAAATTAAAAATCGTATTTAGGGGCTAATAATCCTTAATTCGCTCGTAACTAATGTGTATAAGAAGTTTGAAGCCATTTGCTGTAGTTTTAAGAAAATCGATTTTTTTGTCGAAAAAAGTGCAGACTATAGCCTTTGTAGTTTTCCCATTTTTCACGAAAAATTAAAAATCGTATTTAGGGGCTAATAATTCTTAATTCGCTCATAACTAACGTGTATAAGAAGTTTGAAGCCATTTGCTGTAGTTTTAAGAAAATCGATTTTTTTGTCGAAAAAAGTGCAGACTATAATAACCTTTGTACTTTTCCCATTTTTCGCGAAAAATTAAAAATCGTATTTAGGGGCTAATAATCGTTAATTCGCTCATAACTAATGTGTATACGAAGTTTGAAGCCATTTGCTGTAGTTTTAAGAAAATCGATTTTTTTGTCGAAAAAAGTGCAAAGACTATAGCCTTTGTACTTTTCCCATTTTTCGCGAAAAATTAAAAATCGTATTTAGGGGCTAATAATCCTTAACTTGCTCGTAACTAACGTGTTTAAGAAGTTTAAAGCCATTTGCTATAGTTTTAAGAAAATCGATTTTTTTGTCGAAAAAAGTGCAAAGAAAAAAGCCTTTGTACTTTTCCCATTTTTCACGAAAAAATAAAAATCGTATTTAGGGGCTAATAATCCTTAAATCACTTGTAACTAATGTGTAAACGAAGTTTGAAGCCATTTGCTGTAGTTTTAAGAAAAGAAAAGATGAAGGAGGAGATGTAGGAGGAGATAAAGGAGGAGATGAAGGAGGAGATGAAGGAGGAGATAAAGAAGGAGATGAAGGAGGAGATGAAGGAGGAGATGAAGGAGGAGATGAAGGAGGAGATCAAGAAGGAGATGAAGGAGGAGATGAAGGAGGAGATGAAGGAGGATATGAAGGAGATGAACGAGGAGATGAAGGAGGAGATGTGGGAGGAGATGAGGGAGGAGATGAAGGAGGAGATGAAGGAGGAGATGATGGAAAAGATGAAGGAGGAGATGAAGGAGGAGATGAAGGAGGAGATGAAGGAGGAGATGAAGAAGGAGATGAAGGAGGAGATGAAGGAGGAGATGAAGGAGGAGATGAAGGAGGATATCAAGGAGATGAAGGAGGAGATGAAGGAGGAGATGAAGGAGGAGATGAAGGAGATGAAGGAGGAGTTGAAGGAGGAGATGATGGAGGAGATGAAGGAGGAGATGAAGGAGGAGATGAAAGAGGAGATGAAGGAGGAGATGAAGGAGGAGATTAAGAAGGAGATGAAGGAGGAGATGAAGGAGGAGATGAAGGAGGAGATCAAGAAGGAGATGAAGGAGAAGATGAAGTAGGAGATGAAGGAGGATATGAAGAAGATGAAGGAGGAGATGAAGGAGGAAATGAAGGAGGAGATGAAGGAAGAGATGAAGGAGATGAAGGAGGAGTTGAAGGAGGAGATAAAGGAGGAGATAAAGGAGGAGATGAAGGAGAAGATGAAGGAGGAGATAAAGGAGGAGATGAAGGAGGAGATGAAGGAGGAGATGAAGGAGGAGATGAAGGAGGAGATGAAGCAGGAGATAAAGCAGGAGATGAAGCAGGAGATAAAGCAGGAGAAGAAGCAGGAGATGAAGGAGGAGATGAAGGAGGAGATGAAAGAGGAGATGAAGAAGGAGATGAAGGAGGAGATGAAGGAGGAGATAAGGATGAAGGAGGAGATGAACGAAGAGATGAAGGAGGAGATGAAGGAGGAGATGAAAGAGGAGATGAAGGAGGAGATGTGGGAGGAGATGAGGGAAGAGATGAGGAAGGAGATGAAGGAGGAGATGATGGAGGAGATGAAGGAGGAGATGAAGGAGGAGATGAAGGAGGAGATGAAGGAGGAGATGAAGGAGGAGATCAAGGAGGAGATGGAGGAGATGAAGGAGATGAAGGAGGAGATGAAGGAGGAGATGAAGGAGGAGATGAAGGAGGAGATGAAGGAGGAGATAAAGGAGGAGATGAAGGAGGAGATGAAGAAGGAGATAAAGGAGGAGGAGATAGAGATGAAGAAGGAGATGGAGATGGAGGAGATGAAGGAGAAGATGAAGGAGATGAAGGAGGAGATGAAGGAGGAGATGACGGAAGAGATGACGGAGGAGATAAAGGAGGAGATGAAGGAGGAGATGAAGGAGGAGATGAAGAAGGAGATGAAGAAGGAGATAAAGGAGGAGATGAAGGAGGAGGTAAAGAAGGAGATGAAGGAGGAGATGAAGGAGGAGATGAAGGAGGAGATGGAGATGAAGGAGGAGATGAACGAAGAGATGAAGGAGGAGATAAAGGAGGAGATGAAGGAGGAGATGAAGGAGGAGATGGAGGAGATGAAGGAGGAGATGAAGGAGGAGATGAAGGAGGAGATGAAGGAGAAGATGAAGGAGGAGATAAAGGAGGAGATGAAGGAGGAGAATAAGAAGGAGATGAAGGAGGAGATGAAGGAGGAGATGAAGGAGATGAAGGAGGAGATGAAGGAGGAGATGAAGGAGGAGATGAAGGAGGAGATGTAGGAGGAGATGAGGGAGGAGATGAGGGAGGAGATTAAGGAGGAGATGACGGAGGAGATGAAGGAGGAGATGAAGGAGGAGATCAAGGAGGATATCAAGGAGGAGATGAAGGAGGAGATGAAGGAGGAGATGAAGGAGGAGATGAAGGAGGAGATGAAGGAGGAGATGAAGGAGGAGATGAAGGAGGAGATGAAGGAGGAGATGAAGGAGGAGATGGAGATGAAGGAGGAGATAAACGAAGAGATGAAGGAGGAGATGAAGGAGGAGATGAAGGAGAAGATGAAGGAGGAGATGAAGAAGGAGATGAAGGAGGAGATGAAGGAGGAGATGAAGGAGGAGATAAAGGAGGAGATGAAGGAGGGGATGAAGGAGGAGATGAAGGAGAAGATGAAGGAGATGAAGGAGGAGATGAAGGAGGAGAAGAAGGAGGAGATGAAGGAGGTGATGAAGGAGGAGATAAAGGAGGAGATGAAGGAGGAGATGAAGGAGGAGATAAAGGAGGAGGAGATGGAGATGAAGGAGGAGATGAAGGAGAAGATGAAGGAGATAAAGGAGGAGATGAAGGAGGAGATGAACGAGGAGATGAAGGAGGAGATGAAGGAGGAGATGAAGGAGGAGATGAAGAAGGAGATGAAGGAGGAGATGAAGGAGGTGATGAAGGAGGAGATAAAGGAGGAGATGAACGAAGAGATGAAGAAGGAGATGAAGGAGGAGATGAAGGAGGAGATGAAGGAGGAGATGGAGGAGATGAAGGAGGACATGAAGGAGGAGATGAAGGAGGAGATGAAGGAGAAGATGAAGGAGGAGATAAAGGAGGAGATGAAGGAGGAGATGAAGAAGGAGATGAAGGAGGAGATGAAGGAGGAGATGAAGGAGATGAAGGAGGAGATGAAGGAGGAGATGTAGGAGGAGATGAGGGAGGAGATGAGGGAGGAGATTAAGGAGGAGATGACGGAGGAGATGACGGAGGAGATGAAGGAGGAGATGAAGGAGGAGATGAAGGAGGAGATGAAGGAGGAGATGAAGGAGGAGATGAAGGAGGAAATGAAGCAGGAGATGAAGGAGGAGATGAAGGAGGAGATGAAGAAGGAGATGAAGGAGGAGATGAAGGAGGAGATGAAGGAGGAGACACATTCTCCGTTGCAATGACGGTCGAGTGCAGACACAAGAATCTCCGTTGCAATAACGTTAAAAATGCAGAATGTGCCTGTACCGAGGGTCCGAGAGTCCGAGAGTCCGAGAGTCCGAGAGTCCGAGGGTCCGAGGGTCCGAGGGTCCGAGGGTCCGAGGGTCCGAGGGTCCGAGGGTCCGAGGGTCCGAGGGTCCGAGGGTCCGAGGGTAGTTTTAAGAAAATCGATTTTTTTGTCGAAAAAAGTGCAAAGACTATAGCCTTTGTACTTTTCCCATTTTTCGCGAAAAATTAAAAATCGTATTTAGGGGCTAATAATCCTTAATTCGCTCGTAACTAATGTGTATAAGAAGTTTGAAGCCATTTGCTGTAGTTTTAAGAAAATCGATTTTTTTGTCGAAAAAAGTGCAGACTATAGCCTTTGTACTTTTCCCATTTTTCACGAAAAATTAAAAATCGTATTTAGGGGCTAATAATCCTTAATTCGCTCGTAACTAATGTGTATAAGAAGTTTGAAGCCATTTGCTGTAGTTTTAAGAAAATCGATTTTTTTGTCGAAAAAAGTGCAGACTATAGCCTTTGTACTTTTCCCATTTTTCACGAAAAATTAAAAATCGTATTTAGGGGCTAATAATTCTTAATTCGCTCATAACTAACGTGTATAAGAAGTTTGAAGCCATTTGCTGTAGTTTTAAGAAAATCGATTTTTTTGTCGAAAAAAGTGCAAAGACTATAATAACCTTTGTACTTTTCCCATTTTTCGCGAAAAATTAAAAATCGTATTTAGGGGCTAATAATCGTTAATTCGCTCATAACTAATGTGTATACGAAGTTTGAAGCCATTTGCTGTAGTTTTAAGAAAATCGATTTTTTTGTCGAAAAAAGTGCAAAGACTATAGCCTTTGTACTTTTCCCATTTTTCGCGAAAAATTAAAAATCGTATTTAGGGGCTAATAATCCTTAATTCGCTCATAACTAACGTGTATAAGAAGTTTGAAGCCATTTGCTGTAGTTTTAAGAAAATCGATTTTTTTGTCGAAAAAAGTGCAAAGACTATAGCCTTTGTACTTTTCCCATTTTTCGCGAAAAATTAAAAATCGTATTTAGGGGCTAATAATCCTCAATTCGGTCGTAACTAATGTGTATACGAAGTTTGAAGCCATTTGCTGTAGTTTTAAGAAAATCGATTTTTTTGTCGAAAAAAGTGCAAAGACTATAGCCTTTGTACTTTTCCCATTTTTCACGAAAAATTAAAAATGGTATTTAGGGGCTAATAATCCTTAATTCGCTCGTAACTAATGTGTATAAGAAGTTTGAAGCCATTTGCTGTAGTTTTAAGAAAATCGATTTTTTTGTCGAAAAAAGTGCAAAGACTATAGCCTTTGTACTTTTCCCATTTTTCACGAAAAATTAAAAATCGTATTTAGGGGCTAATAATCCTTAATTCGCTCGTAACTAATGTGTATAAGAAGTTTGAAGCCATTTGCTGTAGTTTTAAGAAAATCGATTTTTTTGTCGAAAAAAGTGCAGACTATAGCCTTTGTACTTTTCCCATTTTTCACGAAAAATTAAAAATCGTATTTAGGGGCTAATAATTCTTAATTCGCTCATAACTAACGTGTATAAGAAGTTTGAAGCCATTTGCTGTAGTTTTAAGAAAATCGATTTTTTTGTCGAAAAAAGTGCAAAGACTATAATAACCTTTGTACTTTTCCCGTTTTTCGCGAAAAATTAAAAATCGTATTTAGGGGCTAATAATCGTTAATTCGCTCATAACTAATGTGTATACGAAGTTTGAAGCCATTTGCTGTAGTTTTAAGAAAATCGATTTTTTTGTCGAAAAAAGTGCAAAGACTATAGCCTTTGTACTTTTCCCATTTTTCGCGAAAAATTAAAAATCGTATTTAGGGGCTAATAATCCTTAACTTGCTCGTAACTAACGTGTTTAAGAAGTTTAAAGCCATTTGCTATAGTTTTAAAAAAATCGATTTTTTTGTCGAAAAAAGTGCAAAGACTATAGCCTTTGTACTTTTCCCATTTTTCACGAAAAATTAAAAATCGTATTTAGGGGCTAATAATCCTTAAATCACTCGTAACTAATGTGTATACGAAGTTTGAAGCCATTTGCTGTAGTTTTAAGAAAAGAAAAGATGAAGGAGGAGATGTAGGAGGAGATAAAGGAGGAGATGAAGGAGGAGATGAAGGAGGAGATAAAGAAGGAGATGAAGGAGGAGATGAAGGAGGAGATGAAGGAGGAGATGAAGGAGGAGATCAAGAAGGAGATGAAGGAGGAGATGAAGGAGGAGATGAAGGAGGATATGAAGGAGATGAACGAGGAGATGAAGGAGGAGATGTGGGAGGAGATGAGGGAGGAGATGAAGGAGGAGATGAAGGAGGAGATGATGGAGGAGATGAAGGAGGAGATGAAGGAGGAGATGAAGGAGGAGATGAAGGAGGAGATGAAGAAGGAGATGAAGGAGGAGATGAAGGAGGAGATGAAGGAGGAGATGAAGGAGGAGATGAAGGAGGATATCAAGGAGATGAAGGAGGAGATGAAGGAGGAGATGAAGGAGGAGATGAAGGAGATGAAGGAGGAGTTGAAGGAGGAGATGATGGAGGAGATGAAGGAGGAGATGAAGGAGGAGATGAAAGAGGAGATGAAGGAGGAGATGAAGGAGGAGATTAAGAAGGAGATGAAGGAGGAGATGAAGGACGAGATGAAGGAGGAGATCAAGAAGGAGATGAAGGAGAAGATGAAGGAGGAGATGAAGGAGGATATGAAGAAGATGAAGGAGGAGATGAAGGAGGAGATGAAGGAAGAGATGAAGGAGATGAAGGAGGAGTTGAAGGAGGAGATAAAGGAGGAGATAAAGGAGGAGATAAAGGAGAAGATGAAGGAGGAGATAAAGGAGGAGATGAAGGAGGAGATGAAGGAGGAGATGAAGGAGGAGATGAAGGAGGAGATGAAGGAGGAGATGAAGGAGGAGATGAAGAAGGAGATAAAGGAGGAGATGAAGGAGGAGATGAAGGAGGAGATGGAGGAGATGAAGGAGGAGATGAAGGAGGAGATGAAGGAGGAGATGAAGGAGAAGATGAAGGAGGGGATAAAGGAGGAGATGAAGGAGGAGAATAAGAAGGAGATGAAGGAGGAGATGAAGGAGATGAAGGAGGAGATGAAGGAGGAGATGTAGGAGGAGATGAGGGAGGAGATGAGGGAGGAGATTAAGGAGGAGATGACGGAGGAGATGACGGAGGAGATGAAGGAGGAGATGAAGGAGGAGATCAAAGAGGAGATCAAGGAGGAGATGAAGGAGGAGATGAAGGAGGAGATGAAGGAGGAGATGAAGGAGGAGATGAAGGAGGAGATGAAGGAGGAGATGGAAATGAAGGAGGAGATGGAAATGAAGGAGGAGATAAACGAAGAGATGAAGGAGGAGATGAAGGAGGAGATGAAGGAGAAGATGAAGGAGGAGATGAAGAAGGAGATGAAGGAGGAGATGAAGGAGGAGATGAAGGAGGAGATAAAGGAGGAGATGAAGGAGGGGATAAAGGAGGAGATGAAGGAGGAGATGAAGGAGATGAAGGAGATGAAGGAGGAGATGTGGGAGGAGATGAGGGAGGAGATGAAGGAGGAGATGAAGGAGGAGATGATGGAGGAGATGAAGGAGGAGATGAAGGAGGAGATGAAGGAGGAGATGAAGGAGGAGATGAAGGAGGAGATGGAGATGAAGGAGGAGATAAACGAAGAGATGAAGGAGGAGATGAAGGAGGAGATGAAGGAGAAGATGAAGGAGGAGATGAAGAAGGAGATGAAGGAGGAGATGAAGGAGGAGATGAAGGAGGAGATGAAGAAGGAGATGAAGGAGGAGATGAAGGAGGAGATGAAGGAGGAGATAAAGGAGGAGATGAAGGAGGAGATGAAGAAGGAGATGAAGGAGGAGATGAAGGAGGAGATAAAGGAGGAGATGAAGGAGGAGATGTAGGAGGAGATGAGGGAGGAGATGAGGGAGGAGATTAAGGAGGAGATGACGGAGGAGATGACGGAGGAGATGAAGGAGGAGATGAAGGAGGAGATGAAGGAGGAGATGAAGGAGGAGATGAAGGAGGAGATGAAGGAGGAAATGAAGCAGGAGATGAAGGAGGAGATGAAGGAGGAGATGAAGAAGGAGATGAAGGAGGAGATGAAGGAGGAGATGAAGGAGGAGACACATTCTCCGTTGCAATGACGGTCGAGTGCAGACACAAGAATCTCCGTTGCAATAACGTTAAAAATGCAGAATGTGCCTGTACCGAGGGTCCGAGAGTCCGAGAGTCCGAGAGTCCGAGAGTCCGAGGGTCCGAGGGTCCGAGGGTCCGAGGGTCCGAGGGTCCGAGGGTCCGAGGGTCCGAGGGTCCGAGGGTCCGAGGGTAGTTTTAAGAAAATCGATTTTTTTGTCGAAAAAAGTGCAAAGACTATAGCCTTTGTACTTTTCCCATTTTTCGCGAAAAATTAAAAATCGTATTTAGGGGCTAATAATCCTTAATTCGCTCGTAACTAATGTGTATAAGAAGTTTGAAGCCATTTGCTGTAGTTTTAAGAAAATCGATTTTTTTGTCGAAAAAAGTGCAGACTATAGCCTTTGTACTTTTCCCATTTTTCACGAAAAATTAAAAATCGTATTTAGGGGCTAATAATCCTTAATTCGCTCGTAACTAATGTGTATAAGAAGTTTGAAGCCATTTGCTGTAGTTTTAAGAAAATCGATTTTTTTGTCGAAAAAAGTGCAGACTATAGCCTTTGTACTTTTCCCATTTTTCACGAAAAATTAAAAATCGTATTTAGGGGCTAATAATTCTTAATTCGCTCATAACTAACGTGTATAAGAAGTTTGAAGCCATTTGCTGTAGTTTTAAGAAAATCGATTTTTTTGTCGAAAAAAGTGCAAAGACTATAATAACCTTTGTACTTTTCCCATTTTTCGCGAAAAATTAAAAATCGTATTTAGGGGCTAATAATCGTTAATTCGCTCATAACTAATGTGTATACGAAGTTTGAAGCCATTTGCTGTAGTTTTAAGAAAATCGATTTTTTTGTCGAAAAAAGTGCAAAGACTATAGCCTTTGTACTTTTCCCATTTTTCGCGAAAAATTAAAAATCGTATTTAGGGGCTAATAATCCTTAATTCGCTCATAACTAACGTGTATAAGAAGTTTGAAGCCATTTGCTGTAGTTTTAAGAAAATCGATTTTTTTGTCGAAAAAAGTGCAAAGACTATAGCCTTTGTACATTTCCCATTTTTCGCGAAAAATTAAAAATCGTATTTAGGGGCTAATAATCCTCAATTCGGTCGTAACTAATGTGTATACGAAGTTTGAAGCCATTTGCTGTAGTTTTAAGAAAATCGATTTTTTTGTCGAAAAAAGTGCAAAGACTATAGCCTTTGTACTTTTCCCATTTTTCACGAAAAATTAAAAATGGTATTTAGGGGCTAATAATCCTTAATTCGCTCGTAACTAATGTGTATAAGAAGTTTGAAGCCATTTGCTGTAGTTTTAAGAAAATCGATTTTTTTGTCGAAAAAAGTGCAGACTATAGCCTTTGTACTTTTCCCATTTTTCACGAAAAATTAAAAATCGTATTTAGGGGCTAATAATTCTTAATTCGCTCATAACTAACGTGTATAAGAAGTTTGAAGCCATTTGCTGTAGTTTTAAGAAAATCGATTTTTTTGTCGAAAAAAGTGCAAAGACTATAATAACCTTTGTACTTTTCCCGTTTTTCGCGAAAAATTAAAAATCGTATTTAGGGGCTAATAATCGTTAATTCGCTCATAACTAATGTGTATACGAAGTTTGAAGCCATTTGCTGTAGTTTTAAGAAAATCGATTTTTTTGTCGAAAAAAGTGCAAAGACTATAGCCTTTGTACTTTTCCCATTTTTCGCGAAAAATTAAAAATCGTATTTAGGGGCTAATAATCCTTAACTTGCTCGTAACTAACGTGTTTAAGAAGTTTAAAGCCATTTGCTATAGTTTTAAAAAAATCGATTTTTTTGTCGAAAAAAGTGCAAAGACTATAGCCTTTGTACTTTTCCCATTTTTCACGAAAAATTAAAAATCGTATTTAGGGGCTAATAATCCTTAAATCACTCGTAACTAATGTGTATACGAAGTTTGAAGCCATTTGCTGTAGTTTTAAGAAAAGAAAAGATGAAGGAGGAGATGTAGGAGGAGATAAAGGAGGAGATGAAGGAGGAGATGAAGGAGGAGATAAAGAAGGAGATGAAGGAGGAGATGAAGGAGGAGATGAAGGAGGAGATGAAGGAGGAGATCAAGAAGGAGATGAAGGAGGAGATGAAGGAGGAGATGAAGGAGGATATGAAGGAGATGAACGAGGAGATGAAGGAGGAGATGTGGGAGGAGATGAGGGAGGAGATGAAGGAGGAGATGAAGGAGGAGATGATGGAGGAGATGAAGGAGGAGATGAAGGAGGAGATGAAGGAGGAGATGAAGGAGGAGATGAAGAAGGAGATGAAGGAGGAGATGAAGGAGGAGATGAAGGAGGAGATGAAGGAGGAGATGAAGGAGGATATCAAGGAGATGAAGGAGGAGATGAAGGAGGAGATGAAGGAGGAGATGAAGGAGATGAAGGAGGAGTTGAAGGAGGAGATGATGGAGGAGATGAAGGAGGAGATGAAGGAGGAGATGAAAGAGGAGATGAAGGAGGAGATGAAGGAGGAGATTAAGAAGGAGATGAAGGAGGAGATGAAGGACGAGATGAAGGAGGAGATCAAGAAGGAGATGAAGGAGAAGATGAAGGAGGAGATGAAGGAGGATATGAAGAAGATGAAGGAGGAGATGAAGGAGGAGATGAAGGAAGAGATGAAGGAGATGAAGGAGGAGTTGAAGGAGGAGATAAAGGAGGAGATAAAGGAGGAGATAAAGGAGAAGATGAAGGAGGAGATAAAGGAGGAGATGAAGGAGGAGATGAAGGAGGAGATGAAGGAGGAGATGAAGGAGGAGATGAAGGAGGAGATGAAGGAGGAGATGAAGAAGGAGATAAAGGAGGAGATGAAGGAGGAGATGAAGGAGGAGATGGAGGAGATGAAGGAGGAGATGAAGGAGGAGATGAAGGAGGAGATGAAGGAGAAGATGAAGGAGGGGATAAAGGAGGAGATGAAGGAGGAGAATAAGAAGGAGATGAAGGAGGAGATGAAGGAGATGAAGGAGGAGATGAAGGAGGAGATGTAGGAGGAGATGAGGGAGGAGATGAGGGAGGAGATTAAGGAGGAGATGACGGAGGAGATGACGGAGGAGATGAAGGAGGAGATGAAGGAGGAGATCAAGGAGGAGATCAAGGAGGAGATGAAGGAGGAGATGAAGGAGGATATGAAGGAGGAGATGAAGGAGGAGATGAAGGAGGAGATGAAGGAGGAGATGGAAATGAAGGAGGAGATGGAAATGAAGGAGGAGATAAACGAAGAGATGAAGGAGGAGATGAAGGAGGAGATGAAGGAGAAGATGAAGGAGGAGATGAAGAAGGAGATGAAGGAGGAGATGAAGGAGGAGATGAAGGAGGAGATAAAGGAGGAGATGAAGGAGGGGATAAAGGAGGAGATGAAGGAGGAGATGAAGGAGATGAAGGAGATGAAGGAGGAGATGTGGGAGGAGATGAGGGAGGAGATGAAGGAGGAGATGAAGGAGGAGATGATGGAGGAGATGAAGGAGGAGATGAAGGAGGAGATGAAGGAGGAGATGAAGGAGGAGATGAAGAAGGAGATGAAGGAGAAGATGAAGGAGGAGATGAAGGAGGAGATGAAGGAGGATATCAAGGAGATGAAGGAGGAGATGAAGGAGGAGATGAAGGAGGAGATGAAGGAGGAGATGAAGGAGATGAAGGAGGAGTTGAAGAAGGAGATGATGGAGGAGATGAAGGAGGAGATGAAGGAGGAGATGAAAGAGGAGATGAAGGAGGAGATGAAGGAGGAGATTAAGAAGGAGATGAAGGAGGAGATGAAGGAGGAGATGAAGGAGGAGATCAAGAAGGAGATGAAGGAGAAGATGAAGGAGGAGATGAAGGAGGATATGAAGAAGATGAAGGAGGAGATGAAGGAGGAGATGAAGGAGGAGATGAAGGAGGAGATGAAGGAAGAGATGAAGGAGATGAAGGAGGAGTTGAAGGAGGAGATAAAGGAGGAGATAAAGGAGGAGATAAAGGAGAAGATGAAGGAGGAGATAAAGGAGGAGATGAAGGAGGAGATGAAGGAGGAGATGAAGGAGGAGATGAAGGAGGAGATGAAGCAGGAGATTAAGCAAAAGATGAAGCAGGAGATAAAGCAGGAGAAGAAGCAGGAGATGAAGGAGGAGATGAAGGAGGAGATGAAAGAGGAGATGAAGAAGGAGATGAAGGAGGAGATGAAGGAGGAGATGGAGTCGAAGGAGGAGATGAACGAAGAGATGAAGGAGGAGATAAAGGAGGAGATGAAGGAGGAGATGAAGGAGGAGATGGAGGAGATGAAGGAGGAGATGAAGGAGGAGATGAAGGAGAAGATGAAGGAGGAGATGAAGGAGGAGATAAAGGAGGAGATGAAGGAGGAGAATAAGAAGGAGATGGAGGAGATGAAGGAGGAGATGAAGGAGATGAAGGAGGAGATGAAGGAGGAGATGAAGGAGGAGATGAAGGAGGAGATGTAGGAGGAGATGAGGGAGGAGATGAGGGAGGAGATTAAGGAGGAGATGACGGAGGAGATGAAGGAGGAGATGAAGGAGGAGATCAAGGAGGAGATCAAGGAGGAGATGAAGGAGGAGATGAAGGAGGAGATGAAGGAGAAGATGAAGGAGGAGATGAAGGAGGAGATGAAGGAGGAGATGAAGGAGGAGATGAAGGAGGAGATGGAGATGAAGGAGGAGATAAACGAAGAGATGAAGGAGGAGATGAAGGAGGAGATGAAGGAGAAGATGAAGGAGGAGATGAAGAAGGAGATGAAGGAGGAGATGAAGGAGGAGATGAAGGAGGAGATAAAGGAGGAGATGAAGGAGGGGATGAAGGAGGAGATGAAGGAGGAGATGAAGGAGATGAAGGAGGAGATGAAGGAGGAGAAGAAGGAGGAGATGAAGGAGGTGATGAAGGAGGAGATAAAGGAGGAGATGAAGGAGGAGATGAAGGAGGAGATAAAGGAGGAGGAGATGGAGATGAAGGAGGAGATGGAGATGAAGGAGGAGATGAAGGAGAAGATGAAGGAGATAAAGGAGGAGATGAAGGAGGAGATGAACGAGGAGATGAAGGAGGAGATGAAGGAGGAGATGAAGGAGGAGATGAAGAAGGAGATGAAGGAGGAGATGAAGGAGGTGATGAAGGAGGAGATAAAGGAGGAGATGAACGAAGAGATGAAGAAGGAGATGAAGGAGGAGATGAAGGAGGAGATGAAGGAGGAGATGGAGGAGATGAAGGAGGAGATGAAGGAGGAGATGAAGGAGGAGATGAAGGAGAAGATGAAGGAGGAGATAAAGGAGGAGATGAAGGAGGAGATGAAGAAGGAGATGAAGGAGGAGATGAAGGAGGAGATGAAGGAGATGAAGGAGGAGATGAAGGAGGAGATGTAGGAGGAGATGAGGGAGGAGATGGGGGAGGAGATTAAGGAGGAGATGACGGAGGAGATGACGGAGGAGATGAAGGAGGAGATGAAGGAGGAGATGAAGGAGGAGATGAAGGAGGAGATGAAGGAGGAGATGAAGGAGGAAATGAAGCAGGAGATGAAGGAGGAGATGAAGGAGGAGATGAAGAAGGAGATGAAGGAGGAGATGAAGGAGGAGATGAAGGAGGAGACACATTCTCCGTTGCAATGACGGTCGAGTGCAGACACAAGAATCTCCGTTGCAATAACGTTAAAAATGCAGAATGTGCCTGTACCGAGGGTCCGAGAGTCCGAGAGTCCGAGAGTCCGAGAGTCCGAGGGTCCGAGGGTCCGAGGGTCCGAGGGTAGTTTTAAGAAAATCGATTTTTTTGTCGAAAAAATTGCAAAGACTATAGCCTTTGTACTTTTCCCATTTTTCGCGAAAAATTAAAAATCGTATTTAGGGGCTAATAATCCTTAATTCGCTCGTAACTAATGTGTATAAGAAGTTTGAAGCCATTTGCTGTAGTTTTAAGAAAATCGATTTTTTTGTCGAAAAAAGTGCAGACTATAGCCTTTGTACTTTTCCCATTTTTCACGAAAAATTAAAAATCGTATTTAGGGGCTAATAATCCTTAATTCGCTCGTAACTAATGTGTATAAGAAGTTTGAAGCCATTTGCTGTAGTTTTAAGAAAATCGATTTTTTTGTCGAAAAAAGTGCAAAGACTATAATAACCTTTGTACTTTTCCCATTTTTCGCGAAAAATTAAAAATCGTATTTAGGGGCTAATAATCGTTAATTCGCTCATAACTAATGTGTATACGAAGTTTGAAGCCATTTGCTGTAGTTTTAAGAAAATCGATTTTTTTGTCGAAAAAAGTGCAAAGACTATAGCCTTTGTACTTTTCCCATTTTTCGCGAAAAATTAAAAATCGTATTTAGGGGCTAATAATCCTTAATTCGCTCATAACTAACGTGTATAAGAAGTTTGAAGCCATTTGCTGTAGTTTTAAGAAAATCGATTTTTTTGTCGAAAAAAGTGCAAAGACTATAGCCTTTGTACTTTTCCCATTTTTCACGAAAAATTAAAAATGGTATTTAGGGGCTAATAATCCTTAATTCGCTCGTAACTAATGTGTATAAGAAGTTTGAAGCCATTTGCTGTAGTTTTAAGAAAATCGATTTTTTTGTCGAAAAAAGTGCAAAGACTAGAGCCTTTGTACTTTTCCCATTTTTCACGAAAAATTAAAAATCGTATTTAGGGGCTAATAATTCTTAATTCGCTCATAACTAACGTGTATAAGAAGTTTGAAGCCATTTGCTGTAGTTTTAAGAAAATCGATTTTTTTGTCGAAAAAAGTGCAAAGACTATAATAACCTTTGTACTTTTCCCGTTTTTCGCGAAAAATTAAAAATCGTATTTAGGGGCTAATAATCGTTAATTCGCTCATAACTAATGTGTATACGAAGTTTGAAGCCATTTGCTGTAGTTTTAAGAAAATCGATTTTTTTGTCGAAAAAAGTGCAAAGACTATAGCCTTTGTACTTTTCCCATTTTTCGCGAAAAATTAAAAATCGTATTTAGGGGCTAATAATCCTTAACTTGCTCGTAACTAACGTGTTTAAGAAGTTTAAAGCCATTTGCTATAGTTTTAAGAAAATCGATTTTTTTGTCGAAAAAAGTGCAAAGACTATAGCCTTTGTACTTTTCCCATTTTTCACGAAAAATTAAAAATCGTATTTAGGGGCTAATAATCCTTAAATCACTCGTAACTAATGTGTATACGAAGTTTGAAGCCATTTGCTGTAGTTTTAAGAAAAGAAAAGATGAAGGAGGAGATGTAGGAGGAGATAAAGGAGGAGATGAAGGAGGAGATGAAGGAGGAGATAAAGAAGGAGATGAAGGAGGAGATGAAGGAGGAGATGAAGGAGGAGATGAAGGAGGAGATCAAGAAGGAGATGAAGGAGGAGATGAAGGAGGAGATGAAGGAGGATATGAAGGAGATGAACGAGGAGATGAAGGAGGAGATGTGGGAGGAGATGAGGGAGGAGATGAAGGAGGAGATGAAGGAGGAGATGATGGAGGAGATGAAGGAGGAGATGAAGGAGGAGATGAAGGAGGAGATGAAGGAGGAGATGAAGAAGGAGATGAAGGAGGAGATGAAGGAGGAGATGAAGGAGGAGATGAAGGAGGAGATGAAGGAGGATATCAAGGAGATGAAGGAGGAGATGAAGGAGGAGATGAAGGAGGAGATGAAGGAGATGAAGGAGGAGTTGAAGGAGGAGATGATGGAGGAGATGAAGGAGGAGATGAAGGAGGAGATGAAAGAGGAGATGAAGGAGGAGATGAAGGAGGAGATTAAGAAGGAGATGAAGGAGGAGATGAAGGAGGAGATGAAGGAGGAGATCAAGAAGGAGATGAAGGAGAAGATGAAGGAGGAGATGAAGGAGGATATGAAGAAGATGAAGGAGGAGATGAAGGAGGAGATGAAGGAGGAGATGAAGGAAGAGATGAAGGAGATGAAGGAGGAGTTGAAGGAGGAGATAAAGGAGGAGATAAAGGAGGAGATAAAGGAGAAGATGAAGGAGGAGATAAAGGAGGAGATGAAGGAGGAGATGAAGGAGGAGATGAAGGAGGAGATGAAGGAGGAGATGAAGCAGGAGATTAAGCAGGAGATGAAGCAGGAGATAAAGCAGGAGAAGAAGCAGGAGATGAAGGAGGAGATGAAGGAGGAGATGAAAGAGGAGATGAAGAAGGAGATGAAGGAGGAGATGAAGGAGGAGATAAGGATGAAGGAGGAGATGAACGAAGAGATGAAGGAGGAGATGAAGGAGGAGATGAAAGAGGAGATGAAGGAGGAGATGTGGGAGGAGATGAGGGAAGAGATGAGGAAGGAGATGAAGGAGGAGATGATGGAGGAGATGAAGGAGGAGATGAAGGAGGAGATGAAGGAGGAGATGAAGGAGGAGATGAAGGAGGAGATCAAGGAGGAGATGGAGGAGATGAAGGAGATGAAGGAGGAGATGAAGGAGAAGAAGAAGGAGATGAAGGAGGAGATGAAGGAGGAGATGAAGGAGGAGATAAAGGAGGAGATGAAGGAGGAGATGAAGAAGGAGATAAAGGAGGAGGAGATAGAGATGAAGAAGGAGATGGAGATGGAGGAGATGAAGGAGAAGATGAAGGAGATGAAGGAGGAGATTAAGGAGGAGATGACGGAGGAGATGACGGAGGAGATAAAGGAGGAGATGAAGGAGGAGATGAAGGAGGAGATGAAGGAGGAGATGAAGAAGGAGATAAAGGAGGAGATGAAGGAGGAGGTGAAGAAGGAGATGAAGGAGGAGATGAAGGAGGAGATGAAAGAGGAGATGGAGATGAAGGAGGAGATGAACGAAGAGATGAAGGAGGAGATAAAGGAGGAGATGAAGGAGGAGATGAAGGAGGAGATGGAGGAGATGAAGGAGGAGATGAAGGAGGAGATGAAGGAGAAGATGAAGGAGAAGATGAAGGAGGAGATAAAGGAGGAGATGAAGGAGGAGAATAAGAAGGAGATGAAGGAGGAGATGAAGGAGATGAAGGAGGAGATGAAGGAGGAGATGAAGGAGGAGATGTAGGAGGAGATGAGGGAGGAGATGAGGGAGGAGATTAAGGAGGAGATGACGGAGGAGATGACGGAGGAGATGAAGGAGGAGATGAAGGAGGAGATCAAGGAGGAGATCAAGGAGGAGATGAAGGAGGAGATGAAGGAGGAGATGAAGGAGGAGATGAAGGAGGAGATGAAGGAGGAGATGAAGGAGGAGATGGAAATGAAGGAGGAGATGGAAATGAAGGAGGAGATAAACGAAGAGATGAAGGAGGAGATGAAGGAGGAGATGAAGGAGAAGATGAAGGAGGAGATGAAGAAGGAGATGAAGAAGGAGATGAAGGAGGAGATGAAGGAGGAGATAAAGGAGGAGATGAAGGAGGGGATAAAGGAGGAGATGAAGGAGGAGATGAAGGAGATGAAGGAGATGAAGAAGGAGATGTGGGAGGAGATGAGGGAGGAGATGAAGGAGGAGATGAAGGAGGAGATGATGGAGGAGATGAAGGAGGAGATGAAGGAGGAGATGAAGGAGGAGATGAAGGAGGAGATGAAGGAGGAGATGAAGAAGGAGATGAAGGAGGAGATGAAGGAGGAGATGAAGGAGGAGATGAAGGAGGATATCAAGGAGATGAAGGAGGAGATGAAGGAGGAGATGAAGGAGGAGATGAAGGAGATGAAGGAGGAGTTGAAGGAGGAGATGATGGAGGAGATGAAGGAGGAGATGAAGGAGGAGATGAAAGAGGAGATGAAGGAGGAGATGAAGGAGGAGATTAAGAAGGAGATGAAGGAGGAGATGAAGGAGGAGATGAAGGAGGAGATCAAGAAGGAGATGAAGGAGAAGATGAAGGAGGAGATGAAGGAGGATATGAAGAAGATGAAGGAGGAGATGAAGGAGGAGATGAAGGAGGAGATGAAGGAAGAGATGAAGGAGATGAAGGAGGAGTTGAAGGAGGAGATAAAGGAGGAGATAAAGGAGGAGATAAAGGAGAAGATGAAGGAGGAGATAAAGGAGGAGATGAAGGAGGAGATGAAGGAGGAGATGAAGGAGCAGATGAAGGAGGAGATGAAGCAGGAGATTAAGCAGGAGATGAAGCAGGAGATAAAGCAGGAGAAGAAGCAGGAGATGAAGGAGGAGATGAAGGAGGAGATGAAAGAGGAGATGAAGAAGGAGATGAAGGAGGAGATGAAGGAGGAGATAGGGATGAAGGAGGAGATGAACGAAGAGATGAAGGAGGAGATGAAGGAGGAGATGAAAGAGGAGATGAAGGAGGAGATGTGGGAGGAGATGAGGGAAGAGATGAGGAAGGAGATGAAGGAGGAGATGATGGAGGAGATGAAGGAGGAGATGAAGGAGGAGATGAAGGAGGAGATGAAGGAGGAGATAAAGGAGGAGATCAAGGAGGAGATGGAGGAGATGAAGGAGATGAAGGAGGAGATGAAGGAGGAGAAGAAGAAGGAGATGAAGGAGGAGATGAAGGAGGAGATGAGGGAGGAGATAAAGGAGGAGATGAAGGAGGAGATGAAGAAGGAGATAAAGGAGGAGGAGATAGAGATGAAGAAGGAGATGGAGATGGAGGAGATGAAGGAGAAGATGAAGGAGATGAAGGAGGAGATTAAGGAGGAGATGACGGAGGAGATGACGGAGGAGATTAAGGAGGAGATGAAGGAGGAGATGAAGGAGGAGATGAAGGAGGATGAAGAAGGAGATAAAGGAGGAGATGAAGGAGGAGGTGAAGAAGGAGATGAAGGAGGAGATGAAGAAGGAGATGAAGGAGGAGATAAAGATGAAAGAGGAGATGAACGAAGAGATGAAGGAGGAGATAAAGGAGGAGATGAAGGAGGAGATGAAGGAGGAGATGGAGGAGATGAAGGAGGAGATGAAGGAGGAGATGAAGGAGGAGATGAAGGAGAAGATGAAGGAGGAGATAAAGGAGGAGATGAAGGAGGAGAATAAGAAGGAGATGAAGGAGGAGATGAAGGAGGAGATGAAGGAGATGAAGGAGGAGATGAAGGAGGAGATGAAGGAGGAGATGAAGGAGGAGATGTAGGAGGAGATGAGGGAGGAGATGAGGGAGGAGATTAAGGAGGAGATGACGAAGGAGATGACGGAGGAGATGAAGGAGGAGATGAAGGAGGAGATCAAGGAGGAGATGAAGGAGGAGATGAAGGAGGAGATGAAGGAGGAGATGAAGGAGGAGATGAAGGAGGAGATGAAGGAGGAGATGAAGGAGGAGATGGAAATGAAGGAGGAGATAAACGAAGAGATGAAGGAGGAGATGAAGGAGGAGATGAAGGAGAAGATGAAGGAGGAGATGAAGAAGGAGATGAAGGAGGAGATGAAGGAGGAGATGAAGGAGGAGATAAAGGAGGAGATGAAGGAGGGGATGAAGGAGGAGATGAAGGAGGAGATGAAGGAGATGAAGGAGGAGATGTGGGTGGAGATGAGGGAGGAGATAAGGGAGGAGATGAAGGGGGAGTTGATGGAGGAGATGAAGGAGGAGATGAAGGAGGAGATGAAGGAGGAGATGATGGAGGAGATGAAGGAGGAGATGAAGGAGGAGATGAAGGAGGAGATGAAGGAGGAGATGAAGAAGGAGATGGAGGAGATGAAGGAGGAGATGAAGGAGGAGATCAAGAAAGAGATGAAGGAGGAGATGAAGGAGGAGATGAAGGAGGAGATGAAGGAGGATATGAAGGTGATGAAGGAGGAGATGAAGTAGGAGATGAAGGAGATGAAGGAGATGAAGGAGGAGTTGAAGGAGGAGATGATGGAGGAGATGAAGGAGGAGATGAAGGAGGAGATGAAGGAGGAGATGAAGGAGGAGATGAAGGAGGAGATAAAGAAGGAGATGAAGGAGGAGATAAGGAGGAGATGTGGGAGGAGATGAGGGAGGAGATGAAGGAGAAGATGAAGGAGGAGATGAAGGAGGAGATGAAGGAGGAGATGTGGGAGGAGATGAGGGAGGAGATGAAGGAGGAGATGAAGGAGGAGATGATGGAGGAGATGAAGGAGGAGATGAAGGAGGAGATGAAGGAGGAGATGAAGAAGGAGATGAAAGAGGAGATGAAAGAGGAGATGAAGGAGGAGATGAAGGAGGAGATGAAGGAGGAGATGGAGATGAAGGAGGAGATGAACGAAGAGATGAAGGAGGAGATGAAAGAGGAGATGAAGGAGGAGATGTGGGAGGAGATGAGGGAGGAGATGAGGGAGGAGATAAAGGAGGAGATGAAGAAGAAGATGGAGGAGGAGATGAAGGAGATGAAGGAGGAGCAAGCAGGAGATGGAGGAGATGAAGGAGGAGATGAAGGAGGAGAAGAAGGAGGAGATGAAGGAGGTGATGAAGGAGGAGATAAAGGAGGAGATGAAGGAGGAGATGGAGGAGATAAAGGAGGAGGAGATGGAGATGAAGGAGGAGATGGAGATGAAGGAGGAGATGAAGGAGAAAATGAAGGAGATGAAGGAGGAGATGAAGGAGGAGATGAAGGAGGAGATGAAGGAGGAGATGAAGGAGGAGATGAAGAAGGAGATGAAGGAGGAGATAAAGGAGGTGATGAAGGAGGAGATAAAGGAGGAAATGAACGAAGAGATGAAGAAGGAGATGAAGGAGGAGATGAAGGAGGAGATGAAGGAGGAGATGGAGGAGATGAAGGAGGAGATGAAGGAGGAGATGAAGGAGGAGATGAAGAAGAAGATGAAGGAGGAGATAAAGGAGGAGATGAAGGAGGAGATGAAGAAGGAGATGAAGGAGGAGATGAAGGAGGAGATGAAGGAGATGAAGGAGGAGATGAAGGAGGAGATGTAGGAGGAGATGAGGGAGGAGATGAGGGAGGAGATTAAGGAGGAGATGACGGAGGAGGACGGAGGAGATGAAGGAGGAGATGAAGGAGGAGATGAAGGAGGAGATGAAGGAGGAGATGAAGGAGGAGATGAAGGAGGAGATGAAGGAGGAAATGAAGCAGGAGATGAAGGAGGAGATGAAGGAGGAGATGAAGAAGGAGATGAAGGAGGAGATGAAGGAGGAGATGAAGGAGGAGACACATTCTCCGTTGCAATGACGGTCGAGTGCAGACACAAGAATCTCCGTTGCAATAACGTTAAAAATGTAGAATGTGCCTGTACCGAGGGTCCGAGAGTCCGAGAGTCCGAGAGTCCGAGAGTCCGAGGGTCCGAGGGTCCGAGGGTCCGAGGGTCCGAGGGTCCGAGGGTCCGAGGGTCCGAGGGTCCGAGGGTAGTTTTAAGAAAATCGATTTTTTTGTCGAAAAAAGTGCAAAGACTATAGCCTTTGTACTTTTCCCATTTTTCGCGAAAAATTAAAAATCGTATTTAGGGGCTAATAATCCTTAATTCGCTCGTAACTAATGTGTATAAGAAGTTTGAAGCCATTTGCTGTAGTTTTAAGAAAATCGATTTTTTTGTCGAAAAAAGTGCAGACTATAGCCTTTGTACTTTTCCCATTTTTCACGAAAAATTAAAAATCGTATTTAGGGGCTAATAATTCTTAATTCGCTCATAACTAACGTGTATAAGAAGTTTGAAGCCATTTGCTGTAGTTTTAAGAAAATCGATTTTTTTGTCGAAAAAAGTGCAAAGACTATAATAACCTTTGTACTTTTCCCATTTTTCGCGAAAAATTAAAAATCGTATTTAGGGGCTAATAATCGTTAATTCGCTCATAACTAATGTGTATACGAAGTTTGAAGCCATTTGCTGTAGTTTTAAGAAAATCGATTTTTTTGTCGAAAAAAGTGCAAAGCCTTTGTACTTTTCCCATTTTTCGCGAAAAATTAAAAATCGTATTTAGGGGCTAATAATCCTTAACTTTGCTCGTAACTAACGTGTTTAAGAAGTTTGAAGCCATTTGCTATAGTTTTAAGAAAATCGATTTTTTTGTCGAAAAAAGTGCAAAGACTATAGCCTTTGTACTTTTCCCATTTTTCGCGAAAAATTAAAAATCGTATTTAGGGGCTAATAATCCTCAATTCGGTCGTAACTAATGTGTATACGAAGTTTGAAGCCATTTGCTGTAGTTTTAAGAAAATCGATTTTTTTGTCGAAAAAAGTGCAAAGACTATAGCCTTTGTACTTTTCCCATTTTTCGCGAAAAATTAAAAATCGTATTTAGGGGCTAATAATCCTTAATTCGCTCATAACTAACGTGTATAAGAAGTTTGACGCCATTTGCTGTAGTTTTAAGAAAATCGATTTTTTTGTCGAAAAAAGTGCAAAGACTATAGCCTTTGTACTTTTCCCATTTTTCGCGAAAAATTAAAAATCGTATTTAGGGGCTAATAATCCTCAATTCGGTCGTAACTAATGTGTATACGAAGTTTGAAGCCATTTGCTGTAGTTTTAAGAAAATCGATTTTTTTGTCGAAAAAAGTGCAAAGACTATAGCCTTTGTACTTTTCCCATTTTTCACGAAAAATTAAAAATGGTATTTAGGGGCTAATAATCCTTAATTCGCTCGTAACTAATGTGTATAAGAAGTTTGAAGCCATTTGCTGTAGTTTTAAGAAAATCGATTTTTTTGTCGAAAAAAGTGCAAAGACTATAGCCTTTGTACTTTTCCCATTTTTCACGAAAAATTAAAAATCGTATTTAGGGGCTAATAATCCTTAATTCGCTCGTAACTAATGTGTATAAGAAGTTTGAAGCCATTTGCTGTAGTTTTAAGAAAATCGATTTTTTGGTCGAAAAAAGTGCAGACCATAGCCTTTGTACTTTTCCCATTTTTCACGAAAAATTAAAAATCGTATTTAGGGGCTAATAATTCTTAATTCGCTCATAACTAACGTGTATAAGAAGTTTGAAGCCATTTGCTGTAGTTTTAAGAAAATCAATTTTTTTGTCGAAAAAAGTGCAAAGACTATAATAACCTTTGTACTTTTCCCATTTTTCACGAAAAATTAAAAATCGTATTTAGGGGCTAATCATCGTTAATTCGCTCATAACTAATGTGTATACGAAGTTTGAAGCCATTTGCTGTAGTTTTAAGAAAATCGATTTTTTTGTCGAAAAAAGTGCAAAGACTATAGCCTTTGTACTTTTCCCATTTTTCGCGAAAAATTAAAAATCGTATTTAGGGGCTATTAATCCTTAACTTGCTCGTAACTAACGTGTTTAAGAAGTTTAAAGCCATTTGCTATAGTTTTAAGAAAATCGATTTTTTTGTCGAAAAAAGTGCAAAGACTATAGCCTTTGTACTTTTCCCATTTTTCACGAAAAATTAAAAATCGTATTTAGGGGCTAATAATCCTTAAATCACTCGTAACTAATGTGTATACGAAGTTTGAAGCCATTTGCTGTAGTTTTAAGAAAAGAAAAGATGAAGGAGGAGATGTAGGAGGAGATAAAGGAGGAGATAAAGGAGGAGATGAAGGAGGAGATAAAGGAGGAGATAAAGAAAGAGATGAAGGAGGAGATGAAGGAGGAGATGAAGGAGGAGATGAAGGAGGAGATCAAGAAGATATGAAGGAGGAGATGAAGGAGGAGATGAAGGAGGATATGAAGGAGATGAACGAGGAGATGAAGGAGGAGATGTGGGAGGAGATGAGGGAGGAGATGAAGGAGGAGATGAAGGAGGAGATGATGGAGGAGATGAAGGAGGAGATGAAGGAGGAGATGAAGGAGGAGATGAAGGAGGAGATGAAGAAGGAGATGAAGGAGGAGATGAAGGAGGAGATGAAGGAGGAGATGAAGGAGGATATCAAGGAGATGAAGGAGGAGATGAAGGAGGAGATGAAGGAGGAGATGAAGGAGGAGATGAAGGAGGAGATGAAGGAGATGAAGGAGGAGTTGAAGAAGGAGATGATGGAGGAGATGAAGGAGGAGATGAAGGAGGAGATGAAAGAGGAGATGAAGGAGGAGATGAAGGAGGAGATTAAGAAGGAGATGAAGGAGGAGATGAAGGAGGAGATGAAGGAGGAGATCAAGAAGGAGATGAAGGAGAAGATGAAGGAGGAGATGAAGGAGGATATGAAGAAGATGAAGGAGGAGATGAAGGAGGAGATGAAGGAGGAGATGAAGGAAGAGATGAAGGAGATGAAGGAGGAGTTGAAGGAGGAGATAAAGGAGGAGATAAAGGAGGAGATGAAGGAGAAGATGAAGGAGGAGATAAAGGAGGAGATGAAGGAGGAGATGAAGGAGGAGATGAAGGAGGAGATGAAGGAGGAGATGAAGCAGGAGATAAAGCAGGAGATGAAGCAGGAGATAAAGCAGGAGAAGAAGCAGGAGATGAAGGAGGAGATGAAGGAGGAGATGAAAAAGGAGATGAAGAAGGAGATATGAAGGAGGAGATGGAGATGAAGGAGGAGATGAACGAAGAGATGAAGGAGGAGATGAAAGAGGAGATAAAGGAGGAGATGTGGGAGGAGATGAGGGAGGAGATGAAGGAGAAGATGAAGGAGGAGATGAAGGAGGAGATGTGGGAGGAGATGAGGGAGGAGATGAAGGAGGAGATGAAGGAGGAGATGATGGAGGATATGAAGGAGATGAAGGAGGAGATGAAGTAGGAGATGAAGGAGATGAAGGAGATGAAGGAGGAGTTGAAGGAGGAGATGATGGAGGAGATGAAGGAGGAGATGAAGGAGGAGATGAAGGAGGAGATGAAGGAGGAGATGAAGGAGGAGATAAAGAAGGAGATGAAGGAGGAGATAAAGGAGGAGATGTGGGAGGAGATGAGGGAGGAGATGAAGGAGAAGATGAAGGAGGAGATGAAGGAGGAGATGAAGGAGGAGATGTGGGAGGAGATGAGGGAGATGAAGGAGGAGATGAAGGAGGAGATGATAAGGGAGATGAAGGAGGAGATGAAGGAGGAGATGAAGGAGGAGATGAAGAAGGAGATGAAAGAGGAGATGAAAGAGGAGATGAAGGAGGAGATGAAGGAGGAGATGAAGGAGGAGATGGAGATGAAGGAGGAGATGAACGAAGAGATGAAGGAGGAGATGAAAGAGGAGATGAAGGAGGAGATGTGGGAGGAGATGAGGAAGGAGATGAGGGAGGAGATAAAGGAGGAGATGAAGAAGAAGATAGAGGAGGAGATGAAGGAGATGAAGGAGGAGATCAAGGAGGAGATGGAGGAGATGAAGGAGGAGATGAAGGAGGAGAAGAAGGAGGAGATGAAGGAGGTGATGAAGGAGGAGATAAAGGAGGAGATGAAGGAGGAGATGGAGGAGATAAAGGAGGAGGAGATGGAGATGAAGGAGGAGATGGAGATGAAGGAGGAGATGAAGGAGAAAATGAAGGAGATGAAGGAGGAGATGAAGGAGGAGATGAAGGAGGAGATAAAGGAGGAGATGAAGGAGGAGATGAAGGAGGAGATGAAGAAGGAGATGAAGGAGGAGATGAAGGAGGTGATGAAGGAGGAGATAAAGGAGGAAATGAACGAAGAGATGAAGAAGGAGATGAAGGAGGAGATGAAGGAGGAGATGAAGGAGGAGATGGAGGAGATGAAGGAGGAGATGAAGGAGGAGATGAAGAAGAAGATGAAGGAGGAGATAAAGGAGGAGATGAAGGAGGAGATGAAGAAGGAGATGAAGGAGGAGATGAAGGAAGAGATGAAGGAGATGAAGGAGGAGATGTAGGAGGAGATGAGGGAGGAGATGAGGGAGGAGATTAAGGAGGAGATGACGGAGGAGGACGGAGGAGATGAAGGAGGAGATGAAGGAGGAGATGAAGGAGGAGATGAAGGAGGAGATGAAGGAGGAGATGAAGGAGGAGATGAAGGAGGAGATGAAGGAGGAGATGAAGGAGGAAATGAAGCAGGAGATGAAGGAGGAGATGAAGGAGGAGATGAAGAAGGAGATGAAGGAGGAGATGAAGGAGGAGATGAAGGAGGAGATGAAGAAGGAGATGAAGGAGGAGATGAAGGAGGAGATGAAGGAGGAGATGAAGGAGGAGATGAAGGAGGAGATGAAGGAGGAGATGAAGGAGGAGATGAAGGAGGTGATGAAGGAGGAGATAAAGGAGGAGATGAACGAAGAGATGAAGAAGGAGATGAAGGAGGAGATGAAGGAG
Source organism: Elmis aenea (assembly GCA_947652605.1). NCBI lineage: Eukaryota > Metazoa > Arthropoda > Insecta > Coleoptera > Elmidae > Elmis > Elmis aenea. The sequence goes on from OX393579.1 coordinate 60,313,710, forward strand.
GAGATGAAGGAGGAGATGGAGGAGATGGAGGAGATGAAGGAGGAGATGAAGGAGGAGATGAAGGAGAAGATGAAGGAGGAGATAAAGGAGGAGATGAAGGAGGAGATGAAGAAGGAGATGAAGGAGGAGATGATGGAGGAGATGAAGGAGATGAAGGAGGAGATGAAGGAGGAGATGTAGGAGGAGATGAGGGAGGAGATGAGGGAGGAGATTAAGGAGGAGATGACGGAGGAGATGACGGAGGAGATGAAGGAGGAGATGAAGGAGGAGATGAAGGAGGAGATGAAGGAGGAGATGAAGGAGGAGATGAAGGAGGAGATGAAGGAGGAAATGAAGCAGGAGATGAAGGAGGAGATGAAGGAGGAGATGAAGAAGGAGATGAAGGAGGAGATGAAGGAGATGAAGGAGGAGACACATTCTCCGTTGCAATGACGGTCGAGTGCAGACACAAGAATCTCCGTTGCAATAACGTTAAAAATGCAGAATGTGCCTGTACCGAGGGTCCGAGAGTCCGAGAGTCCGAGAGTCCGAGTCCGAGGGTCCGAGGGTCCGAGGGTCCGAGGGTCCGAGGGTCCGAGGGTCCGAGGGTCCGAGGGTCCGAGGGTCCGAGGGTCCGAGGGTCTGAGGGTAGTTTTAAGAAAATCGATTTTTTTGTCGAAAAAAGTGCAAAGACTATAGCCTTTGTACTTTTCCCATTTTTCGCGAAAAATTAAAAATCGTATTTAGGGGCTAATAATCCTTAATTCGCTCGTAACTAATGTGTATAAGAAGTTTGAAGCCATTTGCTGTAGTTTTAAGAAAATCGATTTTTTTGTCGAAAAAAGTGCAGACTATAGCCTTTGTACTTTTCCCATTTTTCACGAAAAATTAAAAATCGTATTTAGGGGCTAATAATTCTTAATTCGCTCATAACTAACGTGTATAAGAAGTTTGAAGCCATTTGCTGTAGTTTTAAGAAAATCGATTTTTTTGTCGAAAAAAGTGCAAAGACTATAATAACCTTTGTACTTTTCCCATTTTTCGCGAAAAATTAAAAATCGTATTTAGGGGCTAATAATCGTTAATTCGCTCATAACTAATGTGTATACGAAGTTTGAAGCCATTTGCTGTAGTTTTAAGAAAATCGATTTTTTTGTCGAAAAAAGTGCAAAGCCTTTGTACTTTTCCCATTTTTCGCGAAAAATTAAAAATCGTATTTAGGGGCTAATAATCCTTAACTTTGCTCGTAACTAACGTGTTTAAGAAGTTTGAAGCCATTTGCTATAGTTTTAAGAAAATCGATTTTTTTGTCGAAAAAAGTGCAGACTATTATAGCCTTTGTACTTTTCCCATTTTTCACGAAAAATTAAAAATCGTATTTAGGGGCTAATAATCCTTAAATCACTCGTAACTAATGTGTATACGAAGTTTGAAGCCATTTGCTGTAGTTTTAAGAAAATCGATTTTTTTGTCGAAAAAAGTGCAAAGACTATAGCCTTTGTACTTTTCCCATTTTTCGCGAAAAATTAAAAATCGTATTTAGGGGCTAATAATCCTCAATTCGGTCGTAACTAATGTGTATACGAAGTTTGAAGCCATTTGCTGTAGTTTTAAGAAAATCGATTTTTTTGTCGAAAAAAGTGCAAAGACTATAGCCTTTGTACTTTTCCCATTTTTCGCGAAAAATTAAAAATCGTATTTAGGGGCTAATAATCCTTAATTCGCTCATAACTAACGTGTATAAGAAGTTTGACGCCATTTGCTGTAGTTTTAAGAAAATCGATTTTTTTGTCGAAAAAAGTGCAAAGACTATAGCCTTTGTACTTTTCCCATTTTTCGCGAAAAATTAAAAATCGTATTTAGGGGCTAATAATCCTCAATTCGGTCGTAACTAATGTGTATACGAAGTTTGAAGCCATTTGCTGTAGTTTTAAGAAAATCGATTTTTTTGTCGAAAAAAGTGCAGACTATAGCCTTTGTACTTTTCCCATTTTTCACGAAAAATTAAAAATGGTATTTAGGGGCTAATAATCCTTAATTCGCTCGTAACTAATGTGTATAAGAAGTTTGAAGCCATTTGCTGTAGTTTTAAGAAAATCGATTTTTTGGTCGAAAAAAGTGCAGACCATAGCCTTTGTACTTTTCCCATTTTTCACGAAAAATTAAAAATCGTATTTAGGGGCTAATAATTCTTAATTCGCTCATAACTAACGTGTATAAGAAGTTTGAAGCCATTTGCTGTAGTTTTAAGAAAATCGATTTTTTTGTCGAAAAAAGTGCAAAGACTATAATAACCTTTGTACTTTTCCCATTTTTCGCGAAAAATTAAAAATCGTATTTAGGGGCTAATAATCGTTAATTCGCTCATAACTAATGTGTATACGAAGTTTGAAGCCATTTGCTGTAGTTTTAAGAAAATCGATTTTTTTGTCGAAAAAAGTGCAAAGACTATAGCCTTTGTACTTTTCCCATTTTTCGCGAAAAATTAAAAATCGTATTTAGGGGCTAATAATCCTTAACTTGCTCGTAACTAACGTGTTTAAGAAGTTTGAAGCCATTTGCTATAGTTTTAAGAAAATCGATTTTTTTGTCGAAAAAAGTGCAAAGACTATAGCCTTTGTACTTTTCCCATTTTTCACGAAAAATTAAAAATCGTATTTAGGGGCTAATAATCCTTAAATCACTCGTAACTAATGTGTATACGAAGTTTGAAGCCATTTGCTGTAGTTTTAAGAAAAGAAAAGATGAAGGAGGAGATGTAGGAGGAGATAAAGGAGGAGATAAAGGAGGAGATGAAGGAGGAGATGAAGGAGGAGATGAAGGAGGAGATAAAGAAGGAGATGAAGGAGGAGATGAAGGAGGAGATGAAGGAGGAGATGAAGGAGGAGATCAAGAAGATATGAAGGAGGAGATGAAGGAGGAGATGAAGGAGGATATGAAGGAGATGAACGAGGAGATGAAGGAGGAGATGTGGGAGGAGATGAGGGAGGAGATGAAGGAGGAGATGAAGGAGGAGATGATGGAGGAGATGAAGGAGGAGATGAAGGAGGAGATGAAGGAGGAGATGAAGGAGGAGATGAAGAAGGAGATGAAGGAGGAGATGAAGGAGGAGATGAAGGAGGAGATGAAGGAGGATATCAAGGAGATGAAGGAGGAGATGAAGGAGGAGATGAAGGAGGAGATGAAGGAGGAGATGAAGGAGATGAAGGAGGAGTTGAAGGAGGAGATGATGGAGGAGATGAAGGAGGAGATGAAGGAGGAGATGAAAGAGGAGATGAAGGAGGAGATGAAGGAGGAGATTAAGAAGGAGATGAAGGAGGAGATGAAGGAGGAGATGAAGGAGGAGATCAAGAAGGAGATGAAGGAGAAGATGAAGGAGGAGATGAAGGAGGATATGAAGAAGATGAAGGAGGAGATGAAGGAGGAGATGAAGGAGGAGATGAAGGAAGAGATGAAGGAGATGAAGGAGGAGTTGAAGGAGGAGATAAAGGAGGAGATAAAGGAGGAGATGAAGGAGAAGATGAAGGAGGAGATAAAGGAGGAGATGAAGGAGGAGATGAAGGAGGAGATGAAGGAGGAGATGAAGGAGGAGATGAAGGAGGAGATGAAGCAGGAGATAAAGCAGGAGATGAAGCAGAAGATAAAGCAGGAGAAGAATCGATTTTTTTGTCGAAAAAAGTGCAAAGACTATAGCCTTTGTACTTTTCCCATTTTTCACGAAAAATTAAAAATCGTATTTTGGGGCTAATAATCCTTAATTCGCTCGTAACTAACGTGTATAAGAAGTTTGAAGCCATTTGCTGTAGTTTTAAGAAAATCGATTTTTTTGTCGATAAAAGTGCAAAGACTATATAGCCCTTGCACTTTTCCCATTTTTCACGAAAAATTAAAAATCGTATTTAGGTGCTAATAATCCTTAAATCGCTCATAACTAATGTGTATACGAAGTTTGAAGCCATTTGCTGTAGAAGGAGATGAAGAAGAAGGTCAAGATGAAGGAGGAGATGAAGGAGAAGAAGAAGGAAAAGACGAAGGAGGAGATGAAGGAGATGAAGGAGGAGATGAAGGAGGAGATGAAGAAGGAGATAAAGAAGTAGATGAAGAAGGAGATGAAGGAGAAGATGAAGGAGGAGATGAAGGAGGACATGAAGGAGGAGATGAAGGAGGAGATGAAGAAGGAGATGAAGGAGGAGATGAAGGAGGAGATAAAGGAGGAGATGAAGGAGGAGATGAAAGAGGAGATGAAGGAGGAGATGAAGGAGGAGATGAAGCAGGAGATAAAGCAGGAGATGAAGCAGGAGATAAAGCAGGAGAAGAAGCAGGAGATGAAGGAGGAGATGAACGAAGAGATAAAGGAGGAGATGAAGGAGAAGATGAAGGAGGAGATGAAGGAGGAGATGAAGGAGGAGATGAAGGAGGAGATGAAGGAGATGATCAAGGAGGAGATGAAGGAAGAGATGAAGAAGGAGATGAAGGAGGAGATCAAGGAGGAGATGGAGGAGATGGAGGAGATGAAGGAGGAGATAAAGGAGGAGATGAAGGAGGAGAAGAAGGAGGAGATGAAGGAGATGAAGGAGGAGATGAAGGAGGAGATGAAGGAGGAGATGAAGGAGATGAAGGAGGAGATGAAGGAGGAGATGAAGGAGGAGATGAAGGAGGAGATGAAGGAGGAGATGAAGGAGGAGATGAAGGAGGAGATCAAGGAGGAGATCAAGGAGGAGATCAAGGAGGAGATGAAGGAGATGAAGGAGGAGATGAAGGAGGAGATGAAGGAAGAGATAAAGGAGGAGATGAAGGAAGAGATAAAGGAGGAGATGAAGGAGGAGATGAAGAAGGAGATGAAGGAGGAGATGAAGGAGGAGATGAAGGAGGAGATGAAGGAGGAGATGAAGGAGGAGATGAAGGAGGAGATGAAGTAGATGAAGGAGGATATGAAGGAGCAGATAAAGGAGCAGATGAAGGAGCATATGAAGGAGCAGATGAAGGAGGAGATGAAGGAGGAGATGAAGGAGGAGATGATGGAGGAGATGAAGGAGGAGATGAAGGAGATGAAGGTAATCAACCACGGCCGTCCGAAAAAGTTCCTTTAAAATACCGAGGTCGCTCGGGCGTCATCATCCGAATAAATGTTTTTGCGGTTTGCAGTCGGATCCAACGATCGCGTATCCCTCGGGCCGATCACGACGGATTGCCGGTAGGTGCGGACACATGAATACCACTAACACATTCTCCGTTGCAATGACGGTCGAGTGCAAGCACATGAATCTCCGTTGCAATGACGGTAAAAGTACGGAAGTCGCTCGGGCTTCATCATCCGAATAAATGTTTTTGCGGTTCGCAGTCGGATCCAACGATCGCGTATCCCTCGGGCCGATCACGACGAATCGCCGGTAGGTGCGGACACATGAATACCACAACGTCTCGGCGACCCGGCGATAAAAACATCTCGGTCTACAAAAATATTCATAACTCCGTTAATTGCGGTGAGAAAATTTTTATCCGGTGTTCGACATGTAGCTAAAAGAATAGCGCATCCGACTACGTCTAAGAAGCAAAATTTGAGAACTCTTTGGTAATCATCCACGGCCGTCCGAAAAAGTTCCTTTAAAATACCGAGGTCGCTCGGGCGTCATCATCCGAATAAATGTTTTTGCGGTTTGCAGTCGGATCCAACGATCGCGTATCCCTTGGGCCGATCACGACGGATTGCCGGTAGGTGCGGACACATGAATACCACTAACACATTCTCCGTTGCAATGACGGTCGTGTGCAAGCACATGAATCTCCGTTGCAATGACGGTAAAAGTACGGAAGTCGCTCGGGCTTCATCATCCGAATAAATGTTTTTGCGGTTCGCAGTCGGATCCAACGATCGCGTATCCCTCGGGCCGATCACGACGAATCGCCGGTAGGTGCGGACACATGAATACCACAACGTCTCGGCGACCCGGCGATAAAAACATCTCGGTCTACAAAAATATTCATAACTCCGTTAATTGCGGTGAGAAAATTTTTATCCGGTGTTCGACATGTAGCTAAAAGAATAGCGCATCCGACTACGTCTAAGAAGCAAAATTTGAGAACTTTTTGGTAATCATCCACGGCCGTCCGAAAAAGTTCCTTTAAAATACCGAGGTCGCTCGGGCGTCATCATCCGAATAAATGTTTTTGCGGTTCGCAGTCGGATCCAACGATCGCGTATCCCTCGGGCCGATCACGACGAATCGCCGGTAGGTGCGGACACATGAATACCACAACGTCTCGGCGACCCGGCGATAAAAACATCTCGGTCTACAAAAATATTCATAACTCCGTTAATTGCGGTGAGAAAATTTTCATCTGGTGTTCGACATGTAGCTAAAAGAATAGCTCATCCGACTACGTCTAAGAAGCAAAATTTGAGAACTCTTTGGTAATCATCCACGGCTGTCCGAAAAAGTTCCTTTAAAATACCGAGGTCGCTCGGGCGTCATCATCCGAATAAATGTTTTTGCGGTTCGCAGTCGGATCCAACGATCGCGTATCCCTTGGGCCGATCACGACGGATTGCCGGTAGGTGCGGACACATGAATACCACTAACACATTCTCCGTTGCAATGACGGTCGAGTGCAAGCACATGAATCTCCGTTGCAATGACGGTAAAAGTACGGAAGTCGCTCGGGCCATCATCCGAATAAATGTTTTTGCGGTTCGCAGTCGGATCCAACGATCGCGTATCCCTCAGGCCGATCACGACGATTCGCCGGTAGGGCAAAAATACTAACACATTCTCCGTTGCAATGACGGTCGAGTGCAGACACAAGAATCTCCGTTGCAATAACGTTAAAAATGCAGAATGTGCCTGTACCGAGGGTCCGAGGGTCCGAGAGTCCGAGAGTCCGAGAGTCCGAGGGTCCGAGGGTCCGAGGGTCCGAGGGTCCGAGGGTCCGAGGGTCCGAGGGTCCGAGGGTCCGAGGGTAGTTTTAAGAAAATCGATTTTTTTGTCGAAAAAAGTGCAAAGACTATAGCCTTTGTACTTTTCCCATTTTTCGCGAAAAATTAAAAATCGTATTTAGGGGCTAATAATCCTTAAATTGCTCATAACTAACGTGTTTAAGAAGTTTGAAGCCATTTGCTGTAGTTTTAAGAAAATCGATTTTTTTGTCGAAAAAAGTGCAAAGACTATAAGCCTTTGTACTTTTCCCATTTTTCACGAAAAATTAAAAATCGTATTTAGGGGCTAATAATCCTTAATTCGCTCATAACTAACGTGTATAAGAAGTTTGAAGCCATTTGCTGTAGTTTTAAGAAAATCGATCTTTTTGTCGAAAAAAGTGCAAAGACTATAGCCTTTGTACTTTTTCCATTTTTCGCGAAAAATTAAAAATCGTATTTAGGGGCTAATAATCCTTAACTTGCTCGTAACTAACGTGTTTAAGAAGTTTGAAGCCATTTGCTGTAGTTTTAAGAAAATCGATTTTTTTGTCGAAAAAAGTGCAAAGACTATAGCCTTTGTACTTTTCCCATTTTTCGCGAAAAATTAAAAATCGTATTTAGGGGCTAATAATCCTTAAATTGCTCATAACTAACGTGTTTAAGAAGTTTGAAGCCATTTGCTGTAGTTTTAAGAAAATCGATTTTTTTGTCGAAAAAAGTGCAAAGACTATAAGCCTTTGTACTTTTCCCATTTTTCGCGAAAAATTAAAAATCGTATTTAGGGGCTAATAATCCTTAAATTGCTCATAACTAACGTGTTTAAGAAGTTTGAAGCCATTTGCTGTAGTTTTAAGAAAATCGATTTTTTTGTCGAAAAAAGTGCAAAGACTATAAGCCTTTGTACTTTTCCCATTTTTCACGAAAAATTAAAAATCGTATTTAGGGGCTAATAATCCTTAATTCGCTCATAACTAACGTGTATAAGAAGTTTAAAGCCATTTGCTGTAGTTTTAAGAAAATCGATTTTTTTGTCGAAAAAAGTGCAAAGACTATAGCCTTTGTACTTTTTCCATTTTTCGCGAAAAATTAAAAATCGTATTTAGGGGCTAATAATCCTTAACTTGCTCGTAACTAACGTGTTTAAGAAGTTTGAAGCCATTTGCTATAGTTTTAAGAAAATCGATTTTTTTGTCGAAAAAAGTGCAAAGACTATAGCCTTTGTACTTTTCCCATTTTTCGCGAAAAATTAAAAATCGTATTTTGGGGCTAATAATCCTTAATTTGCTCGTAACTAACGTGTATAAGAAGTTTGAAGCCATTTGCTGTAGTTTTAAGAAAATCGATTTTTTTGTCGAAAAAAGTTCAAAGACTATAAGCCTTTGTACTTTTCCCATTTTTCACGAAAAATTAAAAATCGTATTTAGGGGCTAATAATCCTTAATTCGCTCATAACTAACGTGTATAAGAAGTTTGAAGCCATTTGCTGTAGTTTTAAGAAAATCGATTTTTTTGTCGAAAAAAGTGCAAAGACTATAGCCTTTGTACTTTTCCCATTTTTCGCGAAAAATTAAAAATCGTATTTAGGGGCTAATAATCCTTAAATTGCTCATAACTAACGTGTTTAAGAAGTTTGAAGCCATTTGCTGTAGTTTTAAGAAAATCGATTTTTTTGTCGAAAAAAGTGCAAAGACTATAAGCCTTTGTACTTTTCCCATTTTTCACGAAAAATTAAAAATCGTATTTAGGGGCTAATAATCCTTAATTCGCTCATAACTAACGTGTTTAAGAAGTTTGAAGCCATTTGCTATAGTTTTAAGAAAATCGATTTTTTTGTCGAAAAAAGTGCAAAGACTATAGCCTCTGTACTTTTCCCATTTTTCACGAAAAATTAAAAATCGTATTTAGGGGCTAATAATCCTTAACTTGCTCGTAACTAACGTGTTTAAGAAGTTTGAAGCCATTTGCTATAGTTTTAAGAAAATCGATTTTTTTGTCGAAAAATGTGCAAAGACTATAAGCCTTTGTACTTTTCCCATTTTTCACGAAAAATTAAAAATCGTATTTAGGGGCTAATAATCCTTAATTCGCTCGTAACTAACGTGTATAAGAAGTTTGAAGCCATTTGCTGTAGTTTTAAGAAAATCGATTTTTTTGTCGAAAAAAGTGCAGACTATAGCCTTTGTACTTTTCCCATTTTTCGCGAAAAATTAAAAATCGTATTTAGGGGCTAATAATCCTTAACTTGCTCGTAACTAACGTGTTTAAGAAGTTTGAAGCCATTTGCTATAGTTTTAAGAAAATCGATTTTTTTGTCGAAAAAAGTGCAAAGACTATAATAGCCTTTGTACTTTTCCCATTTTTCGCAAAAAATTAAAAATCGTATTTTGGGGCTAATAATCCTTAATTCGCTCGTAACTAACGTGTATAAGAAGTTTGAAGCCATTTGCTGTAGTTTTAAGAAAATCGATTTTTTTGTCGAAAAAAGTGCAAAGACAGCCTTTGTACTTTTCCCATTTTTCACGAAAAATTAAAAATCGTATTTAGGGGCTAATAATCCTTAATTCGCTCATAACTAACGTGTATAAGAAGTTTGAAGCCATTTGCTGTAGTTTTAAGAAAATCGATTTTTTTGTCGAAAAAAGTGCAAAGACTATAGCCTTTGTACTTTTCCCATTTTTCGCGAAAAATTAAAAATCGTATTTAGGGGCCAATAATCCTTAAATTGCTCATAACTAACGTGTTTAAGAAGTTTGAAGCCATTTGCTGTAGTTTTAAGAAAATCGATTTTTTTGTCGAAAAAAGTGCAAAGACTATAAGCCTTTGTACTTTTCCCATTTTTCACGAAAAATTAAAAATCGTATTTAGGGGCTAATAATCCTTAATTCGCTCATAACTAACGTGTATAAGAAGTTTGAAGCCATTTGCTGTAGTTTTAAGAAAATCGATTTTTTTGTCGAAAAAAGTGCAAAGACTATAGCCTTTGTACTTTTCCCATTTTTCGCGAAAAATTAAAAATCGTATTTAGGGGCTAATAATCCTTAACTTGCTCGTAACTAACGTGTTTAAGAAGTTTGAAGCCATTTGCTATAGTTTTAAGAAAATCGATTTTTTTGTCGAAAAAAGTGCAAAGACTATAGCGTTTGTACTTTTCCCATTTTTCGCGAAAAATTAAAAATCGTATTTAGGGGCTAATAATCCTTAACTTGCTCGTAACTAACGTGTTTAAGAAGTTTGAAGCCATTTGCTATAGTTTTAAGAAAATCGATTTTTTTGTCGAAAAAAGTGCAAAGACTATAGCCTTTGTACTTTTCCCATTTTTCACGAAAAATTAAAAATCGTATTTAGGGGCTAATAATCCTTAATTCGCTCGTAACTAACGTGTATAAGAAGTTTGAAGCCATTTGCTGTAGTTTTAAGAAAATCGATTTTTTTGTCGAAAAAAGTGCAGACTATAGCCTTTGTACTTTTCCCATTTTTCGCGAAAAATTAAAAATCGTATTTAGGGGCTAATAATCCTTAATTCGCTCGTAACTAACGTGTATAAGAAGTTTGAAGCCATTTGCTGTAGTTTTAAGAAAATCGATTTTTTTGTCGAAAAAAGTGCAAAGACTATAGCCTTTGTACTTTTCCCATTTTTCGCGAAAAATTAAAAATCGTATTTAGGGGCTAATAATCCTTAACTTGCTCGTAACTAACGTGTTTAAGAAGTTTGAAGCGATTTGCTATAGTTTTAAGAAAATCGATTTTTTTGTCGAAAAAAGTGCAAAGACTATAGCCTTTGTACTTTTCCCATTTTTCACGAAAAATTAAAAATCGTATTTTGGGGCTAATAATCCTTAATTCGCTCGTAACTAACGTGTATAAGAAGTTTGAAGCCATTTGCTGTAGTTTTAAGAAAATCGATTTTTTTGTCGAAAAAAGTGCAAAGACTATATAGCCCTTGTACTTTTCCCATTTTTCGCGAAAAATTAAAAATCGTATTTAGGGGCTAATAATCCTTAATTCGCTCATAACTAACGTGTATAAGAAGTTTGAAGCCATTTGCTGTAGTTTTAAGAAAATCGATTTTTTTGTCGATAAAAGTGCAAAGACTATAGCCTTTGTACTTTTCCCATTTTTCACGAAAAATTAAAAATCGTATTTTGGGGCTAATAATCCTTAATTCGCTCGTAACTAACGTGTATAAGAAGTTTGAAGCCATTTGCTGTAGTTTTAAGAAAATCAATTTTTTTGTCGAAAAAAGTGCAAAGACTATATAGCCCTTGCACTTTTCCCATTTTTCGCGAAAAATTAAAAATCGTATTTAGGGGCTAATAATCCTTAATTCGCTCATAACTAACGTGTATAAGAAGTTTGAAGCCATTTGCTGTAGTTTTAAGAAAATCGATTTTTTTGTCGATAAAAGTGCAAAGACTATATAGCCCTTGCACTTTTCCCATTTTTCACGAAAAATTAAAAATCGTATTTAGGGGCTAATAATCCTTAAATCGCTCATAACTAATGTGTATACGAAGTTTGAAGCCATTTGCTGTAGAAGGAGATGAAGAAGAAGGTCGAGATGAAGGAGGAGATGAAGGAGAAGAAGAAGGAAAAGACGAAAAAGGAGATGAAGGAGATGAAGGAGGAGATGAAGGAGGAGATGAAGGAGGAGATGAAGGAGTAGATGAAGAAGGAGATGAAGGAGAAGATGAAGGAGGAGATGAAGGAGGACATGAAGGAGGAGATGAAGGAGGAGATGAAGAAGGAGATGAAGGAGGAGATGAAGGAGGAGATGAAGGAGGAGATGAAGGAGGAGATGAAAGAGGAGATGAAGGAGGAGATGAAGGAGGAGATGAAGCAGGAGATAAAGCAGGAGATGAAGCAGGAGATAAAGCAGGAGAAGAAGCAGGAGATGAAGGAGGAGATGAACGAAGAGATAAAGGAGGAGATGAAGGAGGAGATGAAGGAGGAGATGAAGGAGGAGATGAAGGAGGAGATGAAGGAGGAGATGAAGGAGGAGATGAAGGAGGAGATGAAGGAGGAGATGAAGGAGGAGAGGAAGGAGGAAATAAAGGAGGAGATGAAGGAGGAGATGAAGGAGGAGATGAAGCAGGAGATGAAGCAGGAGATGAAGCAGGAGATGAAGCAGGAGATAAAGCAGGAGAAGAAGCAGGAGATGAAGGAGGAGATGAACGAAGAGATAAAGGAGGAGATGAAGGAGGAGATGAAGGAGGGGATGAAGGAGGAGATAAAGAGGAGATGAAGGAGGGGATGAAGGAGGAGATGAAGGAGGGGATGAAGGAGGGGATAAAGGAGGGGATGAAGGAGGTGATGAAGGAGGAGATGAAGGAGGGGATGAAGGAGGGTATGAAGGAGGGGATAAAGGAGAGGATGAAGGAGGGGATAAAGGAGGAGATAAAGGAGGAGATGAAGGAGGGGATAAAGGAGGAGATGGAGGGGATAAAGGAGGAGATGAAGGAGGAGATGAAGGAGGGGATGAAGGAGGGGATAAAGGAGGGGATGAAGGAGGGGATCAAGGAGGGGATGAAGGAAGAGATGAAGGAGGGGATGAAGGAGGGGATAAAGGAGGGGATGAAGGAGGTGATGAAGGAGGAGATGAAGGAGGAGATGAAGGAGGAGATGAAGGAGGAGATGAAGGAGGAGATGAAGTAGATGAAGGAGGATATGAAGGAGCAGATAAAGGAGCAGATGAAGGAGCATATGAAGGAGCAGATGAAGGAGGAGATGAAGGAGGAGATGAAGGAGGAGATGATGGAGGAGATGAAGGAGGAGATGAAGGAGATGAAGGTAATCAACCACGGCCGTCCGAAAAAGTTCCTTTAAAATACCGAGGTCGCTCGGGCGTCATCATCCGAATAAATGTTTTTGCGGTTTGCAGTCGGATCCAACGATCGCGTATCCCTCGGGCCGATCACGACGGATTGCCGGTAGGTGCGGACACATGAATACCACTAACACATTCTCCGTTGCAATGACGGTCGAGTGCAAGCACATGAATCTCCGTTGCAATGACGGTAAAAGTACGGAAGTCGCTCGGGCTTCATCATCCGAATAAATGTTTTTGCGGTTCGCAGTCGGATCCAACGATCGCGTATCCCTCGGGCCGATCACGACGAATCGCCGGTAGGTGCGGACACATGAATACCACAACGTCTCGGCGACCCGGCGATAAAAACATCTCGGTCTACAAAAATATTCATAACTCCGTTAATTGCGGTGAGAAAATTTTTATCCGGTGTTCGACATGTAGCTAAAAGAATAGCGCATCCGACTACGTCTAAGAAGCAAAATTTGAGAACTCTTTGGTAATCATCCACGGCCGTCCGAAAAAGTTCCTTTAAAATACCGAGGTCGCTCGGGCGTCATCATCCGAATAAATGTTTTTGCGGTTTGCAGTCGGATCCAACGATCGCGTATCCCTTGGGCCGATCACGACGGATTGCCGGTAGGTGCGGACACATGAATACCACTAACACATTCTCCGTTGCAATGACGGTCGTGTGCAAGCACATGAATCTCCGTTGCAATGACGGTAAAAGTACGGAAGTCGCTCGGGCTTCATCATCCGAATAAATGTTTTTGCGGTTCGCAGTCGGATCCAACGATCGCGTATCCCTCGGGCCGATCACGACGAATCGCCGGTAGGTGCGGACACATGAATACCACAACGTCTCGGCGACCCGGCGATAAAAACATCTCGGTCTACAAAAATATTCATAACTCCGTTAATTGCGGTGAGAAAATTTTTATCCGGTGTTCGACATGTAGCTAAAAGAATAGCGCATCCGACTACGTCTAAGAAGCAAAATTTGAGAACTTTTTGGTAATCATCCACGGCCGTCCGAAAAAGTTCCTTTAAAATACCGAGGTCGCTCGGGCGTCATCATCCGAATAAATGTTTTTGCGGTTCGCAGTCGGATCCAACGATCGCGTATCCCTCGGGCCGATCACGACGAATCGCCGGTAGGTGCGGACACATGAATACCACAACGTCTCGGCGACCCGGCGATAAAAACATCTCGGTCTACAAAAATATTCATAACTCCGTTAATTGCGGTGAGAAAATTTTCATCTGGTGTTCGACATGTAGCTAAAAGAATAGCTCATCCGACTACGTCTAAGAAGCAAAATTTGAGAACTCTTTGGTAATCATCCACGGCTGTCCGAAAAAGTTCCTTTAAAATACCGAGGTCGCTCGGGCGTCATCATCCGAATAAATGTTTTTGCGGTTCGCAGTCGGATCCAACGATCGCGTATCCCTTGGGCCGATCACGACGGATTGCCGGTAGGTGCGGACACATGAATACCACTAACACATTCTCCGTTGCAATGACGGTCGAGTGCAAGCACATGAATCTCCGTTGCAATGACGGTAAAAGTACGGAAGTCGCTCGGGCCATCATCCGAATAAATGTTTTTGCGGTTCGCAGTCGGATCCAACGATCGCGTATCCCTCAGGCCGATCACGACGATTCGCCGGTAGGGCAAAAATACTAACACATTCTCCGTTGCAATGACGGTCGAGTGCAGACACAAGAATCTCCGTTGCAATAACGTTAAAAATGCAGAATGTGCCTGTACCGAGGGTCCGAGGGTCCGAGAGTCCGAGAGTCCGAGGGTCCGAGGGTCCGAGGGTCCGAGGGTCCGAGGGTCCGAGGGTCCGAGGGTCCGAGGGTCCGAGGGTCCGAGGGTAGTTTTAAGAAAATCGATTTTTTTGTCGAAAAAAGTGCAAAGACTATAGCCTTTGTACTTTTCCCATTTTTCGCGAAAAATTAAAAATCGTATTTAGGGGCTAATAATCCTTAAATTGCTCATAACTAACGTGTTTAAGAAGTTTGAAGCCATTTGCTGTAGTTTTAAGAAAATCGATTTTTTTGTCGAAAAAAGTGCAAAGACTATAAGCCTTTGTACTTTTCCCATTTTTCACGAAAAATTAAAAATCGTATTTAGGGGCTAATAATCCTTAATTCGCTCATAACTAACGTGTATAAGAAGTTTGAAGCCATTTGCTGTAGTTTTAAGAAAATCGATCTTTTTGTCGAAAAAAGTGCAAAGACTATAGCCTTTGTACTTTTTCCATTTTTCGCGAAAAATTAAAAATCGTATTTAGGGGCTAATAATCCTTAACTTGCTCGTAACTAACGTGTTTAAGAAGTTTGAAGCCATTTGCTGTAGTTTTAAGAAAATCGATTTTTTTGTCGAAAAAAGTGCAAAGACTATAGCCTTTGTACTTTTCGCATTTTTCGCGAAAAATTAAAAATCGTATTTAGGGGCTAATAATCCTTAAATTGCTCATAACTAACGTGTTTAAGAAGTTTGAAGCCATTTGCTGTAGTTTTAAGAAAATCGATTTTTTTGTCGAAAAAAGTGCAAAGACTATAAGCCTTTGTACTTTTTCCATTTTTCGCGAAAAATTAAAAATCGTATTTAGGGGCTAATAATCCTTAACTTGCTCGTAACTAACGTGTTTAAGAAGTTTGAAGCCATTTGCTGTAGTTTTAAGAAAATCGATTTTTTTGTCGAAAAAAGTGCAAAGACTATAGCCTTTGTACTTTTCCCATTTTTCGCGAAAAATTAAAAATCGTATTTTGGGGCTAATAATCCTTAATTTGCTCGTAACTAACGTGTATAAGAAGTTTGAAGCCATTTGCTGTAGTTTTAAGAAAATCGATTTTTTTGTCGAAAAAAGTTCAAAGACTATAAGCCTTTGTACTTTTCCCATTTTTCACGAAAAATTAAAAATCGTATTTAGGGGCTAATAATCCTTAATTCGCTCATAACTAACGTGTATAAGAAGTTTGAAGCCATTTGCTGTAGTTTTAAGAAAATCGATTTTTTTGTCGAAAAAAGTGCAAAGACTATAGCCTTTGTACTTTTCCCATTTTTCGCGAAAAATTAAAAATCGTATTTAGGGGCTAATAATCCTTAAATTGCTCATAACTAACGTGTTTAAGAAGTTTGAAGCCATTTGCTGTAGTTTTAAGAAAATCGATTTTTTTGTCGAAAAAAGTGCAAAGACTATAAGCCTTTGTACTTTTCCCATTTTTCACGAAAAATTAAAAATCGTATTTAGGGGCTAATAATCCTTAATTCGCTCATAACTAACGTGTTTAAGAAGTTTGAAGCCATTTGCTATAGTTTTAAGAAAATCGATTTTTTTGTCGAAAAAAGTGCAAAGACTATAGCCTCTGTACTTTTCCCATTTTTCACGAAAAATTAAAAATCGTATTTAGGGGCTAATAATCCTTAACTTGCTCGTAACTAACGTGTTTAAGAAGTTTGAAGCCATTTGCTATAGTTTTAAGAAAATCGATTTTTTTGTCGAAAAAAGTGCAAAGACTATAAGCCTTTGTACTTTTCCCATTTTTCACGAAAAATTAAAAATCGTATTTAGGGGCTAATAATCCTTAACTTGCTCGTAACTAACGTGTTTAAGAAGTTTGAAGCCATTTGCTATAGTTTTAAGAAAATCGATTTTTTTGTCGAAAAAAGTGCAAAGACTATAGCCTCTGTACTTTTCCCATTTTTCACGAAAAATTAAAAATCGTATTTAGGGGCTAATAATCCTTAACTTGCTCGTAACTAACGTGTTTAAGAAGTTTGAAGCCATTTGCTATAGTTTTAAGAAAATCGATTTTTTTGTCGAAAAATGTGCAAAGACTATAAGCCTTTGTACTTTTCCCATTTTTCACGAAAAATTAAAAATCGTATTTAGGGGCTAATAATCCTTAATTCGCTCGTAACTAACGTGTTTAAGAAGTTTGAAGCCATTTGCTATAGTTTTAAGAAAATCGATTTTTTTGTCGAAAAAAGTGCAAAGACTATAATAGCCTTTGTACTTTTCCCATTTTTCGCAAAAAATTAAAAATCGTATTTTGGGGCTAATAATCCTTAATTCGCTCGTAACTAACGTGTATAAGAAGTTTGAAGCCATTTGCTGTAGTTTTAAGAAAATCGATTTTTTTGTCGAAAAAAGTGCAAAGACAGCCTTTGTACTTTTCCCATTTTTCACGAAAAATTAAAAATCGTATTTAGGGGCTAATAATCCTTAATTCGCTCATAACTAACGTGTATAAGAAGTTTGAAGCCATTTGCTGTAGTTTTAAGAAAATCGATTTTTTTGTCGAAAAAAGTGCAAAGACTATAGCCTTTGTACTTTTCCCATTTTTCGCGAAAAATTAAAAATCGTATTTAGGGGCCAATAATCCTTAAATTGCTCATAACTAACGTGTTTAAGAAGTTTGAAGCCATTTGCTGTAGTTTTAAGAAAATCGATTTTTTTGTCGAAAAAAGTGCAAAGACTATAAGCCTTTGTACTTTTCCCATTTTTCACGAAAAATTAAAAATCGTATTTAGGGGCTAATAATCCTTAATTCGCTCATAACTAACGTGTATAAGAAGTTTGAAGCCATTTGCTGTAGTTTTAAGAAAATCGATTTTTTTGTCGAAAAAAGTGCAAAGACTATAGCCTTTGTACTTTTCCCATTTTTCGCGAAAAATTAAAAATCGTATTTAGGGGCTAATAATCCTTAACTTGCTCGTAACTAACGTGTTTAAGAAGTTTGAAGCCATTTGCTATAGTTTTAAGAAAATCGATTTTTTTGTCGAAAAAAGTGCAAAGACTATAGCGTTTGTACTTTTCCCATTTTTCGCGAAAAATTAAAAATCGTATTTAGGGGCTAATAATCCTTAACTTGCTCGTAACTAACGTGTTTAAGAAGTTTGAAGCCATTTGCTATAGTTTTAAGAAAATCGATTTTTTTGTCGAAAAAAGTGCAAAGACTATAGCCTTTGTACTTTTCCCATTTTTCACGAAAAATTAAAAATCGTATTTAGGGGCTAATAATCCTTAATTCGCTCGTAACTAACGTGTATAAGAAGTTTGAAGCCATTTGCTGTAGTTTTAAGAAAATCGATTTTTTTGTCGAAAAAAGTGCAGACTATAGCCTTTGTACTTTTCCCATTTTTCGCGAAAAATTAAAAATCGTATTTAGGGGCTAATAATCCTTAATTCGCTCGTAACTAACGTGTATAAGAAGTTTGAAGCCATTTGCTGTAGTTTTAAGAAAATCGATTTTTTTGTCGAAAAAAGTGCAAAGACTATAGCCTTTGTACTTTTCCCATTTTTCGCGAAAAATTAAAAATCGTATTTAGGGGCTAATAATCCTTAACTTGCTCGTAACTAACGTGTTTAAGAAGTTTGAAGCGATTTGCTATAGTTTTAAGAAAATCGATTTTTTTGTCGAAAAAAGTGCAAAGACTATAGCCTTTGTACTTTTCCCATTTTTCACGAAAAATTAAAAATCGTATTTTGGGGCTAATAATCCTTAATTCGCTCGTAACTAACGTGTATAAGAAGTTTGAAGCCATTTGCTGTAGTTTTAAGAAAATCGATTTTTTTGTCGAAAAAAGTGCAAAGACTATATAGCCCTTGTACTTTTCCCATTTTTCGCGAAAAATTAAAAATCGTATTTAGGGGCTAATAATCCTTAATTCGCTCATAACTAACGTGTATAAGAAGTTTGAAGCCATTTGCTGTAGTTTTAAGAAAATCGATTTTTTTGTCGATAAAAGTGCAAAGACTATAGCCTTTGTACTTTTCCCATTTTTCACGAAAAATTAAAAATCGTATTTTGGGGCTAATAATCCTTAATTCGCTCGTAACTAACGTGTATAAGAAGTTTGAAGCCATTTGCTGTAGTTTTAAGAAAATCAATTTTTTTGTCGAAAAAAGTGCAAAGACTATATAGCCCTTGCACTTTTCCCATTTTTCGCGAAAAATTAAAAATCGTATTTAGGGGCTAATAATCCTTAATTCGCTCATAACTAACGTGTATAAGAAGTTTGAAGCCATTTGCTGTAGTTTTAAGAAAATCGATTTTTTTGTCGATAAAAGTGCAAAGACTATATAGCCCTTGCACTTTTCCCATTTTTCACGAAAAATTAAAAATCGTATTTAGGGGCTAATAATCCTTAAATCGCTCATAACTAATGTGTATACGAAGTTTGAAGCCATTTGCTGTAGAAGGAGATGAAGAAGAAGGTCGAGATGAAGGAGGAGATGAAGGAGAAGAAGAAGGAAAAGACGAAAAAGGAGATGAAGGAGATGAAGGAGGAGATGAAGGAGGAGATGAAGGAGGAGATGAAGGAGTAGATGAAGAAGGAGATGAAGGAGAAGATGAAGGAGGAGATGAAGGAGGACATGAAGGAGGAGATGAAGGAGGAGATGAAGAAGGAGATGAAGGAGGAGATGAAGGAGGAGATGAAGGAGGAGATGAAGGAGGAGATGAAAGAGGAGATGAAGGAGGAGATGAAGGAGGAGATGAAGCAGGAGATAAAGCAGGAGATGAAGCAGGAGATAAAGCAGGAGAAGAAGCAGGAGATGAAGGAGGAGATGAACGAAGAGATAAAGGAGGAGATGAAGGAGGAGATGAAGGAGGAGATGAAGGAGGAGATGAAGGAGGAGATGAAGGAGGAGATGAAGGAGGAGATGAAGGAGGAGATGAAGGAGGAGATGAAGGAGGAGAGGAAGGAGGAAATAAAGGAGGAGATGAAGGAGGAGATGAAGGAGGAGATGAAGCAGGAGATGAAGCAGGAGATGAAGCAGGAGATGAAGCAGGAGATAAAGCAGGAGAAGAAGCAGGAGATGAAGGAGGAGATGAACGAAGAGATAAAGGAGGAGATGAAGGAGGAGATGAAGGAGGGGATGAAGGAGGAGATAAAGAGGAGATGAAGGAGGGGATGAAGGAGGAGATGAAGGAGGGGATGAAGGAGGGGATAAAGGAGGGGATGAAGGAGGTGATGAAGGAGGAGATGAAGGAGGGGATGAAGGAGGGTATGAAGGAGGGGATAAAGGAGAGGATGAAGGAGGGGATAAAGGAGGAGATAAAGGAGGAGATGAAGGAGGGGATAAAGGAGGAGATAAAGGAGGAGATGAAGGAGGGGATAAAGGAGGAGATGAAGGAGGAGATGAAGGAGGGGATGAAGGAGGGGATAAAGGAGGGGATGAAGGAGGGGATCAAGGAGGGGATGAAGGAAGAGATGAAGGAGGGGATGAAGGAGGGGATAAAGGAGGGGATGAAGGAGGTGATGAAGGAGGAGATGAAGGAGGAGATGAAGGAGGAGATGAAGGAGGAGATGAAGGAGGAGATGAAGTAGATGAAGGAGGATATGAAGGAGCAGATAAAGGAGCAGATGAAGGAGCATATGAAGGAGCAGATGAAGGAGGAGATGAAGGAGGAGATGAAGGAGGAGATGATGGAGGAGATGAAGGAGGAGATGAAGGAGATGAAGGTAATCAACCACGGCCGTCCGAAAAAGTTCCTTTAAAATACCGAGGTCGCTCGGGCGTCATCATCCGAATAAATGTTTTTGCGGTTTGCAGTCGGATCCAACGATCGCGTATCCCTCGGGCCGATCACGACGGATTGCCGGTAGGTGCGGACACATGAATACCACTAACACATTCTCCGTTGCAATGACGGTCGAGTGCAAGCACATGAATCTCCGTTGCAATGACGGTAAAAGTACGGAAGTCGCTCGGGCTTCATCATCCGAATAAATGTTTTTGCGGTTCGCAGTCGGATCCAACGATCGCGTATCCCTCGGGCCGATCACGACGAATCGCCGGTAGGTGCGGACACATGAATACCACAACGTCTCGGCGACCCGGCGATAAAAACATCTCGGTCTACAAAAATATTCATAACTCCGTTAATTGCGGTGAGAAAATTTTTATCCGGTGTTCGACATGTAGCTAAAAGAATAGCGCATCCGACTACGTCTAAGAAGCAAAATTTGAGAACTCTTTGGTAATCATCCACGGCCGTCCGAAAAAGTTCCTTTAAAATACCGAGGTCGCTCGGGCGTCATCATCCGAATAAATGTTTTTGCGGTTTGCAGTCGGATCCAACGATCGCGTATCCCTTGGGCCGATCACGACGGATTGCCGGTAGGTGCGGACACATGAATACCACTAACACATTCTCCGTTGCAATGACGGTCGTGTGCAAGCACATGAATCTCCGTTGCAATGACGGTAAAAGTACGGAAGTCGCTCGGGCTTCATCATCCGAATAAATGTTTTTGCGGTTCGCAGTCGGATCCAACGATCGCGTATCCCTCGGGCCGATCACGACGAATCGCCGGTAGGTGCGGACACATGAATACCACAACGTCTCGGCGACCCGGCGATAAAAACATCTCGGTCTACAAAAATATTCATAACTCCGTTAATTGCGGTGAGAAAATTTTTATCCGGTGTTCGACATGTAGCTAAAAGAATAGCGCATCCGACTACGTCTAAGAAGCAAAATTTGAGAACTTTTTGGTAATCATCCACGGCCGTCCGAAAAAGTTCCTTTAAAATACCGAGGTCGCTCGGGCGTCATCATCCGAATAAATGTTTTTGCGGTTCGCAGTCGGATCCAACGATCGCGTATCCCTCGGGCCGATCACGACGAATCGCCGGTAGGTGCGGACACATGAATACCACAACGTCTCGGCGACCCGGCGATAAAAACATCTCGGTCTACAAAAATATTCATAACTCCGTTAATTGCGGTGAGAAAATTTTCATCTGGTGTTCGACATGTAGCTAAAAGAATAGCTCATCCGACTACGTCTAAGAAGCAAAATTTGAGAACTCTTTGGTAATCATCCACGGCTGTCCGAAAAAGTTCCTTTAAAATACCGAGGTCGCTCGGGCGTCATCATCCGAATAAATGTTTTTGCGGTTCGCAGTCGGATCCAACGATCGCGTATCCCTTGGGCCGATCACGACGGATTGCCGGTAGGTGCGGACACATGAATACCACTAACACATTCTCCGTTGCAATGACGGTCGAGTGCAAGCACATGAATCTCCGTTGCAATGACGGTAAAAGTACGGAAGTCGCTCGGGCCATCATCCGAATAAATGTTTTTGCGGTTCGCAGTCGGATCCAACGATCGCGTATCCCTCAGGCCGATCACGACGATTCGCCGGTAGGGCAAAAATACTAACACATTCTCCGTTGCAATGACGGTCGAGTGCAGACACAAGAATCTCCGTTGCAATAACGTTAAAAATGCAGAATGTGCCTGTACCGAGGGTCCGAGGGTCCGAGAGTCCGAGAGTCCGAGAGTCCGAGGGTCCGAGGGTCCGAGGGTCCGAGGGTCCGAGGGTCCGAGGGTCCGAGGGTCCGAGGGTCCGAGGGTAGTTTTAAGAAAATCGATTTTTTTGTCGAAAAAAGTGCAAAGACTATAGCCTTTGTACTTTTCCCATTTTTCGCGAAAAATTAAAAATCGTATTTAGGGGCTAATAATCCTTAAATTGCTCATAACTAACGTGTTTAAGAAGTTTGAAGCCATTTGCTGTAGTTTTAAGAAAATCGATTTTTTTGTCGAAAAAAGTGCAAAGACTATAAGCCTTTGTACTTTTCCCATTTTTCACGAAAAATTAAAAATCGTATTTAGGGGCTAATAATCCTTAATTCGCTCATAACTAACGTGTATAAGAAGTTTGAAGCCATTTGCTGTAGTTTTAAGAAAATCGATCTTTTTGTCGAAAAAAGTGCAAAGACTATAGCCTTTGTACTTTTTCCATTTTTCGCGAAAAATTAAAAATCGTATTTAGGGGCTAATAATCCTTAACTTGCTCGTAACTAACGTGTTTAAGAAGTTTGAAGCCATTTGCTGTAGTTTTAAGAAAATCGATTTTTTTGTCGAAAAAAGTGCAAAGACTATAGCCTTTGTACTTTTCCCATTTTTCGCGAAAAATTAAAAATCGTATTTAGGGGCTAATAATCCTTAAATTGCTCATAACTAACGTGTTTAAGAAGTTTGAAGCCATTTGCTGTAGTTTTAAGAAAATCGATTTTTTTGTCGAAAAAAGTGCAAAGACTATAAGCCTTTGTACTTTTCCCATTTTTCGCGAAAAATTAAAAATCGTATTTAGGGGCTAATAATCCTTAAATTGCTCATAACTAACGTGTTTAAGAAGTTTGAAGCCATTTGCTGTAGTTTTAAGAAAATCGATTTTTTTGTCGAAAAAAGTGCAAAGACTATAAGCCTTTGTACTTTTCCCATTTTTCACGAAAAATTAAAAATCGTATTTAGGGGCTAATAATCCTTAATTCGCTCATAACTAACGTGTATAAGAAGTTTAAAGCCATTTGCTGTAGTTTTAAGAAAATCGATTTTTTTGTCGAAAAAAGTGCAAAGACTATAGCCTTTGTACTTTTTCCATTTTTCGCGAAAAATTAAAAATCGTATTTAGGGGCTAATAATCCTTAACTTGCTCGTAACTAACGTGTTTAAGAAGTTTGAAGCCATTTGCTATAGTTTTAAGAAAATCGATTTTTTTGTCGAAAAAAGTGCAAAGACTATAGCCTTTGTACTTTTCCCATTTTTCGCGAAAAATTAAAAATCGTATTTTGGGGCTAATAATCCTTAATTTGCTCGTAACTAACGTGTATAAGAAGTTTGAAGCCATTTGCTGTAGTTTTAAGAAAATCGATTTTTTTGTCGAAAAAAGTTCAAAGACTATAAGCCTTTGTACTTTTCCCATTTTTCACGAAAAATTAAAAATCGTATTTAGGGGCTAATAATCCTTAATTCGCTCATAACTAACGTGTATAAGAAGTTTGAAGCCATTTGCTGTAGTTTTAAGAAAATCGATTTTTTTGTCGAAAAAAGTGCAAAGACTATAGCCTTTGTACTTTTCCCATTTTTCGCGAAAAATTAAAAATCGTATTTAGGGGCTAATAATCCTTAAATTGCTCATAACTAACGTGTTTAAGAAGTTTGAAGCCATTTGCTGTAGTTTTAAGAAAATCGATTTTTTTGTCGAAAAAAGTGCAAAGACTATAAGCCTTTGTACTTTTCCCATTTTTCACGAAAAATTAAAAATCGTATTTAGGGGCTAATAATCCTTAATTCGCTCATAACTAACGTGTTTAAGAAGTTTGAAGCCATTTGCTATAGTTTTAAGAAAATCGATTTTTTTGTCGAAAAAAGTGCAAAGACTATAGCCTCTGTACTTTTCCCATTTTTCACGAAAAATTAAAAATCGTATTTAGGGGCTAATAATCCTTAACTTGCTCGTAACTAACGTGTTTAAGAAGTTTGAAGCCATTTGCTATAGTTTTAAGAAAATCGATTTTTTTGTCGAAAAAAGTGCAAAGACTATAAGCCTTTGTACTTTTCCCATTTTTCACGAAAAATTAAAAATCGTATTTAGGGGCTAATAATCCTTAATTCGCTCGTAACTAACGTGTATAAGAAGTTTGAAGCCATTTGCTGTAGTTTTAAGAAAATCGATTTTTTTGTCGAAAAAAGTGCAGACTATAGCCTTTGTACTTTTCCCATTTTTCGCGAAAAATTAAAAATCGTATTTAGGGGCTAATAATCCTTAACTTGCTCGTAACTAACGTGTTTAAGAAGTTTGAAGCCATTTGCTATAGTTTTAAGAAAATCGATTTTTTTGTCGAAAAAAGTGCAAAGACTATAATAGCCTTTGTACTTTTCCCATTTTTCGCGAAAAATTAAAAATCGTATTTTGGGGCTAATAATCCTTAATTCGCTCGTAACTAACGTGTATAAGAAGTTTGAAGCCATTTGCTGTAGTTTTAAGAAAATCGATTTTTTTGTCGAAAAAAGTGCAAAGACAGCCTTTGTACTTTTCCCATTTTTCACGAAAAATTAAAAATCGTATTTAGGGGCTAATAATCCTTAATTCGCTCATAACTAACGTGTATAAGAAGTTTGAAGCCATTTGCTGTAGTTTTAAGAAAATCGATTTTTTTGTCGAAAAAAGTGCAAAGACTATAGCCTTTGTACTTTTCCCATTTTTCGCGAAAAATTAAAAATCGTATTTAGGGGCCAATAATCCTTAAATTGCTCATAACTAACGTGTTTAAGAAGTTTGAAGCCATTTGCTGTAGTTTTAAGAAAATCGATTTTTTTGTCGAAAAAAGTGCAAAGACTATAAGCCTTTGTACTTTTCCCATTTTTCACGAAAAATTAAAAATCGTATTTAGGGGCTAATAATCCTTAATTCGCTCATAACTAACGTGTATAAGAAGTTTGAAGCCATTTGCTGTAGTTTTAAGAAAATCGATTTTTTTGTCGAAAAAAGTGCAAAGACTATAGCCTTTGTACTTTTCCCATTTTTCGCGAAAAATTAAAAATCGTATTTAGGGGCTAATAATCCTTAACTTGCTCGTAACTAACGTGTTTAAGAAGTTTGAAGCCATTTGCTATAGTTTTAAGAAAATCGATTTTTTTGTCGAAAAAAGTGCAAAGACTATAGCGTTTGTACTTTTCCCATTTTTCGCGAAAAATTAAAAATCGTATTTAGGGGCTAATAATCCTTAACTTGCTCGTAACTAACGTGTTTAAGAAGTTTGAAGCCATTTGCTATAGTTTTAAGAAAATCGATTTTTTTGTCGAAAAAAGTGCAAAGACTATAGCCTTTGTACTTTTCCCATTTTTCACGAAAAATTAAAAATCGTATTTAGGGGCTAATAATCCTTAATTCGCTCGTAACTAACGTGTATAAGAAGTTTGAAGCCATTTGCTGTAGTTTTAAGAAAATCGATTTTTTTGTCGAAAAAAGTGCAGACTATAGCCTTTGTACTTTTCCCATTTTTCGCGAAAAATTAAAAATCGTATTTAGGGGCTAATAATCCTTAATTCGCTCGTAACTAACGTGTATAAGAAGTTTGAAGCCATTTGCTGTAGTTTTAAGAAAATCGATTTTTTTGTCGAAAAAAGTGCAAAGACTATAGCCTTTGTACTTTTCCCATTTTTCGCGAAAAATTAAAAATCGTATTTAGGGGCTAATAATCCTTAACTTGCTCGTAACTAACGTGTTTAAGAAGTTTGAAGCGATTTGCTATAGTTTTAAGAAAATCGATTTTTTTGTCGAAAAAAGTGCAAAGACTATAGCCTTTGTACTTTTCCCATTTTTCACGAAAAATTAAAAATCGTATTTTGGGGCTAATAATCCTTAATTCGCTCGTAACTAACGTGTATAAGAAGTTTGAAGCCATTTGCTGTAGTTTTAAGAAAATCGATTTTTTTGTCGAAAAAAGTGCAAAGACTATATAGCCCTTGTACTTTTCCCATTTTTCGCGAAAAATTAAAAATCGTATTTAGGGGCTAATAATCCTTAATTCGCTCATAACTAACGTGTATAAGAAGTTTGAAGCCATTTGCTGTAGTTTTAAGAAAATCGATTTTTTTGTCGATAAAAGTGCAAAGACTATAGCCTTTGTACTTTTCCCATTTTTCGCGAAAAATTAAAAATCGTATTTTGGGGCTAATAATCCTTAATTTGCTCGTAACTAACGTGTATAAGAAGTTTGAAGCCATTTGCTGTAGTTTTAAGAAAATCGATTTTTTTGTCGAAAAAAGTGCAAAGACTATAAGCCTTTGTACTTTTCCCATTTTTCACGAAAAATTAAAAATCGTATTTAGGGGCTAATAATCCTTAATTCGCTCATAACTAACGTGTATAAGAAGTTTGAAGCCATTTGCTGTAGTTTTAAGAAAATCGATCTTTTTGTCGAAAAAAGTGCAAAGACTATAGCCTTTGTACTTTTTCCATTTTTCGCGAAAAATTAAAAATCGTATTTAGGGGCTAATAATCCTTAACTTGCTCGTAACTAACGTGTTTAAGAAGTTTGAAGCCATTTGCTGTAGTTTTAAGAAAATCGATTTTTTTGTCGAAAAAAGTGCAAAGACTATAGCCTTTGTACTTTTCCCATTTTTCGCGAAAAATTAAAAATCGTATTTAGGGGCTAATAATCCTTAAATTGCTCATAACTAACGTGTTTAAGAAGTTTGAAGCCATTTGCTGTAGTTTTAAGAAAATCGATTTTTTTGTCGAAAAAAGTGCAAAGACTATAAGCCTTTGTACTTTTCCCATTTTTCGCGAAAAATTAAAAATCGTATTTAGGGGCTAATAATCCTTAAATTGCTCATAACTAACGTGTTTAAGAAGTTTGAAGCCATTTGCTGTAGTTTTAAGAAAATCGATTTTTTTGTCGAAAAAAGTGCAAAGACTATAAGCCTTTGTACTTTTCCCATTTTTCACGAAAAATTAAAAATCGTATTTAGGGGCTAATAATCCTTAATTCGCTCATAACTAACGTGTATAAGAAGTTTAAAGCCATTTGCTGTAGTTTTAAGAAAATCGATTTTTTTGTCGAAAAAAGTGCAAAGACTATAGCCTTTGTACTTTTTCCATTTTTCGCGAAAAATTAAAAATCGTATTTAGGGGCTAATAATCCTTAACTTGCTCGTAACTAACGTGTTTAAGAAGTTTGAAGCCATTTGCTATAGTTTTAAGAAAATCGATTTTTTTGTCGAAAAAAGTGCAAAGACTATAGCCTTTGTACTTTTCCCATTTTTCGCGAAAAATTAAAAATCGTATTTTGGGGCTAATAATCCTTAATTTGCTCGTAACTAACGTGTATAAGAAGTTTGAAGCCATTTGCTGTAGTTTTAAGAAAATCGATTTTTTGGTCGAAAAAAGTTCAAAGACTATAAGCCTTTGTACTTTTCCCATTTTTCACGAAAAATTAAAAATCGTATTTAGGGGCTAATAATCCTTAATTCGCTCATAACTAACGTGTATAAGAAGTTTGAAGCCATTTGCTGTAGTTTTAAGAAAATCGATTTTTTTGTCGAAAAAAGTGCAAAGACTATAGCCTTTGTACTTTTCCCATTTTTCGCGAAAAATTAAAAATCGTATTTAGGGGCTAATAATCCTTAAATTGCTCATAACTAACGTGTTTAAGAAGTTTGAAGCCATTTGCTGTAGTTTTAAGAAAATCGATTTTTTTGTCGAAAAAAGTGCAAAGACTATAAGCCTTTGTACTTTTCCCATTTTTCACGAAAAATTAAAAATCGTATTTAGGGGCTAATAATCCTTAATTCGCTCATAACTAACGTGTTTAAGAAGTTTGAAGCCATTTGCTATAGTTTTAAGAAAATCGATTTTTTTGTCGAAAAAAGTGCAAAGACTATAGCCTCTGTACTTTTCCCATTTTTCACGAAAAATTAAAAATCGTATTTAGGGGCTAATAATCCTTAACTTGCTCGTAACTAACGTGTTTAAGAAGTTTGAAGCCATTTGCTATAGTTTTAAGAAAATCGATTTTTTTGTCGAAAAAAGTGCAAAGACTATAAGCCTTTGTACTTTTCCCATTTTTCACGAAAAATTAAAAATCGTATTTAGGGGCTAATAATCCTTAATTCGCTCGTAACTAACGTGTATAAGAAGTTTGAAGCCATTTGCTGTAGTTTTAAGAAAATCGATTTTTTTGTCGAAAAAAGTGCAGACTATAGCCTTTGTACTTTTCCCATTTTTCGCGAAAAATTAAAAATCGTATTTAGGGGCTAATAATCCTTAACTTGCTCGTAACTAACGTGTTTAAGAAGTTTGAAGCCATTTGCTATAGTTTTAAGAAAATCGATTTTTTTGTCGAAAAAAGTGCAAAGACTATAATAGCCTTTGTACTTTTCCCATTTTTCGCGAAAAATTAAAAATCGTATTTTGGGGCTAATAATCCTTAATTCGCTCGTAACTAACGTGTATAAGAAGTTTGAAGCCATTTGCTGTAGTTTTAAGAAAATCGATTTTTTTGTCGAAAAAAGTGCAAAGACAGCCTTTGTACTTTTCCCATTTTTCACGAAAAATTAAAAATCGTATTTAGGGGCTAATAATCCTTAATTCGCTCATAACTAACGTGTATAAGAAGTTTGAAGCCATTTGCTGTAGTTTTAAGAAAATCGATTTTTTTGTCGAAAAAAGTGCAAAGACTATAGCCTTTGTACTTTTCCCATTTTTCGCGAAAAATTAAAAATCGTATTTAGGGGCCAATAATCCTTAAATTGCTCATAACTAACGTGTTTAAGAAGTTTGAAGCCATTTGCTGTAGTTTTAAGAAAATCGATTTTTTTGTCGAAAAAAGTGCAAAGACTATAAGCCTTTGTACTTTTCCCATTTTTCACGAAAAATTAAAAATCGTATTTAGGGGCTAATAATCCTTAATTCGCTCATAACTAACGTGTATAAGAAGTTTGAAGCCATTTGCTGTAGTTTTAAGAAAATCGATTTTTTTGTCGAAAAAAGTGCAAAGACTATAGCCTTTGTACTTTTCCCATTTTTCGCGAAAAATTAAAAATCGTATTTAGGGGCTAATAATCCTTAACTTGCTCGTAACTAACGTGTTTAAGAAGTTTGAAGCCATTTGCTATAGTTTTAAGAAAATCGATTTTTTTGTCGAAAAAAGTGCAAAGACTATAGCGTTTGTACTTTTCCCATTTTTCGCGAAAAATTAAAAATCGTATTTAGGGGCTAATAATCCTTAACTTGCTCGTAACTAACGTGTTTAAGAAGTTTGAAGCCATTTGCTATAGTTTTAAGAAAATCGATTTTTTTGTCGAAAAAAGTGCAAAGACTATAGCCTTTGTACTTTTCCCATTTTTCACGAAAAATTAAAAATCGTATTTAGGGGCTAATAATCCTTAATTCGCTCGTAACTAACGTGTATAAGAAGTTTGAAGCCATTTGCTGTAGTTTTAAGAAAATCGATTTTTTTGTCGAAAAAAGTGCAGACTATAGCCTTTGTACTTTTCCCATTTTTCGCGAAAAATTAAAAATCGTATTTAGGGGCTAATAATCCTTAATTCGCTCGTAACTAACGTGTATAAGAAGTTTGAAGCCATTTGCTGTAGTTTTAAGAAAATCGATTTTTTTGTCGAAAAAAGTGCAAAGACTATAGCCTTTGTACTTTTCCCATTTTTCGCGAAAAATTAAAAATCGTATTTAGGGGCTAATAATCCTTAACTTGCTCGTAACTAACGTGTTTAAGAAGTTTGAAGCGATTTGCTATAGTTTTAAGAAAATCGATTTTTTTGTCGAAAAAAGTGCAAAGACTATAGCCTTTGTACTTTTCCCATTTTTCACGAAAAATTAAAAATCGTATTTTGGGGCTAATAATCCTTAATTCGCTCGTAACTAACGTGTATAAGAAGTTTGAAGCCATTTGCTGTAGTTTTAAGAAAATCGATTTTTTTGTCGAAAAAAGTGCAAAGACTATACAGGGTGGCTGATTTTTCATTGTCCAGCTTATATCTGCTGAAATATTAAAGTTACCAAAAAAAGTTAAATGAGAAACTTGTTAAACAAAAGCTGGTCTACAAAATGGTGCTAAAAATTTTGTTCCATAGCCTACCAGTTTTTAGGAAAAATATCCAACTTTTGTTTTTTAAATAGAACACCCTGTATATTTTTACAGAATCACATTCTAAATCAATTTCTCTTCACAATGATATTATCATAAGTACCATTTTGATTTTAAATTTTGCTCAATATTTCAAAAAAAGAGAATTATTATAGTCGGCTGTGGAAACAGCACAGCATATCAACTTTTTCATTATTTGTATAGTACATTTTTCTTAAATATAATTACACTTATTTCTGTCTGATTTGACAAGTGTTTGCTAATTTAAACAAATTTGACAGGTATTTGCAATAAACAAAACAATATCACAGCCGACTTTAATAATTCCTTTTTTGAAATATTGTGCATAATTTAAAATCAAAATGGTACTTATGATAATATCATTGTGAAGAGAAATTGATTTAGAATGTGATTCTGTAAAAATATACAGGGTGTTCTATTTAAAAAACAAAAGTTGGATATTTTTCCGAAAAACTGGTAGGCTATGGAACAAAATTTTTAGCACCATTTTGTAGACCAGCTTTTGTTTAACAAGTTTCTCATTTAACTTTTTTTGGTAACATTAATATTTCAGCAGATATAAGCTGGACAATGAAAAACCAGCCACACTGTATAGCCCTTGTACTTTTCCCATTTTTCGCGAAAAATTAAAAATCGTATTTAGGGGCTAATAATCCTTAATTCGCTCATAACTAACGTGTATAAGAAGTTTGAAGCCATTTGCTGTAGTTTTAAGAAAATCGATTTTTTTGTCGATAAAAGTGCAAAGACTATAGCCTTTGTACTTTTCCCATTTTTCACGAAAAATTAAAAATCGTATTTTGGGGCTAATAATCCTTAATTCGCTCGTAACTAACGTGTATAAGAAGTTTGAAGCCATTTGCTGTAGTTTTAAGAAAATCAATTTTTTTGTCGAAAAAAGTGCAAAGACTATATAGCCCTTGCACTTTTCCCATTTTTCGCGAAAAATTAAAAATCGTATTTAGGGGCTAATAATCCTTAATTCGCTCATAACTAACGTGTATAAGAAGTTTGAAGCCATTTGCTGTAGTTTTAAGAAAATCGATTTTTTTGTCGATAAAAGTGCAAAGACTATATAGCCCTTGCACTTTTCCCATTTTTCACGAAAAATTAAAAATCGTATTTAGGGGCTAATAATCCTTAAATCGCTCATAACTAATGTGTATACGAAGTTTGAAGCCATTTGCTGTAGAAGGAGATGAAGAAGAAGGTCGAGATGAAGGAGGAGATGAAGGAGAAGAAGAAGGAAAAGACGAAAAAGGAGATGAAGGAGATGAAGGAGGAGATGAAGGAGGAGATGAAGGAGGAGATGAAGGAGTAGATGAAGAAGGAGATGAAGGAGAAGATGAAGGAGGAGATGAAGGAGGACATGAAGGAGGAGATGAAGGAGGAGATGAAGAAGGAGATGAAGGAGGAGATGAAGGAGGAGATGAAGGAGGAGATGAAGGAGGAGATGAAAGAGGAGATGAAGGAGGAGATGAAGGAGGAGATGAAGCAGGAGATAAAGCAGGAGATGAAGCAGGAGATAAAGCAGGAGAAGAAGCAGGAGATGAAGGAGGAGATGAACGAAGAGATAAAGGAGGAGATGAAGGAGGAGATGAAGGAGGAGATGAAGGAGGAGATGAAGGAGGAGATGAAGGAGGAGATGAAGGAGGAGATGAAGGAGGAGATGAAGGAGGAGATGAAGGAGGAGAGGAAGGAGGAAATAAAGGAGGAGATGAAGGAGGGGATGAAGGAGGAGATGAAGCAGGAGATGAAGCAGGAGATGAAGCAGGAGATGAAGCAGGAGATAAAGCAGGAGAAGAAGCAGGAGATGAAGGAGGAGATGAACGAAGAGATAAAGGAGGAGATGAAGGAGGAGATGAAGGAGGGGATGAAGGAGGAGATAAAGAGGAGATGAAGGAGGGGATAAAGGAGGAGATGAAGGAGGGGATGAAGGAGGGGATAAAGGAGGGGATGAAGGAGGTGATGAAGGAGGAGATGAAGGAGGGGATGAAGGAGGGTATGAAGGAGGGGATAAAGGAGAGGATGAAGGAGGGGATAAAGGAGGAGATAAAGGAGGAGATGAAGGAGGGGATAAAGGAGGAGATAAAGGAGGAGATGAAGGAGGGGATAAAGGAGGAGATGAAGGAGGAGATGAAGGAGGGGATGAAGGAGGGGATAAAGGAGGGGATGAAGGAGGGGATCAAGGAGGGGATGAAGGAAGAGATGAAGGAGGAGATGAAGGAGGGGATGAAGGAGGAGATAAAGGAGGAGATGAAGGAGGGGATGAAGGAGGGGATAAAGGAGGGTAGAAGGAGGAGATAAAGGAGGAGATGAAGGAGGAGATGAAGGAGGAGATGAAGGAGGGGATGAAGGAGGAGATGAAGGAGGAGATGAAGGAGGGGATGAAGGAGGGGATAAAGGAGGAGATAAAGGAGGAGATGAAGGAGGGAATGAAGGAGGGGATAAAGGAGGAGATAAAGGAGGAGATGAAGGAGGGGATGAAGGAGGAGATGAAGGAGGGGATGAAGGAGGAGATAAAGGAGGAGATGAAGGAGGAGATGAAGGAGGGGATGGAGGAGATGAAGGAGGGGATGAAGGAGGGGATAAAGGAGGAGATAAAGGAGGAGATGAAGGAGGGGATGAAGGAGGAGATGAAGGAGGAGATGAAGGAGGGGATGAAGGAGGAGATAAGGGAGGAGATGAAGGAGGAGATGAAGGAGGGGATGAAGGAGGAGATGAAGGAGGAGATGAAGGAGGGGATAAAGGAGGAGATGAAGGAGGAGATGAAGGAGGGGATGAAGGAGGAGATTAAGGAGGAGATGAAGGAGGGGATGAAGGAGGGGATGAAGGAGAAGATGAAGGAGGAGATGAAGGAGGGGATGAAGGAGGGGATAAAGAAGGGGATGAAGGAGGGGATGAGGGAGGAGATGAAGGAGGCGATGAAGGAGGGGATAAAGGAGGAGATAAAGGAGGAGATAAAGGAGGAGATGAAGGAGGGGATGAAGGAGGAGATGAAGGAGGAGATGAAGGAGGGGATGAAGGAGGGGATAAAGGAGGAGATAAAGGAGGAGATGAAGGAGGGGATGAAGGAGGAGATGAAGGAGGAGATGAAGGAGGGGATGAAGGAGGAGATGAAGGAGGAGATGAAGGAGGGCATGAAGGAGGAGATGAAGGAGGGGATGAAGGAGGGGATCAAGGAGGGGATGAAGGAGGAGATGAAGGAGGAGATGAAGGAGGGGATGAAGGAAGGGATAAAGGAGGGGATGAAGGAGGGGATGAAGGAGGAGATGAAGGAGGGGATGAAGGAGGGGATGAAGGAAGAGATTAAGGAGGGGATGAAGGAGGGG